>OZ038398.1:10669138-11269138 GCA_964036045.1 Eutreptiella sp. 'Long Island Sound 2002' | reverse complement strand
GGCTTAGCCGCCCCCGTGCCCCAGGCAGTCGTGGGGTGGCCAGCGGCATGTCAGCTGACCTGGAGGAGGTGTGTCCAGGCCGACTAGTCCCTCGGCGGGCTTAACGTCAGGCGCCCACTGCCTCCCTGCCGGCGCCTGGAGCACCAGGCGACAAACCGCCCTACACGCACGCGCCCCGCCCCCCCCCCAAACCCAAAGGCACCCCAGCAGCGTGCACGCCACACACACAGGCACGGCGGTATCTCCCTCCCATATGTGCCACCGCGGGGTTCGGGGGCTGTCAGCAGTCCGACACGCCTTGAGACCGCGACAGCCGGGTGCGCCCAAGTCGCGCAGGGATGGTTGCGCTGACCGTGGGCCTGGTTGTCCGGGGGAGGCGTTGACCCAAACCAAACTAAACCAAACCTCCCCCACCCACCAAAAAGTCCACCCCGTTCTTATGCACTATGCACATCCCTCGAGCTCACGTGCAAGATGGTACCCTGGTGCCGCTGCAGCTGACCGCTCTGCAACACATGGACATGAGTGGGTTAGGTGAGGGAAAATTCTGCTTTGCCGGGCGCCCCGACTTGTTGTGTTGTTGTGAGCATGTGCACTGCTTGTCCAATGGGCATGCAACCTGCTGAAAACAAATGCAGGGTCGAGTCCGCAGTCTTCCTGTGATGCTTGGCAAATTTGGATGAGGGGTTCGTGCCAAATTGCTGGCATCTGGGCATCTCGAAAATCATTTCAATATCGTGGAAATCAATTTTTCTAGTTTAAAGGCAATGTCACATCCCAACTGTGCCATTTCTCCGTAACATGTTTGCTTTCTTCAGTGAAAAAAAAAAGTTCAATTGTGCTACACAGCATGCTGACTGCCACAACATTAATCTTTCCCTCCCAAAAAGGATGATTTGGCGAAAGGTTAGATGTCCGAGATCTTATGCTGCAGTATGCTATGCAAAAATGATTCCAAAACATCAAAAAATATCTGGCACCTACACCTGCATTTGATGGAACGGCCTCTGTTCAAGAGATATCAGGGTTGTAGCCCTGGGACAAACACATGGTTTAGCACAGAAGCGAATCTTTAGGATCTTCTTCTTTAATCTTCATGCACCGGATTGCGCAGAGGGATGGCATGAAGCAGGGAGACCCGAAAACCTTCCTGCCACGCGTCAAGGGTACGTCAGAATTCGAATGCCTTGCACACGGCATGGGCAGAGGGTCTGTATCGCACACACCGGGCTGCACTACACAGCAGCGGTTAAACTTTGCACTTTGTTTTGAACACAATGTACAAAGAACAGAATGTGTACGAGCGCACTTGCGCTGAACAGAACAAAGCAAAGAGAAAAAGGTTAACGAAAGGAGAAAGGGGCAACAAGTACATTGCACTGGCATTTTCCCCAAGAGAACAACTGCACACAGGCTGTTTTTTCCTGCACACTACCCCACCTCCCGGTTAGTGGGTGGAAAAAGGACCCCCAGCGACAAATTGTCTTTCCGCCCCCCACCTGCCCCAAACAATCCCACACCCTCACCGCCCCTTGTGGCTTCAGGTTGCTGTCCATTCTCTGTAGGTTCAGGATAGTTACTGTTAACTCCTGGTGCCTTCTGGATGGTTGCTGATAATTCCTGGTGCCTTCTGGATGGCTACTGTGAAGTGCATGGTTGCTTTTAATTCCGGGTGGTTTCTAGATAGTTGCTGTTAATTCCCAGTGCTTTCTGGATGGTCGCTGTTAATTCTGTCCCCTGGGACCAACCAATGCGAAAGAATTCAAAAACTTGAGGGCTGCCGTTTCCTGATTCTCCCAAACCCATTCGCACACACACAAAGCACAAGAGAACACTGTGCACAGGACCAGAGGCTGCAAAATGTGATAGACATGGAGGCATTAGCGCTCGCCTCTATCTCCATCTCCTGGATTATCGTATCACGTTTTAGCGCACAAAAGGAACGAACCTCTTTGTCTTCCCATCCCATCTTACTGCATTTGAAGCCCATCCTCCGGCTGCTGATCCTCCTTCCGCACTTCTGCATCAATACGTTCTTCATGTTCCTCTTCATCTCTGGCTTGGGACATGAAGCCTCCAGCCACGCCTCACACCACCAGTCCGCCCCGCTGGCATCCTCACAGCCAACGGGCCGTGGGCTTGTGCTACAAATGTCCCGACCAAACTGCTACCCCTCTGAGCTTTGAACGTACACCTCCCTTCGCCTCACAAAGTCGACGTATCGGGGCCTCGGGAACAGGAGTGTCTCCTCTGTGGCCGCCCCTGCGGTCAGAGCCCACAGCACAGGCACCCCGTTGTCCAATTCCACCTGCGAAGAATCCAATCGAAACCTCAGGAACCGCACATGGTACGGCGGTGCAGAGGCAATGTATGGAAACGCGGTGAGGGTCGGCAGCCGCAGGGAACGGGCCACACAGTCGCTCAGCAAGCCAGGCCCCGTTAGAGACAGCACGGCAGACCAGACTTTGTTGGATTTCTTGGGGTTTGGAAGCTCCGGATAGAAACGCTGCTCCACGCGGCGGATGGTCATCCACATGGCATGCCACATGAATGGCAGTCCTGGGGCACAGGCCACGAAGCCGGGCCAGAGCTCCACACGATTCGGTGAAGCACCCGACTGGCATTTGCCCGTGCCCTGATACACAGCGAAGGTGTCGTCCCACTGTTCCAGAATGCAGGAGGTCTCGGATGCGGTGCTGAACATGCACTCTTTTGATGAGTCTGACCAGGAGAATCGGTTGCACTTTCCACAGCCCCGCGTCGCTTCACAGCGTTGAAAGCAAGCGGCTGCTGTGGGCTGCGTCGTGGCATTGCGTTTGCCATCAAAATTTGAACAGCGCGCGCTCTTCTGCAGGTCGAAAAACGTCCGAGAGTCCCCATGCGGCCAGTAGCATCGGCCCCTGCCCTTATACACGTCGAAGTCCCCCCACTGCTCCAAATCGCAGGAGTCGGCACCGGTGCCGTACATGCAAAGTTTGGATGAGACGGACCAAGAGAACTGCTCACATTCCCCACAGCCACGCACCAGTTCGCAGTGCTGAAAGCAAGCGAACGCACTTTCCTGCCTCGTGATACTGCGTCTGCCATCGCGATTGCCACAGCGCATATTCTTGCTCGTGTGGACGAAGGTACGGGAACTTGTGAGGCCGGGGGGTATGGCCAACGTGGCCACGAAGCTGTCACTTGGCCATAGGACATCGTCCAGTGGCTGCAAGACACGCGCCCCCATGTCCACATACACTCCCCCTTGGACGTACAGAAAGCAGTAGCGGAACAGATCGGCTCGGAACGCCCGTGGCTTGAGGTTCTGGAATGCCTTGGCCGCGCGGTCGCCGCAGCGCTGCCGCAGGAACTGAACGGCTTCCGTGTCGTTGTAGAGGGTGTACTTCCAATTGGGGTGGGTCTTCCGCAATTGATCGGCGGCCAGGGCGTGGGTGCGCGCCAGCACGCTAGTGGGCCACGTCTGGACGAAATGCTTCGGAATGGTGAGGCGAGGGGCGGTGTTCTTGGGGGGATTGGAGGCGGGGGAGTGCAAGGACATTTGGAGCCGCACCTCCGGGGAGTACGCGGTCTGCAGCAGGCTCTGCTCCTTCCCGGCCGCCATGCCACCGCCCCACGGCCCCTGCGTTGCGATGTGCATCACAACGGACGCCTGCAGAACACAGAAGGGTGCGCGTTCCCCCTGGGGGGACTCGACCCACGTCCTGTCGAAGGTCGACCGGTGGTCCTGATTGGGAATGGGGTCCGGGAAGGTGAGGCGCGCCACTTCCTGCGTGAACACCGCCCCGGCGGTCCCGATACTCGCTTTCTGGCAGACGACCCCCTGGCATTCGACGGTGCGATGGGATGCTGCGCCCGAGTGATGCAGGGAGAGCACAGCGCGCTTGGGTGCCGTGAGTAGCAACGCCTGCAGGTACGCGTACCACTCCTGATGGACCACCAGACCCGAGTCCAGGAAGAGCAACACGTCATACTCAGGGTGGCTGATAAAATACTGCGCAATGAACCTCTGGGACGCGTCCGCTCCGGTAGGGGCACTGGCGTCCCGGTGCATAACAGTGTACTGGGTCGGGGAGAGCGGAAGGTAATGGTGCAGCACCGTGTCCAAGTGATACGCTGTGGTTTGGCCGTCGATCAACAGCACATGAAACCGCTCCTCGTGCGGGAGGAAGGACTCGTACAGCGCCTGCAACGTGGTTCGGAGGTACCCCACGTGATTATGGGAAGGAATGCCGATCAGTATCTTCATGAGCTGGACCTCAGCCTTGCTCCAACGGACCGTGGGCGTAGAGCCGGTGGGAAAACATGATGCTGGAGCAGCGCTCTGCATTTGCTGAACCGGTTCAGGCGCAGGCGCAGGAGGGCGGTAGAGCCAGTGCCCCGCAGCATAATGCCGGATGTGCTTCGCAACGTGCCGGCACATGCGCCAAAAAACAACGCGGTTGTAAACGTCGTCGGCCACCGTGGAAACGAGGTCGGGACCAGTGACGAAGAGTACGTCGTAATCAGAGGTCAGGTCAATGTCATACTTCGCACGGCGTTCCATTTCCGCCAGGATTTTCTTTCCGATTTCGGACTGCGGCGCACTCCACATGAAGTAGTTCGCGACACGAAACGCCGCTTCGCGTTTGTCTTTGCGAAGGACGGCCTTCTGGCGGATTGGAAAGCTGCGGGTGTTGTTACGGAAGCTCGGAGACAGCGTGAGCTCGTGGCTCCCAATCCAGTCATACTCACCGCTGCCAAGGGAATAAGTTTCTTGAATGACTGCCTTTAAATCATGTTTGAGCATCACGTCGTGATCCGCATAGATGCCCCCATATTGATCAAGGATCATGTACCGAATGGCATCAGCACGCTCAATGCTCTTGGGGAACCCGTCGTACATGTCAAGGAGTTGCGGGTATTCCGTCTCGACCAAACGATGGGCATCTTCCCTTGTCCACAAAATGGAGACGAAATCCCCTTCGTGGACGTGGGTGTAATTCCAAAAGCTGGCCAGACATTCGGTGACAGCCAGTGGAAAGTTTTGATCTTTCAGTAGGATCCGGTGGACAATGTTTGGGATGTTTTCATAGGTCTTGTATTTAGTTGGGGCATATGACTCCATAAACTCGTGCGCAGGAACAAAGTGGGAGGCGTCACTGCCCATAGGTTGTCCCTCAGGTCCCAATTGCCAATCACCCACAGAGACGCCCATTACAGCCAAAAACAGCACAAACACGCACCGTCGATGGGTCCACATTAGAAAGCGGGCCTAGACATCACAACGAAAACAATAGACAATCAGAAAGTGAGTTGTGGATGGATCCCTTCCGTTTGCCGTGCAAGGGCCATGCATTAGGCTCGCATCAGGGTACACACAGGAATACAATTTTGACCCATAAATTGTAACCCCCCCCCCCCTTGTCCAAGCAACGGTAAATGACCAGAATTTGACGGAACCAATGCCTAGTGTTGCTTGGACAAGGGTGTTGCTTACGCACTGCAACTTGCGTGATAAACGTGTAGACCGTCCTCCGGGGGTTTGAAGCGGAGATGGTGGTACATGACATGTGCAACAAAACACTCATAAGCAGCGATCATTGGGGACCAAAACTGGCACTCCAAACCAAATTTGTTGGGGGCAGATGGCAGCCGCTTTCCAGAAGGTGGGGGTTTCAGTGCGGGGGTTGCTTTCGTGGATGCATGTGGTGACCTCGGGGAAGGTGACGTTGGGGGACGTGATGGTGAAGGGCAGGGGGGTGATGGAGAACGGATGTCGAAACGGATCTTCTCGAACGATTCACGGTCATGTGTTATAGTTTTCCCATCCTGCTCGTACTCAATTGCCACCTAATCTGCACCTCTGGGAGAGGGACCAACGACAACACCACGACTTTCTGCAACAGTGGACCATATGTAGTACAACGGCCAAACGGGCTTTATCCAATACATGGTGTACTATTCTGAAAACCAAGAGGCAAAACACGCTACAAATGCCCTCTTGGCCAACAGAGCTGCCTTGACACAAAATATGAACATCGTGCACCTCAAAACCAAGGTATCAGGAAGCACAGATGGCGCACAGTAGAACGAATTGAAAGACGCACCGCCAAAATCAACCGTGCAAAAATTGACGGAACCAACGCCTGGTGTTGCTTGGACATAGGCAATGCTTGGCCATAGAACGACGATGGTCGTCACCCTCCGCAATCACTCCCGGATCAATCTCAGTGCAAATGTCACAAATACGGCGCCGGAGGCGCTGCCACAGATTGTCCAGCAATTGTCCGTAAATACAGCACCGGAGGCGCCGGCACAGTTTGCCCAGAGTTCCGTCCCCTCCTTGATTTGGCCTGACCTCCCCGCTTCCAGCACTTGCCGAGCGGGTGTCACTCACATCTGTGCTAAATTCCGATGACTTCGAGGATAGACTGTCACACCGCGTGTCACCTGCACCCGTGCTTGACCTTGAGCTCAACACTCCACTTTCCGACACTGGCGAGACACTACACCCCGATGCTACATCACTGCTGTCCCAGGCCTCGCCCTCATCAGATGACATTTCCTCCAACCCCAGCGCCTCCCACTGCGGTTCCACACGTCGCCTTTTGGACAACGATTGCAGGTCATTTGGATGTGCCTCTCGGCCTTGCTCCGCCACGCTCCTGCATTGCCCTCCACTCCCAAGTGTGAAGGGACCTAGCAAATCTGCAAATCTGCCCCCGTCCTCTCACGCTCCGACAAAATTTGTTCCCATAGGTCCCTATGTCCAACCTCCCCACTTACCGTGCGCCACCCGTGATGGCGCCACTTGACCGACCATTCCACAATGCCCTTGTACACGCACAAGGAGTCCATCACCACCACCAACCTGTCCCCGGGTTGTCTCTGTAGCAACGCATGCAGTACCCCTCTGTCGCTCTACCTCCGGCACTGGTGCTGCAGCTCTGACTGGTCCCCATGGAAAACTCCATATCTAGCCCACATCCAACCCCGCACTCATTTTGCCGATCCATCTATACACGCCCCAACCCAGCCCTGCAACATCAAGTCCTTCCACCTCCTTGATTGTGGCATCCTGATGTGCACCCCACTTGGATTCATGTGCCGCTGACTTGTCCACTGGCTTCACAGGCCACGCGTTGGTTGGCAGCTGTGGTTTACCATTGAAAATTCCTGGCACTTGCGGATTGTCAACCCACCCATCTAGGATACCCACGAAGTGGTGTAAATCCTGCCTTGAGCAGGACATATCCCCTTCTGCTCCCCATCTCCTCAAAATTCCCGCCCATCCCACAATGAACTCATCTAAAACCGGAGGTACGCGCTGGTGCTTTGCGCGGCAGCACAAGTTCTACACCCTCTGCCCTACCCAGATGATTAGCCCCTATGTCGAGGTCAATGAAAGGAGGGGGCTGTCACGTGTTGATTGGCTCAGCTCAACGTGCCCCCCTTCCGCCACCACCACGCCAAACGCAAGCTGCACCGTGTCCGCCATGAGGGCACTAAAGAAACAGTGCCGAAAAACATGTTCATGATTCTCCACTTTGCTATCCAGTGGGCACAATTTCCCCCCCAACCTCTCCATTCGCATGCCCGGCAGCAATTTCTTCCACAAGCACCTCCTAATGAAGTCCTTGTCCCACTTCCGAAGGTACAACCTCTCAAAAGCCCGCCACACTTCCAGTGGCTGTTGCGCCGCATGCCGACGCTGGTGCTGCATGAACACCGGTATCTTTTTGGATCTCCAAGTATAAGCCCACGGCCCCAAATATGGGCCACAATACGACGACACATACTGATACACTGCCTCCCCAACTCCCCAACCCTACACAAGTACACTGGCTGCCATGTGGGAGCAATTTGCTCCCAAAATTGTAACGGAATGGCTTCCCCGTCCACCAAGTCACCCGGGTGTCCGGGGCTAGCCCGGGGCTGTCAGGGGTTAGCCCCAGGTGTCCGGGGCTAGCACCAGGGGTTCCGGGGCTACTCCCGAGCTGTCCGAGGCTACCCCCGGTGTGTCCGGAGTCAGCCCCGGGGTGTCTAGGGCTAGCCCCGGTGAGTCCGGGGCTACCCCCGGGGTGTCTCGGGCTAGCCCCGGGGAGTCCGGGGCTACCCCCAGGGTGTCAACCGTACCATGCCCCTCTTGACCAGAGCTAGGCAATAGTAAGTCGGCGGCAGTTCATTGTCCATACGCGCATTGTGCCACACCGGCATCCGATGCAGGCGGCGCTCCGGGGGGGCCATGAGGCAACGGATACTGGACTCGCATACGCCCCCGTGTCACAGGCGCATGGTCATAACCACATTGTTCAGTGTTTTTCTCGCTGCACTGCAGCGCAGACCAGTTCTGTACCACACCAGGTGGTTGCTCCGGGGGGGGGGGGGGGGACCCCAACTCTGGACTATAGAGTATGCCTTCGAGCACCCTTGCGAAAAAGAGGGGGCTGGCAGCGGCACTGGACCCAGCTACAGATAGGGCAAGGACTTTTCCTCAAAAACCAATCCCCTTGCAAAGGACCACCTACAAAAAGGTCCCGCATGCCGCTCTGCAAACCACTCCGGTTCCTGCACATAGGTCACAAATGTGTGGTTGTGTACTCACTGTGCATACGCAGATAAACTGGCCTATCCCAGCCCCCCTTCTGCCGGTGGCAGCCGCAAAATAGGCATTGTAAGATACCATGTGTTTCATCCCAGTGCAATGCGGTGTAGTAGGTCTAATAGTGTACACACATGCTCTGTTGGGCGGTATGCGCGTGCCGTCAAATAGCATACCGGGGCAATCCGTGATGCAAAAAGAAATGCTTTGGGGGAATCCGTGCACTGCGCGCTACTTTTAGACTATGTTCCCCCCGAAGAGCCCCTAGGCACGCCCCTTGGAAACACCCTTAGAATTAGGCGACCCAAACTGGACTAGAGGGGACCTTGAGGGGGACCTTCCCTGTTCTTGTGGCAGTGGTGAAGGACCGGGGGCCTTTGGGGGGGAACTTGAGTGTGTGTTGGGCGGCGGAGATGGAGGGCAGTCAGGTGGGGAGTCTACTTTGGGCATCATTGTTGTTTGGTAGTGGGTTTTGATGCATTGGGGATCTGGCATTTTTGGATTTTCACCTTGTTTCACCCATTTCTACTGTTGTTACACACATTTTTTTCCCATTTCCACCACATCTACTCTTTTTCTCGGTTGATTGATATGGTGGTACACTTTGAGGGTGCCTGCTACAAGACATCATACCCCCCTCCTCATTTCTCAGGCCCACGATATCCATGGGTCTCAGTATTGGGGATAGGGTGTTCTACACCTGCTCCAATGGCTTGCAACCTCCTGCCACGGTGGTTGGGACGGCTGAAGACCAGACTCCTCCACTTGGAATACTACCAAGATGGGTTGAGAGTGGTGAATTGGCAATGCAAGATGGAGTCCATCTCCTTTGCCATCCACAAAGTATGGGTTTCTACTACGGCTAGATAGTTGCACTGTGCGCGCACTGCGCCCCCTTTTTCCTCCGTCCCTAGAAGCAAGGCTGCCACCGACCGTTCCCTCGCCATCATTATTGCGATGACTGGCACTAATGCCGTTTCACGGGACACATTCCCTGCAACGTGCCTGTGTACTTCACATGCTCTTTGACCTTCCGTCCCGCCATCGTGGCAGGCATCGGCTCCCCCTCACTCACTTTTACAATGGCATAAGTTTTTGATGGGTTTACACGGAGGCTTGAAAACTACCAGAACACCCCCAACCGGTACAATGTCGTCCGCATATCCTGCCTCTGTCATGCCCCCCTTCCCGGCATACAGAACAGAATGTCATCTACATACAAAAGCAGGATCAACTTTACCTTCAAAGACTTAATATCATAAATTAGCAGGACCGCGACCACATCAAACAAAAGTGGGGAGAGGGAATCCCCTTGCCGAAATCCTAATTTAGGGTGGAGGGACACGGTGGGTTCATAGGTACGACCAGGGGGGGGGGGGTAGAAAAAAATTCCTGGTACCGACGTACAACTTTTTTTTCGGGGGGTACCCCCCGGAGGGGGGGGGGGGTACGAAAAAAAATTCGTGCGAATATTTTTTCCGGACCCCAAAACCTGAAATTTCCTTAACTCTACCCCACGTGTTTTGGGTTTGGAAGGTGCAAGGAGGGTATTTTTCAAGGTAACCACCGATATTTGAGCCAATATGGGTGGTGTTTGTGTTTAAGAGCACAAAGACCCCCCGGTCTATTCCGGCTGCAGCGCAGCGCCCCACCCTCGCCTTGGCAGGATAGAGTCCCTAGATAAGGCAATACACCCTATCTGGGGCGAGAAACCGAACCAGCAGCATTAAAGGACAAGGGTGATTGATGTCCATTCTGGCCGTTCTGCAGATTGCCCAAGCCTACAGTGGACCCCACAATGTCATGTCCCCATTGCCTTCTCGCATGCTGGTTGATGACCGCTACGCCACAATGGCTTGCCAACAAAGATTGGTTCTCAGTGAGGGTACGGTTTGTGTGTTGGTGTGTTAGTATGTCTGTGTATGTGTGTGAATGGTGCACATTGTTGCACTACGCCGTTCTTGCGCGCACATCGCCAAAAAAATTTCTCCTGTGGTTTTATCTGACTACAAAAAAAGTATAGTTAAACGCGTGTTTATCGCTGCACTGCATGCACATCGTTCGTCCTAACCCCCCCAACCGTGGCCCCATGTCCTACCAATGTGGACTACTGAGGTCTTCTTATGGCCGTGATGAATCCTGGGATTGCAGCTGAGAGGGCTGTGACC
Organism: Eutreptiella sp. 'Long Island Sound 2002'; assembly: GCA_964036045.1. Lineage (NCBI taxonomy): Eukaryota > Euglenozoa > Euglenophyceae > Eutreptiales > Eutreptiaceae > Eutreptiella > Eutreptiella sp. 'Long Island Sound 2002'. Next base: position 11,258,386 of record OZ038398.1, on the reverse strand, counting down.
CTTGGGACGACTTGTTGAAAAAGCGCGTCATGGACAGTTGGCGTCCCTTCACAACGGGGGAAATGCCTGCGCGATGCTTCTTGCCCTGGCAATGCAACTGGTAGGACTGTGTGTCAGGTGTAGCCAGAATTGATAAGCGCTCACCTCAGGGACATGTCCACCCATGGGCATCCCGTTGGCCCCATGCGATGTTGATCGCCGACAAAATCTAAAAGGCCCGCGAGAAGGAAAAGCAAATAACACGTACAATTGAACCCAAATCTTGATGGATTATTGTTAATTGGACCTTCTCCCTCTCACGCTTTCTTCGCCCTCCCTCGCTATGCACTAGCCCAAATCCCTCTTTCTTTCCCTCTTTTGTGTTCTCCCTAATGATCGATTGCGGCTCTCTACAACCATGCAAGCAACAAAGCGTGGCTTGCGAGTCCCTAACCCCAACTCAAGGGGCGCAACAATACTGACCAATATGGGGTTGTGAAACAAACAAACAAACAAGTGGAACACCCCACATTTCACATTGTGTACCGCAATTCCACCCGGGTTGCCAGACGGCCACCAAACACAGGTGGTCACGCGGCTCCACGCTTCGCCCACACTCATTGCTGAGTTGGGCACCGCTAGCGTAGCAAGGCTAGCAGCTCCGCCTGGTGAGTAGATGGATCGGACACAATGCTCAATGTGGGTGGCGGCGGCCCGCGCCAAGGGCCCCTTGTCCGCGGGCTGACAATTGCATTTAACAGGTGTCCCCCGCTACTAGGGAGAAATCAATGGCGCCACGCAAAAAAAAAACAATTACTTGTATCTCAGTAGGAGTTCATGTGCCAATGTCATACAATGTGGCAAAGTGAAGGTGCCATGCAAACTCAAGTAGCACACAGTAAAAAAATTCCTCTTGGCGAAAAAGAATTCCTACATGGGGTGCCAGCTGTTTTTCGGGGGGTACCCCTTGAGGGGGTGGGGGGGTACGCAACAAATTCGCGCGAATTTTTTTCCACCTCGCCCCCTAGGTACGATCCACACAAAATAAATTTTTCCCGCCATGATCACCGCGGCCTCACATAAGATTCTCCTAGCCCCAAAAACACCAATGTGGTCTCCACCAATGCGAAGGTGACAGAGTCACACACTTTTTGAAAATCCACAACCACCATCACTTGCTCCAGTAACCATTCCCACTCCGCCCATGCAAACACTATGTGGTCCACCATTTGCATTACTTGTAACAACTTTGGGGCAAAAACTTCTAGATACACCTAATCCACTTCAACCGGAATGCCGTCAATACCTGGCGCCAACCCACGCTTGAGCCGCTTCAATGCGGCTTGCACCAGTTCCTCTATGAGCTCTCTAAACAACAACGGCATTGACGGTTTGCAAAAGCACAAGAAGGAAACTGCATCAATTTCCTTTTACCCTGTCCGGGATCAGCAGCAAGGCCAAGTAGCGCCCCCTCCCCCCATACTCGCGCAATGCGGTGGCCACCAACTTCACTGGGTCCTACACTACACCCCTTGAATCTCGCACCCTCAGCAGATATTGGCAGTCTTTCGGCTGCCGAACTATTTCGTGCATGCGCTTTCGTGTCCCTTAGGCTTGTTGTGCCTTAGCCTCCTTGGAGTGCAGCTGTGCCTGTAGCCAGGTCAGCATGTGTTCCTAAAAAGCTTCTTGCTGCTCCCGAGCCTACGGTTGCACCAACCTCCAGCATGCCAAAGCCACTGTGGGTTCTTCATAGCCTAGGTCTTGCAAAAACTCGCATGAACCGTGCGCCAGTCGCACCGGTGAACTCTCCCACCAATGCATGTAGCTTTATGTATCCGGCCAAGGGGTTTTCCCTGCGCCACCGAACAGCCTCAAACTGCAACAAACTCCGCACGCCATCCCACCATGCTTCCACTAGGCTTGCCTATTTGACATAGGCGTCCAACAATGACCACAGCGCCGCCACATCTCCGGAGACTCCAGCATCCCTAGCGGAAACCGGAGACGAGGGGCATGCGCTCCTTGGGGGCCCAACTGCAAAACCACTACTTTTATGGTCGGACGGTGTAGTCACCGTGTATGCTAATTGAAATGTATGCAACAATGACACTAGTAAGCGCACCTTGTCACTTCTCTGTTTAAGAGAGGGGAACGTGCAGCCTTCTAAAAATTCTGCCCGCCGCTCCCCATGTAAAAGGACTGAGGCGTCCTCCGGCAACAAAGAGGCCAAGACCGACGCCTCCACCTGCGGTGACGGGACGACAGCTGGATCAGAGCCCAGCACCATCACACCACTATGATCCGCAAAAATCACCAACGGCAATTGAGGCATGGGGGCTAGCTTGGCCTCCAACTTCTCTGATTGCCGCTGCAGTTTGTTTGGTTCACAGGCGAAAAAGACCAATGAGGAAGCGCAAGTCGCCTCCAGACCGAGCAAGAATCAGACCAAAAAGCAAGAATTGCGGCCCTGGGTCCTCCGAGGACGCATGCTCCCACTTTGTGGCCCTCCGATTGAGGCCCGTGGATCCTTTATCATTTGGCAAAATTTGGAGGTTGAAGCGAGCTGCAGACCCGTGTCGCTCCAACCACCAACACAGTGACTTCTGCACCTCAAGATGGTGCAGGTGTGTCTCTTGCAGACCCAAGGCATCCAGCTGACGCTTTTTGATCATTCGCATGACCGCTACGCCTTATAATTATCCTACTGTGCGATTCTTGTGGCGCATTTTTTGCTCCGCTGTGCGCTTGTGCTCTCTGAGCCGCCTAAGCCAACCGTTGACACTTAGTTCTCCAAATGCCGTCCACATCGGCGGCCACTGGCTGATGAGATTCATTTTGCTAATCAGTCAGCCCGCTTACGTTTGAACATCTTCACGCACCCACATTACTATCATTGACCTCCATGGGTTCCACCGGTCGCTCCGCCCTAGCGGACCCCTTGCCACCTCCCTTGCCCCCACCCTTTCCACCTTTTGCTTGGATGGACGACTTCTTGGACATACACTCCCGTTCTAAAATAGGGACGATGAGGGTGCCCAATTGGGCACTCTACAGCACTTTCCCGCGACGTCTTCGGCCCCGTTGACATCCACGTCTTGGATCCGATATCTCCCACATGACACCGGCATTTGTCCAAAACGAAGTTCTCCTACCCCGTGCCCTGTGTTTTAGGCACATGCCTTAGGAGTGTCCTTTCAATATGGCGGGACAGTTGTGAGAAACACAGATTCACATGGTCCCTAGGCCTCTAGGGTCTTACTGGCTTGTGTCATCGTTGCAGCAGACGAACCAAAGAGTTGTTTTGCTGGTTGTTCATCACAAAGCTCTAATGCCAGGTCCCGCAGCCAGCCTAACATTTTCTCCTTCGCGAAATCTTATGCTCTCTTGGACAAACCCAATTGTATGTGCTTTGAGTGCATGATCTGGGTTGAGAAGGGCTTTCCGCCCAACAAATCGCCTAGTTCCCAAAACATAGCCATGACGTGAGAGGAGAAGTACTTTAGATGTTTTGCTTGGTAGTCACACGCCATTGTATAGGCAATGCTGGGGGGGGGGATTTGAGACAGAATGATCGGCTTCCAAATTGGAATGTTGGGGGCAAGTATAACTCTGCAAATGAATGCAACAGGGAACTAATGTGTGTACCATGGAAATATTGGAGTGCCCAATGGTACCATGAGGGCAATGGGAGGCGGAGGTCTTGCACCCCACATACTCCCAAAGGGCTGCACACAACGATAGAGGGGACAACAAGCTGGCTGTTCCAAAACCTTGCAATAGCTACGCACCAACCACCCAAATAACACTGTAATTGCAACATGCTTGCCTTGTGCCCCTGGCCTTGTCTCCACCATGGAGCCCTAACATCTTCTTTGCAAGGGCCTCGCAATGGGCTCAAATCTTGGTAAACGTAGCAATCTAGACTCAACCGATAACTTGCATTTTAGAGAGTGATCACCATCCAAGTTGGACCCTTGGGGGCAAGTATAACTCCGCACATTAATACGTAAGAAATGGCCGGCACCCATAGGCAAGGGCTGGGGACTAATGTGTGTAGCATGGAAATATTAAAGTGCCCAATGTTACCATGAGGGTAGTTGGAGGTAGAGGTGTTGCACTCCACGTGTTCCCATCGCGCCCTGTACAACGATATAGGGACCCACAAGGTAGGCCTTCCGGAACATTGTAATAGCTAGGTACCAACCACCCAATATACACTGAAATTTTGACCTGCTTGCCACATGCCCGTGGCCTCCAATATGAGCCCTACCATATGCTTTGCAAGTGCCTTGCAATAGGCTCGCATCTTGGTGAACGCGGAATTCCGAATTTGGCATGAAAATTGTGTTTGAGATAAAGCGAACGATCACCTTCAAAACTGGGTCCTTCAAATATGGCTCCGCATCTGAATGCATCCGAAACAACGGGCACCCATTGGCAAGGACCAATGACTATGTTGTGTAGCATGGAAATATTAAAGAGCCCAATGGTTCCATGATGTTGTGGGAGGTGGAGGTCTTGCACCCTACATGTGGGATGTGTCGCTAGAAACGCAACATAGAAACCTCCCCAAACAAGCTTCACACGACAACAGAGAGAAACACAAGGTAGGCGTTCCAAAGCCCGTTAATAGCTAGGCACCAACCACCCAATAATCACTCAAAAACCCACTACAGTTTGGCATGGTGTGCTTGCGGGTCCTCGTCTGTGTAGTCATTTTGGAAGTGATCTTCACCTCTTTGGTATGCAACCTCACCTTGCCTCGTGTGTCCAACAAACAATTTTGACCTTCAAAAATACGTCCGAATAGGAGTGTTCATTGGACACACCGTTCGGTGCACGCGACAATATTGTGAAACGGCGGCAACACCCCTAGGCACAAGTTACCCGGCCCATTCAAAGGGGGTGTCCTTGCAATGTGCACGCATTGCACGCTACTTTTAGACTAGATTCCCCTTTGAAGAACCCCCGTACCGACCCCTTCTAAACACCCTCAAAACTAGGCCACCCTAGCTACCCAAATGCCCCTAACTTTAGGTCCCTAGCTACCCTAGCTCAAGACAAATGCAAGCTACCTTCCCTTGACATCAGATATCATGCAAAATGTGCAAAGCCACACACATATCCTCTTTTCTGTTCAATTGAAAGCTCACTCACCCTACAAGCTAGTCCCAAAGCTGCATATGTGTCCACCTCATCCTCAACTGGACCAAGGGGCAAAGTGGCTTGCAAGAGGGAATCCACATCAACCTCCGTTTTCGACTTGTGGTAACAACCACGTATCCTCATCAGCAGCGATGCAGCCTCACATAGGGCATTCGGCTGTGGTCAGGCAAAAACCGGGCAGTCCATCACGTCAACTCGAGGGGCCACGCCAAAGCGTGGGAGTCCATCACCCCAACTCAAGGGCCCACACCAAAGTGTGGGAGTCCATGGTGAAGATGAGCAAAAAAAAACAGTGTGAAACGGGGTGGAAATAGGTGAAAGTTGGTGAAAATCCAAAAATGCCATATCCCCAATGTGGAAGAAGCCCCAAAACCTATGCCAGGGGCAACAATGATGCCCAAGCCAAGTTGTCGCACTGTGTGCATACTACGCACCCTGGGGCCGAGATACTCACCCAAGAATACCTGTTTGGTAGCACGGCGAAGCAGCAAAGTCCACATGAGAACAACGAAATTGCCTTCAACTTGGAACTCCACTGTCCCTATGAACAAACCTTTTTTTTATCAAATAGGCCAGGTCATAATGTGCCATGGGCCACTGTGGGCCAAGTTCAATGCAGAGTACAGATTTCGGCAAAGCCTGGGTGTGCATACGGGCTGCAGCTCACGACTGCGCCCCCATGGTTTCCCGTTGGGGTGGTAGTGATCATGTCATTGGTATTTCCCACTCGTTTGGATCCCAGTGCGTTTTGTGGCGTTTCGGCAAAGGCTGCAATGGGACTTCCCACAAGGTGGGGTCCCACTGTTCTCGTGGCCGTTTCCGTATGAGGTATATCGTCTGTCGTGCGTGTCGGGTTGCGTGCCAGTATTGTGTTGTCTTATGCTTGCAGGCGTCAAGGTAGCACTGTGTCATGTTCGCCCAGTGTTCCTGCTGGCACCACATGTAGTGTGCCTGTTGGAGGTGATGGTCCAGCAGCTTGTCGGTGTCAGCGCACATCTTCTTGTATCGCCCGACATTTTTGCATCCGCATACCATGTCATTGTGTCGTACTTTGCTTGCTCGTACCATTGTCTGCGTACCTGGCACATGTGTGTCTGCGTGTCGTGCAGTCGTTGTGCAGCCATCTGGTCCTTGAGCAGTTTAGTAACCAGCATGTGGTAGTCCGTTTTGGCTGTCATTGTGTTGGTGTAGTATGCGTGCAGGGTGCATAGGTGTTGCCGAGCTACCTCAGCGGCATGTGCATTGTGGTATATGTCGTGTGTTCGCCGTGCGTGTTCCTGTGTCAACCTGTCGGCGGTCGTTTTGTACTGCTCCCATTGTTGTGCGGCTACGCCGAGACGCCGACGCTTCTGGGTTGGTTCTTCTGGGGCTGTGGTAGTGGCTCGCATTCTTGTTAGCCATGCCACTGCCTCGTCATCGTTTGCAGCGAGCGCATCACGTACCCATTGGTCGGGGTCTATGGGCTCCGCCGTTGCGACCTCGTTCCTACGTTTTCGTTTCGTGCTGCTCCGCATGGGCGCCCCGACGTGATTGCGTAGGTTTTGTGGCGTTTCTCGCGGGGGCAGTGTATGTGCGACGTACTTTGTCAGCCATAGGGGCGACGGTGGCTGGTGAGGTGTGGGGTCTGCGAGTTTCCGTCGTAGTGTTTGGACAGCCTGTATCATGCAAAACTGAAATAGGCCTACCTCCGTCCGTAGTTTGTGTCGTTCCGTGGTGGGTATGGTGTCAACGAGAGACAGTGGTATGAGCAGCCTGGCACAGAGCCAGACTTCCTGGCTAGTGGCCGTTTGCTGCCATTGGTAGGTGTGGTGGGCCCAATCAGTCCAGCTCCTGCGCCACAAGTCCCAGAACTTGCCCCAGGCGAGGCAGTAAGCCAGTCTAGACTGCACTGATGCTCCGTGTTGTTGGCCACACTGGGAGCATAGAGTGGGTGTTCTTTCCCAAGGGGCACCCATTCCCCACCATCTTACCTGCCCCCACAGCCATGGGGTCCACGCATTTCGTCTGTAGTGTTTCATGGGGAGCCAGCTCACCCAGTGCACCTCTGGTGTTTGTTTTTGTCTACACACTTGCATAATCCATGCCTTGGCAGGCGTGGGCATGATTTGTCCGATGATGACAATATCATGCGGTTGTGGTTGTTGGGAGTCCATGGGCAGGTTGTCGCCCATATTGGCAAGGACGTCGGAGTGGTTGTTCCCCTGTATGTCCTGGTAGTCCTTTTACGTAGTGGCTTGTTCCAGGGTACGGTGTCCCGGGGTCCAGCGTATCGTCAGTCGCTTCGTAGAGGTGTTGTGGTAACCTATGTCGCGGTAGTCCCGGTCTTTGACTACTCCCTTTCGTTTTATAGGTGTGCCTTTCACCACACTTTGGTTGTCAAGTATGATGTCGTCCCCGGGACTGGCTAGTTCAGAGGCCAGTGCGCAAGCTATTGTCTCGGCCCGATACACTTGCTGTGGCCCATGCACCCGAAAAGCTGCACGGCAGGTCCCGTTGTATATGCCCCCTCCCGCTCGTCCGTGTCTTTTCGACCCGTCTGTATACCACCATGTGGTGGTGGGTTTTCCCGTGTAGTGTATGGTGATCCCGTGGATCTTCTGCTGGTGTGGTAGTGCATGGAAGACCTCGCGGGTTTCCTCTGGGGTTGGCTCGTCCGGTGGGTTCATTCAGCCGTAGTCCAGACGGTGGGTAGCCGGCCGTAACTGCCGTGCGTGTGTCTCTTGGTCCTCCTCCGAGCTCTCCGAGTCGTATAGGCCCGCCGACAGGGGCCGATGTTGCCTGGGCTGGGATATGCACTGGCCCACCGTGCCCCCCAGGGCTCGGACAGCGTCGATGTATTTATATTGGGTTGCGGTGAGTTGTTGTGTAGGGCCGTTGTTCTGCAGTTCTTACTGACCCAGAGTAACCCACCGGGTGATGTAGGACCACCATAACTGACGGAGACCTAGTCCCCCGTGGCTGAGGTTGGTAGTCAGTCGGTGCTTGTTCATTTGATGCTCTATCCCGGGTGTGTCCCTAATGTACTGTAGGAGTATATCGTCCCAGTGCGTCATCCGTGCCCTGTTCCCGAGGAATAGCCCCCTGTAGGTCCATCGAGGGATGAGGACGGCTTTTATGATTGCCGCCTTTTCGTAAGCGTTTAGCGGCAGGGTTTTGTATGCCGCTATGTCGTGGTGCAGTTGCGTGGTAACCAGGTCCCATGCTGTGTCTTCTTGTGTGGGGTGGGCGAGTACATGCCCCAGATACGTCATTTTGGGTGGCCGCACGGGGATGAGCCGGTGCTGCCATGTGATGAGTTCTAGGTTGTAGTCCTTAGCCCAGTGGTACACCTCTGTTTTGTCCTTATTGAAGCGTAGCCCCATTGTGTAAGCCACGTCGTGGAGTGTGTCTAACGTGCGTAGTAGTGTTTCCTTCGTGGGTGTACGCACCGCTATGTCATCAACGAACACGTATAGTTGGGCTCCCGGGCACCGTTCTTTGGTTTCCCGTAGTAGTATGTCGTAGTATAAGAGAAAAAGTGTTGGGGAGAGGGGCACCCCTCTTTCATACCCCTGGTGGGACGTATGGGGAGGTCCCTTCCGTGGAGGGTCAACACGGCCGGTGTGTGTTGATATATTTCCCCCAGCATCCGTATGATGTTCTCTGGTGCCCCTGCCTCCTTGACGATCCCAGTCAGCATTGGTCGAGGGACTAAGGGGAATGCTTTGGCCACGTCGAGGAGGGCCACGTACCCGTCTTGTGTGTGTAAGTCGTTGAGTAGCTTTGTGGCTAGGGTCGTGGTGTTTCGGCCCTGTATGGCGCCGTGTTGTATGTCTAGTAGTCCCGGGGTCATGGCCCTAGATATACGCGTCAGGAGGAGGCGTGTGAGTATGCTATATATGGCTGTTGAAACGTAGATCGGCCTGTAGTTTCGTGGGTCCTGGAGGTCCTTCTTTTTATAAATGAGCACAACCCTTGACTGCAGCCATGTCACCGGGATGTTTTGTCCGTTCCAGACTGCGATGATCGCCTGGTATAGTTGTTGCTCTATGTGGTTTGGTAGGTGTCGGAGCAGGTGCGGGGGTACACCATCGGGTCCGGCTGATTTGTTCTTTGGCGCCCGCAGGCACCGCAGGTACTCCTGGTATGTTGGGGTTGTGGTGTTCCATGTGTGGTGCCGTACATGTTTCCGTATTAGTCGTTGACACGCATCATCGTCGTATGTTGGGTCACCTGCAAAGTGGTTGAGTACGTGCTGTGTCCCTCCTATTGGGGGTTGCGGCGTGTCCTGAGCTATGAGCCCGGTGCACCATCTCTTGACCAATTTATAGAAGTAACCTGATCTGTGCACTGCTGCCCGGCGGAGTTTGCCGATTTGTCTCTGTATGTGTTGCTCTTGTGCCTCCCCGTATTCGCGTAACCGTGCTGTGGGGTCCGCGGTCTCCGACCAGGTTGCCGTGGCTGGTGTCTTGTTGCGTTTGCGACACCCGACACGCCCGTGGCAGGAAGACCTAGCCAACGGCGTGTTCCTCGACCCATTGCACGCGAGTAGCCAACCACCCGACCCCCGACAGTACTACACCCGCGTACCAAGGCACGGACGGCCACGTCGCCTGGACGCCATATTGATTAGGCAACAAATACCCAACATACCCTGGACCTATTATGACACAGTCGTGGTCGCGCCGCGTGTGCTATCGCCGACAGGATGCGTCGTGCTGTGTGTAGGGGTGGGTCGGTGTCCTTTACTGGTAGCGTGGATATGGAGTTGGTAAAGCGTTGGAAGTGCGCGGTGTACCACTTCGTGACCGTAGGCTGCGGTTTCCTGCGGGGGGGTCGGGGGCCCCTATCCTCCAGCAGATTCCAAGTAGGACCAGAGCATGATCCGATATGGGGTCCCTATGAACAAACCACTCAGCCTTGTAAGGTACAACTATGCAAGGGCATGCAAGATGCACACATGTTCAAGTAGCAAGTGCCACACTCGGATATATCACCAGGATGGTGGCCACACAATTGGCAACAAACACCATCATCATTTTCCTCCTCCTCAATGGTTGCCTCCTCCTGTGCCCACACAGACTCAAGCACATGAGGCCACAGTCCATAGGGTTGAAATCTAGTCTGCCCACAAATAACAAAGCTGAGTAAGGTGGGGCAAAATACGCACATGGCCATGCAGCTCCGTTGCAGAGCGTGTCCAAACATTGCGGACAATCATCCATTGCCACAACCATGCAAAGAGGTGCCCCACCCTTGCACGATAGCAGCCATGGACATTGTTACACTCTTGTTGGTCTTCACTCAAAGTTTTCCGACCAATATAAGGTATAGCGGAGTGCAAGCGGCCCTTATAGGCGCCGTCATATGCACCTATTTCAAAATCGAAAAGCTGCCCATGTGTTCGCGAAGGACCATGTTCATCCCAAATCATAACATCCGTAGAGGCTCCCGGCATAAGGTCACATATCCATACTATATTCCCAAGATTGTCCACAGCCACGGTTATCTTATAAACATGGCCTGCGTACTTGGGATTGAAAAGGACATCCGAGCACATGGGCATGTTGTTGGTAAAATGTGCTACGAAATACGGGAAGTGGGGATTATGGTTGTACGGAGAAAGTCTCTCCTCCCACCATATCTCATCCACCACGGAGTTCACCAAGGTTTGGACAGGAGAAACATTTCGCATATACAGGTCATCCGAACAATCGGAACGAGATTGATAAGCACAATTGTCCCAACTGCGGCTTTGTCGGAGAAAATACAAGTATTGGAACAAATCTTCGCAGGACAACAAACCTTCTACACCATACTTCATATAGAACTCCTCCGCTTCCTCCGCCGTAACACAGTCAACACCAATGAGATTGACTTGTTTGCGGAGTTGCGTATAGGTTTCACGAGGCTCGTTAGAACGCTTGGCGGGGCACCTATTGATCCACCACCTCACATCTTTAGGGTCGGGTTGTTGTGGATGTGCCATATTATTGTACACACACATTAAACAATTCAAGATCTGATTATCTAAATGTGAGTGCATCTCCTTCTCCGTGATTGGTTCCTCTCCCTCTTCCGTGTCAATAGGTGTAGGTGCTAGTTTAGGTTTGGGCTTGGGTTTGGGCTTTGCCTGAGGGTTTGGAACACTCGTGGAAGAGCTAGAGCTGGAACTTGAGCTAGAAGCTGCAAGTTGAAGGGGACAAGACATGAAGCCGGCAAGAGACTTTTTGCTTGCACACTTTGCTACCTTTGCCAATTGCTGTGCCAACCAGTCATTTTTGCCTGCACAAAGGCGAGCAATCTCAGGGACAATAGTTGGCTCAATGTTGCCACCGGACGGGGATGGAATCACATCCTTGGGCTTGCAGAATCCCTGCCCAACAAAGTAAATGCGCCTTACGAGAGGGGGAAGAGAACCAAGAGAGAAATCGGGGTACAAAGGGTGGTTGTTCTTCCAAAAAATCGAGATGGGCCCTACGGAATTCATTGAGAAAGAGGACGCGCTCAAGAGGTCGACATTTTCGGACATTCATGGTGGGGGCGGTGTGGAGGGCCACCGGTCCTTGTACTAATTGAAGATCGCCACCTCCTTAGCGTGCATGGCCTTCAACTTACTCTTCACCACATCACGGTACCAAATGCTTGGATGTACTTGAAAGGAACCTCCTCCATGCTTCGACATGTCCTCGTCCTTCTTTTTCCCCACTCGTGCTTTGCCACCACTCTTGAATTCGCCTTTCCAAGCCCTACGGCACACAAAATCTCGGGGTCCCTAAACTGGGGAGAAATCAATATGGCTACATCACCCCTGCCTTCTCGGGGTCCCCGTAGTGGGGAGAGTTTAATATGCGGGTTGGGAAATGGGTAAAAGTTGCACGGTGCCCGCACTGTGCTAAGGGCGCCCCCGAAGCACAATGTGATGGAGGCCTCCAATTGGCACTTTTCAGAGTAGAAGCCCTTGTTGTGGTCCCGCTTCATGCGGAAAAGTCGAACATGCTCCCCGGGCTTGCAGCGTTCCTTGTTCTTGGCACGGGCGAAAATGGTGGTACCGCTTGTAGAGCGCGTCCCGGCTAGGTGTAAGCAGAGAACAAAGCATGGTGGGCAATAGAGGTCCAGCAATTGAGGGACACCATTCCCTCACAACATGCTTTAAAAAATTGCCCACCATTACTGCAAGATACATCACAACAGCCCATGATTTCCCCAAACCTTTAGCCTAAAACCACGGTTCTGGAGCCCGGTACCTAATTAATTAAAAAGGTCCAAAAAAAAATACGAAGTGTTCGCTGGACACAAAGGGGGGGGGGGTGTCTGGGCCACAAGAATGCAAGCCACCACCGCCACCGTTGAAGCAATTTGTTTGACGCAATTGACTAGAGGGACTGGAGTCACTTGAAGTTTAAGCACACCCAAGGGAATGTTTGCCGTTGTGCTTTCGTTGTGCACCCTCCGGTGCCTATGGGAAGCGCTGCTGCATGTTCACAAGCTTTGTGAACCATTGTAGTATCAAGTGTTGTCAATAACAGCCAAAATAACACGAAACAAAACAGAAAATGGATTATTTAAAGCACAGCCATTGTTACAGGTCAAAATACTTTTAATTCTGCAACGGCTTTAGTGGTGTGCCATTATGATATGCCTTCAAGTTTCACACCACATGCTCTAAACCCCCCCTCTTGTCTCAGGTGTGCCCAGGTTCCAGGAAATTGTCAAAAAATGGGGCTTCAACAAAACCCAGCTCGCACGTGACACAGAAAATTGCAGAAACAAAATGAAATATCCACCCATGTATACTTTGACAAGCAGAGCACAACTAAAACAATACGCCAAAGAACTTGGACAGTTGTGGATCACGCCACCCTGTCGCCCCACAGATACGTAATACTCAGTATACTCAGAATCATATCCCCTCCCTCAGACCTTGTATTGTGGCACAAACATGCTGCCCCATGGGGTGTGCAAAAAACACTTCTCTGCTGTGCTCAAATGGAGATCTTTGCATGGCCCTCCGCATGAAGCAACGGGACAGGAGAATCACAATACAGACATATGTTGAACTTACTGATGCACAAAGCATTCGTGTACAACCTGCAGGCATTCCACACGATCTCTACCTAAGATGGTTACATTGTGATTGGTGCCATACCAATTTTGCTACCAAAAAATTATGGTAGCTGGGGGTCAGCTAGAGGCAGGCACTCAATTGGAGTACATCCTTTGCATTGCTTTGTCCTAACTCACACTTTGGATCTCACATGGCGTGAGGTTGCAAACTTGAAGTCATACCACGTTTCATTCACCAGGGTATCAATTTAACGTGCCAATTGACAGTCAAAATGCCATCTCAAAGTGAACCGAATTGAAGAACGACTTGGCTGTTCCCTACACTTCCTCACCCGAACACAATGCAAAGAGAAAAAGGCTCTTGTGTGAACCAGGCGAGCTAAAGTACACATTTGAATACATGAGGCTCACAAAAGGGATATGATGGTGGGTAAATAAGTAAGCGCCCGTAGGGAGTAGTCGACTCAGTGCAATGGCCCGCAAAAGACAATGTGGCACTCTGCAAGCCAGGGTGTAGCATGCACAGAATGACTGCAAAAATCAATGCTGTCATGTGTGCTCAGGTCTATTGAGAAATGAACATGGTGTGCCTTTTTTTTGGCGTGAATACTTAATCTCGAAGAACTGAAAAATGCAGGGCTCACCTGCGCACGTCTGGCTGCCCTGTGGCCCCAGGGGCTGAGGTCTTGGCACATGGCCAGGGAGTTGCCTTGGGAAGGGGTTTCACCACTGGTTTGGCAAGGGGGGGCAGCCCTTCTGGCAAATTTGCCTCAGAAGCATCTCGTTTGCAAAACACAGCGGCTGCCTGGCATTGGTTGGGTTGCATTCCAGCATAGTCAACGCAACGCAGCGGGGTACGCATACCGTATAATGGCATGGCACGGCTGTGGAGCGTTGCTTTGCAGGGTTCCCCTGAAGCAAAAAAAAAAACCAACATGCAGTTCATGTGCAGAGACGAAGGTTGCATGGGCAATTTTCACATGTCAGAAATCGGTGCAGAAACCTTTTTTGGGTTCATACAACATCCTGGACTATGAGACAGCCAAGGGAGAGCGAGTGCAACCAAAGCACCTTGGGTAAGCGCCAGCGCCTTCAGCAACCGAACCAGGGAATACATCATTGGCTGCGCGGAAGTTCACAACTTGCGCTGCCCACATTCCACTCCGAACTGGATTATCCTGGGGGCCAAATGCTGCACTGCGCTGAGGGTGCCCCTATTCAATATGTGTCTCCTGGCGCAAAATAATGGTTCTGATCATGAACCAGAGGTTGACATTTGGCTTTGGCAGAGATGACAGGGCACCTTTTCTCCAGAAATCAGACACACACAAACCTTGTGATATTCAAGCCATGGGACTGCAGATTCACGTGTCACAGGGAGAATTTGCACCGCGCACACACCACCGTGCGTTACTGCTGCGGCAAGTACACCCAGACTCATCATCTGAGCTTTGGACTGAGTAAGAATCCGATCAGTCCTGTGTATGGGAACACAGTAGGTACTGTGTCACCTCGGCCATCGGGGAAGATGGGTCCAGAATAGCATACTTTTCGAACAGCGCGGGCACAGCGCACGGTGCGCCCCCAATATCAGACAATCTCAGGAAACCAAAAAAAAATGGATCTCCCTTGGACCACTGCAGAATCTCGGCCACAGACTTGCGATGACAACCGGGTCCACATGACAATGGCACTGTCAATGGCACCGGCCGGGCAAATACTCAAATCATAATCCACATCGCAACCGAGAAGGTGCGTCCCAAAAGTGCACTAATGGTGTGCCGTCCTGGCAATCGTACCTTCCATACCGAACATTTTCGAGTCGCAACAACGGCCCTGACGCGGCAAGAGAACCTGGGCAGACATTCGCAGTACCAGAAGGGGGCATCTTGGAGTCGAAGTTTAATGAAATTTGCGGGGATGTGTCGCTACCTCGTTCCGTTAGAGGGGGCACTTCTGCGAACTGTGTGTAAAATCGGTGGGGAGAGGGGGGGTGGGGGGGGGGGGGGAATGCACTTGATTGTTGATTGGTGTCGCTTGCACTCGGCAGTGTGTGTTGTTGTCTTTCAAAACAGTGCACGTTTACACCGAGTGTCTGGGAAGATCCCATGAAGAGAGCATATCCTGGGAGCATCACACACTGA
This sequence comes from Eutreptiella sp. 'Long Island Sound 2002', assembly GCA_964036045.1. NCBI lineage: Eukaryota > Euglenozoa > Euglenophyceae > Eutreptiales > Eutreptiaceae > Eutreptiella > Eutreptiella sp. 'Long Island Sound 2002'. The sequence goes on along the minus strand of OZ038398.1, from coordinate 11,243,051 downwards.
CCTCCACTGGGCACAGTCAGAGCCCTCAGATTGATAAGGTCACCAGCACACGGTGCTCTGTGGATGGGACATGGGGATGTGTTGTACGAAATGGAAAAAAAAGAAGAACATGCAGAGACCTGCATGCACCCAATGCTCAGCGATGTGTATGGGTGCACAAAATATGCCAGACTTCTGTGCGCTACCCTGGGCTGAACAGCATGACACCCCAACACACCAATATGGCTTAATTCTCAAAGAAGAGGGCAAAACAACTCGAAACCAGCAAATGGCTGCACAGTCCGTCACAAAAAATGGTACACAACCCTCAAAAAGTGAGGGAGAAACAATCTTAGAAAGGTTAACAGTTGAATGGCGTCGAGCACCAAGTTGTAAATAGCACCAAGGGATGGATCTCTAATGAATAGGGCTCCTGTGTACATCTGAACCGCGTGCACCTGGGTTCGGGTGGGCTGACATGGATGGCTCATAATGCCTGAAGTATCTATCGCTGCCGCCACGCAATCCATACTAACAACTCCGAAACACATACATGACGCGTCAGAGTATGTGCAGTCTCATTGCACCGTGCACTGCAAGCCCCCGTGCACTCTGCCCCTTGCAATGGACTTTATCACTTGGGATCCCACACAAACGCCTGGAGATAAATATCTCGCTCCTCAAGCCCCTGGGCAGAGTGGAGAGGGCAATGGCTTTCCTTCGCCAATGATCCGCCCAGCACACACCGGCGCGCGCGCGCACGCACGCACAAACACACACACACACACACACAAACGCACACGCACACGCACACACATACTCCGAAGCGGGCCCTCAATGGAGTATGTGCTGTGTCTTGTTCTTTGAAAAAGAGCATGACTGGATTTCTAGGGCCAATGGATCAACAAGATCATAATGTCTTTCATGGTTTCCCCAGAGGCTTTCGGAGGATGGGGGATGTCACTGCTGGAGAATATTGATGCGGAAGGATGGTCAGCCTGGACATGGGGACATGGAGTACGTGTGTGCCCTCGGTGGATGCAAATCAGTACGGGAGAGAGAGTGAATGGGTGAATGGGTGAATGATTGCCATCACACCGCTCATTGCGTTGCAGGTGTAGGATGCAGATGGCTGTCGACATTTTGTGGTGTGGACAAAAGCAGTGGAACAGCCAAGCACTCATTCTCCTTGTGCCTTGGGACAGTGCCAGTGCTTGGAAGGGGGGGACTGCATCTCCATTTGAATCCCTTTGCACCTGTTGCTCGGGATGAGGTCCAGTTGTTGCCGTGAGTGTCATCGGTGTGCGCAGCGCATACGCAGCGCAAGGCAACGGAGCACATGCAGGTGCACGGGGTTTGCAGGTCGTCTGAAACACCGTTGCAGGTACGACGCCCCCGCAAATACAATGCAATCGTGGAAACGCATCCGTCTGTCGCCTCGTGACTGGCAAACCGTCAGCAGCAGTCGATCGATCAACAATTGAACTCGATGGCCGCTGGCATCTGCCCAGACGCGCAGATATCAACAACCAGCGCAATAGAAGGGGGATTTGAGCAGAGCCGTGGAGGACCTGCGGATATGCGGCTGCCAGGGCCACTGATTCTGGTGTCTGTCTGCGAACAAAACTGCGCATTTCAGCGTTGCCTCTGATTCTTTATTGCTGATGCAGCATCTGAACATCTTGTCCGTTTCCATCCGACCCTGCCCACCCCTCCTCTCTGCACCCCCCCCCCTCCCTTCCGTGTGCACTTTGGGGGTGAATCGTGCCATCTCGGACGATGACTGGCATGTCTGGATGATTGGGTGGAGCTCGGTCATACTCAGCCACACCCGGGGCGAGTCCTGCTGAGGGTTGAGGGGATCCAGGCGGCGGATTGGTCAGTACTGTGTGTGGGAGCAAAGCCTCAGCGGGTCGCCAATGGAGGGGTGCAGGTGGCAGCTCAGAGGGAGGGGACGGAGGTTGCGGACGGAGACTTGAGTGTGCCCGGGGAACCCCAGGGCCACCCGAGAGCGAAGACCATTGCAGCGCCCACCAAACCCACGCACACACACACGCACACACACACAGACACGATTGCAAACAACAGCAAACGAGCACTGGGCCCAAAAGACAGACACAGACTGGACGCCCTGATCTCGTCAGATGGCACGCCAAACATGAGACATGTCCGGCGCCATTGGGCGCCTTTCTGCAGTACAGGACAATGAGGGAAGGAAGGAAACATCCTGCAGTCCCACCGCGACCGTCAAGACGAGTAGCCCCTGGCAGCATCGCTGAACCAGAGACTGCAAAGCACAGAAATTTAGTGACCAGAAACCCCAGCCCCGGATAAGCGGGGAAGTCAGGTCCCCAGGTCCCACACACACACACACACACACACACACACACACACAGACACACACACACAGACACACACACAGTTAGAATCAAGTAAAAGCTAACAGCCATGTGTACACCATGTTATACAGTGTCAAGTGTCATTGGTCCCACACACACACACACACAGACACACACACACAGACACACACACACACGTTGGGAACCGCGAAGCAAGAACGAAGCAAGACAAGCGGTTGAAAGAAAACTCCTCAGGAACAGCAGAGCTGTCTTAGATATCTTTCAGTCTGGTTAAGAAGCGGACACACACACACACGTTGAGCACCGCGAGACAAGAACAAAGAACAAAGAACAAACACACACACACACACACACACACACACACACACACACACAGTTAGAATCAAGTAAAAGCTAACAGCCATGTGTACACCATGTTATACAGTGTCAAGTGTCATTGGTCCCACACACACACACACACACACACACACACAGACACACACACACACGTTGGGAACCGCGAAGCAAGAACGAAGCAAGAAAAGCGGTTGAAAGAAAACTCCTCAGGAACAGCAGAGCTGTCTTAGATGTCTTTCAGTCTGGTTAAGAAGCGCACAAAAGAAAGAAAGAAGCACACACACACAAACACGATGTAACCGCAAACAAGAACAAACACACACACACACACACACACACACACACACGTGTACGCTGGAAGCGTCCTTTGCTTCGGCCAGTCGTCGGCAACGCTCAGCATCTGCGTCTGCCGTCGATGGTGGTCCGCGGACGGGCGCCATCGGGATCACACCCAGGGCTTGCCGGCGTCCGTTCTCCTGCTCCATGAGCCTCCTGCGGCGCTCCAAGGAGGTTAAGGCTCGTAGAACTGCCATAGTACGAGCTTCAAGAACATGCCCACACTGCCCATGACGGTCCGTCAAGGCATCTACCGCCCGTGCGTCAATGCCTTCAGTCCCTCGAACGTACCAGAGAACACAGGGGCGTCCCCATCATCCGCATGACTGTGATATGGAGCGTTACGAGCAGGGTACCGCCCCGGGTGCCCATATGGCCCGTCACCGTAGTCGTCCGTCGGGCCTGGGCGACTGTAGCCCTCAGGGCCATAGCCGCTACCACCGTATCGCTGTGGGAAAGGGCCTGGGTAGCCATTGCCCCGGCCATTGTCAAAGCCCCTTCCGTCGTACCCCTCATCTCCGCTGTATCCATCGTCGGCGTAGTCGTCCCTGGGGTAACCATCCCCATGATAACCGTCCCCCCTGGGCCCATTTCCTGGAAACCAATCCCCACGGTAGCCCGCGCCCCTGTACCCGTTTCCAGGATGCCTGTTGCCGTCATAACCGCCCCCCCCATACCCATATCCATCCCTCCTATCCTCGTAGCGGTCCCTGTACCCCTGGTAACCCCCCTGGTGCATATATCTATCATCATCATAGTCACTTCGTCTGCAACTGGACCCATCGCTGCGGTCACTATACGGACTGTACCGAGCTGTGGGGGTGGGGTACCCATAGGAGCCTCGCTGGTTAGGGGGCGTGTGACGCCCATGGGGATGCCTGGAATATGGGGGCGTACGACGTCCATATGGGGTCCGTAGATCTGGGGGTGTGGGTTGTCTGTATCCCCGATCTCCATCTGGGGCTGGATGGTACTTCTGGTGGTACCCATCACCATACTCCCCCTCCTCCTCCTCCTCCTCCTCCTCACCGTCCTCCTCCGACCGCTCTTCGTCCTCCTCGTCAAAGTCATAGTCCTCAGGTTCCCTATAACTGCCTGCGGGGCTGGCGGGTCTTGGCTCATCACCACGCCCCCTGTCGTTGCTGCCCCCTGCACTGCTACCTCCCCCTGCACTGCTGCCTCCCCCACCGCCTCCATGTACTGCCGCGACAAGCCCCTGAAACGTTCCTGAAAACACTGGCTGTTCCGGGCCAGAACTCTGTTCCACCGCCTTCACCAGCGTCTCAAAGTTTCCACAGAGAATGGGTACGTTGCCCTGTGAAGCAAAGGCGAGGGGATGCGAATGAAAATAAGGGTAAGCAATTTGGTGTACAAAGGGGTCACGAGGGATCAGCACGGTATCTGCGGTCCGCCGGCAGTTGCTCTTGCAAACCCAAGCCTCTGCAGCAAAGTCCCAACCAAACAAATGCCATGACTGCATTTTGTCGCAACAAAGATCAAGACAAATGGATGGATTCTACGAACGCACCTTAGACTTGGGTTACGACCCCCGTATTGTACCATCACAGGACTGCGATCTGCGATGTACAATACGGCAAGCCAGCAATGACGGAGGGAGGCGCAAAGGGGGAGAAGGAGCCTGTGTGGGGGCCAATCTGGGGTTTGTGCGTGTATAAGCAGACATGCCAGTCATCGTCCAAGATAGCACGATTTACCCCCAAAGTGCACACGGGGGGGGGGGGTTGGTGCAGAGAGGAGGGTTGGGCAGGGTCAAAAGGAAACGTACCAGACGCTCAGATGGGGTATCGGCACTAAACAATCAAAGGTGATGCTAAAATGCACAGTTTTGTGAGCAGAAAGAAAAACACCAGAATCAGTGGCCGTGAAGTCGTTGGATACAAAGAAATTGAGTTTGGCAGACAAACGCAGAGTTCCAGCAGATGCAGGAGTTCAGTCAAATATCTGTTGTGGCCATTTGCATTTGAATTTCTGAATTTCGGGCGCAAGCACTATGCATTTTTCTCTGGAGAGCATGTTTTGACCTCAAAATGTGACCAATGACGAGGGATTGGAATGCATCTAGGGGGAGGGCCGTACCTTCTTCAAGGAACATGTTGGGGACCCAGACCTCCAGGTGGCTGAGCTCCCCCAGGCCTCCCTCAATCCCCCCCCCCCGCCGGAAGAGAAGGGCACCCGGAACCGCTCCATCCTAGAACCCCGTGGCCTCACGCATGGCCGTGGTGGTGCTATGCCACCTGCCCCACCACAATAAAATGCAGCTGGGGTTGGGGGGCATAACACGCTGCACTGCCCCGACAGCGAAGCAAATGCCACCGGCAGTCCCTCCAACACGAATCCACGAACAACTGGAAAACCCCGGGCTCGAGTGCATCAGCCCCTCAAGGAAAGCAGAGCCCATCAGCGCGTTAAGCCCCCCATCCAGCCCCCACTCATGCAGGGCAGCCCGGAACACATCGGCCTGGGGAGAGAGGGGGTACTGACCCCAACCCTCCTCTCCAGTCTTCAAATTCCAGAACGGCAGCCACCCCTGAAGAGACAAACCAACCAGCCGCACACCAGCCACGTTGCCGATGCGAAACCAACGAACCCAGCACGGCACTGCCAGGTAAGACACAGCCGACCCACGCCGATCGCCAACCACCTCCAACACACAGCAGACACCAGCGGCCAGCAGATAGGGGTGGCAATCGACCTGTGCATGGGCTTGATGAACGGGTCGACCCCGCACACCGTGGCAATATATCCACGGAGCGTGGACGACGCTCCCTGTTCTCCGCCCGCTCCACGGCCGATTTCCGAAAATTTGGGCTAATCCTGAAAGTTTGGGCCAATTTCCGGAAATTTTGGGCCAATTGCATGTCCGAAAAATTTGGCCCGATTTCCGAATTTTTTCGGGCGATTTCCGAAAATTTTGGGCGAGTTTTCGAAAATTCTAGGCTGATTTCCTAAATTTTTGGGCTGATTTGCGAAAACTTTGGGTCAAGATCCTAAAAATTTGGGCCAATTTCCCAAAATGTTGGACCGATTTCCGAACGAGCCCCGTACAAGGCGGGCTTATGCGCGAAAGCTGGGGGCGATTGCCCGGCTCTAGGAGGAGTCGGGCGATAGCCCCTTGGCTATGACTTTTGCAAAGTTCTTGGTGCCCAAACTTTTCAGAGATGGGCCCAAAATTTTCGGAGATAGAATTGCCCCAAATTGGCCCAAAAATTTGAGAAATCAGCCTAAATTTTTCGGAAATCGGCGCAAATTTAGTAGAAATCGGTCCTCAGATTTTGGGAAATCGCCTGAAGACTTTCGGAAATTGGCCCAAATTTTTCGGAAATCAAATTGGCCCAAAATTGTCGGAAATCGGCCAAAAGTTTTCGGCAATTGGCCCAAAATTTTCGGAAACCGGCCCAACATTTTCGGAAATGAAATTGCCCCAAATTTTTCGGAAATTGGCCGACAATTTTCAGAAATGCAATGGGGTCACAAATTTCGGAAATGGGCCCAAAATTTTCAGAAACCGGCTGAAAATTTTCAAAAAACCAGCCAAGATTTTCCGAAATGAAATTGAGACAAATTTTTCAGAAATTGGCCCCAAAAAACCTTGCGATGCAAACCCCACCCCAAAAAGCCGTGCCCTGCTGAACCAAACGCAGCCCAAATTAAAGCCCTGCTGCCCTACGCAACACAACCAGCCCTGCCAATGCATATCTGCCCTGCCCTGCATCCCAACAGACCACCGCCCATCCCAAACACCTACACACACACACCCCACACGCACACACACAGCACGCCACTCTGCCTGGGTCTCACAGCATACCTCCTCTTTGGGGCGAAGACCGTAGCTCTCTGCTGCATGCTTCCCTGCATTGTCCCCATATTCGCCTGGCTTCCCGTAACTGCGTGTAGACCTGCCATGCCCATCTGCTTCACCCTCCTCTTCCTCACTGTCACAGTAATCCTCCGGCTCTCTATAGCTGCCAGCGAGGCTCGCACGCTCCTCCTCCTCCTCCTCCTCCTCCTCCTCATCCTCATCCTCCTCACTGTCGCCATAATCCTCGGGTTCCCTGTAACTGCCCGCCTGGCTTGCCCGTTCCTGGTACTCCTCGTCCTCCTCCACACAATCCTCCAATCCCCTGAAATGGCCTTCGGGACTGGCCTGCAACCCACTCCCCTTGAACTCTGCCATCAACGCTGCATGCCAGCCCAAGTCTCCTGCAGAAACGGGGGTCACCTGCTGAACATCCTCGCACGGGCGCACAGCTTTATCAGATACCACTAGTTGTGTAGGTGCCTGCTGCTCTGCCCTGCTCTTGGCTTCGGCCGGACTCTGCACATTGTCGTCGTAGTCCTCAAAACCACGGATCGCCTGGAAGTCCTCCCCCGTATCGGAAGGCGATTCGCAGGGAAGCTCCATGAGCCCTGGCTGGTCCGAATCCGAAGGCAGTGGGGCACGAAGGACGTACCTAGGGCCTGGCAACAGAAAAATAGGGATGGAGCATGTGGGCACCCCTGGCACTCACAAAGGACATAAGCAGCAGTGGGAGGAATGGGGGGCGGGTTGGTGCCTAAGCGGTTACTGGTGAGTCGAACAGCGGTTGGAAGACGGAATTCCAAAGCGGTTGGAGGCCGTTGAGGGTGGGCAAAAGGGGTTGGGCCGGAACGAATGGTCCGCCCGAAGGAGGGATGAGCACCCCACCCCCTCTTGAAGTGCACGCCTGCGGCTGGAATCGGGTTGCTCCATGGCAGTGCGCCAGGTCCTGCCCTCCGTCCGTGTCCCTGTAGCGGCTTTCTGCCCCTCAGCGAATTCCCTGTTCTCACAAATGGTAAAATGCACTTGTTTCTGGCTGATGAATGCATTACCATTGCCGTTCAACATAAATCAGACACTGCTGTGTTAAGGGCTCTCAAAATGACCACCACTAGGGCGATGAGATTTACAGTAGACCGTTGGACATAAAATTCTCTCGGCGGTCTACGCCATGCTTTTACACGGGGTGTGTGCTGGTTGTGAGTGGTCACAATATCAGAAAAATTAGATCTGAAATTTTCGATATTTGAGCAGCTGAGGTTGAAATTGCTCAAGCAGCTTGTGCACAGACCCCTTGGAACCTCTCCCTAGCAACGAATGCCCAGATCAGATGAAAAATACACAACGAAGCCTGAAGCGTGGCAGTCTCCAGCTCTGAAGAAGGGGATGGTGCCGTAACGGACTACAATGCTTTTGTTGTTGCTTGGGCAAGAGCCCTGGGGGTGCCAAGCACAGCATTTGTATTTTGCAGTGCAAGCAAATTGGCCACAAATACACTCCAACTGCTGTCAGTGGCACTGCACGAGTCTTCCATGCCCTTTTAATGTCCACGTTTCATTTTTCACTTTTCTGCCTGTTTCTCTAAGGCACAGAGTAACTCGCAGTGTAGTATGTTGAGTGTGCAACTCCAGCACATAGTGGTGCTGCAAATGAATGCTGAAATCGAGGCTGAAACAGCTACCAGCCATTTTCAACCTCAACAGCTCAAATATCAAAAGTTCCAAGACCGAAATGTGCGATATTCTGACCACTTACAATCATCAAATATACCATGTCAACATGTCTCAGGCCGTCTTCATGTTCTTGTCACCATATTTGGGCACGCGGTGCACAAACTGCTTTGAGCAATTTTCAACCTCAACAACTCAAGCATCAAAAATTCGAAAACCAATTATTTTGATCTTGTGACCACTCCCTGTGTAAAGCACGTACTAGGCTCTCTCCAGGGGGTTGCTCAGGAATTGCTCAGGAATTGCTGCACAATTTACTTGAGCGTTTTCACGCTCAACAACTCAAACATTCAAAAATTCCAAAACCAAATTTTCAATACTGTAACCGCTCACAAGAAACATAAGTACAGGAGGCACACGGCCACCCGGGTGAGTCCAGATGAGATCCGAGCAAAAGTCCAAGCCCTGATGCGTCAAGATCGCACTGCACAAACCACACAACGCATACTGTGTGCCCTTGACACACCGGACTACCAAACCCCAGCATTACAGATTATTGTGCTGAACTCATAAACCACACACTGCACCCAGTACACCTTGCCACAAACCATCAAAATCATCAACAGACAGCAAATCACATCCAGCATACATGTTTTCTGTGGGGCCGAGGATGGGAAAACTCACCCTGCAGGGGTTGTTTCTGTCCGCCGCATTCTTCTGCTGCAAAGTAAAAGGCCGCTCTGTGGTGACCCCCCCCCCCCTAACTTTGCTGCTGCAACCGATCCCGGGTGTGACTGTTTTTCTTTGATTGACCTGTCCAGTGTGAACCACAGATACCATAAAAGTTATCTTATGCGAACCCACTGGGTCATGTTCTCACAGTTCAGTGTCCACTAGACATGGGCCACACGTACTCATTATCTAAACATCTAGTCTGAAATGCCGTATGGCGTGACAGCATCAGCTGTACTCGAAGGTGTACTCCAACACTAGCATGAGTGGCCCTGTCACCAGTCGTCAACACACTCACTGTGGTGGGGGCAAGCTATGACATTCTCAGCATACTCTGAATTCTGAAGTTACTCCTGAGAGCTTGCTGGGATTGTTCTGTACAGATAGTCTGTCGATACAGTTGCACACTGCGGCGTTAGGCCAAAAATGTCTGTCTACCCTATTTGGGCAGAGGGTGCTGGGGGGTGGTTGGTTTGAAGCACTAGAACGGCATGGAGCTTCTAATCTAATTGCGATAAATTGCGGGACATTTGCGGGAAATCACGGGAAATGGTGGGAAAATGCGGGGAAAATGCGGGGAAATTGCGATAGCAAAAGCAGCCCTCCTCAACTGTCAATGAACACTTTTGGACAGGTGGCTAACAGTTATTCTTTGTGTTGCACAATATGTTCCACTGGCATCACAATCAGTGGAGCCGGCCCTCAATATGCGACTTCACAACCATCTTTTCTTGATGAGATACAGGTTTTGCACAACTGCTGCAGAACAAATAATCCTCATTCTTGCCGAAACGGTGGCAGCTAAGGGCATCAACAGGCACACCAGAAGCAAGTACGAAAATATTGCAATACAATTGCGAAAAATTATGAAAAATTTGCAGACCTCAACCCCCCCCACCCTGCGTGAGGGGCGGGGCTGGGGGGGGGGGGGGGCACAGGTAGGAACAGGCAGCAATGCGGTCGTTTCATCCGTAGGATTTCGATGGCCGTTGTGCATACTGCAAATGGCACAGCCCCATCCTGTGCCTGACGGTGTACCCTGCACTGCCCCTTCGAACAGGTACCACCCTCTTCATCCCTTTCAATTACTTTGTAGCCTCATGGGCCTCCAGAGGCTTGGGGACGATGGGCTTCAGCTGATCGTGCTTGCAGTTGTGGCGAGCCTCCCCCCACTCTGCATACGACGATATCATTTGGACGACAGGTTGCTCTCAGTCTTGCAGGCAAGGTTGTCACCCAAATTCAGGAGAACACTCATTGCACTGGGGTGGTTGTTTGGCTCGTGTCCTGGGACGGATGGTGGTAGGGATGTATCAACTGTTTGCATCATTCAGCGGGAATTGCATTTACACAACCCACAGAAAAATTGAACGTATGGGCTGCCGGTGTCTGGGCAGCGAGGTGGCATTGAAAGAACCGTGACTCAGAGTGAAGGCAAATGGGTTGTCCAGCTGACACCAATCGCCCTCAGTGAGAGTTTGCAGGTCAATCTGATAGCAGATGGAGGCAAGGTGTCCCATCCCGTGCTAATGAGACCCAAAGGGACCCCATACCAGGGCCTTATAGGCGGCCGCTACATGGTGCCTCAGTGGGCGAGCCATGCCAACACAATGGTCCAAAAATGGACCGTGAGCAATTGTTGCGTAATGCAGCCTCAAAGGGGGGTAATCCATGCAGGCTGGCTGGTTGCTGTGCAGTATAACTGGTGACTTCTTGGTGGTCAAGCCATAGAGGTGAGGGGGGGGAGAGTGGGGGGGGGGAGCGAGAGCGGAATGTCTGGCGTATTGCTCACAGACGCAGCATATTGCTATTGTAGGGGGTGGGGGTTGGTCCACAAGGGCACAGGGGGAAAACGATGAATCCACCATTTTCAAGGATGGAGTCTCTGGAACTCTACCCTTGTCGAGGGGTATGGTCGATCCAATATGCGACAGTTGGGCCTGCAGACTTCTGCAATTGCAGGAAGGGGTGACACTTATGGATGGACACGTGTGGAGCACTGTTTCGCCACTGCTTAAGGCTGGTGGCTAGCAGCAACTGCTACCCGTGAGCAGCCATTGACCATGCAGCGCCGTCTGGTACGAAGGTTCTTCTGGAGCGTGTGGTAATAAATCTCTGTTTTCCTAATATGTTCAGGACATCCATTGGGGAGGACACATGCAGCTACTGCTTTACAAGGGCACAGGTTAGGTGGGGTGCACAGAGGTCAGGCTGTTGCCAAATGCTGTTCGGACATTCGTAAGCAAACCCCAACTGTATCACTGCAACACACCTGTTCGTGCTGGCACGGGGCACTGCGAGACTGGCCAAAAGGGTATGCTGCCAGTGCTGTGGCGCCGTGGAACACGGGGCGCATGCCGTTCTCGCCGGCACTGCGCCACATAACGGGAGGGGGTGGTCTCCCATGGGACCTGGGGGTCCTGCATGGCGTGCAAACGGCACTCCATGTGAGGGCAGTTCTTGGGAGGCAGCAGCTCCTGTGAGACAGACAGAACATAGTGCTGCGTCAGCCAGCAAGTCTTTTGCACCCCGGGTCCAATGGGGCAGGCTCCTGATGCCGGTGTGGGGGAAGGCCTCCTGATGCCTGTTTGCAACGGGTCGCGGGCGCACCTGCTGATTGGAGACGGGTCTCCTGATGCCTTTGCGAGGGTTTGGAGTAGACCTGCTGATGTCTGTTTGGGTTGAGATGGAGGATGGACCGGCTAATGCATTTGCTTGGACAGGGTCACAGGCAGAGCCTGGAGAGGTACAGGGACCGACGTCATTGGCTTGACACTGCCTCGGGTAACCAACATAGTGTCAGATTATCAGTATATCCTAGCCTGGTCGCACCGTCGCGTCGCTCATACTCTCAATGCTGCCACCCTCTGGTCTAATCCGCAGCAGAGAACACGGACAACACCGGCGGAGCCAGGGGGAGTATCCGCACCGTACGCCCACCGTGAAGGATTTTGGGCAACTCCGGGCACAATGATCTCATCTCCCCTGAGGAGCCAGCTCTGCCCCAGCATTTTGGGCTCGACTCTGGCCATCTGTTGCATTGACACGTGCCCCGGAAAATCAGAGTTTGAGCTCCCACCTCACCCTGTGGCGGCTTGGTGCGTGGGCGCCCCAATTTTGGGCCGAAATAGCCATGTTTCACGCAGTCCCCGAATCCCTTCCAAACAGCTGAATGAAGGAAAGCGGAGGGTGCATGCCGTGACCCGACCCGCTTGCTTTTGCTCATATCAAAGAGTCCCTTGGTGGGCGCCAACCCCACGATATGTTCGAGATACGCCCCCAAAATGCCCCCAAATGGCCCGAGGCTGCACATTTTGGCTACGAGCAAACGATTCCAAGGGCGCCTTGTTCACCCGCAACCCCCCACTGTTGGTGGTTTCCACCCCGTAGTATGGCCCAAACGGACGTCTGGTACCCTGTGCTGGGCGTCAGGTGCTATCAAGCCAACATGGTGCCCAGCCGCCTGGGCAAAAATGGGCCCAACAGGGGTCCACCGTGCGTCAAAAATGATTGTCCCCAGGGTATTCGTAGACCGCTTGGGGTGCCCAACCGAGTGTTTGACCCGTTTCGGCCCTCCAAAAGTGGCAACAATGCTTGAAAATATGACATTTTGGGACCAACATAGGGGCAAAGAGGGGTCAAAAAAGCGTTCGCTCAGAAATGACCCCTACTTTGGGACGCCCAGAGGAACAAAAGATTGCTGGAGCTGAAACGGGGCCGAGGCAGCATCATTGCACGCACCGTGTGGCGCCCAGGAATCATCATTGCCACACACCATGCACAGCATCCAGGCATCATTGAGGTCCAGCTACCATCATTGCCACACACTGTGCGCAGCATGCAGGCACCATGATGCGGCAAACCGTGTGCAGCATCCAGTGCCACACAACCTGTGCAGCAGCCAGGCAGTGTCAGTGCCACACACCGTGTGTGCACCATCCAAGCAGCATCATTGCCACAGATCCTGTGCACACCAGCGCTGATCTTGACGAAAAACATGCATTCCTCAGGGTTTTTCCTGATGGCTGTTGACTGGTGAAGCGACGGCGGCAGGAGGGTTTTCGACAGTGCATTGGAGCTGAAGTGACGACGGTTCCTATGCCGTTGTATGGACCGCATTAGAACAAAGAAAGCAGGTGACTGGGTGTGGGACGGGGTGAAGCAGCCCCCCATGCCCTGGCCCAAGCACTGCTCCCACCACTGCCCTTTGCATATCACCTGCAGGCGCTGGGCGAACTGCCAATCCCGCACACGCGTCAGACTGCTGTTGACGTGTGCAAACCCCAAGGCAACGCTTTCGTAGTAAGACACGCTGTAGCCAGGGTAAGGGTCATAGACGAATTGGTCCTCGGCGTCTTGTACCTCGGACCGGTCATGTGCTGCACTGTCCTCAAGGTGCGACAAAAAATCACGGTCCGCAGTGGCAGTAGAATACCACTCAGCAGGCTCACACCTGCGGGGCAGTGGAATAGTGTAAACCACAGACATGCGGGGCACTGAGACACATGACCCCTCAGAGTTGGGGAGTTGGGGGGATGGCTGCAATCAAGGCTTCACCCTGTGGCATTCCAAATTCCAATTTTGGTTTGGCAGAGAGTGCTGAGTTTCTAAAAGTTTGGCTGAATCGCATTTTCATCCCATTCCAGTATTGACCCACTGATTCTGCATGTTAGTTGGTACTGCTGCTGTGCTGCTGGCTGCTGCTGCTGCCATTGCCGTGCCCCATCTTAGCCCTAAAGTACTGCAGTTGGTGACAAGTCCCAGAAGAAGCGAGCGGCAATGGCACAAGTAGACAAGGCGCCGGCATGTTGTAAGCAAGCGCCCATCCCCGAAGTGAGGCCAGAGAACGAAAAATGTCAAACTGAAATCCGAAGTCATGGCGCATACGCACCACTGTCAGATTGCAGCCACTGTTTGTTCGTGTTGATTCCCCTGCGTGCTGCCTTGGCAGGCACACGTTTATAATCAAACATCTGTCGGCCTGCCTCCCCACTCCTTCCCCCTTTGTACCACACACTGCTTTTGTCCGTCCACCCACCAGCCCACGGGCGCTGCTTTTGATTTCATGGCCGATCCCAATTTATTCCGCGCGCTGGACTTGGGGGGATGTTCGTACCACAGCGGTGTCAGTCGTGAGTCTGGTGCAGTGGTGGAGGTACGCGGCCTGGCCCCCCTCCCCCAACACCCATCTCGCAGGTTTTGTCTTCTGGGACTCATGGTCCCGGCTTAGCCGGATTGAACAGACCGGTTTCACCAGCAGACATCTGTACCGCGGCTAGCTGTGGGCCGCTTTGTGGCACCAACCCTCATGACGCCTCACTGAGCCCCTGCACTGCCAAGACAAACAACCCCCGAAAAACAAATCGTTGGCAAATTACTCAGGCTCTCAGCTCTTTGCCGAAAGCCTTCAAAACCAGAATGCCAGTCTGAGAGCGCTTCACCATCGCGGTCACCTTTGACAGCACGGATGGGCGCAGCGTGGAGTGCATTGGGCTGTCCTCGCCTGGTCTGATGGTCTTTGGGTGGTGTGCTTTCCGTGTGCTGTCCACCTGGAGAAAATCATCAGACATGGGTTTTCTGTTGAGGGCCATTTCATCGTGCCACTTGTCCCGAACAAGATTGGTCAGGCTTATGCATCCATGGACACCTTTCTGTTGGAAGACGGGATGTAACTGCTGGTCATGCCCTCTAGGCACAGAAAACAACGACATGTATCGGGTGCAGCCGAACCTCGGTGGTGAGCAACTCATGTGTGTTCACATATGTGCATCGTTCGTGGGGAAGGAATTGGTGACTGCTCTAACCCCCCGTCCCGGACCCATGGGACCGAATGCACACAGTGGAAAACGGATTACAGTGTTGGAAAGGGAGGAGTCCGCAACTCCCTGCCGCTTCACTTGCGCGTGGCTTCTTTCAGCAAAAGGACGAAACACCGCAGCATCCAATTGGCCGGAAATCGTGCGCCATGCGCCTGTCACACGTACATTTTCAAACCTGCACGCACGTCCACTCATACATCCACATCAACATGGGTGCTGGAAGTGTCCACATGGACCATTCCGGGCAAGGAAAGTTTGAACGTAAAAGAGGAAAGCAGGGGTACTATGTTCAAGAGGAGCCCTTCGGCTATGAAAGATTACAGCGCAGCCTATGTCTGGCAGCACGACAACGTTCGGGCTCAGGGCTGAAGTCAAGACATACTGCATGTCATTGGTTCCTTGAGGAGTTGCATCCTACAAAAAGGAGAAGGCAACACTTAAGGCTGGGGTGGGACGTGGCGGATGGCTCGCAGGGGGCAGGGTCCCTGCAGAGGCTGCTCCATGGCACCAGTGGCAATGATGCAAAACATCACGAGAGTGCACTATCCAAAGTCCACCGTCACAAAGCAAAAGGTCCAGTTTCGACTGCACAACCCCGTCCTCGAAAATCTTCGATGCACCGATGCGACGGGTGCTGCCTGTGAACACAGCTTGATGGACCGAGTGCAGACCCGCCCAGGTGCAGCACACCCGCCCCTGTATCTCTGGAATGTCAGGCAGCACGAGGTAGGGTCTGACACGTTGCATACCAGCACAATCGCCCCATCGCCCACCACGCGCTGCTCAGCTTCAGGGACCCCAAAGAAATCTGTGCAACATTTGAAAGCGGCCCGATGCATGTGGATCCAACCCCGTCTTCAGCCGGCCGAGCCATCGCACAAGCCTTGGCCCTCGCCCTAGCACTAGCTGAGGTATTCCATTCCTCGCCCCGACGTTTACTCGCCGTTGCCCTTGCCCCAGCCCTTGCCCTGCCCCAGCACAGACGGTTGCCCTGGCCAGGCCTAGTGTAAGCCCGACCCTAACTCTGACCATGACCCAACACGTGCCAAACACAGTCGCAGTCCCCATCGGAGATTTGCTTGCAGAGTAGCGACAGGAGCTCAAAATCGGAACTGGAAAGAACTCTACGGGGCAAACCAAAACACAACCCAACTTCACTATGTGGCTAGATCAAGCCTCAAAAAGGAACAGTGCTTCACACTTTCTGCGGAACACCTGTACTGGTATATCCACAATCGATTGTACGCGCACCATGAATGCGCACAAATGTGTTGACACTTCTGTCAATAGCTTTCTATGATACCGACAAATATGACAGTGACGCATTGACCTCCTCCATACAACACAATGCAAACGCAATGACAGAGCAAAGGCTCAACATGTGGCTGGGGAGAGGGCTTTCACCTTTGTCGTAACGAGCAACCGTGGAAGCTGCGAAACCCCTTGGTGTTCACTATTGCGCATAAAATGTGATATGGATATGCACCAGCAACGGGGTTGCATCCCCGAATCCCCACCCTCATCCTAAGGCTCATCTATCCCACCTGCAGCTTGTGCCGTTGACCCGATTCCGCTTCCGGTGCACCCCAGTGACCCCAACGCCATGTTCGACAAGCTATGGGAAGACCAACTGGAGCGCAGCCGCGACGCCCTAGCACCGCGCTGGCACTAGAAGCAACGCGTACTGGTGACCCGGAAAAACTGGGATGCCATATGGGACTCATTGGGTGGAATTAACACTAATCTACACACATTGGGTGACAGCGCAGGGAATCTGGCAACTGTGCAGAGTGAATCGTGGCGCGTATGAGCATTTGTCCCTCAATAGCAGTGAAGTGGTTCAAGTGCAGCACGCACATACATTTAGCATAGTGCAAAGGTGCCCCCACAAGTCAGGTGCACGACTAAGCAACGGAAGACACCTAGAGTGTGCGTGTAAGAGTATGCCTTCGAGTGGTTGCCCCACATACTTCATTGATGCATACCTAGTGTTCTTCATGGAATAGCGCAGATGGACTTTCAGCATTTGTTTCAAAAATTGCACGTGCTTCAGCCTCTAAAAACTCGTTGGCGAGTACATAGATGCATGTGGGGGGAGGGGCACAAGCCAAAAAGTTTTTCTTTGTGTACCAACAACATGCGACATGCGACATGAAGCACATGAAACATGGAACAGGAAATGTGATGCACCATGAGCTTCAGCGCACAGTGCGTAGCCCATTTTGTGCTCAACCCTTTGGAATGTTCTACCGGCGACGCCCTTCTTCTTGCTTTGCTTTGCTTTGCTTGCACCTCGAGCTCCCTCCGAGAGTTCTACGATGAAGTGCAAAATACAATGCCAATTCTGGAAGTTGGGTGGTCAAGTTTTCGACTTCAAGGATCCAAGCCTGCCATCAGTGCATTACATACTTGCCATTGAACCCTCACCCAAACCCAAAACCAAACGCTAATGCCAACCCTAGAACAGGATGGTGGAGGTAAGTGTTGGTTGTGTGTATAAAATGTTGTCTTGTAGGGGAGAGCGGTTTCCCCAACCCCGAGCGGATGACCGGGCCCAAGCCATTCACACGCGCAGCCCAGTCGCCGGGGAATGGGTTTTGGGGCCATGATCCAAGCATCCATGCATGTTGTGCACAGAATGTGACACTACTACACCGGCAAGGGACATGTACTACATGAATTGATCCCACAAGAGGGTGGCCATCCACCCCATCGCCATAATGCACGCAAGTTCACCATAGAATGAAGGGAACCTCCTCCATGATTCACTTTGCTCGGTTGTGTAGGGTCCATGCAGTGGAGGAGGGGATGCAACATGGTAGTGTCGTTGAATGTCCATTACCGCCACAACCTCCGCCTTGCCCCTCCCCCCCAACCCCCTTGATTACCCCACATGGCCCACATGGGCAATATTCATGGTGGGCCAACCATGCATCGATCGGCTACGCATGAAAATGACATGAGCACCTTTCTATCCCATACAAAGGAACGGAAGGGTGGCCTTTGATACCCCCCCACCCCGCCCCCCCACACGGATGCCGTCCCTCACCATCACACCACCACCCCCTCTCCCCCTTCCCCTTTTTGGGCACGTGGGGTGAAAACGAAAGTAGAAGGGGATTCTATTCTCCTCCTCCACTTGCTTCATTCTAGCTTTGGCAATTGTATATTTAATGGGTTTGGAGTTGCTATTAGGTTGTTTCGCGTTAAATATTGCCAAATATTGGTTCCGGTGGATCACACGGGTCATGTAGACACTCGTAACCCCGTCCTTAGCCCTTGACGCGTGGCGAGAACGGAGTCGACAACCAAAGCCACCAATAGTCCACTTGATGCGTTTCCCATCCATTTTGGCTCGTCTGTGATATACATGATGTGTTGTTGTTAGAAAATGTGGATTGAATGGAGAAAAAATCACGTTTTACCAAAAGGTCTATCGCATTGTGTGTTTTGTGTGCTTTGTGCTTGCCCTAGAAAGAGTACTAGGGGGTCCGCCATCTTATTGGTTACTAGGACAAATTCTTTTGCTCGCGCCACCGAACGTTCAGGTACAAATTAGCACTAGCTTAGGGCCAGGCGGACCCGTCCCCAAGCAATTGAAGGGTTGCAACAACACAATACCACCTTCTGAGGGTTGCGCAATCAGCCCTTGGAACACAATCTCTTCATCATCCCAATCTTCCCCACCGTTGTCTTGCATGACCGCAACTACCTCAGCGCACCGTTGCGGCAAATGTCATGTGCCATGGAGGACTTTGAATGTGGAATCTACAGCACAAATGGCGAAAGTTGGAGGCACAAACAATCAAGGATGGCCTGTGTGGACATTGTATGGGTGTGGACAAATGTGGACCTTACTCACGATCAAATCTATGTTGGCGACAAGTTTACCTTCGCCGCAACTGTAAATCTGTACTTGCTGTGATCAAGGTAGGAGGATCCTTCCTTGCCTCGACACTAAGCTGACAAATGTCAAGGGCGAAAGAAAGGGTTGATCGTGGCACGAAGAAAGCAATGGAATTCATTGCTCCATGAAAATTGTTGAGGTTTGATGCACACTCGAGCTCAACCAAAGCAACAAAAGCCAACCACGATCGGCGTTAACCCGAACCGCCCGACATTCCGAACACTTGCATGACGCAACAATTTCGCCTGCTGTATTGAGTTGAGTTGTGTTGCGTTGTTCACACTCGTTTCCGAAAACACCACACGTGCAACGCAACACAACACAACACAACACGACACAACGCAACACGACATAGCATAAGATAGCATGACCCAACAAAACCCAACATAAAGCAACACAACACAACAATGGGGTAACACAAACCGTAAAAAATACTTTCCGCCTCACCTAACATGGAGGTGAAAATACACCCCCTCCCCTCCCGATTGCCCAAAGTGCAAAACCAACCCATCCCGTCAATAGAAATAAGACTGAAAACACAAAAAAGCAAAGAACTCCGTAGCACCTGTGGGAAAGTTGGGACCGTGTGTCGGGTTTCCGAAATTGAGTAACCAAGCATTTGGGCGGTTTGTAAGCCCAAAATTTCTTTTATCTTGTCATTTTTTCATGAACTCTAATTCTTTATTACAATTGTCAATGGCTTAAGCCCAACCGAAAGCACGTCAACAAGCACGGCCACAGAAAATCATGCAAGCCGCAAACAATAACACACGAATGTAATGTCCACGTTTACCATCTACAAAATGCACGCTTTCTATGTACGGCGACGCCTGTGGGGAAATTTTGAACCTTGCTTGAACTCTACACATTGAATTTATTGATCAAACATCAATCAACATGTAGGAATAAAAACTAAATACGAGCATGTAGAAAATGCATCCATACCATTGAACAAAGATAATTTTCTAGCACTCCCCGGGAGCCTAGCGACAGGGGGGTAAGAAGAGGGAGAGACAGGGAACAGAGAGAAGGCAAATGCAACACACGACACACGGGGCGAGGATACTTCCTTTTGTGGCTGCTGCTGGATGGCTGCCTCGCGAGCCTTCGCAGACTCGCACAAAGTGTGGTGAAACTGGGGCTCGCACGGTGTATCGCGCGTGCATGCAGAACCAAAAGACTGAAAAGTGAGATGAGAAATCGCTGCCAACACCTCTATCCCCCCCCGTTTGTTTCAGTATTTCATCCGCATCATGGCACCTCAAGTTGATCCGAAACTGCATGCCTTGATCTCGAAAGCTTGTGACAGCTTGAGCGACACCCTGAAGCATTTTAGTGCGCTGAAGGACCAATTGAAGGGTGATGTTCAAATGAAGGACAGCGACAGCGATAGCGATGACAGTGACGACAGCGACGATGTTCCAGCAACAGTTGCCAAACCTGCGGCCAAAGCTGCAAAACCTGCTGCCAAACCAGCTGATAGCGACAGCGACGACAGTAGTGATGACAGTGACAGTGATGACGCTCCTGCGAAACCTGCTGCCAAGCCTGCTGCTGTCGCCAAAAAACCTGCGGATTCCAGTAGTGATGACAGCGATTCTGACAGCGATTCTGATGCGCCCGCTCCAAAGCCTGCTGCCAAGCCGAAGCCTGCGGCTGCAAAGCCCGCAGATAGCGACAGCGATAGCGATAGCGACAGCGATAGCGACAGCGATGACGCACCCGCCAAGCCAGCAGCAAAGCCAAAACCAGCAGCCAAACCAGCGGACAGCGACAGCGATAGCGATAGCGATAGTAGTGACGAGCCCGTGGTAAAGAAGACGCCGGAACCAGAAAAGCGGAAGGCAGAGGAAAGCTGGGAGGCGCCGGCTCCTAAAGCTGCCAAATGGGAGCAAAACGGGGCCACCGACTTCGACGAAGAGAAAAAGAAAGAGGTCATGGTCCGCAACGTCCGCGACGATATGACGGATGACGATGTGTACAATCACTACAAAGAATTGGGAGAGTACGCTGTTCAAAAGTGTGCTTTCCTGCTTTGTTCTTGTCGCTTCGTTGGAATCTATGCGGTACAGCTGTGCGAAGTGCGCCACCAAAGTGGATCCTGGGGTATATTTCAATTTCTTGGAACATATTATGTAAAATATGGTGCAACAAATTAGGACGCCAAGTCTCGAATCGAAGGAGCAGGATGCGGATGCTGTGAGTTCTTTTTCTTTTTGGCAAACGAGACCTGACCGGCTGTTCTTATCCTTGGAATTCTTTTGCGTGGAGTCGCACTGCGTGACTGTAAACGGTTGTGATTGGTTGTGGGCCTCTTTTTTTCGGCCAGCAGTTGAGTACAAGTTCCGTGTTGCCTACCTTTCGCACACCAAAAATTCCGTTCCACCCTGGGCCCCCGCAGAAGAGCTCTCCTCTTTTTATGAAACAGAACCAACCAACAGGGTACCAACCAATGGGGTATATCCAGTCGGCTAGCACCAAACCTGGAACCCGAAGCGTCAGCGCTGAACGGTTGTTTGGATGTCGCGGCTCTGAGGTGGTGTACGCCGTCTGTGTGTGCAGAACTGGCAGGGTGCACCATTTTGTTTCTACTTTCTGAAAAGTATTAAACGGGCAGCTTTTGCTTTCTTTGCAGGATCAACTGGGTCACTAACAGAGAAGATGGATCTTTCCGTGGCTTTGGATTTGTCAAATTCAGTTCACCGGAGCTTGCCAAGAAGGCGCTTGCGATGGATCCCTTGATGAACAAGGATGGCAGCGCATGTACTGTTGTGGCGAATGAACCCAAAGGCAAGGGTGGCAAGGTATCGTCGGAACCCACATGCGCGTGTGCTTGCTTCAGCCACAGGTGCATAGTGCCCCAGGGAGGTTTGGCCTGGTGCCTGGTGGATTGCTGACTGAAGCTCGCCACTTACCTCCTTTCCTTGAATCCCCACCACGCCCTCTCTCTCCCTACTTGGCCTATCCTTGCCTCCCTCCACACCCTTCACTTCCTTTGGTAGCTTGTGCCAACGGACAACCTACCTTAACTAACGGTAGGTCCCCTTGGGATGGGGGTGTACACCATGCCTCACACAAGCCACAGGTCCGCAATGCACTGGTGCGGGAAAAATTATTCAGGTTTCATGCCTCTTTCCTCGGGAATGCAGCCAGGCGGTCTGGGCATCTTGTGTGTTAAGTTCGCTGTGGAGTGACCATGTGGCAACAACCACCGGGCAGGAAGTGTCGTGTTAGACGCTGGGCAGCCTGATTTGTTTGTCCACCGCGGTTTCACCATGGTCTCAACCTCAGGGAAAGGGGAAAGGAGACCCTGCTGCGGAGGTGTTCATGGGCAAGCTAAGTGATGACGTTACCGAAGAGGCCATCAAGGAAGCATACAAAGAATTGGGTGACAGCTGCATTACGAATATCAGATTCCTCACAAACAGGGAAGATGGCAGCTTCAAGGGCTGTGCCTTCGTGGGATTTGCATCCCCTGAGTTGGCAAGTATGTCTGTGTCTCCCGGCTCATATTTATTTCACTTGAACCACTGGATTTCACAGACCGCTGGATTGTTCCAGATCAGTTTGCCAAAGCACAAAGCACTCGTGGGATGTAATTAGGAGGCAGTGCCAAGGCGAGTTACAATGCTGCAATCAGCACTGTCGAGGTTAAGAGGCGGGGTGCGTGAGCATCAGCGGTTACTGAGGCTTAGTGCATAGTCCTGGGTAGGACAGTAAGGTTGTTGGAATCCCAGCGTGCCCTTGTTGAGGGCAAGTAGATGAATAATCTTCTCTGCCAATCTAGTGAGGACCCTACGTGTTCTAATATCTCCCTTGTTGTCATGGTCTCCCTCTGTATGCCCATTTTTCTGCTGCCAGCCTCATCCAACTTCTTTTCATTTCTCAGACAAGGCAGTGGCGATGGATGCACCATGGTTCGGAGACCGGCAGGCCAGAGTGGATTTGGCGGGTGGTGGTAAGGACGGAGGCAAGGGAGGCAAGGGCAAGGGCAAGGGCAAGGGCAAGGGCGGTCGTGGTCCATCAATGGTGTCAGAAGGTGCCAAGACCACTTTTGATGATTAACCCCTGTGTCCCTGTGCCTAATCCCTGTGCCTAACCCCAGAACCATTATGGTGCACTCCAGTGGCCCTTGTAGTCTCCCTTTGATGCCGATTGCAGTCACAAAGATTGAAATTTACCCCAGTTTGCGTGGGCAAGGAGAAGCTTTCTAGCAAAAGCATTATCCATTGGGTTTGCTTGTAACCCACCACCTTTGATAATTGTTTGGGATTGCAGATGCCCCATGGCCTAAAGCCAAGGGCCACCATATAATCCCAGCCAGGTGAGAGGTTGAAGAAACCGTGCCACTCATGAATATTTGGCTCAAAGTCCAAGTCCATAGGTCAAGGTTGGCAGGAGCTTGAGAGAGCTACTGCAACTGTTGTCTACCATAAGGCAATGAAGACAAAAGGGGGGAAGGGTTTGGTTGTTTTAGGGGCAGTAAGCTGTTTACCCCCCCGTTTATCTATGCAAATTTATCTGAGTAAATCTCTCATTGTCTACACAGGAGGTGGGGAGCTTGGTATACGGGTTTAGTTGCTTGGTACTGTTTCATTGTGTAAGTCGCGATCTTGGGGTACATTTGCATGCACTGTGTCACCATACTTTGGCCCGAGAGCACACATGGGTGTTTGAGGGAAGTGACATGCCCAAAATTTGCCTGAGCATGTGCTGAGTTTGCGCAATGTGCAAGTCCATGAAAAGACACTCAGAAAAGGGGAAATGGTTTGCATTTCCAATGCACTGACAGCAAATTGTGTTGTGCTGCTGCTCTTGGGAGATTGTGCCAGTATCATTGTTGAGGTGTGTGAGGATGTCACATATTTTGCTCCGCTGTCTTTCTATGTTGCTATGTGCAAAGGTGGAAAATTTTCTCTCAAGAACTCCCAAGTGGATGGCTGCTTTGAGTCTTTGCCTGAAGAGTGCAGGTGGTTGATTTCTTGCACAATTCAGATGTGGCATCAACCCAGTCATGAATGAGCAAATAGGGTATTTTGGGGGTGTGCTAGTTGGAGTGCCGCTGGCCTTTGTTTTGGCCGCATGTTGTTTATTGAGCCCAGCATCAGGGCAACCAAACACCAACAGTTGGTTGCTGCAATGTTGAGAACCTGGCACCTTGAGCAGCGGTTGAATGAATGGCCGGCTGATTGGATGTTATGGGTTGATTGAAACGCAGGGTTTCCCAGGTTTGGGGCTGACACAATGCTGGTTGTGGGTATCCCCTCAGAGGGGTGGTTTTATCCCCATTTGGCCCTGTTTTCTGGTTTTGAAGGCTACCCGGTGCAGTTTTTGCGCATATTGCACTCTGCACATGGCAGAACACACCATTTTTTCAGTGTATTTTAGACATTGCAGGGTGCAAATTGTAGTGTGCATGTGTGTCAGCACACCTCTTGTTGCATTTACAACAAGCATTTTGTGCAACATAAGGAAGTGTATGCTGCGAGTTGTAGATTTATTTTGGTGGCAAATAGAGTACGGAGAAAACTGTGTAAACCGTTTTCTTGGGACAAATACGAATATACAACAACTGTAATGCGCATTTACCGCCAAAAAGCATTATGATTTAGGACAAGGTGCCAACGGTTTTCTTGATGGTTTCTCCGGCTTGGAGATTCACATTGGGTTATGGGGGAGCATCAGCGCGCACGGCACAGTTTTGTACGTCCGTAATTACCCAAACCCACGTTTTGGCCCGTTTGTGGAGGTTTGTTGTCCCATAATAGGGGTTTTTAAGTTTCTTAAGCATGTTTTTGTCCATTTTCATGCATTTTCACCCATTTTTTTTGCACATTTCCACCACCTCCACTCTTTTTTAGGTTGATTTCTCCCCACTTTGGGGACCCTGGGAAGGTAGGGGTGATGTAGCCACTTTGATTTCTCCCCACCATGGGGACCCCCCGAAGGCAAGGGTGATGTAGAAAAATGTGATTTTGTCTTTTTCTATATGGGGACCCCCGACAAGACAAGGGTTAGTTGAGTTTTACCGTGAGAAAGGAAGCCGGGGCATGTGCGTTGATCGCTTCCGGGGGCAAGTGCCAAGGAAGTACCTTCGGGGAACCTAAGGCTGCCCTGAGCTCTGCTTCGGTGGTTTCGGCTCCTACGGGGAGCCTAACCAGTTTTTGTCTTCATACAACTTTCCGGTGCTATTCAGGAAACCGGGCTCCTGATGCACTTGGGTGTTGTGGCGGTCCGTTGCGTTGCGTGGTTGTTGTGGTTGTGGGCCCGTTGTGCTTGTTTCCATGTAGATTGTGAAACGGGCACACTGAGCTGGTATATGGTGATACATTCAGCATGTGTGCTGTGATCATTTTTTGCTCTTCGCGTCCTGAGACCTCTTTTGACTTTTGATATGGACTTGAAGATTGGGGACCAGGTGCTGCCACGGGCACACTGCAACCGTTTGTGGTGAATGCCATTTGAATTATTGTGCGGAATGTAAAATAAAGTTATTGATACGTACACCTGCGGAGACAAGGCTGTTTGTTGAACAGTGTTGCATGTTCAATTGTCATTAGCTGAATTGAAGTGGACAAAGTTGTGGAGGTGATTCAGCTGTGCTTTTGTAATTGAGTGCTTTGCAGGGATGGTGTTGCACTTCACAGGTCACATGCTTTGGTCTACCGGGGGGCCTCTCTACACAGTGGTAAGCTTGGGGGGCTAAATCTTGGATAGTCATAATAAAAGTAGCGCACAGGGCGCGCACAGGGTAACTACCTTCCCTATGTAGCCACGTTGCCCACATGTGGCCCACAAAGTTGACAAGGGATAAGTAGCCATTTAGCCAACCAATGGGCTCCCAAGACAGCAGGGTTATGTAGCTGATTTAATTTGCGGACCCCGAGACGGCGGGCTTTGCCCACATGTAGACTCCTGAGAAAGGATGGGTGTTGCTTTTACAAACGTTTTGATTTCGTCACCATGCTCTCCATTGTGGAAGAATGAAAAGCTGGGATCATCTAATGATGAGGTGGACGTCTTTGCAATTTTTCCATGACTTCTCCGCTAGATTGAATAGGCATGTTGGGAGGGAAGGGCAAAATTCAGTCTTTTCATCCGAAGACTAGTTAGACATCTTTCCGGCTCTTTACATGGCTCTTCGGCTATCTCCGGCCAAGTATTGCCCTGACGGAAAAAGGGAAAGGGAAAAAAAGCCTCAACAGGTACACTGGATCAATTCAAAGCAAACAAAGCACCAAAACCAAAGAGGGAATTCTCAAAACAGCATGAGTGGTCTGGACAATAGAAAAAAGCCCTCGAAAGGTCATATAACACAATGAAAGGATGCACAGAGTGTTATACCAATTACACAAAATGTCGCTTTTTGAAAAATGTGTTATTGCTTTTTGGAAAAAGGCCATGTAATGCCTCCCGAGGGCCTTGTTGGTATTGAAACTTTTTTAAACGTTGTTTTTTTGACAGAAGGGATGACTTGGCAAGATGACAATACAAGGTGACGCAGGCCTGTTGGTGCACCTCCCGTCTCACTTGTTGCTGTTTCCAGAGTACCATTTCTGGAGAAGCAACCATGTTGAAGAAGAGAGATTGCGTCTATCTTCTTGCACCAAACCGAATAGAGATTTCGGAAACTCTTGGTGCCTCTGCAATGCACCAGACTTCGGAAAAGCCACAATAGCTGTTACGCCACCTCTTGTGTGAATGAAAAGAACAAAATACACAGAAAAAACTTGATAGTAAAATACATCGAATCCACAACATGCAACAATATTTGTTTCCATTCAGTTTATTCTGCATCTTTCCTTTGCGCGCGTACACCATCCCACCCTTCCGTGACGGCCCTTGCACCGTCACATTACACAATGATCCACTGTCCAGATCCCTCCTCGTGTGCTCCCGCACACGCACGCACACATGCACACACACACACATACATGCACGCATCCGCTCATGCACACACCGACACAAGCACGCACGCACGCACCTATGTACGTACCCACGGACCACCCCTACATACAACCCATGGCTGTGTTTCAGAGAACAAATTAAATCACCTAGTGTTGAAACGATTTTCATTACAGACCATGTAAAGTGTCAATTTAGCCAATTCGGTGTTTTGCAGTGGGTGCATGGATGCCGTACAAAGTCTCGCTTGGGTCTATTAAGTCTTAGCGCCACAAACCCTTGATATGTTGGAGCAAAAACGACGGAACATCCTACAAATGGCATCGAATGGCCAATTGGGTCTATTAAGTCTTAGCGCCACAAACCCTTGATATGTTGGAGCAAAAACGATGGAACATCCTAAAAATGGCATCGAATGGCCAATGTTAATGTGAACAAAAATAATATGCTGACCGAAAACCAATACTTAAATGCAACATGTGTAATGTACTTGTGCTATCTTTACTAACACGTTCCATTGTAGCTTCACTATCGCTAATGGGCTCCATTTTGAAATAAAAATAAATCTCCTTTTACAATAAAAATTGAAAATAACTCCAACCTCAATCGAGACCCCTGACACTCAACAAGACAACAAAATGACTGAAAGCGTACTTGAATGAGTCCCACGATCCGTGTTTGAAGAAGCTCCACTTCCCAATTAGTTTAGGGATGAACTCGGAGTTGAATTGAATCGACTTGAATTGGCTTGAATTGAATTGAATTGAATTTGATGAATTCAATTGATAAAATATTGTAAATACACGATCCTGCACAACAAAGGAGCACACACATGTGCAAAATACAATCAAGCCTTCTCCCTTAACGCAAAGGAGAAGCGAACTCACTTATGAAAACATGCCATGCATAATATTTATTCTATACGAAAGCGAGTCTTCCCCAAACGATTATTCTTGCCACAAATGTCATATGTCGATGAATCTAAATTCATATGCACATCATGTTTGAATGACCACATGACAAAATGACATTGCAAGTGAAGTACATAGGGGAAAGGAGGTGTTTCACTCCATGTACCCTGGAATCTCATTTGCTTCTCGCACCTGTCAGTGAAGCAGCATTGGAATCGGAACGATCCATGCAACTCGCTGACTATTAAAAGATTCCAAATTTACCTGTAATTCCTTTCTTCTCTCTTCATTCCTGACAATCTCTGGTCGTCGCGACTTACATTCCTGTAGCGCGACCCTCAGGCGCGACGATCTGTCTGCAATCAGCGGCCATCTGTCAGTACTCTACAGCGATCTGTCGGCATTCAGTACTACACATTACACCCCCTTCCTAAGCCATGATAATGGCTGAAAAACCACTCAATGTGGAGGACTGATCGCGGTTCGTTCAAACAAGCACTACATGCTATATTACACAAGGGAAAGAAGAGCATATCTGCAACGCTGTCATCACAACGTCACCAGATAAATGGTAGTCTGCACTCAACCTGTCAAACACAAAGCATCAAAACCCAACACAGACATACTGCAAAGAAGCACAGGCAGGGAGAGTCCGGGTTCAGAGGTAGCACTGCCCTTCCTGGGGTTACGTGTCCCTTAACCCACTGCCAGGTCGGCCTACAGTGCCAGTGCTCCGGAAAAAATAGTAAAGGATGGGCTCCCCTTTCTGTCCGCTGGCTTCTGTGGGCAGTCAGCCCCACCAAAGAGGGTATCTCCTCTGGGAAAAATAGAAAACAGTCGCGGGGGGTACTAACTTACCATGAGCAAACGGCCTTCCATAGAAAACCCTTTTTTAAACTCTTCCAGTGCCCAATCACTGGTGAGTGTTATGGAGGTTGTTCTCCGAATAACATAGGCTATGGCCTTTTAATGCTCAGTGAAATCAATGGGAGATACAAGGGGGGGTGAGGGTAAGGGTTTGTGGGGTGCGGGTGCTAGGCCACCCTTCATAACTCACTCACTCCACCCCAGACAGGTAACATCATGTAATGTGTAGTACTGAATGCCGACAGATCGCTGTAGAATACTGACAGATGGCCGCTGATTGCAGACAGATCGTCGCGCCTGAGGGTCGTGCTACAGGAATGTAAGTCGCGACGACCAGAGATTGTCAGGAATGAAGAGAGAAGAAAGGAATTACAGGTAAATTTGGAATCTTTTAATAGTCAGCGAGTTGCATGGATCGTTCCGATTCCAATGCTGCTTCACTGACAGGTGCGAGAAGCAAATGAGATTCCAGGGTACATGGAGTGAAACACCTCCTTTCCCCTATGTACTTCACTTGCAATGTCAGTTTGTCATGTGGTCATTCAAACATGATGTGCATATGAATTTAGATTCATTGACATATGACATTTGTGGCAAGAATAATCGTTTGGGGAAGACTCGCTTTCGTATAGAATAAATATTATGCATGGCATGTTTTCATAAGTGAGTTCGCTTCTCCTTTGCGTTAAGAGAGAAGGCTTGATTGTATTATGCACATGTGTGTGCTCCTTTGTTGTGCAGGATCGTGTATTTACAATATTTTATCAATTGAATTCATCAAATTCAATTCAATTCAATTCAAGTCAATTCAAGTCGATTCAATTCAACTCCGAGTTCATCCCTAAACTAATTGGGAAGTGGAGCTTCTTCAAACACGGATCGTGGTACTCATTCAAGTACGCTTTCAGTCATTTTGTTGTCTTGTTGAGTGTCAGGGGTCTCGATTGAGGTTGGAGTTATTTTCAATTTTTATTGTAAAAGGAGATTTATTTTTATTTCAAAATGGAGCCCATTAGCGATAGGGAAGCTACAATGGAACGTGTTAGTAAAGATAGCACAAGTACATTACATGGTAGCAGTTCGTTTGGTTCTGCGCCACATCAAATTGCGCAAACTCCGCGCAAGTCATTTCCTCAAGTTAAAAAACCCGGTTTGGGTGAAGATGAGGATTTTGAACGATTTTTGGAGTCGGTGACCCCAACCTCCGTGAAGTCGTCGTCCGTTGGTTTGTCGGTTCGTCATTCCCCATCACATGACATGGACAAGGACGAAGAAGAGATGGTGAATCGTCGTGTGAGCTTTGGGATGAATGCGAAGTCCAAGGAGGAGAAAAGAATGGACTATCCAACACAAAAGAAAAGACGGCGCGAGCATGATGTTCATGACACGGTGTTCATGACGGGAGACATGGAGACCATGATCTCCAAGATCATCAAGAAAATGATGATGCGGAAACCGAAGTCAACATCAACGAGGACATCGGCGCCGGGCATACATATAGAGGAGGTCACATCAAGTATGCGGGTTTGGGAAGCAAGTATGCGGGCGTTGGAGACAAGGATACAAACCATTGAGACGGCGACGGTTGAGGAAATGAAAGGAGATTTGCGGCAAATTCGGGACCAATTGAAGACAACGAATATCGATGAGGAGCGTTTGAATACGATAAAGATGACACATGAGAAATTCGGGGAGTGGAAGGAAGAAATGGAAAGGAAGATGAATTCGGTGAAACAAGAGGTGGATCAGCTCAGAGGAATCAACAAAAGCCCGAGGAGCATGCAAGAAGTGGCGGAGCTCAATGACCGAGTCGGGTTGATGAAGCGAAGAGTTGAAGGTATTGATCAAGAATTCAAAAGGGATTTCGAGCGTGTGGAAACGGAATACAAGGAAGGGAATGCACACATCGCTCGTGAGGTTCAAGAACTTCGAAATTCCGTGAACACTAGGATCAACCAGGTTTGTGAACAAATTCAATACGAGAAGTTGGGTCATCAAAAGCTACACGGAGAGACATCCAATAAGACCAAGGATTCATTGGGAAAAATACAACGTCAGATGGAAGTGATGACACGCAAAGTGGAGGAAAGTGCGAAGGCGTATGAAGTGCAAGTTCAAATGCAACGACAGGAGGAGTGGCTTAAAGAATTGGATACAATTACCGACAACATGAAGGAGCACTTTACCAAGGATAATGCTAAGTTGGAGGAATGGATCTTGCAAGTCGAACGGCGTGTAGATCAACGACCACATGTGTCCGTGGAGGAGAGTAAAACAAGGCGGGGCGATGAGGCCTTGGAAGAGCAACGGGTGAGCCGAATGCAGAATCTGGCAGATCAAGTGAGAAAGACGGAGAAGACCTTTCATCAATCTGTGGGAGAGCAACAAAAGATGCAAAAGGAAGTTACTCGTGTATGTTCGGAGGTCCAGGCCATGGAGAAACGGATGCAAGCCCAGGTGACGGAGATAACTACCCTGGTGGCGGAGACGGTGCGGGACCATGGAAACAAGATGCATGAGATGTCCGTGGCGAGTGAGGACTTGATGGCCAGAGTGGAAAGCCAGGAGAGGGTGGCGACCCGGGTGCTTGAAAATGCACAAGATCTCATGCCCAAGATGCAGGATTTGGCGAAGGAGTGCAGAGCAGCAGTACTCACGATACGAGAGCAGGACACACGACCCAAGGAGACTGGACACCAGCAGATGTTCACCAAGGAAAATGTGCGGAAGTTCGAAGAACAATTGCACAGCATTACGGAGAATGGAGGCAAGCTGGAGAAGGAAATTCAAGGAGTGCAGCAGAAACTGGTACACGTCCAGGAGGTGATTCAATCTGAGCGAGCGGAGGTTGCACAGGTACGTGAACAAATCAGGAAAATGCAACGGGGGTTTTCGGACAGATTCGAGGACAATGCCAAAAGAATTGACAGCACCGCGCAGCAAGGACAGACCGAGATGCTGGAGATACGACAGCGGGTGCAGGGACAAATTCAAGAGGCACAGAGGCAGATGCAAACTTCCTGGGACCTGAAGCTGACCGAGGTACAACGAGGGATGAAGGAACAGATGGGATCACAATATGAACAGGTACTGAAGGAGTTCACTGCCACAGGTGATCTTCACTCCATACGCACAAAACTGCAGCGGGTTGACGAAATGTTGGCGCAAGCTGCAGCCAGTCCCAAACACGGTCCGAGCCCGGGCATTGGAGACACTCGAGGGGCTGACGAAGTGCGGAAGGAGTTTGTGGAGGTGCTGGAGAGGAGAGATGAGCATACGAAGTGGAACTTTGATCAACTGAAGGAGCACATCAGGGCTGGTGAAGAGGAGTTGCAGCGAAATATGGATCTGCTGGCAGACAAGGTGCAGCAAGTATGTACTTCTGAGGGCCGCAGAGAGGTAGATAAAGAAGCCGGTTGGGAAGAACATTCGGGTCGACACAACCAAGGCCGTCATGCGAGTCGCAACACAAAAAGGACAGTGCAAGAGCCGCCTGATTGGTGGGTACCAGGACCTGTTGAACCTGAGCGGGCATCAGTCCCTGGATATCGCCAGGATGATGATATCCGGTGGTTGCAAACAGAACCCTACTTTAAAGATGGAGGGTTCGTACCAACTTTGGCGTTGGATACAGCTGCCGCGAGAAGTGGACGACGCACACGGATAACACCGATGGGAGTTGGAACAGGTATTGCATTCCAGGAAGTGCAGTTGCCTCCTGGGACGGACCAACATCAGGCAACAGCAGCTGAGCCCACGTTGTTGGGAAAAGAAGTTGGTCCTTATGGAGATCATGCAAACTCATGGATGGACCCCACTACCAAGGAAATTATGAAGAAGACAGCTAAAATACCGTCATGGGATGGAAAAGAGGAGACCAAAAAGGAGTGGCTCAAGCAGTATGGACAGTGGAGACGTTCGCATGCGTCCAGGTACACCGAGCACATGCAGTGTGAGATGTTGCTGGCAGCACTGACGAATGACGAAAAACGCCAGGATGATACAGAACGGTTTGTCGATGAGCAGCTGGGTTATGCACAGTTGTTCGAGGTTGTTACGGGTGAAAAGATGGATGATATCTATACACCGACCCGTGAGTGGCAGGACGAAAACTTGCCAGAAGGACCGCTTACCAGTGCCAAGTTCGCCAAGTGGATGACGAGCTGGAGCCGAAAAGGAAAGCAGGTACCAGGAGGTGTGACAATGGAAGCGGCGAAGATACAAATGATGACAGAGTTAGCGTTGTATGTCACACGAAACCCGGATGATAGGACAATGGGAAAGGCCTATGATCGGCTGTGGCAGGCGGAAAGTGAAAGCGATTTCAGCCACAGTTATTTGGAGGTGTTCTTGACTATTATGCCGCAGTTGCGCACTCAAGAACGCAGAAAGAAAGCTGAAGGCCAACTGCTACGTCATCTGCAGGAGACACAAGTCAATTGGGTTGGACGAAGAGGTTCCGACCGAGTTAAACCTGAACGAGCCGGAAGAGATCGTACCAGTTCTTCGGCGGAGAGACGCAGATCGTTTTCTGGAGGGAGCCAGAAGTCGATGACTGATACAAGGGAGAGAAACCGATCACGAGAACACGGCCGGGATCGGGAGAATAGCCGAGGGCGTGGTGAACATTCAGGCAGTTCGGGATACAGGGATCGCGGCAATAGTAGGGACAAGGACAGAGGTGGACGTTATGGTGAACGACGGTCGAGTACTACGAGCAAGTCCGATAGGAGGGATGGCCGTGAACGGTCCAAATCTCCTGCTTTCACCACGCAGAGGGGTCCCAGTCCAGCCAGATCCAGTGCGAGCACCAGTACGAGACTGTCTAAGGAGGCCTTGGATGCATTGGGTAAATCAATATGCTATTACTGTAAAAAGCCTGGGCACATTTCCAAGGAGTGCCCGCAGCTCAAGGATGTGGTATGCCACAACTGTGGGCAGAAAGGACACCAATCTGCCTACTGTCCGCAGAAAAAACGGGGACGAAGCCCTGGCCGTGGGTCTAAAGATGGAAGGAGCGGCAGTAATTCAAGTGGCAGATCCAAGTCGGCCGAGAAACGAGGAGAATGTCACAATTGTGGCAAGACGGGACATTGGGCTGCAGAATGTCCGCATCCCAAGAAGCAATAGAGGCCCGGCAAGTATCGTTGTCGACATCCGCCGAAACGGTGGTATAATTGGCGGCAACCAACAAGCGCCCTGATGCCAGAGCCTGCGCAGATCCAGCAACTTAAAGCAATTCGGCTGGATGTCAGCGCGGTACTGCAGAAAATTCGCGAACGGCCAGCTGAAATCAGCACGTTGAACTTCGACGATACAGTGGTCGAAGTGCTTCGACCACCACGCAAGTGGAGAAGGAAAAGTGGAAAAGAACCACTTGAATTGGTGGTGCAAGCAAAGCTGCAGTTCCCCGATGATGTAGGGGTGGCAGACATGGCGGTCCCTACATTGGTTGATACAGGGTGTCAGGTTCTGATTTTGGCTGGTTTTGAGCTTTTTTCTACTGCGGTGCTGCAGAAGGCGCCCCAGCCCATTGTTTTAGTCCACGCTGGGCGGTCCACTATTTCTGGTGGGCAAATGGGCGTTTTTGTAACTCTCTCTATACCAGTGATTACTCCCGACGGTATCAGGATTTTCAAGTGTATCAATGCATTTGTACATGTTGCTGACATCGGGCCCCGTCTCATTGTAGGCTACCCGTTTTTGTTACAATACGGGTTGGCGGTGGTGCCTGGTCAGCCGGGTTTGGTTCAGATTCCAGATAGGCTGATTAGACGCAAGCCCACGCGCCGTTACCAGCATGTGCATGACGTCATTGGTGCATGCTCAGCGAGTATGACTGCATCTGTGTCACAGGAATCAATTCCGCAGACAAGATGTCAGAATATACAAGCCGAGACTCCAGGTATCATGTTCACGCCCGACCAGACATCAGGTACTGTGTCACAGCAAGGGAGCAGGGAGGAACAGAAAGTCACTCGGCAGAGGGAGTCGAGGGTACATTTTTCGGAAGTGCCCATATTTTATTTTATTTCTGAATGCCTGACGCCCGGTTGTGACAAGCAGGGTTACACCATGCACACCACGAGACATTTTAGAGTTCGTTTCAGGTGCCCTGAGTGTGACCCTGTGAAGCACGAGAAGTCTTATCTGGAGAATAAGGCCCGTGAGATGGGGCAACGAGTCCGCAGGATTAACGAAACCTGTAGGAAGGGGGTACAGCAGATGTCCATCACTGTGCCCCCCTTGAGTCTGGAGTCGGCAGAGCGAGCCGGTACGACACCAGATTCACCTCGTATGGAGCCCCCCCTTTCCCCCCCTCTGGCACCACGGAATCCAGACACTTTTGAGTCACCACGGGACTGCTCAAGTTGGATCCCACAGGGTCAGAATTTTGTGAATAGCGCTGCGTTGCCGGCATTGTTGAGTCAGTACACCAGTTCAGTACGCCTCAAGGTCCGCAGGTTGACAGAGAGGGCTGTAATGCCTACCAGGGCCACACCTGGAAGTGCGGCCTATGACATATATGCTGCAGGTCCGACCACGGTGCCGGCACGGGGCCAGGCGCTAGTGGATACAGACCTAGCCATGGAACTGCCTCGTCATGTCTATGGTCAGATTAAGAGCAGGTCGGGTCTGACAACTAGGAATAGGGTTACA
Source organism: Eutreptiella sp. 'Long Island Sound 2002' (assembly GCA_964036045.1). Lineage (NCBI taxonomy): Eukaryota > Euglenozoa > Euglenophyceae > Eutreptiales > Eutreptiaceae > Eutreptiella > Eutreptiella sp. 'Long Island Sound 2002'. The sequence continues at coordinate 11,207,752 of OZ038398.1, read as the reverse complement.
GTGCAGGCTGGCACCATTGATCAGGACTACAGGGGCCATGTCATAGTGGTCATGGTCAACGATAGTGATCAAAATTTTCCGGTGCGTCAGGGGGACAGGATAGCACAGATGGTGCTGGAGTTGCACCTCACTCCCGAGGTACAACAGGTGATAGAACTGGACAGCACCACACGAGGGGAGGCTGGATTTGGAAGCACTGGTGTGTCAGGCCAGCCTCCAGGAGTGCAGATGGACCAGAATACCCCCCCTGATTCCCCACCCACCTCCCTTAACCCCGACAGTGTGTCGGCATACCATGCGCCACACACAAATTTACAGCATATTTTCTCTGTCGTTTTGAGGTGTTTTTATTGGTTGTGTGTGGAGAAGAGTGAGAAGGGTTCGGGTGGTGTGAAGAGCAGCGGCTCAAGTGTCTGTAGGACACCAGAGCCTGTGACGCCTAATTGGGCGCACACGGTGCCCCCTCTGCCTAGGGTGGAGGAGATGGCAATGGCCTTTATGTGCCTAATGTCAAGCCTGCAGAGAAGGGGAGATAGTCAGTATTTCCCGCAGACTGAGGGTGTTTACCCTCCAGTTCCTGAACAGAATTCCCAGGTCCTGGTTCCGAGGACTGTTGGTTCGTCTCCTGAAGCTACGTCTTCGGTTGCAGCGAAGCATGCAGAATGTGCCGAGCGGCTGCTACATGCTGTTTTGAGTGACGAAGTGGTTCCTGAGTTTACCGCCATGGATGCAGGGTCCAGGGGGCAGACAGAATCAGGAGGGTGGGATAGGGACTGCAGCCCAATTCCATACGCGCCTGATGAGTTTATGGGGAAGTGGGGATTCCCTAGGGTCGAAACAAATGCGGCCCTGGTGGATCCACGTGAATATGCAATGCGAGAAGTTTGCCACTTCCAGGCTCTTGATCTGTGGGCAGACCCTGAGGGTTTTGCCGGTACAGGGTACAATGTACGGCGGGTGACTGCAGGACAGAGTTGGTTGCGTGGGAAGGGTGATTCAGATGCGAAGACAGACAGCATGCACCTTCGTTTGTTGGGGGAGTCTCGTGTTCGACAGGATGGATCTGTGTTGCATGTTTTGAAGCAGGCAAGGCGCCGTAAATTGCGAGTGTTACGACAGGAGGTAGCCCCTGTTTCGCTTCGGCTAGATGTCTTTAGGAGAATAGATGAGTGGATGCGGTCAATTGGAGATGATTTCATTTTTACAGTGGATGTCTTTTTATCCAAGAACATGGCCAAACTGCCACGGTTTTGGAATTCCATGCGTGATGGGCTTCATCAGCCATGGAAGGGGGAAGTGTTATGGCTACATCCCCCTGCAGAAAGATGGGCGGAGTGTGTACCGAAAATTTTGGTGGATGAGGCCCGGGGGGTGGCTGTCATGCCAACACGCAAGGAACACGGATGGTGGTGGGCCATGGGTGAAGTGGCGTTGGACTGGGTTGATATACCGGTCGGATCACCGCTCCTGGTTGACAGCCAGGGCGAAATTTTACACACGCGGGAGCCCATGCGTCTTGTCCTGTTTGATGCATTTGGGCATAAGGACGGTCAGGATAACGATCCTGAGGACACAGACACGCAGCCACAGAACAAGCAGAAGGGGGATAGCATGGATGACTGGGATTTACCCCCTGAGTCTGTCCCAGGGAAACCTTCGTTTTTTAAACAGGACCCCCCCCCAGATTACCACCCTACCCTTATGATGGACAGAACGGAGTCCGACAGATCAGCAGACAGTTACAGTATACAGGGCATCGAGTCAGAGTTTTGTTATTCCTCTGACTCATCCTTGTCCTCTCAGAATGATCTCCAGCGGATTCCCCGGCAGATGAAGAGACGATGGATTAGGACGAAGCAGAAATCCCAGACCACACGGTCAGAAGAGGATTCAGGTACGGAAGACACTCCAGGCCCATCTGATATTTCTGTGTGCAGTGAGCCTGAATCTGTAAATAATAATTCCACTGGGCAGAATGCAGTATTGCGTACGCGCAAATGGAGGCGCAGACTGCAGTATTGCTCAGAGTTCAAGCATAGAGTTGGTAGTGGTAAGCGGGAGAAGAGAGGTGTGCAGGTGGTCGGAGACCTTCAACAAGGTCTGGATACTTATCAAACAGGGTCTGCACATCGACAGTTCTCCCGCAGCATTAATTCAGTGATTCAGGCGGATGAGGACTGGCCTGAGGGTGAATATTACAGACAGAAATTAATGCAGGATTTTGCGAAAACAGTTTTTACTACCAAGCATGTGGACGAGATAGACGCAGCAGCTCAGGCAGCGCGTGGTCCACATGCGAAGGTGCAGTTAAAATTGTTACAGGAACACCCTGGGCCGCGGGCAGCTAAGCCCATTCGCGCAGTAGGTCTTAGGGAGCAAGTTTTGTTGGAAAAGTTGGAGGATTTCCGCAAACGCGGTATGCTGAGGAAAGCAGAAGGGGATCCGCAGTGGGTATCCCGTTGTTTTTTGGTACCAAAACCAGGCACCAACAAATGGCGCCTGGTCATCGATTATAGGTACTTAAATTCTTGTCTGGAGGGGAAAAATTTCCCTTTACCCATAATCGAAGATCAGCTTGCCAATCAGCAAGGCAACTTCATTTTTTCGCTGATCGATTTGGAGGACGGGTTCCACCAAATGCATCTTGAGGAGGAATCTAAGCACTTGACGGCTTTTTGCACTCCTTTTGGTGTATTTGAGTGGAACGTCCTCCCAATGGGAGTAAAAGTGGGGCCTGCAGCATTTCAGGAAATGGTGCAGCATGTTACACGTAAATGCCCTGCTTCCAGACCGTATATCGACGACATTTTATCGTCGTCAGGCAAAAGCCAATTACCTACACAACAACGGGACATACCACTGCACGTAAAAATGGAGGATCCTGTAATCCGTGGGGAATATATTAAACAACATTATCAGGATTTAGTTGCCCTTTTTCAGGCACTGGAGGAGGCTAAACTCACGGTGAAACCCTCCAAGTGCCATTTATTTAAACGTGTTGTACAGTACGTGGGGCATGTCCTGAAGGGAGGTAAACGGTACCCCAGCCCAGCCAAAACAGAAGCCCTGGACAAGTGGGATCATACCACTATAAATACAGCAAAAAAACTGAAGGGCTTTCTGGGCTTGGTTGGGTGGTACCAAATATATATTCCAGATTTCGCGAAACACGCGGCCCCCCTGATGGAATCCCTTAAAGGGAAATATCAGTACGAGGCGCCAGACCCCCATGCCCCCAAGAACGACGTTAACCTCCCCGCTAAACGTAAGCGCATAAAACTCACACCTAAGGAAGCTAAAATAACCTGGACCCAGGCTATGATTGATGGCTTCACGCATCTCAAGTCTGCGCTGAGCCAGAAAATCAGCCTATATTTGCCACAGCCTGACCAACCCTGGCGCATACGCTGTGATGCCTGCGACTATGCGGTCGGAGGGGCATTGGAGCAGCGTCAGGATGATGGCAATTCGCATCCAGTGGCCTTTTATTCCCGTAAACTGCAGGGGGAAAAGGCTAATGGCCTTACAAAAAAACGCGATACGGGCCAGTATGCCTGGACCCCCCGGGAAAAAGAAACGTATGCCATTGTGTGCTGTCTGCTGAAGTTTCAATCCTGGATAGGTTCCCAGGAAGTAACGGTGCAGACGGACCACAGTGCCATCGTGAAATGGTACAAAGAGGATCTTTGTACCATTTCGGGGCCAATGGGTCGCAGGGGGAGGTGGCATGAGTTTTTAAGCCGATTCAATCTTTTTATCGAATATCGGCCGGGGGAGGATAATGAAGGGGCAGATGCCCTTTCTAGATGGGCGTATCCTGCGGGGGAAGCACAGGATACAAATTTTCATGGGGGCGATGCGGATTTGCTGGGGTGGACTGAGGCAGAGCGTGCTGAAAGGGACAGGGTAAGGTCAGCGTTACAGGACAAGTATCCTGATGATTTCGCTGCAGTGCATCCTGATACGGAGCATTGTTCAGACGTGTGTCACTTGACTGATTGCTATAGGACGCACATGCGGCGTGTGCATTCACTTCAGGTTCAGTACCTCGAAAGCAAAAGGTCAAAAGCATACGTCAGTCAGGATGGCCGGATGCATGAGACACTTACAGGTCTGTTTCAGCATGTAGTGCCTGGTGTGTGTACAGGGAATGAGCAGTGTGCTCACGACGATTTGACTGGTCCAGGTTTCTCAGTCAGCGAGCGACAGAAAGGTCAGAGCAAACTGTCGCGCCCCATGCGACGACAGTTGAGATTCCTTCGTGCCCAGACTGCAGTGGCGTCGGGTGGTAATTCTTTACAGGATCTCAGCTGGCACATGCCTGGGGCAGTAAACCTGGCAGTCAACAGTGCCCAGACTATTAAAATCCCCCCAGCGGTGAAAATTTTGAACGAGGACTGGTCAGACCATTATATGGTTGACCCTTTTTTTGCTCCGCATTGGCCTGAGATTAAACGTGAGAGTTTCTGGACCATAGGGGACACCGATTATGTGTTGCATGAAGGCAAAATACGAGCCGATGGCCGTATCTGTGTTCCCCTGCATCTTGTTGGTCCAGTTATAAAGGCAGTGCATGCATATGCGCATCCCGGTGTAAATAAAACTAAGGAAATGTTTGACCGCAAGTACACCACGCATCTGAAGTCCAGGGATTTAAAAGCGAAAATCGCAGCGGAGGTAAACTCTTGTCAAGTGTGTCAGGCGGTGAAGGGGAGAAAAGGTCTCCAGCCTGAGGTCAATCATCCGTATCCCATTCCGGAGTATCCTTTTTCTTCAATTTGTATTGATTTTTTGGAGTTGCCGGACTGCGTTTCTCAGGGAAAAACATATAATAATGTGATGATTGTAGTCTGCCGTTTGACTGGCTATATATTGGCAGTGCCCTGTGACAAGTCACTGACCGCTACACAGTTGGCACACCTTTTTCTGGAGCGGGTGGTTGGTTTTATGGGCCTGCCCCAGCAAATTTTTTCAGACCATGACCATTTGGTCACTGCGAAATTTTTTCAGACACTATGCCAATTATGTGGCATTGATATGAAGCAGTCGCCTATATATAGACCGCGGTCAAACGGCAGGGCAGAGCGTGCTGTACAGGTCATTGTTGATTCGTTACGTAAATTTTTGGAGCAAACGTCCAAAAAGCGGTGGGTGGAACTACTCCCGCTAGCCACGTGGACAGCAAATGACGTGCCGGGCCCTGTACATGGGTACTCTGCGCACCAGCTCGTGTTTGGGCGCAACCCTATCGGGTTCGGTGACTGTCCGCCAGTCATCCCTGAACATGGTTCGGAGGATGCTGTTTCATTCTTTGAAAGACTGGCACAGGACCGGTTGCATGTACGGGATGCATTGACTAAAATACATAAGAAATTATGCACCCAGTTTGAGTCTGAGCATCCCCTGCATGTATATCAGGCAGGCGAAAGGGTGTGGTATAGAAGGCATAAAAAGCAGGACAATTCCAAGCTAAATCGTGTGTGGGAGGGGCCTGGGGAGATATTGGAACGGAGAGGCCGCAGTCAGTACAGGGTTGCTACGAGTTGCGGTGAGGTCATCCTGGATGGCATGCGGTTGAAACCGTATCTCCCCCCTCATGATCTAAATGGCAAGGAACCGCCGTTACATTATTATACAGACAGTGAGTTCTTAGTGGACTCTGAAAAATACATCATCGAAGACATAGTGGGACACACGAAGGTCGGGAGGGGGAAGAATAGACATATACAGTGGGAGGTCAAATATAAAGGCTTCCCAGATACAGAGTTTCAGCCTGCGTCGGCGTTTATGCACGACATAAACGAGACCTGGACCAAATACAATGCAAAACATAAAATCGATTTGAGGTTAGCGGATATACGGTTCATTGCCTCCAGACCCCATACCCTCCATGATTGTGTACACAGATGGCAGACGGGGATGCAATGGGTTCAATCCCAGGAGGAGCACGAGTGGGTCAGGTTATTGCGCGCGGCGGCAAGGGTGCGAGCTCAGCTTCCTCAGTTTGTCCCTGTGTTTACTGCAAATGTGCACCAGATCCGACAGGTCAGGAGCGTGGGACAATATCGTCAGAGGTACGACTCACAGCCATGAGGTCAGATATGTCTGGTGCATGCATGTTTGTATGTTTCGTGTTTGTGCATACGACGTTACGCTTCTTTTGTTATTGCGCGGTCTGCAGTGGTCTTCAGTCAGTCATGGATTGCCTGGGCGTCAGACATGCCAAACAGGAGGATGCGTCGCTGTGACGACGTTGAGTAACAATTGGAGGCCTGTAGACATTGTCTGGGCGCCCAAGGTCCATAGCTGACGATTTACTGCGACCCCCCCCCCCTCCCACTGTGTGATGTTACCTGTCTGGGGTGGAGTGAGTGAGTTATGAAGGGTGGCCTAGCACCCGCACCCCACAAACCCTTACCCTCACCCCCCCTTGTATCTCCCATTGATTTCACTGAGCATTAAAAGGCCATAGCCTATGTTATTCGGAGAACAACCTCCATAACACTCACCAGTGATTGGGCACTGGAAGAGTTTAAAAAAGGGTTTTCTATGGAAGGCCGTTTGCTCATGGTAAGTTAGTACCCCCCGCGACTGTTTTCTATTTTTCCCAGAGGAGATACCCTCTTTGGTGGGGCTGACTGCCCACAGAAGCCAGCGGACAGAAAGGGGAGCCCATCCTTTACTATTTTTTCCGGAGCACTGGCACTGTAGGCCGACCTGGCAGTGGGTTAAGGGACACGTAACCCCAGGAAGGGCAGTGCTACCTCTGAACCCGGACTCTCCCTGCCTGTGCTTCTTTGCAGTATGTCTGTGTTGGGTTTTGATGCTTTGTGTTTGACAGGTTGAGTGCAGACTACCATTTATCTGGTGACGTTGTGATGACAGCGCTGCAGATATGCTCTTCTTTCCCTTGTGTAATATAGCATGTAGTGCTTGTTTGAACGAACCGCGATCAGTCCTCCACATTGAGTGGTTTTTCAGCCATTATCATGGCTTAGGAAGGGGGTGTAATGTGTAGTACTGAATGCCGACAGATCGCTGTAGAATACTGACAGATGGCCGCTGATTGCAGACAGATCGTCGCGCCTGAGGGTCGCGCTACAGGAATGTAAGTCGCAACGACCAGAGATTGTCAGGAATGAAGAGAGAAGAAAGGAATTACAGGTAAATTTGGAATCTTTTAATAGTCAACGAGTTGCATGGATCGTTCCGATTCCAATGCTGCTTCACTGACAGGTGCGAGAAGCAAATGAGATTCCAGGGTACATGGAGTGAAACACCTCCTTTCGCCTATGTACTTCACTTGCAATGTCAGTTTGTCATGTGGTCATTCAAACATGATGTGCATATGAATTTAGATTCATTGACATATGACATTTGTGGCAAGAATAATCGTTTGGGGAAGACTCGCTTTCGTATAGAATAAATATTATGCATGGCATGTTTTCATAAGTGAGTTCGCTTCTCCTTTGCGTTAAGAGAGAAGGCTTGATTGTATTATGCACATGTGTGTGCTCCTTTGTTGTGCAGGATCGTGTATTTACAATATTTTATCAATTGAATTCATCAAATTCAATTCAATTCAATTCAAGTCAATTCAAGTCGATTCAATTCAACTCCGAGTTCATCCCTAAACTAATTGGGAAGTGGAGCTTCTTCAAACACGGATCGTGGTACTCATTCAAGTACGCTTTCAGTCATTTTGTTGTCTTGTTGAGTGTCAGGGGTCTCGATTGAGGTTGGAGTTATTTTCAATTTTTATTGTAAAAGGAGATTTATTTTTATTTCAAAATGGAGCCCATTAGCGATAGGGAAGCTACAATGGAACGTGTTAGTAAAGATAGCACAAGTACATTACACATCACACAGAGGGAGGGGGGGGGGGGTCGCAGTAAATCGTCAGCTATGGACCTTGGGCGCCCAGACAATGTCTACAGGCCTCCGATTGTTACTCAACGTCGTCACAGCGACGCATCCTCCTGTTTGGCATGTCTGACGCCCAGGCAATCCATGACTGACTGAAGACCACTGCAGACCGCGCAATAACAAAAGAAGCGTAACGTCGTATGCACAAACACCAAACATACAAACATGCATGCACCAGACATATCTGACCTCATGGCTGTGAGTCGTACCTCTGACGATATTGTCCCACGCTCCTGACCTGTCGGATCTGGTGCACATTTGCAGTAAACACAGGGACAAACTGAGGAAGCTGAGCTCGCACCCTTGCCGCCGCGCGCAATAACCTGACCCACTCGTGCTCCTCCTGGGATTGAACCCATTGCATCCCCGTCTGCCATCTGTGTACACAATCATGGAGGGTATGGGGTCTGGAGGCAATGAACCGTATATCCGCTAACCTCAAATCGATTTTATGTTTTGCATTGTATTTGGTCCAGGTCTCGTTTATGTCGTGCATAAACGCCGACGCAGGCTGAAACTCTGTATCTGGGAAGCCTTTATATTTGACCTCCCACTGTATATGTCTATTCTTCCCCCTCCCGACCTTCGTGTGTCCCACTATGTCTTCGATGATGTATTTTTCAGAGTCCACTAAGAACTCACTGTCTGTATAATAATGTAACGGCGGTTCCTTGCCATTTAGATCATGAGGGGGGAGATACGGTTTCAACCGCATGCCATCCAGGATGACCTCACCGCGACTCGTAGCAACCCTGTACTGACTGCGGCCTCTCCGTTCCAATATCTCCCCAGGCCCCTCCCACACACGATTTAGCTTGGAATTGTCCTGCCTTTTATGCCTTCTATACCACACCCTTTCGCCTGCCTGATATACATGCAGGGGATGCTCAGACTCAAACTGGGTGCATAATTTCTTATGTATTTTAGTCAATGCATCCCGTACATGCAACCGGTCCTGTGCCAGTCTTTCAAAGAATGAAACAGCATCCTCCGAACCATGTTCAGGGATGACTGGCGGACAGTCACCGAACCCGATAGGGTTGCGCCCAAACACGAGCTGGTGCGCAGAGTACCCATGTACAGGGCCCGGCACGTCATTTGCTGTCCACGTGGCTAGCGGGAGTAGTTCCACCCACCGCTTTTTGGACGTTTGCTCCAAAAATTTACGTAACGAATCAACAATGACCTGTACAGCACGCTCTGCCCTGCCGTTTGACCGCGGTCTATATATAGGCGACTGCTTCATATCAATGCCACATAATTGGCATAGTGTCTGAAAAAATTTCGCAGTGACCAAATGGTCATGGTCTGAAAAAATTTGCTGGGGCAGGCCCATAAAACCAACCACCCGCTCCAGAAAAAGGTGTGCCAACTGTGTAGCGGTCAGTGACTTGTCACAGGGCACTGCCAATATATAGCCAGTCAAACGGCAGACTACAATCATCACATTATTATATGTTTTTCCCTGAGAAACGCAGTCCGGCAACTCCAAAAAATCAATACAAATTGAAGAAAAAGGATACTCCGGAATGGGATACGGATGATTGACCTCAGGCTGGAGACCTTTTCTCCCCTTCACCGCCTGACACACTTGACAAGAGTTTACCTCCGCTGCGATTTTCGCTTTTAAATCCCTGGACTTCAGATGCGTGGTGTACTTGCGGTCAAACATTTCCTTAGTTTTATTTACACCGGGATGCGCATATGCATGCACTGCCTTTATAACTGGACCAACAAGATGCAGGGGAACACAGATACGGCCATCGGCTCGTATTTTGCCTTCATGCAACACATAATCGGTGTCCCCTATGGTCCAGAAACTCTCACGTTTAATCTCAGGCCAATGCGGAGCAAAAAAAGGGTCAACCATATAATGGTCTGACCAGTCCTCGTTCAAAATTTTCACCGCTGGGGGGATTTTAATAGTCTGGGCACTGTTGACTGCCAGGTTTACTGCCCCAGGCATGTGCCAGCTGAGATCCTGTAAAGAATTACCACCCGACGCCACTGCAGTCTGGGCACGAAGGAATCTCAACTGTCGTCGCATGGGGCGCGACAGTTTGCTCTGACCTTTCTGTCGCTCGCTGACTGAGAAACCTGGACCAGTCAAATCGTCGTGAGCACACTGCTCATTCCCTGTACACACACCAGGCACTACATGCTGAAACAGACCTGTAAGTGTCTCATGCATCCGGCCATCCTGACTGACGTATGCTTTTGACCTTTTGCTTTCGAGGTACTGAACCTGAAGTGAATGCACACGCCGCATGTGCGTCCTATAGCAATCAGTCAAGTGACACACGTCTGAACAATGCTCCGTATCAGGATGCACTGCAGCGAAATCATCAGGATACTTGTCCTGTAACGCTGACCTTACCCTGTCCCTTTCAGCACGCTCTGCCTCAGTCCACCCCAGCAAATCCGCATCGCCCCCATGAAAATTTGTATCCTGTGCTTCCCCCGCAGGATACGCCCATCTAGAAAGGGCATCTGCCCCTTCATTATCCTCCCCCGGCCAATATTCGATAAAAAGATTGAATCGGCTTAAAAACTCATGCCACCTCCCCCTGCGACCCATTGGCCCCGAAATGGTACAAAGATCCTCTTTGTACCATTTCACGATGGCACTGTGGTCCGTCTGCACCGTTACTTCCTGGGAACCTATCCAGGATTGAAACTTCAGCAGACAGCACACAATGGCATACGTTTCTTTTTCCCGGGGGGTCCAGGCATACTGGCCCGTATCGCGTTTTTTTGTAAGGCCATTAGCCTTTTCCCCCTGCAGTTTACGGGAATAAAAGGCCACTGGATGCGAATTGCCATCATCCTGACGCTGCTCCAATGCCCCTCCGACCGCATAGTCGCAGGCATCACAGCGTATGCGCCAGGGTTGGTCAGGCTGTGGCAAATATAGGCTGATTTTCTGGCTCAGCGCAGACTTGAGATGCGTGAAGCCATCAATCATAGCCTGGGTCCAGGTTATTTTAGCTTCCTTAGGTGTGAGTTTTATGCGCTTACGTTTAGCGGGGAGGTTAACGTCGTTCTTGGGGGCATGGGGGTCTGGCGCCTCGTACTGATATTTCCCTTTAAGGGATTCCATCAGGGGGGCCGCGTGTTTCGCGAAATCTGGAATATATATTTGGTACCACCCAACCAAGCCCAGAAAGCCCTTCAGTTTTTTTGCTGTATTTATAGTGGTATGATCCCACTTGTCCAGGGCTTCTGTTTTGGCTGGGCTGGGGTACCGTTTACCTCCCTTCAGGACATGCCCCACGTACTGTACAACACGTTTAAATAAATGGCACTTGGAGGGTTTCACCGTGAGTTTAGCCTCCTCCAGTGCCTGAAAAAGGGCAACTAAATCCTGATAATGTTGTTTAATATATTCCCCACGGATTACAGGATCCTCCATTTTTACGTGCAGTGGTATGTCCCGTTGTTGTGTGGGTAATTGGCTTTTGCCTGACGACGATAAAATGTCGTCGATATACGGTCTGGAAGCAGGGCATTTACGTGTAACATGCTGCACCATTTCCTGAAATGCTGCAGGCCCCACTTTTACTCCCATTGGGAGGACGTTCCACTCAAATACACCAAAAGGAGTGCAAAAAGCCGTCAAGTGCTTAGATTCCTCCTCAAGATGCATTTGGTGGAACCCGTCCTCCAAATCGATCAGCGAAAAAATGAAGTTGCCTTGCTGATTGGCAAGCTGATCTTCGATTATGGGTAAAGGGAAATTTTTCCCCTCCAGACAAGAATTTAAGTACCTATAATCGATGACCAGGCGCCATTTGTTGGTGCCTGGTTTTGGTACCAAAAAACAACGGGATACCCACTGCGGATCCCCTTCTGCTTTCCTCAGCATACCGCGTTTGCGGAAATCCTCGAACTTTTCCAACAAAACTTGCTCCCTAAGACCTACTGCGCGAATGGGCTTAGCTGCCCGCGGCCCAGGGTGTTCCTGTAACAATTTTAACTGCACCTTCGCATGTGGACCACGCGCTGCCTGAGCTGCTGCGTCTATCTCGTCCACATGCTTGGTAGTAAAAACTGTTTTCGCAAAATCCTGCATTAATTTCTGTCTGTAATATTCACCCTCAGGCCAGTCCTCATCCGCCTGAATCACTGAATTAATGCTGCGGGAGAACTGTCGATGTGCAGAGCCTGTTTGATAAGTATCCAGACCTTGTTGAAGGTCTCCGACCACCTGCACACCTCTCTTCTCCCGCTTACCACTACCAACTCTATGCTTGAACTCTGAGCAATACTGCAGTCTGCGCCTCCATTTGCGCGTACGCAATACTGCATTCTGCCCAGTGGAATTATTATTTACAGATTCAGGCTCACTGCACACAGAAATATCAGATGGGCCTGGAGTGTCTTCCGTACCTGAATCCTCTTCTGACCGTGTGGTCTGGGATTTCTGCTTCGTCCTAATCCATCGTCTCTTCATCTGCCGGGGAATCCGCTGGAGATCATTCTGAGAGGACAAGGATGAGTCAGAGGAATAACAAAACTCTGACTCGATGCCCTGTATACTGTAACTGTCTGCTGATCTGTCGGACTCCGTTCTGTCCATCATAAGGGTAGGGTGGTAATCCGGGGGGGGGTCCTGTTTAAAAAACGAAGGTTTCCCTGGGACAGACTCAGGGGGTAAATCCCAGTCATCCATGCTATCCCCCTTCTGCTTGTTCTTTGGCTGCGTGTCTGTGTCCTCAGGATCGTTATCCTGACCGTCCTTATGCCCAAATGCATCAAACAGGACAAGACGCATGGGCTCCCGTGTGTGTAAAATTTCGCCCTGGCTGTCAACCAGGAGCGGTGATCCGACCGGTATATCAACCCAGTCCAACGCCACTTCACCCATGGCCCACCACCATCCGTGTTCCTTGCGTGTTGGCATGACAGCCACCCCCCGGGCCTCATCCACCAAAATTTTCGGTACACACTCCGCCCATCTTTCTGCAGGGGGATGTAGCCATAACACTTCCCCCTTCCATGGCTGATGAAGCCCATCACGCATGGAATTCCAAAACCGTGGCAGTTTGGCCATGTTCTTGGATGAAAAGACATCCACTGTAAAAATGAAATCATCTCCAATTGACCGCATCCACTCATCTATTCTCCTAAAGACATCTAGCCGAAGCGAAACAGGGGCTACCTCCTGTCGTAACACTCGCAATTTACGGCGCCTTGCCTGCTTCAAAACATGCAACACAGATCCATCCTGTCGAACACGAGACTTCCTCAACAAACAAAGGTGCATGCTGTCTGTCTTCGCATCTGAATCACCCTTCCCACGCAACCAACTCTGTCCTGCAGTCACCCGCTGTACATTGTACCCTGTACCGGCAAAACCCTCAGGGTCTGCCCACAGATCAAGAGCCTGGAAGTGGCAAACTTCTCGCATTGCATATTCACGTGGATCCACCAGGGCCGCATTTGTTTCGACCCTAGGGAATCCCCACTTCCCCATAAACTCATCAGGCGCGTATGGAATTGGGCTGCAGTCCCTATCCCACCCTCCTGATTCTGTCTGCCCCCTGGACCCTGCATCCATGGCGGTAAACTCAGGAACCACTTCGTCACTCAAAACAGCATGTAGCAGCCGCTCGGCACATTCTGCATGCTTCGCTGCAACCGAAGACGTAGCTTCAGGAGACGAACCAACAGTCCTGGGAACCAGGACCTGGGAATTCTGTTCAGGAACTGGAGGGTAAACACCCTCAGTCTGCGGGAAATACTGACTATCTCCCCTTCTCTGCAGGCTTGACATTAGGCACATAAAGGCCATTGCCATCTCCTCCACCTTAGGCAGAGGGGGCACCGTGTGCGCCCCATTAGGCGTCACAGGCTCTGGTGTCCTACAGACACTTGAGCCGCTGCTCTTCACACCACCCGAACCCTTCTCACTCTTCTCCACACACAACCAATAAAAACACCTCAAAACGACAGAGAAAATATGCTGTAAATTTGTGTGTGGCGCATGGTATGCCGACACACTGTCGGGGTTAAGGGAGGTGGGTGGGGAATCAGGGGGGGTATTCTGGTCCATCTGCACTCCTGGAGGCTGGCCTGACACACCAGTGCTTCCAAATCCAGCCTCCCCTCGTGTGGTGCTGCCCAGTTCTATCACCTGTTGTACCTCGGGAGTGAGGTGCAACTCCAGCACCATCTGTGCTATCCTGTCCCCCTGACGCACCGGAAAATTTTGATCACTATCGTTGACCATGACCACTATGACATGGCCCCTGTAGTCCTGATCAATGGTGCCAGCCTGCACTGTAACCCTATTCCTAGTTGTCAGACCCGACCTGCTCTTAATCTGACCATAGACATGACGAGGCAGTTCCATGGCTAGGTCTGTATCCACTAGCGCCTGGCCCCGTGCCGGCACCGTGGTCGGACCTGCAGCATATATGTCATAGGCCGCACTTCCAGGTGTGGCCCTGGTAGGCATTACAGCCCTCTCTGTCAACCTGCGGACCTTGAGGCGTACTGAACTGGTGTACTGACTCAACAATGCCGGCAACGCAGCGCTATTCACAAAATTCTGACCCTGTGGGATCCAACTTGAGCAGTCCCGTGGTGACTCAAAAGTGTCTGGATTCCGTGGTGCCAGAGGGGGGGAAAGGGGGGGCTCCATACGAGGTGAATCTGGTGTCGTACCGGCTCGCTCTGCCGACTCCAGACTCAAGGGGGGCACAGTGATGGACATCTGCTGTACCCCCTTCCTACAGGTTTCGTTAATCCTGCGGACTCGTTGCCCCATCTCACGGGCCTTATTTTCCAGATAAGACTTCTCGTGCTTCACAGGGTCACACTCAGGGCACCTGAAACGAACTCTAAAATGTCTCGTGGTGTGCATGGTGTAACCCTGCTTGTCACAACCGGGCGTCAGGCATTCAGAAATAAAATAAAATATGGGCACTTCAGAAAAATGTACCCTCGACTCCCTCTGCCGAGTGACTTTCTGTTCCTCCCTGCTCCCTTGCTGTGACACAGTACCTGATGTCTGGTCGGGCGTGAACATGATACCTGGAGTCTCGGCTTGTATATTGTGACATCTTGTCTGCGGAATTGATTCCTGTGACACAGATGCAGTCATACTCGCTGAGCATGCACCAATGACGTCATGCACATGCTGGTAACGGCGCGTGGGTTTGCGTCTAATCAGCCTATCTGGAATCTGAACCAAACCCGGCTGACCAGGCACCACCGCCAACCCGTATTGTAACAAAAACGGGTAGCCTACAATGAGACGGGGCCCGGCTGTCAGCAACATGTACAAATGCATTGATACACTTGAAAATCCTGATACCGTCGGGAGTAATCACTGGTATAGAGAGAGTTACAAAAACGCCCATTTGCCCACCAGAAATAGTGGACCGCCCAGCGTGGACTAAAACAATGGGCTGGGGCGCCTTCTGCAGCACCGCAGTAGAAAAAAGCTCAAAACCAGCCAAAATCAGAACCTGACACCCTGTATCAACCAATGTAGGGACCGCCATATCTGCCACCCCTACATCATCGGGGAACTGCAGCTTTGCTTGCACCACCAATTCAAGTGGTTCTTTTCCACTTTTCCTTCTCCACTTGCGTGGTGGTCGAAGCACTTCGACCACTGTATCGTCGAAGTTCAACGTGCTGATTTCAGCTGGCCGTTCGCGAATTTTCTGCAGTACCGCGCTGACATCCAGCCGAATTGCTTTACGTTGCTGGATCTGCGCAGGCTCTGGCATCAGGGCGCTTGTTGGTTGCCGCCAATTATACCACCGTTTCGGCGGATGTCGACAACGATACTTGCCGGGCCTCTATTGCTTCTTGGGATGCGGACATTCTGCAGCCCAATGTCCCGTCTTGCCACAATTGTGACATTCTCCTCGTTTCTCGGCCGACTTGGATCTGCCACTTGAATTACTGCCGCTCCTTCCATCTTTAGACCCACGGCCAGGGCTTCGTCCCCGTTTTTTCTGCGGACAGTAGGCAGATTGGTGTCCTTTCTGCCCACAGTTGTGGCATACCACATCCTTGAGCTGCGGGCACTCCTTGGAAATGTGCCCAGGCTTTTTACAGTAATAGCATATTGATTTACCCAATGCATCCAAGGCCTCCTTAGACAGTCTCGTACTGGTGCTCGCACTGGATCTGGCTGGACTGGGACCCCTCTGCGTGGTGAAAGCAGGAGATTTGGACCGTTCACGGCCATCCCTCCTATCGGACTTGCTCGTAGTACTCGACCGTCGTTCACCATAACGTCCACCTCTGTCCTTGTCCCTACTATTGCCGCGATCCCTGTATCCCGAACTGCCTGAACGTTCACCACGCCCTCGGCTATTCTCCCGATCCCGGCCGTGTTCTCGTGATCGGTTTCTCTCCCTTGTATCAGTAATCGACTTCTGGCTCCCTCCAGAAAACGATCTGCGTCTCTCCGCCGAAGAACTGGTACGATCTCTTCCGGCTCGTTCAGGTTTAACTCGGTCGGAACCTCTTCGTCCAACCCAATTGACTTGTGTCTCCTGCAGATGACGTAGCAGTTGGCCTTCAGCTTTCTTTCTGCGTTCTTGAGTGCGCAACTGCGGCATAATAGTCAAGAACACCTCCAAATAACTGTGGCTGAAATCGCTTTCACTTTCCGCCTGCCACAGCCGATCATAGGCCTTTCCCATTGTCCTATCATCCGGGTTTCGTGTGACATACAACGCTAACTCTGTCATCATTTGTATCTTCGCCGCTTCCATTGTCACACCTCCTGGTACCTGCTTTCCTTTTCGGCTCCAGCTCGTCATCCACTTGGCGAACTTGGCACTGGTAAGCGGTCCTTCTGGCAAGTTTTCGTCCTGCCACTCACGGGTCGGTGTATAGATATCATCCATCTTTTCACCCGTAACAACCTCGAACAACTGTGCATAACCCAGCTGCTCATCGACAAACCGTTCTGTATCATCCTGGCGTTTTTCGTCATTCGTCAGTGCTGCCAGCAACATCTCACACTGCATGTGCTCGGTGTACCTGGACGCATGCGAACTTCTCCACTGTCCATACTGCTTGAGCCACTCCTTTTTGGTCTCCTCTTTTCCATCCCATGACCTTATTTTAGCTGTCTTCTTCATAATTTCCTTGGTAGTGGGGTCCATCCATGAGTTTGCATGATCTCCATAAGGACCAACTTCTTTTCCCAACAACGTGGGCTCAGCTGCTGTTGCCTGATGTTGGTCCGTCCCAGGAGGCAACTGCACTTCCTGGAATGCAATACCTGTTCCAACTCCCATCGGTGTTATCCGTGTGCGTCGTCCACTTCTCGCGGCAGCTGTATCCAACGCCAAAGTTGGTACGAACCCTCCATCTTTAAAGTAGGGTTCTGTTTGCAACCACCGGATATCATCATCCTGGCGATATCCAGGGACTGATGCCCGCTCAGGTTCAACAGGTCCTGGTACCCACCAATCAGGCGGCTCTTGCACTGTCCTTTTTGTGTTGCGACTTGCATGACGGCCTTGGTTGTGTCGACCCGAATGTTCTTCCCAACCGGCTTCTTTATCTACCTCTCTGCGGCCCTCAGAAGTACATACTTGCTGCACCTTGTCTGCCAGCAGATCCATATTTCGCTGCAACTCCTCTTCACCAGCCCTGATGTGCTCCTTCAGTTGATCAAAGTTCCACTTCGTATGTTCATCTCTGGTCTCCAGCACCTCCACAAGCTCCTTCCGCACTTCGTCAGCCCCTCGAGTGTCTCCAACGCCCGGGCTCGGACCGTGTTTGGGACTGGCTGCAGCTTGCGCCAACATTTCGTCAACCCGCTGCAGTTTTGTGCGTATGGAGTGAAGATCACCTGTGGCAGTGAACTCCTTCAGTACCTGTTCATATTGTGATCCCATCTGTTCCTTCATCCCTCGTTGTACCTCGGTCAGCTTCAGGTCCCAGGAAGTTTGCATCTGCCTCTGTGCCTCTTGAATTTGTCCCTGCACCCGCTGTCGTATCTCCAGCATCTCGGTCTGTCCTTGCTGCGCGGTGCTGTCAATTCTTTTGGCATTGTCCTCGAATCTGTCCGAACACCCCTATTGCATTTTCCTGATTTGTTCACGTACCTGTGCAACCTCCGCTCGCTCAGCTTGAATCAGCTCCTGGACGTGTACCAGTTTCTGCTGCTCTCCTTGAATTTCCTTCTGAAGCTTGCCTCCATTCTCCGTAATGCTGTGCATTTGTTCTTCGAACTTCCGCACATTTTCCTTGGTGAACATCTGCTGGTGTCCAGTCTCCTTGGGTCGTGTGTCCTGCTCTCGTATCGTGAGTACTGCTGCTCTGCACTCCTTCGCCAAATCCTGCATCTTGGGCATGAGATCCTGTGCATTTTCAAGCACCCGGGTCGCCACCCTCTCCTGGCTTTCCACTCTGGCCATCAAGTCCTCACTCGCCACGGACATCTCATGCATCTTGTTTCCATAGTCCCGCACCGTCTCCGCCACCAGGGTAGTTATCTCCGTCACCTGGGCTTGCATCCGTTTCTCCATGGCCTGGACCTCCGAACATGCACGAGCAACTTCCTTTTGCACGTTTTGTTGCTCTCCCACAGATTGATGAAAGGTCTTCTCCGTCTTTCTCACTTGATCTGCCAGATTCTGCATTCGGCTCACCCGTTGCTCTTCCAAGGCCTCATCGCCCCGCCTTGTTTTACTCTCCTCCACGGACACATGTGGTCGTTGATCTACACGCCGTTCGACTTGCAAGATCCATTCCTCCAACTTAGCATTATCCTTGGTAAAGTGCTCCTTCATGTTGTCGGTAATTGTATCCAATTCTTTAAGCCACTCCTCCTGTCGTTGCATTTGAACTTGCACTTCATACGCCTTCGCACTTTCCTCCACTTTGCGTGTCATCACTTCCATCTGACGTTGTATTTTTCCCAATGAATCCTTGGTCTTATTGGATGTCTCTCCGTGTAGCTTTTGATGACCCAACTTCTCGTATTGAATTTGTTCACAAACCTGGTTGATCCTAGTGTTCACGGAATTTCGAAGTTCTTGAACCTCACGAGCGATGTGTGCATTCCCTTCCTTGTATTCCGTTTCCACACGCTCGAAATCCCTTTTGAATTCTTGATCAATACCTTCAACTCTTCGCTTCATCAACCCGACTCGGTCATTGAGCTCCGCCACTTCTTGCATGCTCCTCGGGCTTTTGTTGATTCCTCTGAGCTGATCCACCTCTTGTTTCACCGAATTCATCTTCCTTTCCATTTCTTCCTTCCACTCCCCGAATTTCTCATGTGTCATCTTTATCGTATTCAAACGCTCCTCATCGATATTCGTTGTCTTCAATTGGTCCCGAATTTGCCGCAAATCTCCTTTCATTTCCTCAACCGTCGCCGTCTCAATGGTTTGTATCCTTGTCTCCAACGCCCGCATACTTGCTTCCCAAACCCGCATACTTGATGTGTGCAGCAGACCAGTGCACTGCCCGCATCGCAGGTCGCGCATGCGCATTGTAGATAAATCGAGATCGCATTGTGTTGTAAATAGCGCATGTTTTATTATAAAACATTATCGCTTGTTTTAGGCACCAAATGTCCTGTTTGTTAAATCAGCTGTGATTACGGAGTTGTTCTGCATGGTGCCGCCTGAGGGATTTGGGATCTCAGGGTTAACGTCAAGTCGTAGTACGTTACAATTTAACAAACTTGACCAGAACGATTTCGTTAGGCTGCATTGAGACACGGGACGGAAATGCCGCGCCGCCGCTGTAAGATCAAGTCGGTTGACGAGATCAAGAGCTTGGACAGTTCCAGTGTGCGCCGGCTGTGCAGTTCGTCAGTGCCCGAGCGACGGGAGGAAGCGCTTCGTGAGGTTCTTCGTCGTGCGGCGCAGTGGGACATGGAGTGTCAGGACTACGCACGCAAACTGCGCGTGTGGCAGCCGCAAAATGTGCTTCGGTGCCTTGAGGGTGAGCCTAGGGCTGTGGGGTTTGTGCCTCCCTGCCGTGAATTTTGTGTTCCTTCGTTCATGCCTGACACTATGCTGGAGGACGAACTGGTGGCAGTGACGATGTGTTCAGGCAGTGCGTTCCCAACGAACGACGGTCCAGGCGACCTTGAAGGTAATCAGGCATCTGCGGACGTGCCCGCTGTGATCAACCTCGACTGCATTTTGGAGCAAGCTCTGGTGGAGTTTCAAAGCAAATCAGTCCAGGTCGCCAAGGACTTTCGAAGTTCGTCAGGGAGGACCAATTTTGCTGTCGCGGCTGCCATTTCACCCGCTGCAGCTGTTATGGCGGCTGGCAGGCCCAAACGCCGAGCTCGTGGTGGCAGAAAATGGCGCCAGCCAACGACGCTGTCAACGACTTCGTGAGTCCGAACTGAGGAGCGCCAGGAGCGAAGCAGTCGACATCAGTGCTTTTGCACGAGTTCAAGGTTGTCTCTGTGCAGTGCGTGTGTTCGGGCGCGCTTGCACAGTGGAGCGCCACGTAGGTGGCAGTCTCCCACTGCATACACTGGTTTCAGACCCAGCCTGGCCTCCCTACTTGCCATGTCAGCGACCACGGTCGTTTGTGAGACCAACATGGGTGCGTCGCCACTGTTTTTTTTGTTTTAGCCGGTTTGGCCTGAATCTGGCTCAAATGAGTTGCATGACAAAATTGCGTTTGACACCAAGCACCTGTGGCTCTGAAAAAACACTGTCGCTGTGCTTTTAGGCATGCACTGATATGCAGCCTTGTTTTTGTTTTTAGATTCTGAATCTCAGAGTCCATTTTTCAAGGGTGCCAGCGCGGTGAGGACTATGAGCAGGGAGCAGGACTAGCTCAGCTCTGGAGTCCCACTGTGCAGGTAGTTTGTGTATGCGCTCAGCGAGTTTTTGCTGTTCGCTGCTGCTTGTTGGTGCCAACAGCCTTTTTGCTCCGAGGGCTATGCTCCGAGGGTGTACTTTGCATTTTGCTGTTGCCCTGCATTGCTCTGCTTGCGGCTTGTTGCATGCTTCGGCAGCTTACTGTGCAGGGTTGGCTGGGATTTGCAATGTGTGTGTACTTTGCACTCTGCTGTTACATACGTTGCGCTGCATGCACGTTGTCTATATTATGTTTATAGTTCACTGTTTTCTTTCCTTTGACTCTCTGCAGATCGGCAGATCAGAATCGGGGGGCCATCAAGCCACCAAGGCAGGCCAATCCCCCCCTCAAGACCCAGCCAAGCACCATTCCCCTTCGAGATGCTCAGAAGTTAAGTTGGCGCACAAGTTTTAAGATAAGTCTGATACATGGGGCTTAAGTCCCTTGGAGGACCAGCAGCTTTGTTCATTAGCGTAAGGGTTTGTACCCTGTGGGTCAGTCCACATGCAGTTTTATTGTCAATTTGCTGCTATGTCTGTTTGTGTTGTGTTGTGTTTTTTTTTTATACAACCAAACTTCTGAGCAGGGGTTTTCTTTTTGGTGCAGGAAAAGTGGCAATGGGCAGTGAGTAGTTGCTAATTTTTTTTTCCTGTATGGGGTCAGCAGGTAAATAGGAACGCTGCCCCACCTAACCAATGGGTGGCCACCATTGGGGGATGGGCAGAGGGGCCTGGCAAGCCTCCTTTCTAGGTTGACGCCACAGGATGCAAATAGCTATTTTGTTTGTGTACTAAACACACAAAGAGCCCCTGACACCAGGTGGGGTTCCATCGTTGGGCACCGGGGTGTTCTAGAAATTTTTGTGTGCTTGGTATTTTTTTTCTGAGTGCCTATTTTTTTTGTGTACATTATTGCTCTGTTTTTGGCATGCAGTGCACTGGCTGCCACTGTTTGTGTGTGTCAGCCAGCCCCTGGTCCCCTTGGACTGTCTTGAGTGGGCGTGCAGCAGACCAGTGCACTGCCCGCATCGCAGGTCGCGCATGCGCATTGTAGATAAATCGAGATCGCATTGTGTTGTAAATAGCGCATGTTTTATTATAAAACATTATCGCTTGTTTTAGGCACCAAATGTCCTGTTTGTTAAATCAACTGTGATTACGGAGTTGTTCTGCATGGTGCCGCCTGAGGGATTTGGGATCTCAGGGTTAACGTCAAGTCGTAGTACGTTACAATGTGACCTCCTCTATATGTATGCCCGGCGCCGATGTCCTCGTTGATGTTGACTTCGGTTTCCGCATCATCATTTTCTTGATGATCTTGGAGATCATGGTCTCCATGTCTCCCGTCATGAACACCGTGTCATGAACATCATGCTCGCGCCGTCTTTTCTTTTGTGTTGGATAGTCCATTCTTTTCTCTTCCTTGGACTTCGCATTCATCCCAAAGCTCACACGACGATTCACCATCTCTTCTTCGTCCTTGTCCATGTCATGTGATGGGGAATGACGAACCGACAAACCAACGGACGACGACTTCACGGGGGTTGGGGTCACCGACTCCAAAAATCGTTCAAAATCCTCATCTTCACCCAAACCGGGTTTTTTAACTTGAGGAAATGACTTGCGCGGAGTTTGCGCAATTTGATGTGGCGCAGAACCAAACGAACTGCTACCATGTAATGTACTTGTGCTATCTTTACTAACACGTTCCATTGTAGCTTCACTATCGCTAATGGGCTCCATTTTGAAATAACAATAAATCTCCTTTTACAATAAAAATTGAAAATAACTCCAACCTCAATCGAGACCCCTGACACTCAACAAGACAACAAAATGACTGAAAGCGTACTTGAATGAGTCCCACGATCCGTGTTTGAAGAAGCTCCACTTCCCAATTAGTTTAGGGATGAACTCGGAGTTGAATTGAATCGACTTGAATTGGCTTGAATTGAATTGAATTGAATTTGATGAATTCAATTGATAAAATATTGTAAATACACGATCCTGCACAACAAAGGAGCACACACATGTGCAAAATACAATCAAGCCTTCTCCCTTAACGCAAAGGAGAAGCGAACTCACTTATGAAAACATGCCATGCATAATATTTATTCTATACGAAAGCGAGTCTTCCCCAAACGATTATTCTTGCCACAAATGTCATATGTCGATGAATCTAAATTCATATGCACATCATGTTTGAATGACCACATGACAAAATGACATTGCAAGTGAAGTACATAGGGGAAAGGAGGTGTTTCACTCCATGTACCCTGGAATCTCATTTGCTTCTCGCACCTGTCAGTGAAGCAGCATTGGAATCGGAACGATCCATGCAACTCGCTGACTATTAAAAGATTCCAAATTTACCTGTAATTCCTTTCTTCTCTCTTCATTCCTGACAATCTCTGGTCGTCGCGACTTACATTTCTGTAGCGCGACCCTCAGGCGCGACGATCTGTCTGCAATCAGCGGCCATCTGTCAGTACTCTACAGCGATCTGTCGGCATTCAGTACTACACATCACAGGTGGTTCGGTTTTCAACCCTACCACCGACGCCAGAAAAATTTTGAAATTTGCATAGAAAACAATAACAATACATCATCATCATCATAGTAATGGGTGGAGCATAGGGACTTATCAGATTCTAACGGTGCTATGATGGATGATTTTTCAAGGTTTGTTTTTGTGCATGTAGAGTTGTACTTTAATGGTGGAAACAAGACGAAAAACACAGAAAAAGACAATTGGCCGCAAAAGGGAAGAACCAATCTACAAAGATAGCAAACATTCTGTTGCATATGTACCGAGTAATGTGTGGTTTATCTGCGGTGGCACATGTAATGGGATCAAGCATTTCACTGCAATGTTGCGTGTGTTGAAACCTTGAAGCAATGAAGTGATTGTTGGCACCCGCCGCTATGTTACTGTTAGCACAGTCTCATATTTTCGTGTTATACACAACAATGCTCTTTGCTGTAATCCCAACATCATATCCCACACTACCCTATGGTATTTGTACCATCCTTGACCCACTACCACACTTATCACCTTGGAATGCAGCTCTTAATTCAAGCCTACCATTCACGTATTGTGCTTTCCGGCAAACGGGTATGGAGGTAGCCCAAAACAAGGCGCATAGGACATGGAAACGGATGGGAGGGACGAGGAGGACGAAAATGTCGACGGGGAAGACGATGAGGAAGACCAAGAGGACGAGAAGGACAGAGGGGACGAGGGGGATGAGGAGGCTGAGGAGGCTGAGGAGAGCATTGTGCCATATATCACGATTATTCTCATGGTCATTCAAGTAGACACATGTATAATTGGCAAGGATAGAAAACCCTGTAATTTCTTTCTGAAGTAGTCTTTTTCTCCCTGCTTGCTATCCTCCTTTGAGTATAAAAAAATACTTTTCCGCGTAGCTATCCTTTCCCCTTGCAATACACGGCGGTTGCAATACCCAACAATTTGTAGAAGATGTCCACAGAGTCCACTGTCCAACGTCCCAAATCTCGCCGAAGCAAGGCGAGTTCGTTAGATTCCCATTTAAGCCTAAACAACATATGTACAACCACGGCAAGTAAAAACGATCATTGAGCAGCAAATATGCATTATAAAACGCTGCAAATCTCTATGAGCTTTTATATCATTCTCTGAGCGCGCGCTTCTACAGCTGCGCCCGCTCTGTGCGCTCCATTGACCTGCATCAATGAATCTCTACAGTAAAGAAACTCAGCTCACCAAGCTGACTGTTTTTGACCTGCTGTGAAACTTTTACACTCCCCCCCCCAAGCCCCAAGACACCGTTTTAGGCTGAAGGTATATCTATAAAAGTGAAGTGGCTGGTCAAAACACCAGGAAAATCAATCACATAGTTGGCAGCACCTCCATTCCAGAGATGGTCTGCTTTCAGAGCGTAATCCAAAAACGGACTCTTGCTCTCAGGCAAGGACTGCTGCAGTCAGCCCCACCACTTTTGCACTTTAAGGGAGGCTGATGTGTTTCGCTTGGGGGGCTGGGGGGCTGGCACCAAAGTACTGCGCCCACACCTTATTCGCCACTCTCCTTACTCTGACACACGACGCCCAACGCCGAAAATAATGCAAAACAAACATCTGCATATCCAGCCACACAGTCAACAGTGTTGCTGGCCAAGTACCCACGCAAAGCGAGACCTCCATTTCGCCATTTGCTTGGCATACCTGAGAAAAATTGCTGAGCTGCAAAAGCGTCAAAAAAAGGCACAGATGCAAAAAATAAAGCAAAACCTGCACTTGTATGTTACACAAGCAAAGCATTGTTGAGCTGAAAAAGGCACTGTGAGCCATTGACGTAACACCCAATTTTTGCATCAGCGCGATTCATGCTGTCATCTTGACCTAAATTATATTATATAACAGGGTAGCACACCATACACGCCAAAAACAATTATTGTGCAGATGGCCCAAGTCGCCGTCGCCTTCCACCTCCACGCTTCGGTAGAACCTTCGTGGCGTGTTTGCGCGCGTCTGCTGCGCTGGCGCCCTCTCCTCGACGCAGTCCTTCGGCGCTTGCCATTGAATTTGTGGTGCTTGCGGCGCCCTCGCTCTTTAGCGAACTCTGTTTGCTTACGCTATTGGCGTCCTCTTTCTTTGGTGAACCCTTTTCGATGGCGCTTGTGGCGCCCTCTTCCTTCAGTGAACTCACTTTGTTGGCGCGCGCAGCGTACAGTTCCTTCAGTGAGACTTGATCGTCCACATCATTGTAATCACCAAACCCGTGTGTATCCAACCAATTTTCGTAGTTTTCAAACCACAGTAGTTCTTGAGAGCCACCCACTTCCTCTACGCGTGGACGGCGTCGCGCTGCCAGCTCCATGCATACCTCTAAACGGCGTCTTCCCATCCTTGACCGTTTCTCATCTTGCTGGTCACGACTCAACATCCACGCAAACTGCAACTTCAGCATGTTCAGAACTACAACTCTATTGCTCCATTCCAACTCAACCTGGTTACGATGGGCGACCTCCGTAAACTTGAGATGCTCTTCAGCTCCTAGAGCGTCCAACAACTGCTGCAAAGAGCAGAACAGGGACACGAGAACAGTGTTGGGGACTCCCTCGGACGACAATTGGACAGCGAACTCTCCGGCAACAGCAGGGACTCGGCCTTGGGACTCACGATCTACGCCTTTCAAATCTCCGACGATCATTCGGGTCTAACGAAATTGTAATTTCTTTCTGAAGTAGTCTTTTTCTCCCTGCTTGCTATCCTCTTTTGATTATAAAAAAATACTTTTCCGCGTAGATATCCTTTCCCCTTGCAATACACGGCGGTTGCAATACCCAACAATTTGTAGAAGATGTCCACAGAGTCCACTGTCCAACGTCCCAAATCTCGCCGAAGCAAGGCGAGTTCGTTAGATTCCCATTTAAGCCTAAACAACATATGTACAACCACGGCAAGTAAAAACAATCATTGAGCAGCAAATATGCATTATAAAACGCTGCAAATCTCTATGAGCTTTTATATCATTCTCTGAGCGCGCGCTTCTACAGCTGCGCCCGCTCTGTGCGCTCCATTGACCTGCATCAATGAATCTGTACAGTAAAGAAACTGAGCTCACCAAGCTGACTGTTTTTGACCTGCTGTGAAACTTTTACAAACCCCTCCTTGACTGTTGATGAACAATAGATTGCATAGAGCCATCAGCTAGGTCTGGCGCTTAGTGGCTGACTTTTTCAGCCCTATCTTTTGGATAGAAATTGCAAGGCGCTATGAACGGAAAAAGTGGTCCAAGGAAACCGAGGACGAGCGTGTTTTGCTCCAGTTGCATGGTAACCCTAAGTTGAACTTCACAGAGAGGAAGATAATGATTTGCCTTTGCAGCATTCCTTTGGCCTTACCAAAAAAATTACACACAACTCAAAATTTAGACAACTGACAGTAGATCTTATGAGCCCCACCAATGGCTAATAAAAAAAAAAGGTGGGATTGTTGGTGAGCCTATGTGATGTGTCGTGTCGTTAATGAAACAGAGTAAAATTAGTCATGCAACACCAAAGACCGAAGGCGCGGTAAAACGACTGTTGACAGGGACCAATGAAAACCACTGAGGGACCAATGAAAACCACTGAGAGACCAATGAAAACCCCTAACGAACCGATAAAAGTCACTGAGGGACCAATGAAAACCACTGAGGGACCAATGAAAACCACTGAAGGACCATTGAAAACCATGACTCAGGTTCCCGTGTCTTAACACACGCAAAGTTCAATAAAAAGGCAAACAACGGGGTCGAGTTGTGAGCACAAAGGCATGTTCGTGCCCGGCACATACCACGGGGCCATTGGCGCCAAAAGGCGCAGAAACACGGGTTTGCGGTATGACCCCAACTTCCTTTGGGATAGCAGTTGCCGGGGTGTGTAAATTTGCTCCGCAGAGGCTAACAAAAGATCCCGGAATATCAAAGCCGGATGCTGAATAGATAGGCAAAAACAAAAAAGCTTTGGAAAAAGAGAAATCAGATTGAATGAGTTGTGTGCTGTGTTTCCTTTTTTTTAGGTGTGGGCGTGTGACATGACAGTGATTGTTTCGGTAGGATTTGGCAAACATACGATTGAGACGGTTGGTAGCCCACCACTCATTTGCGATCATATCCGCCTCATAATGCCCTACGTGTGAGCGGACCTTCAGCCATTCTACTTGCCTATGAAACGTACAGAGAAAGAAACTCCTTCCAAAGAACTACATTTTAATTTTGTCGTTGTCAACCAACCCATCCCTTGATATTCCAACATCTTGCTACACTAGAAGCTCCTATATAGCAGAACATACTGAGAATCGCTATAAATGAGCAATTTAGCTGCAGGACAAAATACAAAAATGTGGGGCTCTAGCAATAACCTTGCCAAATGAATCCAAAAAAATGAGAAAACCAGTTGCCAAGAGACCCATGAGATTCCTGTTTATCATCATCTTGTTGTTGGCCCATTTGAAAACATAGGATTACTAATCACACTCAACACAGACACAAGCATAATTTGTGAAACCGAATACACGTAGCAAAAAACTCACATGTGCTACCAATTACAGGAGCCACTCTATTTACACATCTCGTCACAATAAATCCACACGCCCACAGGACTATGTCGCCAACATTGACAGAAAACAGCTCTGCACCCCCTGTCCCTCGAATTCTGAACTTTTTCAGACTCACAGATTTTTTTCTGATCCAAAAAACCTTTTGAAGCACAAAATTCTTTTTTTAGTGGAATTTTTTTAGCGCAAAAGCTTTTCTTGGAAAAAGACCTGAAAAAAAGAAACATCTGCCCATCGGTTGCTGAAACCCATACCATATTCCCATGACCTCCCAAGAGCACCAAATGCAGCAAAACATAACTCCTCTGAAAAACAAATTATGTGTCCTTCCAGTCCAACATTACAGCCCCACAGTAACGGTGAATGGGCATGCATACCTCACACATATTTGAATGGCATGTTCGACACACAGGGACGAAAGCAGATGATGAGAATCTCCGGATTCTTCATGTGCACCTCTCGATCAGCGATGTAGCCCAATGGAATTTCACAAGGCTCCGCGTTTGCCTCGCAATCCTTATTGCTAACAGCGTGAGTGCCATATTAGAAACAGCATGCAGTTGCATGGGAGAAACATACGCCTCTACATCTGGGGCCCTTGAAACCCCCATTTGCCGCAGTGTTTTCCATCAGTGCAAAATTTGCACTATGTGTGCGTGCGCGCGCGCGCATCAAAGCATCCCCGTGCAACGTACATGGGATATAAAAAAATGAAAACTAAAAGTTTTGATTCTATCGTGTATAAAAAATTGAGTCGAGAGCTTCTCCAAAAAACACATCCTCAGCCCAAACAGCAAAAGGTTTCGGATGTCATTGTACATTGATAGTGGGAGGCCCCACCCGGATAGCTGGGAACCACAGTGCAAAAAAATGGTACATTGATGATCACGTAGAATGCGGATTTTTCTCGAACATGAGCTGAGCAGACATTTAAGCAGGCACAGCGTCGGCGAAGCATATCAGTCGGAAAAGCCAAAAGGGGTGTCATGCAGCAGTCAGGTATCCAATGGACAGCACTGGTCGGCAGGGTTGACCAAATGGCCCTGCCAATACAGTTTCAGCCCTTACTCCAGCAGTCCAGCAAATCAACCAATCTGTGTCCTCTTCTTGGTTGAGGGTTGGCAAGTCCACCCTGCTGAAAGGGCATACAGGGGGAATCCTTGCACTGTGCGCGCACGTTGCGCGCACTGCGCGCCACTTTTAGACTAGGTCCCCCCTAAAGAACCCCCAGGCACACCCCTTCCAAATGCCCCTAAATTTTGGTCACCCAAACTACCCTAGCCAAAGACAAATGCAAGCTACCTTCCCCTCACATAAGACATCATGCAAAATGCGGAAAGCCACACACATATCCTCTTTTCTGTTCAATTGTCAACGAAGTACAAAATCAGAACGCTCCGGAGTGGTGGCATTTGAAAGCTCACTCACCCTACTAGCTAGTCCCAAAACCTCATATGTGTCCACCTCATCCTCAACTGGACCGGGGGGCAAAGTGGCTTGCAGGAGGGAATCCACGTCAAACTCCAGTTTCCACTTGTGGTACAACCACGCATCCTCATCAGCAGTGAGGCGGCCTCACATAGGGCATTCGACTGTGGTCAGGCAAAAACTGGAGAGTCCGTCACCCCAACTCAAGGGCCCACACCAAAGTGTGGGAGTCCATGGTGGAGATGAGCAAAAAAGTGTGAAAAGGGGTGGAAATGGGTGAAAGTGGGTGGATCCAAATCCAAAAATGCTATATCCCCAATGTGGAAGAGCATCAAAACCTACGCTAGGGGCAACAATGATGCCCCTAGTATCACAAAATATGGGTCTCCAATACGGCCAGACGCCCAAATAGTTGCACTGTGCCCACACTGCGCTGAAGGCGCCCCCACAGGGTGTCAGTAGTAGGAAGAGTCTCAATTGGTCCCGCCATCAAGCAAAGGCCAGGCTCAGCAGTCTCTGCATGTCTCCCTGGCCCTGTATACTTGCTTGTTGGGTTGGGCAAAGGGAGAGGGACTACCACACCGCGCGCACCGCACATTGTACCGCGCGCTCTGTTTTGGGTGTTGTCTTTTGTATCTTCCAGGAATTTTCAGGGTGGCAGGGACACGGTGGCCTAAGGCGTAAACGTACAACAGCGGAGGCCTCCACTCCACCTCCTCACCAATGCAATGGTGGTTGTAGCCGCCCACACCCACTATGGCCAGTGCCCAGTCCCACAAGCAGTGGTTCCGTCCGTTTCAGGTTTCGTGCGTTTCGCACCACTACCTCATTGAGTGCCCAATTCCAAAGCAGCGGCATCAATTCAATTGTCTACTCCTTATCGTTCTCGTCTTCGTCCTTGCCCTGATCATCGGATGTAAATGATGAGCTGGACAGAGATGATGGAGATGAAGAGGATGAATCCAAGTTGGTACGCCGCCTTGTAGCCTTTGGTTGGGAAGATACAACAGTGCCACGTGAACAACACTCAAAAGACAGCGCACCGCGTGCTAGGCTACCTCTAATGAGCTGTACCTAGGCTGAGGGTGAAAAGAAGCTGGTTTGTGAGAAAACTGTCCCGTTGGAGTGCATGACTGTTGCAGGTGATCTTGCGGCACCCATAGTAAGGGCAAAGATGGGTGGAGGCCACAGGAATAAGGTCTGGATCACCCTCCTTGGACTTGTGTGGGTTGAGAATACCGCATGCTGCACATTATACCCCCCAAGAGCCAAAGGGCCAGTCTCCTTGCAGACGAGCGGCACCGTGGCAGACACTCTTGTGGGTGCCCTCTTGGCCACCCTGAGATCCCGACGCCCATGGTACCCGAGCCCAAACCCTGTCTCATGGGGGGCCAGTGTTCCTGGTTGCAAAAACTCCACTTGTGACAAGGGGTGACAAGCAGGATCTCCAGGTTGCATGAAAGAAGCAGGAAATGTGCCAAAAAACATCCACCGCTGCATTTTACAAGCCTCAGACTGCCCATACGTATAAAGGTCAAAAAATTGTGTGGGCATCATCAGGGAGGCCACAATCAATGGAACGCCGCAGGCAGGCATGCGCAACAGCTGTCCGCTTTCCGCCCCAAAAACACAGCCCTGAGTTTTATCCCTCTGACACCACCTCCAAGTAACTGGATACGTGGCTTCTGCAGCCTGTCCGTGACTGCCTTTCCTCCCCTTCCTCATGCTGCAGCGCCTCTCAGATCCTGATTTTATATGTGACACTCAGTCATAGCTGTGCAGATGGACGCTCAGTGTCAGATGGAAACACTCACACCAGTATCTCTTTTGGTCTGCAGACGAGATTGGGGGCTTTTTGTGTTGAGAGCTGCAGTCAATGAGAATACACCGAAATGGCACCACTTTGTGTCACATTTATGTTGGACGGTTCTGGTAAATGGTATGAACACCGGCATGACCCTTGACCACAAACCTAATGACTCCCAAGTCGCTGCTGTGCATCATCTTCACGAGGGAGTTGTGTGGCCCCTCGTGGTCTCTGGGGCGGTGGGGGGCACTGAAGAGAGTGTGGGGGGCGGGCAGTTGAGGCGCATGGGGTGCGGAAATGGCAACACTTGGGAGAGCATGTGGTTTCAAAGAACGCAGGGAGTAGCGCACGACGAGACTGCAGCCAGTTGTCACAGCAAGCTGCGCCTTTTTCAGGTAAATGTATTGGAATGTGGGGGGCAGTAGTGCACGAGTAGGAAGCGTAAAGCCCAACAGCAGCATCGATGGGGCATTGAGCGTGGTGGTATTCAGGCCCTGCATTGCTGATATGGTCTGTGTGTCGCCAGTCTCCCCACACATAGACGTGCATGCCCATATGCGCAGCCAGTCTCACACCGTCCACGGCACAGGTACACGTTGGTGCCACAACTCCAGATAAAACGGGGCCACATATGCTGGTCGATATCACACAAACTGCCTTGCATTGCCTCCCCAATGTCTGCGTAGACCGCATTGGCTGCTGCTGCACCGTCACTGTGGGGGGCGTGGGGGTCTGGCACTAAGCCAGAAGGGCACCAGAGAGAGACAGACTCTCCGGCACACCTCGCAGGAGCGAGACTCTCCGTCACACCTCGCCCTCCACCCCACCGTCCCTCCACATCTCTGTCCAGTACCCCTGGTCTCCCTCTGTCTGTCTTTCATCTCACCGCAGAGTGTGTTGGAAGGAGTTCAGCGGCGTGCAGCGTATGTGCAATGCAACACCCCGCCAAAGAGGCTGCAAGCGACAGTGCGCACCCTGCATCGACCAAACGTAAGAGGGCACCCACGGAACAGCCCGAAGGTGTGTCGACGGGCACAACACCAACTCGTGCACACCCCTCATCCTCTGGCTCGAAATGTTGGCGACTGCGATGTGCACGCAAGGCCAAGAGCTCGGGAAGAAAGATCGTCACAGTGCCCTTGGCGCAAACCTTTAGCCAAAAAAGCTCCGAGAGGTGGGTCAGAACCGAACCTCTGAAGTTGGGGCACAGAGTGGGCAGCAATTTATTCGAAACACTCAAGAAATCCCGAATCCCAAGAAAGAGCCGAAATTGCAGGACCCCTTAAAATCTTGCGGACAAATACACAGCAAACTTCAAGGCAACCGCCCCAACCCCCTCAAGAACGTAAGGAGGTGAGGGACGGGCCGGGCCGCGCGCTGAGAAAGTGGAAACGGCAGAGCGGCCGATTGAGGAATTATATGGGTGCGCACGCACACACCTGCGCGATAGGGAGGACATAGCATAATAGTGTCAGAGAATTTTGGTCGGCAAGTGCAGACAAGAGGGTCCCTTTCTGAGCCAGCGACATTGGGGAATTCGCAATGAGTGATGGAGTGACAGTTGATGCACTTAGGGGCACACGCGAACGAGCGCCACACCTGCACCCGCACCCACACCCCACCCACATCGAAGAGAAAAGTAACATAGGGTTAAGGATGATGATTGTCGCTCAGGGGCGTGGGCATGCCATCACATCCAGTTGCCAGCTGCAAAACAGGCGACAGCAACCAGACTTGTGCACAATGCAAGTGGTTTCTTGCCAATGGTGGGTGAGTGCTGCCCCATGCCCTACACCATGCACACACCCCACGCATGCACCATGCGGACGGCGCGAAGGGAACCGGGCACGTGCCCGCCGCCGACAGACAGGGGGAAAATGTTTGTACACAGAGCCCTGACTCACCCCAGCCCCGACTGCTGCCCATCACCGGGACTCACATTGCCGGTGCAAAGGATGACCCGCAGCTGCACTTGACTGCGGCGTTGGGATTGTTTGTGACCTTGAACTCAGACCCAATCAGCTCTGTAACAAAATCGATGGTGGCCCCTTTGACGAGGTCCAGGCTCATTTCATCAACAACACAAGCGCTTCCGTTGTGTGTGAAGATCCTGCGACAGAGCAGAGGGATGCACAGTGACAGGCATGCGATGCCCCTCCCTGCACAACAGCCCGAGTTTCGACACTCCACAGGCAGACACAGAAAAGGCAGAGATATGCAGGGGATTGGTCAGAGAAATGGGGCAAAATGGGGTGCACTCAGAGAACTGTTGGGAAATCTTGCTGTGATGGATGGGGAACCCCTGGAAACATAGTGCAGGGGATGGAGATTTTAGGAGGAAGTGGCTCTGAGAAGGGACTCAGAGTGGAAATGGAATTTATGAAGAAAAACAAAATGAAAACAAATCACATCCAAGGATTGCAAACATCGTTGAAAAATGGAGTGACAAAGAAAAACATATAGAGAAAATTTCTTCTTGCATACAAAGATGTATACATTGGTGACTATCTACACTTATGGGTGTGCTAAAGTTCTGGAACCCTGCAATTCTCAAGGAATTCGGTATCTGTCTGTGGGGAAAAAAAAGATCTGTTTGTGTGAAAATCAGACCTGGAGACTTCAGATGACGGGGTGTCAGTTTCCACCACAGACAGTCAGTTGGCTTGTACAGCCTGCAGCCTGCAGATCAAGCAAACACGGACTTCATACTTAGAAATTTGCTGGGATACTTTTTCCTCGACAACACATTCCAGGTTTAACATTCTTTGGGTTGTGTATTTATGTGAGAGCAAAGGTGCACCAGAACATGTGCACTACAAACAGGTGCATACTGCCCACAGCTACCTTTAAATGGTGGTTACTGGCTGCAGACTAAGGTTCACCTTCCACAACCCATAGACCACAGTCACATAGTACATAGTTGTGTCCACAAAGTGCACATGATTGTCTGCAGATATAGATATAAGAAGGCACTAATCTTCAAACTGCGATCAATATTGACCGTTGTATTTTTTTGACACTGATCTGCAGTTTGCACATTATGAACTGTCGTTTGTGGACTTTGATAAATACTGAGCAAAATCTGAAAAGCTTAACAACCATTCCCACCCTTGCACACAAGCAACAAGAGGCTCGCCAACCTGGAGTGCAACTTATCGATGAAATTTTCTGTGCCAACTGACAGCCCTTTTGCAATCAGTGTTGGAGCGTCCATTGGTGTATGACAAGCACCAAAGTAGTGCTGCTTTGTTTTAAGCTGAAAGGTTGTCATTCAAAAGCACCGGGTCCCATCCCAATGGCAAGCCTGGATGCAATCAACTCCTGTGAAGTACCAATGCTCCCAAAATTGTTGGCGCTTGGGATAAGCAAGCTCCACCATCGGCACTGGTCAGAAAATGGGCGGTAAAATGGCTTATGTTTTTTGGTTGGCCAAAAGTTGTCGTCTCACCGGCCACCCTAGACTCCATGTGGCCCAATCAATAACTCAGCCATGAAATTCCTAGCTCATTCAACACTGGGTACCTCGAAATTTGGCATACCAGTTGGCTTGTGGAGCCTATGCCTTTGTGCATGCAGAACACAATGGAAGAAAGGGGCATCGCAAATCCAAATGTGGGTGAACAAACTTTTGGGCCATTGTGTTCTCAAAACAAATTGAGGTCCATGAGCTGCCCATTGAAAAAACGTATCGTTGTCGAGATCTGTGAGCTACCATGGATAAAACATATTGCCCCTTGAGGGGCTGACACGCCAATGACCAATCAACCTTGAAGCCAATGGGCTGCTCATGAGGATAACATATGCCCCCAGAGGTCCGTGGGTTGCTTCTGCAAGTAACACATCCTTGAGGTCCATGACCACCCGACGAAACTAACACATGCACCTACAGGTCCATGGGGTGCGCATGGAAATAGGGTTTACGTGGATAGGCTAGCATGGAAATAATGTGCCCTGCTTGAGGTCCATGGGCTCCTCATAGCAACAGCATATCGCGCTTGAGGTCTAGTGCCGCTCATACCAATACGAGGTCACAACAAGGTCTTGTTGTGTGCCAAGGGTCCACAACAGGGTGCTTGTTGGGCAACCTTGGTGTGTCATGCACAACACAACCCATCTGGTTTGTCAGGAGGGCATCTTCTGTGGCATACATTAGTCCACCGGTTGACACGGTTGACATGGAAATAACAGATTCCTATTGAGGTCCATGGGGCACTCACAAACAAGGAATGCCATGCACGCACTGAGCATGTGGCGTGCATGCGTGCAAAATACTGCACTCTTCATCTACTGTAGCTTTACTTTGGGGCCTTTCCACAAGGTACTGAGTTTCTTGAAATGTGGTTTGACTTGTACTAATGCAATCCATGTCATAACAGTTTGTGTGCAAGGGCATCATGGTAAGGGATGGGTTCTCTGACGAGGAGAAGCGTAGCTTCTGTGCATTGCTTTGATGGCTATTTGGGAATGAGCTTCAAGACGACACGAAGCACGCCATGTGTTGGGAGGGGGAACAGACCCTCCTCCACCTCAAATAGGCGCTGTGTGAGGATGTAAAGGAGGAGGAGGAGGATCCGCGTCGAGACACGGGCAAAGATGAAGAGGCTAGCTGGCGGTTGGGGTAGGAGAAGCCGCAAGAGGAGAGCAGCGAGGAGGAGGACAAGCCGGAAGGAGATGCGGCACCGGGGCAATGATGGAGGGGGTTGGTGGGGAGCACAAGGGAGGGCGAGGAGCAGGATTTGCAGGGTAGCGGGTGCAAGGGAAGACAAGGAAACGTGGGAGCACGTGTGGGATGCCATCCTAGTCACCAGACGGAGTGAGGGGTTGGTATCTCGTGACCTGTTCGCACCGAGTGCACGCACAGTGCGACAAATGGAAACATAGTGTAACGGCATTCCCCAGCACCGTGTCCCGCTTGCAACCGACGGGATCCTCATTGCAATGACAAAGCCCTGTTCCAAGCCCCGGGTCAGCATGGGAATGAGGTAAACCCCCCCCCCCCGTTTAGACCGACCCTGCCCACTGCAACGACCCACTCAAATACACCGACCCCTTCCAGTCACCGGGGCATGCAACACAATAAACCGACCCATTCCCAGACCCATGGCCACATCAAAGACGGAGACAACAACAATGTGGTCACGCAGCAGACTCTCATTGAAACTGTGCTGTGCGACAGTTGCTAACGCAGAAAGGAGGTGATGGGCATTTGCTTTGGTGCTGCCTTAGGTGCCTGGGAAGGCCCTACGGAAGGTTGCGTGGCAGCTTCAACTTCAGCAAGACGGTCAAGCAATTGTTCACCTGACAGGCTCACTGGGGAACGTTCATGTTTAGGCCTGCCCTCCGCCCACCCTACACACAAATGGCACGCATGTCTAAAATAGAACGACCCCCCCCCAAATACACCGACCCCCGCAAAAATCTGCACCGTGCTGCCCGAAATTAACGACAAGGGCGTTCTAAACAGGGGGGGGTTTACCCTGATGGAAGTCCGGGAGCTGCAAATGAAAACGGGGTGGCATGGAGACAACGCATCCCCCTGTGCGACCGGCGCAGGGTTGTTCCACTACGGTTCGGCAAAGAGCTTTTGCTATAATTCGCCTGCATTCACTGTGGAATCGTGCAGTCGTCTGCCAGCTACAGTCGTTGCAACCAGCACACGCCAGCCAGCGTGCATTGGCGGATGTGGATAGGCGCCTGCAGAAAGTGCAGCTGGCGCGGATGTGTGTTCGCGCAGCCCTGCGCATCCTTTGCTTGCGTTGGCAACCCCTCCCCCCTCCCCTCGTGAGAGCAACACCAAAATTCCAAATTTGACGGAAACACCACCAACTGCTACTCTGACAAGGGTGTTGTTCGCACGCGCTGCAGGAAGACACAAGCAGTGACCGTTGCGTTGTGAAAGTACTGGCCGTCAGGTGATTATCAAATCTCAAGACAAGAACTCAGGACAAGAAAGGGTGGGAATGGGTGGTAGGACGGCATCATCAGTGTCCCTAAAATACCATCCCCGGCCCCAAGTTACAGAAAAAACTTGATATTCGTCGACCACCAGAAAAAGGAACCGCCAAATTCCACGGTTCCAAAAGTCGCGGGAACAACACCCACTGGTGCTCTGACAAGGGTTGCTCTCACAAGGGGGTTGGGGGGGGGGATGCCACACTGGGTGGAGCTTCAAGCAATGCCTCGCTTTCGAATGCCGCGTGAATTAGGAACACCGTAGCATGACCGATGCAGTGTTCCATGGTACCTTCGCACCATCCTCTACCTCCCGCTTATGCCCTCATACCTTCCAAAACCAACAAGAAAGAATACGGAACGAAACACAGTCGTGCAATTGCCCTGAACATGGCACTCACTGCCCCTGTTGATTCCAAACCGCGCTGCCCTGTCTGCCCCCTCCGCCTCACCCTTACCCTTACCCTTGCTTGCACTCGATCGCTATCCACACCATCACCCATCCGACCCCCGATTCCGTCCTCCCCGTCAAAGGTACCCCCCGTGCGAGAGCAAAACCAAAGTCCCAAAATTTGACGGAAACAACACCAACCGTTGCTCAGACATGGGGGCGTATCTATAAAAGGTAAAGTAGGACATGATTCCAAAAGTTGCGGAGACAACACCAACTGTAGCTCTGACAAGGACGTTGCTCTCGCAAGGGCGGGGGGGGTACCGGCGTACCACTCAAACAGACCTGTCTTCATCTGCATCAATCTCTGATGGGTCGCAGATGTACCACTTGTAGGAGAAGCCGTCGCAGCCCCCAGGCTCAACCCGCAGCCGCAGCAGCTTGGGCTGCCCCTCTTTGTCCGAAATGGACGCCATGCGCTGTGACAGGGGTTTGTCAAGGCGGACCCCCCTCACAGCGCTCAACCTCCTTAAGTGGCAGTGTAGAGCAACAGCATCAAACCACGCCATAAAGGGCAGTCCCCAGGGGTGCGCCGGACGAGCAACAAGTTCCTCCGGGACACTCCGACTTACGACCCAATCTCCCAAAGGATCAGACGGGCGAATCTGACCCCGAGACGGATGTGCACGACACTGACATCACACGCAGGCAGCCCTCAAGCGGTGCCCTCACAACAGCTCCCTGCCTCCAGTATTGAGGCGTTGGGGGGGGGTTTGGTCAGAAGTGGTGAGGA
This sequence comes from Eutreptiella sp. 'Long Island Sound 2002', assembly GCA_964036045.1. NCBI lineage: Eukaryota > Euglenozoa > Euglenophyceae > Eutreptiales > Eutreptiaceae > Eutreptiella > Eutreptiella sp. 'Long Island Sound 2002'. The sequence goes on along the minus strand of OZ038398.1, from coordinate 11,169,554 downwards.
TTATGAGGGATTGTTCTCGTCTGGTGGTGACCTGAAAGCAGAGGCCACAGGGGCACGTGAGCTGTTGCAGACCGAACAGAGACGCAGGTGGTATCGTTTGCCTCCCCCCTCCCCCCCTTTGGCAGCGTTTGTGGGTGCACACTCAGAGCGCACAGGATCATCGCGATGTGTGTCCCCTCGCACTGAGGGAGTTTCGATTTCCGGATTTGGTGCGCCCGTTTCTGGTTGTTACGTGCTGACTGAGTGCAAACAAGGACACCATTCGAGTCTGTGCTGCCCGAAACACAAAAAAGCGTCAATTAACTGGCAAATCCTCTCTTGGTTTTTGGCCAGCTCAGGGGGTGGGAGGTTCTCGGAAATCGGAAACATGATCAAAACCCCATCGAGACAAAAATCCAAATAAGGGTTTTTTTTGGTGGTGGTGTGTGTGTGTGTGGGGGGGAGTGCCATATTATAGAGGAAGGCCTGCATGGGTCCAGGGGTGGGCGCTCAGCGGAGGGGGGCCTGAGCCAGAAGGATGTCTGATGGATGTCATCATGACTGCACTGGCCCCCCTTGAGAGTCGTCACCCTCGCCTAGGCCAGAGCCTCTGGTGGCTGTGGGTTATGAGACCTCGGTGCCTGCACGCCCATGCCGCTCCGGCCGGCGTGCTGTGTGTTGGGGGGGGGGGTGTTAAGGGGGTTTTCCGCTGCGCCGGGGTATAAATGGGAGGTTTGGGGATTTTCACCCCTCCTCAGCCCCCGAGGGCATGCCCCTAGGGTTTTGGAAGAATATCCCTGCCCTCTGGGGGCAGCCTAATCAGAGATCAGGAATTTTGTCACCATGGGGGCCATACAGAAAAATAGGGGGGTTTGCACCGAAAATGCCCCCCCCCCCCCCTGAGGAGGAGCAATTTCAAAAAAGGAGGGGTTTGCAAACCCGATCATAACATCCGATTTCCCAGGACCCCCCTGCCCTCTGGGCCAGCTAAATCAATGGATCCCCAACTTGTATAGTGTTGACTGCCAACATCTGCCGATAAACTGCTCACTGCCGTCGCCGAAATCGCCTGCTGCCTCTCTGGGAAGACCCCCACTGTCAGCTCAGGTATCCGGCCGTCTATCCGCCGAGCCGGTATGTCCGCTGAGCCGTTACCTCCGCCGAACCCTTATCCGATTCATTCCATCCGGCCCCCACGGTCTGTCAACTGCCACGTCACGCGCCCTCTGCTGAGACCGCGCATCCCAGACCATTACCACGTCTCGCGGACCAGGACAGAGGCCATTCCATCCGCATTTACATATCGCATGTGCCCGTTGAATGTGCAAAACATGCCTTTGCAAAATTGTCCGTCAGGTTTAGTGCCGCGTCCTGCGAGGGGTCAACTTCGACACGCAAAGCGTATGTACGCCTGGGGGCCCTGGTCGAAAAACACAGGTGCGGTGAATAGGGATTGCACAGGGAAGCATTCATTCTTTTGCAACAGATATGCAGGCCTGTTGTGGGGGGTTTGCGGTTGTATAAGACTGATGAGGATGTTGAGTGCTGGTGAGGGTTGTGGAGGATTGAGGAGAAGAATGACGTTGTCGTGGTTGTCATCTACGTGCTCACTATCAAATGTGGCAGCAGATTATGGCATTTGGCATTCGAACACGTGTGGGGCACGCATAGCCAATCACAGCTGTACTTGGGTGCTGTAATTTCTGTGATGTTCTGAGTTGGACGTACAGCTTCGACAACAAACAATACATTGCTCACCCTGAACCATAAAACGGGTTGTAAAACCTCCACTCGGGGGAACCCAGCTCGGTGGCCAAGCATCACAATACACTACAACCCTCCACTTTCAACAGATTTCATGCATCTCATCAACCCAACCCTAAAAAACTTTTTATGACACCCACCTTCCTATCTGCTAATCCTCCCTGTCTGATGCGGAACCACAGCTTAAAAGCACAAACCAGAAACTGTCATTTTCTCTGTCAAAAAGAAAAAAAGCTTGGCACACAATCTATTGATAGGCAGGTATTTTGAATATGTGTGGTTGAAATGTGATAGTCCAGTGCCTGAACATGGCTGTGGCTGGTAGCCTGCAAGCTGAGAAGGAAACCGTCTGTGGCTGACATTCAACACAGGCCTCCAGAACAAAGGGCCCAACCCACCAAGCCCCTCGGTGTGGTTGGGATCTGTGCATCACTTGGCCAGGTTTGTGAAGGCATGTGCAAAGCGGGACAGAACCTCATCACGTTTGTGACCCCAACCCAAACCCCAACACATGGCAGAGGGAGGCACCAAGGCTGCAGCTGCTGTGATCTCAAGATAGTGCATGCAACTCGCTGTCGAACTGGCAGTGCAAAGGGACGACACAGCCTCATCATTTTGAGAGAATACATGATCTAAACACCGTGGTACATGGGGTGTGCACACACACTTGGAGAGCAGGCAAACAGAGGTACAAAGCGGTTGCCGGAGCGTATTTGCCTTGTCAGGCCACAAAGAACAAAAAATATTGTGTGACTGGGCACCTTTCTGCGACACTTGGGGCAAAGCAGCGTCTTTCAGGGGTGTCAGCAGAGCTGCTGATCCTCAGGCTACGCGGCATGCATGTGGCAGACAATGTATACATGTGTGACTGTGAAGCTAGACATTAGACTTCCCCCCCCCCCCCCACCCCCCCACCGTGTCCTAAAAACATATGGCCCGAACAGGAGTGTTCGTTGGACACGCCGTTCGATGCCCGCATTGGACAAGGCATTCGTTGAACACAGGGTGTGTGGTGTGTGTGTGGGGGGGGGGGGGGGGGTACTAACACTGCAAAAGCAAGGAACGGATGATGGATAAGGCAAGAGCACACCCTACCAAACCATGCCATGCCAAGTGAGCTGAACATACCCGTCAAAACTTTTGTGCACATACGTGTTGGCCACTGCATAATTAGGGTTGATTAAAAAATAGGGGCCACGGCACTCAATTTTGAGAAGGAGGGGCCCGTCCGAATGGCAGTGGGGGTTCAGCACATGTCTAAAAGTGTTTGGATACGGCACCTTTCTCTACACACGCACGTGCTCTCTCGCCTCGCCTCGCTAAGGCAAGGCATGGCATGGCTGGCATGGCATGGCATGGTTTGGTGGGGTGTGCTTGTGGCTTATCATTTGTATCTCATTTTGGAGGCCATGTACCCCCAAAAGTGAGCTGAATATACCCGTCAAACTTTTTGTGCACGTACGTGTTGGCCACCACATAATTAGGATTGATTAAAAAATAGGGGCCGCGGCACTCAATTTTGAGAAGGAAGGGCCCGTCCGAATGGCAGTGGGGGGTCAGCACATGTCTGAGAGTGCTTGGATGCAGCACCTTTCTCTACACACGCGTGCACTCTCTCGCCTCGCCTCGCCAAGCCAAGCCAAGGCATGGCTAGCATGGCATGGCATGGGTTGGTAGGGTGTACTTGTGCGCTATCAATTGTGTCTCATTTTGGAGGCCATTTACCGCAAAAAGAGAGCTGAATGTACTTGTCAAACTTTTTGTGCACATACGTGTTGGCCACCGCATAATAATGACTCACAAGGGTTGGAAACCGTCCGATGACCCCGCCCGCATCCAATCCAGCCATTGCATCCTTCTGTGTCCAGAGCATTCATCAAACGCAATTCATCTCCTACGTACAGTCGTTGAATTCCAAGAGAATCCCTCAATAACTGTCAACACTTGTACCCATTTGGCATGCAGAGAACCGAACGGCCGCCAACGGCAATGACCCGCTGTGATAGCTGATTGCATAATTATGGTTGATTAAAAAAATGGGGCCACAAGGCCGCACCGAAAATGCTAAATCTACCACCCCCCGAAAGCGGCCAAAATGGCCGAAAATAATAAATCTACCGCCCTCCCCAAATGTCCAAAATGGCATCTGGTGGTTTTCATCAAACAAGGTACCAAACACACGAATGTGGTCCGCAGATTCATAGTGTCCAAAGTTGCTGAATTGCCGCAATGCCTTTTGGTCATTTATTGGCTAAGTACATCATTCGCGCTCTTGTATGTACCACGTGTACCACCAGTACACACCTGCTGCACATGCTGTCCACTACACTCCAAAGTCTGTAAAGTCCTGTGAGTGTTGTGGCGACGGGGTATCCAAATTGATAAAACCCCTGTCTGAGGGTCGTGACTCATCTGGCGTATAGAAGATAACACTGAAGCTTGCCCTACTAATAACTGATTACGGGGTCCAAGGCACAAAATCATCCGGCTGCGGCGGAGGCGTGCTCTCCCTGACCCCCACAATGTGTAGGTTCATCCCTGGCTCCTCCCTCTCCCTCTCTTTATGCACTGTGAGCAGGGGCTTATTGGCAGTCCACAGGGGACTTCTCAGCCCACCCTGACTGGCCAATTCATCAACCCGTTCATTCTCATTCAATCCTGCATATGAGGGCACATGATACACACTCAAGCAAAATCAAAATTTTCTTCCATAGATCTGAATGGGCCACTGGCCCCGCTGCTGCGCACTAGTCCTTGCGGCGCACATCGCTCCGCCCACCCATTACATCCATGGACTACATACTGTGAATCGCACATGACATAGGTCCGCTCCGAAAATGGCCAAAATGGCCGAAAATAATAAATCTAATGCGCTCCGAAAATGGCCAAAATGGCCAAATATAAAACAACTACCGCCCCCTGAAAACGGCCAAAATGGCCGAAAACAACAAATCTACCGCCCTCCGAAAACGGCCAATGTAGCCCCCAAAAATACCCCCCCCCCCCCCAACAAATGCCCAAAAATTGGGGGGGTGGGGGGGGGATGAATCTACCACCTTAAGAAAACGACCAAAAATGGACGACAAAAATAAATCTACCGCCCTTCAAAAACGGCCGAAATGGCTGAAAATAATAAAAATATGAACCTCCGAAAACGGCCAACATGGCCCAAAATAATAACTCTACTGCACTCCAAAAACGGCCGAAAGAGTCGAAAATAATGATTTTTTTTTTTTGCTCACGCCACACTGAGTTCAGGCCATCTGGCCTCCGGTGTGCATGGGCATTCAGGCCCAGTGAGTATGTACAACATGAATTGGGTAAGCTACAGCTTCATGCGGGCGAGGCATGTCTCCATGCAGGGGATGCTACGGGGGGGGGGGGGGGGGCAATTCGTAGGTACTGCACACGTTATGCCGTGGTATAGGCTGCCACGGCTTTTGCAAGCCCACCATTCAAGATCAGAGCGGTTGTTGCTGGGGACGATGTTGTGAGGGACAGGCTAGGGCGTGGTTCCTGGGAGGAGTGTCGAAAAACACACATCCTTAGGCGGTGGTATCGGCTCGGACATCGAGTCCAGTATCATCCCATCGGATGGGAGACCCCGTAAATTGGATGCCATCCGTGAAGTGCAGAGTTGGACGTATTGGGGACCCCGTGAGTTGTACTGCGTAGGTGTCCCCCTGGGGACTGGTGCAGAGACGGTTTGCCACGCATGCCCCCAGGCGATGGGACACATTTTCGTTTCAGGAGGAGGCGGCGGACGATGTCGGATTCCATGGCCAGGGGGTGTTCCTTTTGAGACCAGGCATTTGTCAACCCGTGGTCACATAGTGTCTCCAACCGCACTACCTGGTTCTCCAAGTGGTGTCAGACGCTCGCAGAAACTGAGCGGGAGAGGAGGGACTGTTTCTCGCTTCCTGCCTCCGTGTAGCTCTGGTGGCACCAGTCCCGCATTGTGCGGTCATGGTCCCCCCAGAAATTTCGGGAGATTTTGCGGAAAGAAGGCAAATATGCCTCTTCCACTCCTTGGCAAGCCATGCACAACCACTGATTGTGCGCGCGCATGTAGTGTGTTACCATGGTTGCCTAGTTGACAGTTTTTTGGTGGGCCATCACTACATGGTGCAACGTGGCCCCACTGATGGTCCGCACCTGTCTGGCATAGACCTCAACGGTAACCCATGGAGGAAGAGCACGGGGAGGTACGAGTGGGCATAGGTGTGGAGCTGCAGGAGGGGGTGTGCTAGTTTCGTCTTCAGGGCCATGGAGGCCCGGGCCACAGAGTGCTGAAACCAGAAACGGAGGGCGATCATAGTGGTGTGCCAGGCGTGCAATGTCTTTTTCAGCCAGTGGCTAAGCCGGCTTGCCCACGTTGTGAGATGGAAGTGCGCTCTGGCGTGGGTGGCTCGATCGTGCCTGACCGCGGTCCACAGGCGGCGGGTGTGGGTGACTCCATGCATGGTGTATAGGCGTCCCAGTTCACGGTGCTGCTGCAGAGATCCTCCCCGAGGGGGGCGGGGGTCCGGTACCCATGGAGAGGAACCACTCCCGCACTTGGTGGCTGTCCAGCGGGGGAAGGTGGGGGAGGAGTCGCAGGAGCGCGTTGGCAGTGTCTATGGTGACGGGGCCTTGTAAGAGTTTGTGTGCCTTGGTCACCGGCATTTGACTTTCCCGCTTTGGTCCCCGTGCGTGTTTGTCCCGTCGTTTGGGCTTGTAGTTGACCCGTGTGCGTAGGGTGTCGTCTGTAGGGTGTTGCTGGATTGCCTTGCGCCGCAGCGACATGTACCGTATGGGGGTACTCGCAGTGGCAATTCTGCGTGCACCTGGCGCGGTAGGGGGCATGGTGAGGGATTGGCGCAGTAGAGTTGTGGCTTGAATTATGTGGTATTGATGCCATGCTACTTGGAACCTCAAAACCCTTTTCTGGGGTGAGGGGACACTGTCCACTGGGGATTGTGGGACGCGTAGCCTGGAGATATGGTTCATGTCGTCAGGAGAGGCTGTAGTGAGCCACTGAGGGGCGAGATCTGCCCATGGTCCCAACGTCCACACCCACTCCTAAAGGAAGACCGGGCGCCAGGCGGCACAATGTACCAATCGGGCATGTGGGGTGCCCCGGTGCATGTCATGGCAAAGCTCACAGTTGATCTTGGTTTTCTCCCAAGGGGGGGAGCACCCTTGCCAACGGACGTTGCCCCAAAGCCACTGGAGCGGCGTGCCCGCAGAGGTAGCCATGTGACCCAATGAACCCCTGGATGGGTCGGGTAGGGGCACAGCGCTGCGATCCACTTATTGGATGGGGTGGGCGCTTCAGTGCCTCCCAGGGAGATGCTAGAGGGGAAGGTCGGGGTGTAGAGCGGCAGGGGTAGGGTGGTGGCCAGTTTGGCCAGCCGGTCGACCTCATTGTTTCGTATGATGTCAGTATCTTGTTGCGCATGGCGTGCATCGGACAGCTGGCGGTGGCCGGGAATCCACCGCACCGTGATCGACTTGCGTTGTACGACTTGGGCAGCCATCTCTCGGAGGTCAATGTCTGACGCCTCACGATGGGGGTTCTGGGGGCTATAGTCCACAGCCGCTTTTTTTTTTATGTCCAGGGTGATTGTAGATTCTGAGGGGGCGAGTTCTGCCGCGACGCACAGGCCCATCAGCTTTGCCTGGTACGAGGTTTGTGGGCCATGTACACGCGCTATGAGCTGGAATCCGCCGCATGTGATAGCCATGCCCGCCCTTGGACCCCTTGGGCATCGGCATACACGGGTTGTACGACCAGTTTACTGCCATCGCTGTTCCATTCCCCATAAGATGGTGGCAGGCCCCGGGTGTAGACCTCAAACCCGGACACCCGAGTCTTAGTATACCCTTCAGGCATGTCCCCGTAGTCTCGTGTCGCCGTGGCAAGGGAGGAACAGTGATATTTTCTAGCTACGTCAGGCTGGCCTACTGTGGGTTGCTAGGCAGCAAGCAGACGGCCATCTTCGGTCGAAAATAAAAAATCGACCGCCATCCGAAAACGGCCCAAATGGCTGAAAATCATAAATCTACCGCCCGCCGAAAACGGCCGAAATGGCCCAAAATAATAAATATACCAATTTGAAAATGGCCAAAATGGCCAAAAGTGATGAATCTATCGCCCACTGAAAACGGCCAAGATGGCCAAAAATAATAAATCTACCGCCCTCCGAAAACGGCCAAAATGGCTGAAAAATATAAGTCTACCGCCCTCCGAAAACAGTCGGAATGGCCGAAAATAATAACTCTACCGCCCTTTGAAAACAGCCAAATTGGCCAAAAATCATAAATCTACCGCCCTCCAAGGGCCAACTTTGCACTGCGGGCACATGTATCGAAGACCACCCAAAGGAGAAGGAGGGAGGAAACATCAAGCATGCGGATGCAACAACACAACATAACAATCTGATTCTAAGATGTGAAATCCAGACTGCAACTATGTAAAGGCATACAAGAGGGGCACATGTTCAAATGACATGTGCCACACTCCAATATATCTTCATGACAGTGAGCACATGGTTGACAACAAACACCGTCATCATTTTCCTCATCATCTTCTGGAGCATCCTGTTGAGCCCACACAAACTCACGCACATGAGGCCAAGGTCCATAGGGCAGATACCTAGTTTGTCTCCTGATACAAAACTGCGTCAAGTGCAGCAAAACACGGACATGCTGGTGCAAATTCCTGGCAGAACCCATCCACACATTGCGGACAATCTTCCAATGCCAAAGGCGTGCAAAGAGGTGTTCCAACCCTTGGCAATAGAAACCATGCACATCATTATATTCTTGTTGGTTGTCCCTCAATTTCTTACGACCAATGAATGGCACGGCAGTATGGATGCGGCCGTTGTAGGTGCCATCATTCACGGGGGTCCCCAACAAAGGGGACAAAATCAGAAAAAGCTACCTCACCCATACCTTCTCAGGGGCCCAAAAGAGGGCGGAAGTGCTATGTAACCCCCGCATTCTCGGGGGGGGGCAACAAAGGGGACAAAATCAGAAGTGGCTACCTCAAGCCTGCCTTCTCGAGGGTGACAAGTAAAATATGCCACATCCGAAATGCACAAGAAGCCTTGAAAACCCAGTTATGGAACAACTTGCGGAAGTAGGCCAAAACTAGGATTTGAGTATTTGCCGACATACAAAACTTTACACTGCGGGCGCACTGTGGGCAAGGCAATGCCCGAAAACGGTCAAAATGTCCCAAAATAATAAATCTACCGCCCTCCAAAAATGGCCAATATGGCCCAAAATAATAAATCTACTGCCCCCCGAAAAGGGCCGAAATGGCCAAAAATAATAAATCTACCGCCCTCCGAAAACGGCCAAAATGGCTGAAAAATATAAGTTGACCGCCCTCCGAAAATGGCCGAAATGGCTGTAAATAATACATCTACCGCTTGACGAAAACGGCCAAAATAGCTGAAAATATTAAATCTACCGCCCTCCAAAAATGGCCAAAATGGCCCAAAATAATAAATCTACCACCCTCCGAAAACGGCCAAAAATAATAAATCCACCGCCCTCCGAAAACGGCCAAAATGGCCGAATATTATACATCCACGGCACTACGAAGATGGCCGAAATGGTTGTAAATAATGAATCTACTGCCCTACGAAAACGGCCAAAATGGCTGAAAAAATAAATCTACCACCCCCCCCGAAAGCGTCCAAAATGGCCCCGAAAAATAAATCTACCGCGTGAAACAAATGGCTAAAAATTGGGGTGGAAATAAATCTACCACCCTAAGAAAACGGCCAAAACAGCCGAAATAATAAATATACCGCCCTCGGGAAACGGCCCAAATGGCCGAAATTAATAAACCTGCCGCCCTCTGAAAAGGGCCAGAATGGCCGAAAATAATAAATCTACGGCCCTCCAAACATGGCCAAAACGGCCGAAACTAATAAATCTACCGCCCTCCGAAAACGGCCGAAATGGCCAAAACAAACAAATCCACCGCCCTCTGAAAACGGCCCAAGTGGCTGAAAATACTAAATCTACGAACCTCCGAAAACGGCCAAAATGGCCGAAAATAATAAATTTAACGCCCTCCGAGAACGGCCGAAATGGCCGCAAATAATAAACCTACTGCCCTGCGAAAATGGCCAAAACAGCCGAAAATCATAAATCTACCGCCGTACGAAAACGGCGAAAATGGCCGCAAAAAATAATCTACTGCCCTCCAATAATGGCCAAAATTGGCCTAAAATAATAAATCTACCGCCCTCTGAGAATGTCCAAAATGGCTGAAAATAATAAATCTACGGGGGAATGTTTGCCCGGCGCGCGCCCGGCGCGCTACTTTTCTATTAACTATCCCGACTTCAGCCCCAGATTTACCCTCTCATGGAGAAGCCCCCCAAGTAGACCACGTTGCATTGCACACCTTCCCTACAAAGCACGTTGCATAATAAAGCAAAATCTGTGAATTCAGCAACTCCAACTGTCATTTGTAGTGTACTTAACAAACAACATTGGTCCCACAAGTGTGGGTACAAGTGTGGGTGTCAATACATTCAGTACAATAGTGCTCCTCACACTCATCACAAATTGTGACGGTGGAGCGCTGCTGGCAACACAACACACACACACTTCTGCCTCATCCTCTGCCTCATCTTGCGTGCCACACCCGAGCAAACAGCTGCTCAATGCGTGCCCTATACCACCCGTGCATGTCATTGTAACTTTGTTGGCGGGCTGTCAAAGTGCCATTCTTTCTTCCAATGCGAGGCACAATGACATGAATCCGGCCTTTATAAGCACCATCGTGGCCCCCAACTTCAAAATCAAAGAAATCACCTCGGGTACGAGAAGGTCCATACCCATCCCAAATCAAAACATCTGCTGATGTCCCGGGGGCTAAGGGGCAAATCCATATAATGTTGCCCAACATATCAATAGCAACAGTCCACCGGTAGGGCACGAGTCACAAAAGATGCCCGGCGCGCTAACGTTCCCCCTACTGCCCTCTGAAAACGGCCGAAAATAATACATCTATTGCCCCCTGAAAACGGCCAATATGGTGGAAAACAATAAATCTACCGCCCTCCCAAAGCGGCCAAAATGGCTGAATATAATAAATCTATTGCCTCCTGGGAAATGTCCAAAATGGCCGAAAATAATATATCTACCGCCGTCCAAAAACGGCCGAAATGGCCAAAAATAACAAATCGAGCACCCTCCGAAAATGGCCAAAATGGGCGAAATAATAAATCTATGAAGTTCCGAAAATAGCCAAAATGCCTCCCAGGAAATGACCAAAATGGCCGAAAAAAAATATATCTACCGCTAACCGAAAACAGCCAAAATGGCCAGAAATAATAAATCTACCGCCCTCCGAAAACGGCAGAAATGGCCGAATATAATAAATCTACGAAGCTCTGAAAGTAGCCAAAATGGCCGAAAATGGTAAACCTACCGTCCTACGAAAACGGCCAAAATGGCTGAAAAAAATAAATCGACCGTGCTCCCAAAGCGGCCAAAATGGCCTAAAATGATAAATCTACCGCCCTCCGAAAACAGCCGGAATGGCCGAAAATAAGAAATCTACCAGTTTGAAAATGGCCAAAATGGCCGAAAATGATGAATCAACCACCCTCCTAAAACCACTGTTAAAGTCACTGAAGCTGCCTGGGCTTCGCTGCCGGCATTTGCCTCAATTGGCATGCAGCATCCATAAGCAATCTGTCCACCCTGAGAGAGCACGGAAAGCCTTCGCCCAATCATTCTCATATGCCACCCAGACCACCATTTGGGCCCACATGAAGTTTGAAGTATGCAAAACCAATCGAGACCTTTAATCAATGTCTTGTAATCACCTGAACCGTCGTTTATTCTAGGAAAGAGGAAAGCACCATGAATTTCATCACACAGCTATCCTGTTCAGCAATGGTGCGCTCGTGCAGACTTGCATAGTTTCTTTGCTATCGATTGTGGTGGCAACACTGCGATTGGTTTTGAGTGATCTTGGATTTCTCAAGTCTCTTCACTTTTGCAGCGGGTTGAAACGTCAAAAATTTGGCGAACCTCCCTTCTCTCATTCCGTATTGGCAAGGAACTGAGGTAACTGGGCTGCAACGTCGATCTCTGTGGTTGTTGGTGCAATGCTGTTTGCTTTTGTTAAGAACTGCTCGACTTGGCCTCAGAGTTAATCGTGGCCAAAAGCCGCTGGTGGGTGTACAAGGCCGAGCTCAGTTTGCACAATGTGCTACATTGGATAGTGTGCTGCTTGACTAAAGGAAGAGTGAGGGGGCAGGGGGGGGGGGGGGCGCAGGCTGTGAAGACCCACCTGATGAGGAAATGCGGTGACAGGGGCATAATCGGGTAGAAACAGGCAAAAATCAGCCTTTGCAGGTGTCTGTGCATGTGCAGACCCTGGGAGACCCTAACTTGGCAGCCTCACCCCACCCTCCCACTGTCTAGTTGGCCTCCGACACTTTTTTAACGTGTAGATCGTGTCTCAAATTGGGAGGACGAGGGGCGGCTCAGCTCTGGGGCGCCACAATACTTCAACTGTCGTGGTGCACACGGCGGTTATGCCACACATACATACAATCAAAGTTCAGTGCTTTTCCTATGAACACTGTTTCATCAGTCCATGAGACCAAAATCCTCCTCCATGAGATCCTGATACATGCACCCAATTTCGGCCGAGGCAAGCGCTCTTTCATTCCTGGCACCTGGACGTGACTAGGGACTTTAATCCTCTTGTGATGTGCAACAGCCATACGAGATCTTGGATCCCAACGTATATGCATTACAGACTGGTCCCTTCTAGGTGACACAGGAGTTCGCCCTCCACACGATTGCTGACCCTTGTAGCCTGCCGAACACGTATCAAGAGTCTGTTGCTACCGCCACATTAATGACTTCGTTTCTGGATGCCTTGACCACATCTATGACCACCATCAGTTCTGCCCGGTTGATCGTCTGTTTGGTGTCTGATGCCGTGTCTGATGTCAGGCACCTACCCACCTCCCAGCCAGTAACCGTACCCTGCAATCCACCCTGTCATGCAGCTGACCCATCCATCTCATACAAGTGATACCCGGAAGTCCGAGCGGTGCCAATGGCCTTTAGAGCCAAAATGGCTAACTCTTGCTTCCTATTGTCTCTTCGTCTCTTCTTTCCGTCTCTTGCTACCTTGACTGATGGGTCAACTGCATAAGCTATGCACGGACTCAGACAGGACACAACTCCCTGCTGGGAGAAAGTACCAAGCGGGGGGAGGGTGTCCGTTTCCGTACTAACCTTGTGCTCCCCAGTCTGGGCAAAAGGGCTACCCCTTGCCATCAAGCATGCTGGTCTAGGAAGAGGGCTGCCTCTTTCAGTTCAAACCTTGTGCCCTCGAATTTTGCAACAGAGCCAGCAGTTCCTATGAAAATCGTGTGTCCCTCGATTGGGGTCTCATTTTGGAACTCTTTCTCACATTTTGTGTACACAGTCCCAGAGAACCCTCCTTGCCAGTTCGTTTCACATTTTGCGTGCATTCTCATGTACCACGCCTTGCCATTCTGTCCATATCCGATCTTCTGCACATGTTCACGCCCTGCCCCCCTGAAAATCCTTAACTCTTGTGCACCCCCCCCCCCCCCAGGCAGCGGTGTCCCCCAAGGGCTTGAGGTCTGCACCCCAAATCAGCACCACCTTGTGAACCTGACAACGCATGCAATAACAACACGTGCGGGGTATTGGTCAAATGCAAACTAATTGTACACTGTCCTTGTCCATGGCCTTTCGTATTGCAGGACCACACCATTTTGCATCGTTGCTCATGATCAATCATCAATCAAAATCTGCAAAACTATCAACAGGGTGACCCAGACACTTCCCATTGTGCGTCATGCTACTCCCAGATGGGTCTATCCAACACCGGTAAACCAAAGAGGCTCCACACTTGGCCAACACTTAACATGAAATGCGCCATCGCGAGCAATCAAAGCACAATGGTCTGTATGGGATGATGAACGTCAGTAGCACCTGAAGGTTGAACAACAACGACCTGCACCCCCCATCCCCAAAAAAAAGCCAGGTGACGGTTGCACCCCAGTGGGGGGGGGGGGAGGTTGGGGGGGGGGAATGACTTTCGCTGCCCATGCTCCCGCATCACATTTTGTGCAGACTTTCATGCAGACCGTTTTCCCATATCACCTTTGGGTGCATGGAAGTGCACCGCATTGCGGCGCCAATATCACCTGCCGTGTGCACGCTGCCCAACGAAAAAACCCCTTCCTGATGTGTCCATGTCACGTGGCAATCTGCCCTTGCAGTGTGCCCTATCCTGTGCCATCAGCATGTTCACAGGAATGGGGGCACGAACGCAAAACAAGCTGCAGAAAGCCCCCAGCAGAAGCATCTGGAGTGATGCATTTGTCTTGTTTTTGTGTGAGGCAATACCTCCGCATTGCTCGAACGTGAAGAGCGGAAACCAAAACCCCTGCACAATGGCAGCAGAAGGTCCAGGGCACAATGGACAGCTCACGGGAGAAGTACTGGGCGCCATTCACCAAAAAGAAAGCAACAAATGGAAGGCAAGAGCGTCAGGAGCGACAGAATTGTCCACGCCACAACGGATGCAAACGAGGCCACCACGAATGAAGGAGCAGACAAACTGCCGCATGGGAGGAAAGGGGGGCTGAACGGTTGAGGTATGAATTGCAGGCATCAGCCTTTAGTGCTCATGGGTAGCACGGGTGTGCCCTCTGGGTCCTGAGCAGGGAAGCATTAGAAGGGGGGGGAAGGGGAGGGGACCCAAAATTTTGTGTACCAAAAATGGCCCGACCAGGGTTTTCTTTTTGTAAATTTCGTTTTTTCCCACTTTGGTCACTTTGGTCTGGGGTGGGGAAGGGGGTCCAGGGGGGACTCCTCTGATGGTGTACAATCATTCTCATACTTTCCTGGTCCTGAGGTTGGTGCCAGCAGCACCCCCTTGGAGCAAGCTCCTCGGAGTGCTAGCGGTCCTCCCTGCTGGCACCTTCCTGCGGCGGCCATGGAGTCTCCGGTGCCGAAGGTTGGAGGTTCGAACCCGACTGGCACCCGAGGCTGGCGACTGTGGTGGGGTTCTTGTCTGCCGGTCCAACAAAAGTGAGGCCCCAAGGGGGGGACCTGGGTGCTGGTGGAAAGTGAGGGCCAGTGAGTGGGCAAAAGCAGTCAGAGGGTGATTGCTGGCGGTTGGAGGGTAGGCAACAGCGAAGAAAGCAATGGGAGGTCATGTGGAAGTCGGAGGGTCAAGCAACGGTTGGAACGTATCATCGTAGTCATTGACCGGAGCCAGCGAGCAGCAGCTTTGCGACTGCTGGTGTGCTCAAGCAAGCAGGCGGATATGGGCGGCCCTTGGGGCACTGACACAGAGGAGACCGCGAGGCGGTCAGAAACACGTTTGGTCACAATTACCGCCGGTCGCACAGGCCTTTGCAGGCAATGGCAGCCGATTCGAAAGTAAGACAGTGCAATACGTACGGAAGTGCCCTCGACTTCCCAGGAGGTCTTCGCACATGAGGGGGAATTCACTCCGCCCCGTGAAACTCAACCCACAATGCGGACCATCGCACCCCCCAAGACGACTCACACCAACGACGTGACCCGTCCCCGATCCCCTGCCCATCCTGTACACAACATCGCAACAGGGCACAACATGTCCGTGCCTCGAAGCGTTCATTTGTGAACACTGGTCTCACCGAACTGATGGCGGAGATAGGGGCAGCAGGTCCCAGACACAGAACAGACCGTGGGCGACAATCGTTTTGTCGGACTTCACCAATACACAACGTCTCACGGCACGTACGCCATGGTCAAACATTGGAATGGGGCACCCTGACAGCACACGCTCGAGGCCGAACAAAATACTATGTACAAACAACGAAGAAAGACTGATCTACCACCGTGACAAGCTTTACAACGGACTAATGCGCTACAAACCCTTGTGACATTTTGGCTCGTGCGGTCCAGCAACAAACACACATGACACAAGAACACCCACGGAAAGGTGGGAATCGACTGCACGGGAGATCCCAATGCATGTCTACGAAAGACTAGAGGAGGTGATCAATATCAACCAGAGCCCAGTCGCAGCAATCCTTTGAAGCACCACACCACACCACACCACACCACACCACACCACACCACACCACACCACACCACACCACACCACACCACACCACACCACACCACACCACACCACACCACACCACACCACACCACACCACACCACACCACACCACACCACACCACACCACACCACACACCCTACAGTGAGGCAGTGTGCTGAAGCAGACCCACTACCAACTGCCCCCTGCGGTGCAGCGGTGTACCGAAGAAACCCCACTGACTACTGCCCCCTGCAGTACGGCAGTGTACAGAAGGAGCCCCACTGCCCACTTCCCCCTGCAGTGCGGCGGTGTACAGAAAGAGCCCCACTGCCTGCTGTCCCGCTGCGATGGCGTGGGAGGTGCGGCTCCATGAACAAGCAGAGCGCCAAGGGGTACCAAGGGTGGCCCTCAACAGATGATGCAGATATGAGAGCCCTGCACATGCCCCCTGCTCCGCTTGCAGGGCTTACGGTTAGCTTTAAGGTTAAGGTTCAGGGCCCACCCATTCAGATTTTCCCATGTGCAAGACATCCCGGCATTTGCCTATTGGTACCAGCGCCTTCGGCACACCACACCACACCACACCACACCACACCACACCACACCACACCACACCACACCACACCACACCACACCACACCACACCACCCCATGCCACGCCACGTCACCGCACGCCACGCCATGCCACACCGCACTCCACCACCGCACTGCAATGCACCGCCACCAATGCCACGCCATGCCACCCCTCACCATACCACATCACATCACACCACACACGCCAGACGAAGGGGCGAACCCAGCTGCCGCGCAAGTGCCACACAGAGCGCGCACACGCACACACCTCTGCCCGTTTTGCAATGCCCGTAAGCAAGACATCCTGGCCTTTGCCTTCTAGTAACATCACACCACACCACACCACACTGCACACCACACACCACACACCGCACATCGCACATTCCACACCACACACCGCACACTGCACACCATGCTACACCACCCCTCACCACACCACACACCCCCGGGAGTAGGGCAGTGAGGCAGTGTACAAAAGGAGTTCCACTGCCCACTGTCTCAAGCCAGAAAGGCAGGGTATTGAAGGAGTCCCACTGCCCACTGCTCCCTAGTAGTGTGGCAATTTACTAATGGAGATCCACTGTGCACTGCTTCCCAATAGTGTGGCAGTGTGTTGAAGAAGATCCACGACCAATTGCTCCCGAGCAGTGTGGCTGAAGAAGTTCCATGGATGAAGAAGATCCATGCGGTGTGCTGATGGAGATCCACTATGCACTACTCCCAAGGAATGTGGTAGTATACAAAATGAGATCCATTGCCCACTTCTCCCCATTAGTGTGGCATTATGCTGCACGAGTCCCGTTGCCCACTCCTCCCCAACAGTGTGCCGGTGTACTAAAGGAGACCCACTGCCTGGTGTTCCCAACAATGTGGTACCGTGCTAAAGGAGATCCACTACTTACTGCTCCCCAGCAGTGTGGCAGTCACGGGGGGGCCGTCTCCTCGCTTTTGCACGCGACCCCCCCCCCCCCCCCCCAGTAGAAGTGGGCCGAAGGCCCCTTGGGGGGGGGGGGGGCATTGGAGGGGGGGGTTCAGGGAGGGGCGATGGGGGGGGGGGGTTCAGGGAGGGGCGATGGGGGGGGGGTTCAGGGAGGGGCGATGGGGGGGTGTCGGGAGGGTCGGTTGGGGGGGGGGTCCAGGTGGGGCAATTTGGGGTAGTGGGGGGGGGGCATAGGCTCCCGTTACCTCCCCTTGCCCTCCCTCATGGGTGAGAGCTAGGGCTAGGGGTAGGGGTAGGGTTAGGGTTAGGGTCATGGGTAGGGTTAGGTGTAGGGTTAGGAGCAGGCTGAGGGTTGGGGTGGGTGTTAGAGTCAAGGTTGGGTTCAAGTATAGCGTTGGGGTGCTCCACCGCCTGGGCGGGGAGGGATGCTATGTTGGCAAGGGGAATGAAAAAAATTTTCGGGCGCCTTCGGCGCCACCACATGTATGGCCGGTAGCTATTGACCCTTGGTAACTAAGTGGGCCCGGAGGGCAAGGAGGGGGGGGGGGGGGGGGGGAAGGGGGGGAGTCGCGTACCCAAACCGAGGAGACGGCCCACCCGTGGTGGCAGTGTACTGAAGGAGACCCACTACCCACTGCTCCCAGCAGTGTGGTAGTGAGCTAAAGGAGCTCTAGTGAGGGTGCCCTGAAAGCTGCGACCACTAGCACAGTGAGACACTCCGTCCCCCCAGCCTGTGATCCTACTCCTTTTGAGGGACATCATCCCCCATTGGCGCCTGAGAACCTGCGACCACCGGCATGGTGGGACACTCCGTCGGCCGGTGATCCCGCTCTTTTTGAGGGATTCCATCCCCCACAGACGCCCCGAAAGCTGCAACCACCGGCACGGTGGGACCCTCCGTCCCCCTGGCCTGTGATCCCACTCCTTTTGGGGGCAGTGTATCTGCCAACAACCACAGTGACCTTGATGAAGAAGTGGGCACTGACAATGCATCACCATGGGAATCATCATCCAAATCAGCATCACATTCAGAATAAGAAGAGTGTGATGAACACTACGTGGAAGCCTTGCACGCGGGAAAATGCAAGCCGGGAGGGCTGTGTGTCTAATTGTGAGTAGTGTGTTGCGCACTTGTGGCAGAGGACTTTCTCCCTCTCTAGCGCTGGGCACCTGCCGTTCATGGCTGTCTGGGGATGCACTGCCGCTCTGCTAATGGTGCTACCCTACGCCTCCCTTGTAATCCCCCCCCCCCTTTGCAAACCCCCCCCCCCCCTAAGGGGGGAACGTCACTTTGACATTTCTTCTAGAAATGGTTGGTTGTATTGTGCTCTCCTGTTTTTCTTTGTAAGTGCCCTCTGTCAAAGTTGAATTCTCGTATCATTCAAACGCAAATGTATGCCACAGGCACTCATGTTTGGTACCACTCTCGTAGCAAGGGTGGCCCACTGTTGGCAACTATCATTGGTCCCTCACCCTCTGAACCTGAGTTCTTGCGCATTCGATACTAGGGTACCGGGGACAAGGTTGTGGACCAGACAACAACCAAGATTATTCGGTTGGAGGTCCTATGGGATTCATCTCCCCGGTTGCCGGGATGTGATGATTGTCCACGTGAACGCACATTACCCAGATCCACTCACAACCGTCCTTCTCCGCAACCAGCACCTACACCCGCACCAAAAGCATGTACCCCCAAACGCGAAGAAGCAAGGCGTGAAAAGGACCCTCCAAATGTTCACGGAGCGCTATTTCAAGCCCAATACCCCGACTACAGATGACGGGGATGTTGACACCATTGTGGTTATGACTGCGTCCCCTGAGCTGCAACGACCGCCGTCCCTAACTCCAGCCCGTGATGCAGTTTTGGTGGATGCAATGGAACGTCCTGCCAAACGCCGCGCCAAGGCCCTACGCATGGCCGTCCCATTGCACAAGTTCATACGTGTAAAGGAAAAATTAGCAGTGTTAGACTATGCTGAACGTGTGCACTGTGGCTACCAAGCGATGGATGACCTAGGAAACCCCTCCACAAGATCCAAATTAATAAAATATTTGGACAGGTGGTGACAGAATTTTTCTTAGGTTGGTTGGCGCCGCAGGTTGAACGGCTGGGCATCCCAGCCCCCCTAGACAGATTGATGGCTCAGTGGATCCGTGACGCTTGAGAGAGTATCCCCAATGCGAAAACTCTTCAAGTCACCCGGGCTGTTTATTTTTTCAATGGGATGAAATTTGATGCCAAGGACACTGCATAGTTTACAGAACAACAAGCGCATGAATCCTTTCCCATTATCCCGGCCATTGCCTTTTGGTCACAGCGCCTTCGGCACACCACACCACACCACACCACACCACACACCACACCACACCACACCACACCACACCACACCATACCACACCACACCACACCACACCACAAACCACACACCGCACACCGCAGATTGCACACACCGTACGCCGCACACCGCAGCCTACACACTGCACACCACAAGCCATGCCATGCCACTGCACACCCGGCCCACCGTACACCCCACCCCACACCCCGCCCCGCCCTGCCCCGGTCTGCCCCACCTCGCAACGCCACCCGACGCCACGCCATGCGACCCTTCACCACACCACACCACACCACACCACACCACATTGTCCCACTGCTCTCTAGCAACATGGCAATGTACTGAAGGAGTCCCACTACCCACTGCTCCCCAGCAGTGTGGCGGTGTACTGAAGAAGTTCCAATGTTCACTGCTCCCCGGCAGTGTGGTAGTGTACCGAAGGAGGCCCACTACCCACAGCTCCTACATTGTACTGAAGGAGTCCCAATACCACTGCTCCTCAATAGTGTACCGAAGGAGTTCCACTACCCACTGCTCCCCGGAAGTGTGGTAGTGTATTGAAGGAGTCCCGCCAACCACCGCTCCCCAGCACGGTGGTAGTGTACCGAAGGAGTCGTACTACCCACCGTTCCACAGCAATGTGGCACAGCACCAAAGGAGTCCCATTGCCCACTACTCCCTAGCAGTGTGGCATTGTACTAAAGGAGTCCCACTGTCCACTGCTGCCCAGCAGTGTAGCAGTGTGCAGTGTACTGCAAGACTCCCACTACCCACTACTCTCCGACTACGAGGCAGTGTACAGAAGGAATTTCACTGCCCATTGCATGTGGTGTGGTGTGGTGTGGTGTGGTGTGGTGTGGTGTGGTGTGGTGTGGTGTGGTGTGGTGTGGTGTGGTGTGGTGTGGTGGTGTGGTGTGGTGTGGTGTGGTGTGGTATGTTGTGGTGTGGTGTGGTGTGGTGTGGTGTGGTGTGGTGTGGTGTGGTGTGGTGTGGTGTGGTGTGGTGTGGTGTGGTGTGGTGTGGTGTGGTGTGGTGTGGTGTGGTGTGGTGTGGTGTGGTGTGGTGTGGTGTGGTGTGGTGTGGTGTGGTGTGGTGTGGTGTGGTGTGGTGTGGTGTGGTGTGGTGTGGTGTGGTGTGGTGTGGTGTGGTGTGGTGTGGTGTGGTGTGGTGTGGTGTGGTGTGGTGTGGTGTGGTGTGCTACCTTGAGGCAGTGAGGCAATGTACACGAGGAGTTCCATTGCCTGCAATAGAACTCCTCGTTGCCTGCACCCGCATGCAGTGAGGGAGTGTACAGAAGGATCCCCACTGCCCACTGCCCCATGCAGTGAACTGAAGGATCCCGACTGCCCGCTGCCCATGCAGCAAAGCAGTGAATTAAAGGATCCTCATTGCCCATTGCCCATTGCAGTGTGGCAACATACAGAAGGATCCCCACTTCCCAATGCCCGTCACAGTGTGGCAGTGTACTGAAGGATCTCAGCTGCCCAAGAGCCGGCCTCAACACAGCCCAACCAGGCCACGGAGGCACATAGGCCCAGGCCCAGCGAGAACTTCAGTTGCACCATCAGGCAGAGCGGCAGGGCGTCCCCAGGGCAGCCATGGACAGCAGACGCCCGGCACCACATAGAGTGACGGCCCTCGGCCATAGGTGTACAACACACTACACACAACGTGCGTTTAGTGGGGGGGCTTCCCTCTGCCCTCCCGGGCCACGGCGTGCGTTGGCCCTGCGCGGCCCCCTGTGTCCCCTGGGTCCCTTGCCTTCGCATCCCCCCCCAGTCCCCCCTACCACTGGACGAAGATTCCTCGGCGTCATACCGTGCCGCCGTATCGGGACTCTCGCCCCTCCCTCTCTTTCCCCCCGTGTCCCCCATCCCCCTATCCCTTGTCTGACCGCACCCTCTCCCCATGCGAGGGGGGGTCCGGCTCCGGCTTCAGCTACTCCTCCTTCCCCTCCCCCCACCTGCGCCTCTGCGCCTGGCCTCACCCTCCCCGGTGTCGGTCGACATCGGCGACCGCCCTTGGGTCTCCTCCCCCCTTGGCGAGGGGGCGGGGATGTCGAAGGGCCACACGTCTCTCCTCCCCCTCACCCCCCTCCGCGTCTCCTCCTCCCTCCTCCGGGCTGCCCCCTCTCTCGGTTGCCACTCCGTCCAGGCCCTGTCCTTGTCTTGTTTCCTCCTCTCCTCCATTACCCTCCCCCTCTCCCTTCGAATTTCCCCCCACTCCCTCTCCAGCCCCCCACCCCTCGCCGGGATTGCGGCTTGCGGCGGCGGCGGGGGACACACAGCCCTCCCGGCATTACCCGTATGCAAGATGATCTACATGGCCATTGCCATTTGGTAGCAGGGCCTTCGGCACACCACACCACACCGCACCGCACACAACGCACGCCACGCCACGCCACACCAGACCACACCACGCCACGCCACACAACGTTGCATCGCGTCGCGTAGGATGGCATCACATCACGTCACGTCACGTCAAGCCACGTCACATCACATCACGTCATACCGCACTGCACCGCACTGCTCCTCCCCACCGCACCTTGTCCGATGCAACCCGTCCCCACCCCACCCCACCCCACCACACCCCACCCCACCCCACCCCACCCCACCCCACCCCACCCCACCCCACCACACCGCACCGCACCGCACCACACCACACGCCAGTGCATCACATCACAGAACAATAAATTACCCCATATCATATCAGGCCAAAGCCCCACCTCACCCCAGGGACCTATGATGCCCCGTGGCGACGCTTCGTCGTGTTGATGTATCAGGGGGCCCTGAACAGCTGCGCGTTACTGCCGTCGCCATCCCAAATGATGTGGCGCCCACTTCGTTCTCGTCCGTCTCCTCTTTCCCGTCGTGGTCCGGTGCTGGCAGTCTTTCCCGGGTCACCGGCGGCCAGCAGGCACCAGGCCCACCTCCGGGGCTCCGGCATCCCGCGGCCACCAGTCATTCTGCTCCAGCCCCCTTCCCTCCCCTGACCTGTCACCTCCAGCCCTCTGTCGGTCCACGGCCACGGCACTCCGGCTTTTGCCTCTCCCGCCCGCCCTTTCAAACCCAGCGGCAAACCAAAGCCTAGAGCCCCAGTTACTTCTTCATCAAAACAGACGAGATCCGGCCCTCCAGAATGGAGGCCATGCGGGCGCCATACGTGACCACCGCATCCATTTCTTCCAGGCGGCTCTTGGCATCCACGAGCCACCCTGACCCTGTCTTCGCGAACGTCATCAAGCGCAGTGCATAGTCCCGGTTTGGGCAGTCGAGGCGTGTGGAAGCCTCCATCTTCTCGTCCAGCGCCCTATCCTCCTGCTCCTGCTTTTCGCGCTCAAGGGCGTGGAGTATGCCTTCCTCCTTGAACATCAGCTTGTGCGCCTTCTTGAACCGTGTGCCAGGGAACAGCCCCTCGATGCCCGCCCGGATCCCTTGCGTAAGGATCGATCTGTGAAAGGGGGGGGAAGGGGGCAGGATGAGGGGCCCAAGAGCCAAAGTCGGGTACACTCCGTGCAGCAACGGAGGGGTAGGGGTAGAAAGTGGCAGGGGAGTGCTTGGGCAGGCACAGCAGAGGCAGAGACAGGGACGGAGAGGGGTACAGAGGCAGCCGCACGGTTTGGGGCACCCATGCACACCAGGGGCAGCAGGAGCAGAGGAGGGGCACAGAAAAGAAGAGAGGGCACGGGTAGGGGCAGAGGTAGGGGCAAAGGCATCGGCAGAGACGAGGGAGACAAGGCAGAGATGCAGGGACAGTGTGTGTGCGGGGAAGGGTGCGTGGTGCACACACGGTACTGGCGCGGCACCTGTTTATGGGGTTATGGGTGGGTGTGGGGGGTCATGGAACCGACATCCCCTGTCACCATCCTCAGGCCACAGGGAAGAATTCTTGTCTACTTCTTCACACCAATTTAGAGCATTTCCTTCTCCACGAACACTGTGCGTGCATCAGCTGTCTTGTTCGTGTAGTTCTGAACTACGTGGGAACAGCGCAGAATTGTTGAGGAACGACACAGGAACAGCACAGAGATTTTTAGGAACAACGTTGGACCACAGTAAAGATGTTTGTAGGACAGAATACATACATGCATGAGGAAATGTGTAGCATGGCACGACCATTGCACAAAGAGAGACATCTTGCAGCTGCATCGGAGTAGGAACTATGTAGGAACAGTGCAGAGATTTTGAGGAACTACACAGGAATAGCGCAAAGATTTTATGGAGTTATGTAGGAACATCGCAACTCAATCCGAGGAAGTACACTGATCAGACAGATAGCGGGCATAGTACCGCGGGCCAATGAGCAGGCCACCCAAATACCTTCTACATGACACCAAAACACTAGCACAGCCGTTTACCGCTGCCTTTTTTTTTGTTGTTCCAGCACCACTTGGGCATTTTGCGAATGCAGCTGGGTGTGCTTCGGCATATGTCTAGAAATGCAGTGCAGTCCATGTCCTGTGACTATAGGCTCCGAGCGAGGGAGGCCCAAGCACACTAGTGCACACCCACATATGCAAAACATATGCAAGTGACAGTATGAGGAGCTACCATGGTTTAAAGGATCACTTGGAGGGCAGCCAAGGGCCTAAAGACCCAAGGAGCCGAATCAATGAAAACACACAATTTACTTTTGGCCTTTTTTGTAAAAAAAAAAAGAGCTCCGTGTGACTTTGGCATAACATGCTTGCCATGTCTAGTTTAGCAGCCTCATGCATTGTCAAACCCACTTGCCATCATTCAAGGAGTGTGGCAAGTTGTTGTTTGCCCTATCAGATTTCTTGCTTGTGTAGCTCCCTCTAAAATTCTTCCAAATGACGAGCGATGATTGGTCTCCTTCAATTGACCTGTTGGTACTGTTGACAAAGTTCCCAGCCCTCAATCTGTCTTACCGTTTGCAGCCACTCCTATTCCTTTTCCTCTGAAACCGTTCGTTTGGTTTCCCTCCTGACGTAAATGGGTGCCCCTAATTGGCCCTCGTATCAACCCTGAATCCTGTCCTTTGGGGTCAAAATGTTTTCATCTACATTGGCAAAAATTGCATTGGTCTAGCCAGCATTAATAATTGTAATTGTTGGGAGGGATCTAATACTGTGTTGTGGAATCGCTTGATATTTTCCAACCTACACTCTTAGGCTTGCCAGGTCCTCTCTAGGATTGGAATCCACAGACAAGTTAAGAACCAGCAACCACACTGCTAACACTGTTAGGAATGCGCCCTCTCCATGTAAAGATTCCATCCATGCATGTGTCATTGAATACCAAGCTGCACCTGAGGCTTTGGGTGGTGTTGGTATTTTCTGTATGAAGCAAACCCCATCTGCCTTTCAAACATCCCCCATGTTAGCCTGCTTAACCCCGCCCCCCCCTCAAAAGGGGGGTTCCGAAAAGGAGCCCCCTAACCATCGTTTGCTCCAAAAAGCCAGCCTATGTTACAACTAGTACTGGCCTAAAATTGTGGTGCAAAATGGTCGAAGCAGAAAAATTCCCCGTGAAAAGTACTATAATGAGGATGCTTGAGAAAAGTGTAATCAGCGGTACCATCTACTCAGTAGGCACACTGTTGCATGGAGTGGGATGGGACGTGAGCACATAGCCTCGCCCGAGGCACTTTGCACTTTGTGGATATTGGCTATGTCCTCGCTGGTGTTGGCAACCCCTGGGAATGCAACAGACTGCAGTAGCATGGCTACGAGCATATTCTCTGACGTATACAACTTGGAAGAGACCCCATGGATTGCCCGCTTATTTGAACATAGTGAAAAACGCGGCTCTTAAGCCTAGCCGTAAACAGCCACAAGAGACTCAATGCGGCTAGTTGGACCTGACATGAACATGGCCCACATTGTAGTGTCACCTACTGCACACTAATTATACATGCACACCTCTCCTACCATCCTGCCTGTCCAGGAAGAGGGAGTCACAAATGTGGAAGTATAATTCTATTGTTCCTCCCTTGCATATGCTATGCCAAAACCCCGGCTGCAGCATGTCATTTTGAGGCGCCTATTGTGCACACATTTTCCGACTGCCTGCCTACACCAGAACTGTTTGTGCAATGGAAGGCCTAGGGAGAGGTTGTGCTGATGTTTCTAGAATGCAGCAATGGATGTGGCTGGACAAAAAGAGGGTTTGGTGCAATATCAAGTGAGCCACCTCATGAGCAACTTCCAATGGGCCCAGAGTCAGCCGCAACTATATGGTATGGTCACCGCATGGGGGCTGTTGTGGGCATGCTTGGTGACAGGGAGGCTGAAACATGGCTGGGGTGTTGTGGGACAGAGTGAGCAGGGGCTCGTGAAGCGGTGAGGGCTCCTGGGGAATTCATATGCCCTGCAACGATCCCCTAGTCAGTGTGCAGTACCTTTAGCATTGCATTGCTGACAGTTTTCGCATGGAGGCACCACCGGCCCCATTTTGTGATGGGCCTGTGTTTGTTGACAATCAGCTGGACTCTTTTTCAAGTCAGAGGTGTACAGAGGCAATGCATGAGCGGGTGCATGGGCAAAAGCATGGGGCCGCAGCAGGGGCAGCCGCAGAGGCACAGACAGTGGATGGGGGCAGCAGTTGGGAGCATCAAGAGTTGGTTCAGATGAATCCGTGGATTTTGGACCAGGCGGTGGTGTCGGCAGGATATGCCAGGGTCCGACTGGTCTGCGCAGAGACAATCAACCAACCACAATGAATCCGGTGGTGCAGAGGATGCAGAAGCAACGTGCAGGATCCGATGATACCCAGGAACTTAATGTGGGGACCACACATATGAGGCGCATACAGTGGTCCTGCCAACTAATCGTCATGGAGAGGGGCGAAGGCACGGGCGAGCGGGGGTGGTACGGGTAGCGGCAGCGGAGGAGACCGGGGCAGAGGCTGGGGGCAGTGGCAGTGGCAGCGGCAGGGGAGCAAGTTGGTGGGCAGGGGGTGGGGGCGACCACAAACTGATTGGGAGACACTTCAATGGACCAAATACAGTTTTACAAGGGGCTACACCCAAATTCAACCCCTGAGCTATGGCGCGCAAATGGACCCGAGAACGGGGGTCATGTTCGTTACCCATCGACATGGGCCCGCGTGGGTTCGCATGCTAAACATTTTCTTCCGCGGGGCAGGGCCATTGCAGGCCATCGTCGTGACGACGCGGAGGATTGCATGGCTCTGGCCACTTCAGACGCCCACTCCCCAGCCTCTACTTAGGCCTAAGATGCCCATGGCCGATGCATCGAACGCCCAAACCGTCCGCAGGATCACCGGCACAGGCCCACCTCTCCACGTTCTGAAGCAGCTCCTCAACACCCGCGCCGCCGCTGTTGTACTCCTCCACCAGCACCTCCCACATCCGGTCGAAGTACGTCTCGCCGATGACGGAGACCTCCACCGGCGGGACCATGTCGACGAGGTCCCTCCGCGAGATATACACGTCCGCCATCTTCGACACGTCGGTGTACTTGTGGCTCGTGGACAGGCGCTGGTACACGATGTAGTTCCGCCGCGTGGCCCAGGACATCATGTACTGGTACAGCGTGTGGATGCCCGACCGGCCCTTGCGCTTGCGTCTGCACATGCCCTTGACGGACTCCCAAAACCCTTTGTTCTTCGCCTCTATTCCGGTGTCGCTGGTCTGCCGGAACCACCGGTTCATCCACACGCTCAGCCCCGGCTGTGCAACAGATGGAGAGACTGCCGTAAAACGGGCGCGCGCACACACACTGACGGACGAGGGATGGGGATAAGAATGGGGAGGGCGCTCCGGTGACGAGTTTCGATTTACCGAAATGCGGGGCCCCGAAACCTGAACCGACACGGCGCCGGAGGCGGACCCAGAACACGTGAAAATGGTATTTTTGGAATCAGCGCGACGAGGGGGTTCGAAAATTCATCAGGCGCCTGGCATTCCGTGAAGATGTCTTTCACGTATCCAAAAACTGCACCAGGGGCCCAGGAACCTGCGAGAAACAACCCGTAAACTAACACAGGAAGAAAGTTGGCAGCTGGCGACGGTTGTTGAGGGTTGTCCTTGTCCCTTCCAAGAGTTCTGCCTGCCGGCGCCAACCCAACAAAATTGGGGAGGAGTAGACATTTCAGGCCGAGGGCACCCCCCGAAGGTGTTTTTTTACATCCTCGGGGCCCCGAAAAAGGGGAAAATCCGGTGTCGAAGTTCACCGCGGCTGACAGTGCATTTCGTAAATCGTAAATCGTCCCTTCTGCCCACACCAGAGTCCCCCCCTCCCCCCACCCCCGCCAAGTTAAATACACATTCATTATGTCAATCCCTGTTCCTTACAACGTGGGGACCGTACTTCTGCTGAGCAGGTGACACACGGGGGAAGGGTCCGACTGAGCCACATCTGGGGCACACATCAGATGCAGATAATTCACAGGCTTAGGCCGGCACAGGCTTTACTTTGACCATCCAACTGCGATGCGCGGGGGTTTACGTAGGCTTTTGGGGGGGGTGTACAACCTAATTAAGGCGAGTTTAGCCAGGGGAAGGGGGGCATCCGCACTGGCCGAAGCACCCACCCACGAAACCAAAAACTTTTCCTCTCAACAAAAATGAAATTTTGACCAGAAAGCCAAAAATCGGAGGCAAAAGCGTGGTTCCACTGTAGGAACTCACGTGGGTGTAGCAGAAGATTCTGCAGCGGCAGCAGGCTGTGTGGCAGACGACATAGCAACAGAAGGCTCTGCTACAAGAGATGACGTTTCACAACATAGCGCTGCTGACTGTGCACGCGAACAATCTATTGGGCCGCACAGAGCGAACACAGAACTCGGGTTGTCAGAGGGTGCTTTTCCCTTTGAAAAAACTGATGCGCAGGAGACAAACCATCGCAAGGGACCGCAAGGGCACCTTTTTTTTGGATGGTAATAATATTTCATGGTGTCGATCGACGCAAGGAAAGTAAAATAAAGGCACATGAATTCTGCGGTCACAATCAGGCAAATTTCAGTCCATTTTCCCCCTGTGGTGTCGGGGCTGCCCCCAAACCCCAACAAATTGGCAAAACTAATTAGCGAAGTCAGCGAAAGCCGGCCTCCGGTTTGGGCGGGGGGGGTCTTGCATTGCGCACCCTAAGCCAGTCTCTGGCCTGACTGCCCTGGCCACGCAGCTCTGGACCCCCAACCCCCTCCCGCAGGTGTCAGCCCCACCACTCCCCTGCTGGCGCACACACACAGACACACAGCTTGGCCTGCGTATGATGAAGCGGCATTGGAAGAGGAGGAGCAGACAAAAGCCCCCACTCATGACCGCAACATCAAACTGCAATCAGTAGACACCACAGCACAGGCCCTGCCCGGTCTTTGCATTCCTTGCAGTGTGGCATGGGTCCAGACCAGGGATGTGCTTATCCACAAGGCGGGGGGGGGGGGGTGATCTGGCGGACCCCCCCCCCCAGGCCAAACCATCCCCTCACCCAAAACCAAATAAAACTTCCTCTCGGGAAAAATGAATTCTTGAATTTTTGAATTTTTGACTCGAGCCAAAAATGAGAGGCCCATTTCAGGAGCATAAACTTTTTATCACCCTCATCCCCCCCCCCCCCCGTCCCATAGGCCGAATGCTAAGCACAATCCTGGTCCGGACTGCCGGCACCTGCTTGCTGCCCCGGTTCTCCGCACCGAACGCGCCGCTGAAGATGGACACGATGAAGTTGACGAGCACGAAGAGGCCGAACATCGCGAACGACGCGAAGTACACGAAGGTCAGCAGCGGCTGCGTGTCCTTCATGGCCTGATAGTCGAAGTCGCCCTGAAGGATCAGCATCGTCGTGGAGATGGCGAGCGGGATCGTGCTGTAGTTGTAGATCATGTTGGAGTACAGCGAAAAGCCGGCGATTCCTGCGGACGTGCAACGGACGGTGTGTGTGGAGGGGGGGGCGGGGGGACACGACACGACCCGCGCCGAAGTCACGGGCGCGGTGTGCAATGGGGCTGTCCTGGGGGGCCCTGCGTGCGACCGCCCCGCGCCAGCGGGGCGCTCGGTCGAGGACAGAATGCGGGAGGAGGCCACTGCAAACGGGGACGGCCAGGGGGCGGGGGGGGGGGCGTGGCATGGGGTGGGGTGGGGGTGGGCACAGGGCCCCCTTCCCCAACTCGACACCGGGGCGGCCGCACCGCCGTAAGGAAAGGGAAGGGAAGGGAAGGGAAGGGAAGGGAAGGGAAGGGAAGGGAAGGCAAAAAAAGGGAAATTCCTGCCGTCACGCTGACAGAATAGAGTACCGCCCCAACGGCCGTCGGTTGACGCCCCCAAACCGCAGGCGGTGACCAACGGGGCGCCGTCCACAATCCCCGTCCCTCAGAGAAACCCCAAACCAAAGAAAACTGCATCCGCACGGACGGCCCCGCGCTGAACGGCCGGAGGGTCCGGTCTCGAGGCGGAAGTAGACCGCCCCCACGGGCCCCTCTGAAGCGTCGGCGGGCGGGGGACGCCGTCGTGCCCGTGCGCGTGTGGGGGCGCGCATGTGGGGCCCTTTTGCGGCCTCAGGCACGTCGGATCACACCGACGCGCCGTGCCTTGGGCCCTGTCGCGGTGCGGGCACGCAGTGACAGGGATGGGCATCACCGCAAGGGCACGTCCAGCGTGCCCCCAGCCCCCCCAAAACCCCCCCTTTTGCGACAAAAAATGCGACGAAATGGGCGACAGAAAAAGGGCCGCATGATGGCCAAACCCACCGGACCTCACGGAGCCGACGTGAACGGCCTGCAGCACCACTGACACGTCTGCATCGGGTCGCTGCGTTCTGTCGGCCGATGCGGCCGGTGCTCCTGCGGGTGGCGTTGCCGTGTTCGCGGAGCCCCGTTGTTGGTGTGCCGGGGCTGTGCTAGATGTGGCGGGACGTGCCGTTTGCGCGTCAGCGGCGCCCGCTGGTTGGCGTGTTGGGGTTGTGCTAGTTGTTGCGGGGGTCGTTTGACTGGTTGACGTGGGGGAGTGGGGGCGGTTGCATGAAAGACAACCGTTGTGCAGGTGTGCCCTCTTGCCTCGCGGCTGCAAGCCCTCGGACGTGAATGGGTTGTCATGTGCGGAGTTGGCGTTGGCACAGAAAAGCGGCTGAAGTGAGACATGGTGTTGTGCGTGTGGTCCATTTCCTTTGAGGGCGGCGGCGAACCTTTCTTCGGCCGTCGGCAATGAGCAGAAGTCAAGGGACAGCCCGCACGATGCGACAGAGAGGAGGCGATTGCAGCCCAGAAACCGTGACCGCACGGGGTGCGACAATGGTCCTGGGCTTGTGAACGTCCCACTGCAGCGGGGGCGGCGGCGGCACAGGAGGAGGAGGACCTGCTCGCGGTAATCGGCCGCTCAAGGCATCGACGGCTGGTCTAAGGGACGGACCGTCGACTAATCCTCTGTGCCTTACACATACTTCTGTGCTTGCATGGGTGAAAGACACATTCCTCAGGAGACCATCTGGAGGACTGCGCCCCATGAAGCTGGGTTCCTGGGCGCCCTAGCGGGGAGCCTAGCGGAGTACCATGGGCCGTCCGTCCACACTCACGTGTCCGTACGGTGATTCGCCCGGTATCCCCTCTAGAGTAAGCGATACTCCCAGGTAACCATCATGTGTTGGATATGAGATGACTCTTTTATGCTTACCCTCCCTATAAAGCCCACTGCCTGTGCAATGCAAGCCTCATAGATCGCTGGGCATGGACGTCCTCCCCTGTGTGACGCACCCCCCCAAGCATTGGGGAGATCTGGCCACCAAGTTCACTGGCTCTGACTCTGCGACCGCTCTTGGTTTTGTTCTGCGCGTGACGCTCCGTGCTCTCACGTTCGACTACATGTCCTAATCCGGACGTCCTCCCCTGAGCAGCAAACCCCTTTGGGTTTCAACCGCTAGGTTCTTCGGCTCCTATTGCGCTGTTTTCCTCCTTTTCTGTGCCCCGACCCCCGTTTTCCTCTCCGTTGCACCCCACGTGTGCTTTTGTCCATTTGTGTTCGCACCTTGCTCTGTTCCTGGTCTGCCTGCTCTTTGTCGTCCCTCGTGTGTTGGGTCTGCACCTATGCCCTTTAACGCTGGGCCATTGCTGATGTCTTGTGATGCCCTCTGATCCTGGGCCTGAACTGATGCCCTCCGATGCAAGGCCTGCACTGATGCCCTCTGATGCTGGGCCTGTACCTGATAATTGCTCGGGCAGAGGACACCACCCGGACACTTCATGGACTTGGTGGTATAGCATCATCCTCTAAACTGCTACATGCTGGGGAATGTCCTTGGTCTCTTCCCGGGCATGGGCAGTGATGCAGTCCATGGGTCCCTTTGTATCTGCCATCTGTTGCTGCGGTGTCCTATTGCTTGTTTACGTTTGTTTTATGCTGCGCACCTCGTGTTGGTGTTGTTGGTTTTGGTTGTTTCTGCAGGGCAAAATAGGGGGTGACTTGTGTGCACCCTATTGTATAGCCGCACAGGTTGCTGCCGCTCTGGTTATACAGTCATCGGGTGGTGCTTTTTATTGCGGACCCTCCTGCATGATCGCACAGGTCGACACTGCTCTTGCATGATCGCACAGGTCGACACTGCTCTGACCATGCATTCTTTGGGCCATTTTCCTGGTCCCCGGAAAGGGGAAAGCAGCCCACGGCCAGCACCCTCACTTCGTGGTGGCTTAAAAATGGGCCGACTGGGGGGGGGTTCGTCTGGGGATAATTTCGGCGTTTTGTGAGGGGGAAAATTTCGGCATGCCTCCGGTTTTGGTGCGGGATCCGATGCGGG
Organism: Eutreptiella sp. 'Long Island Sound 2002'; assembly: GCA_964036045.1. Lineage (NCBI taxonomy): Eukaryota > Euglenozoa > Euglenophyceae > Eutreptiales > Eutreptiaceae > Eutreptiella > Eutreptiella sp. 'Long Island Sound 2002'. Next base: position 11,137,142 of record OZ038398.1, on the reverse strand, counting down.
AAACTTCCACAACCCCAACTGTCAAACAATGCGGGCGTTTTGGCACTCGACCCAAGCCCGCACACATCCTCGACGCCGAGCAACGCCTCACTCCCCAGCCGGCAGGATGGGCGGACGTGACGGACAGACCGACTGCCGACAACAGCGCACCAATACCCGGCCATCCCCGCCGCTGAGGAGGCACGAGGAGCAGGACGTACCCCCAAATCGCGCAAAAAAAATTGGTGGGGAACCTCTCGACAGCGAACTGAAAAACGAGAATTTCCTCGCGAATTTGTCCCCTTACGACTCCCGCCCCCCCCCCCCCCCTGTATGCCCATTGAATATGATGTCGGATGCGACAATTCACAACCCAACCCCTTCCCCCGCACCCCCGTCCCCCGGGCAGCGCAAACCCCTCCTCCGCACAGTGAGCGGACGGGGACAGACCGTACGCGAGCACCCAGATGACGAACAGCAGGATGACGCCGCCGAGGAAGTCCTGCGAGGCATCCACGGCCCGCACGAAGACGCCGACGTGGGAGCTCAGGGGCGCGTACTTGGCCAGGGTGAAGAAGCAGAGGGCGACGTTGATGCTGTTGAGCCACAGCTGTGAGTAGTACGCGTCCTTGATGCTGTTCAGGTCGTCCGGCCACCCCTCGTACTGCGGCAGCGCGATGTCGTAGTTGATGCATCGGACCACCCACACCCACCGGATGAGGGCCACCATGATAAAGGTGAACAGGTTGATGGACTCAAGGATGGTCCAGGAATTGAGCCAGAAGTGGACGAATGTTCCTGTGGAGACGAGGGATGGGGCCGACAGGGTCTGTGCTCGGGAGCACGCAGGGGGTGTGCCGGGGGAAGAAAAAGGCTTTCAGTGCCGGGTCTTGTCATGTACGCAGCAGCGGCCAAACCACGTGGCAACAGGCCGTGCACCACCGCCGTATGGGCCTGCGGTTGTGGAAGGGTGCTGGGCGACGTGCACACCGCGGAACAGATGAGCGAGGGACGGCGGATTGGGGAGCACGTGCCACACCGCCAGGCCCCCAACTGGGGACCTTAGTGCTCTTTCGTAAATTTGCTGTGGGACAGCATTATCGTCGAACCATTTTCTGGTGTTGGATGTTCACGACCCACTGGACCCAAAACGACTTTTTTTTTCAATACATGGCACTGCCAGTTCAGTAAAGTCCCAGAAACTATATAGAAATGCTACTAAACACAAACCAACCAAAGGCTACTTGATACCCCTGTTGTGGGCCTGTGTACGAGGATGGCTGATTGGTATGTATACTGGAACGAAAACGACTTTTGCAGGGGGGGGTGGGCGCGCCAGAACAGCGTGGGATGCTGGCGTTGTGGGCTGACCATACGTACAACAAACAACCTACGTCCATGGCCTTCAGCAATCGGATGAAACACCCACACTGGCAAACAGATGTACTGCAACAGCAGTCTGGATAGAACCTACGGCAAGCCCCTGCTGTTGAACATAGGCCACCCATCAGAAGCCGTGGAATTTTATTCCTGATCCACTGGTCCGTTTGAAGGCGCGTAAGGCGCGTAACCGCTGCTGCAGCACTATGAAAGCCACGATGGATTCCACTGAAATTCCTCAAAAATCAGAACCTTGATAAGCCTTTCCCCCAACGTATTGCAATCCTGTGCAGCTCAACACAGACCGTTCGCCATGCCTCCAACACAGCCCGGGGACCACCCACCCACCCACCCACCCACCCACCCACCCACCCACCCACACACACACACACACCCGCGCCCACACCGACACCCCGCGCGCGCGCTCCTACATCCACACCCACACCCACACTCATACACTCACAATCACAATCACAATGACACACACATACTCACCCACTCACTCACGTACATGCGCGCGCGCACACGCACATGCACACGTACACGCACACCAAACCCACCCACCCACACACACACACACTTTGTGAGAGAAACCAACGAACCAAGGCCAATGTGGACAGGCACACGCGGGCAGACACAAGGCTCTGGCTTCGGAAACACCTCATCAGGCCAACAAAACAGGAAGAGTCATGTGGCTAGGCGCCTTTCTGTAGCGAGGTTGGGGACATGGGGAGCAATTGTGCAGTTCATCAAAGCTGTATCCCTCCACCTGCGGCTGATTCATGGCATGCCACCCCCCCTGGTCACCAAACTCACAAAGGGAGGGAGAGGGAGGATGATTCACCTGTAACCACAACACCATTTACATGTTGCAATGAGGTCTTGGAGACAGGCTTAGCCGCCTGCTCACACACACACACACACACACAGCTGATTATGTTTCACTCATGGGGTGTGTGTAAGGCAATCGTGGCCCTGGGGCTGGCAGTAGTCTTGGATGTTTTGCAGGAGGGAGGCGTCATGATTCCACGCGCCTGTGGTTCCATGTGGTGACATTGACGGGGGGAGGGTCCAGCTACTGTACGCTACCGCGTGCCAGTTTGCGTTCTTAGTCAACCACTGTAGTGTCATGTTGATGGCACGGCATTTGGGGACCGGAATGTGGCGGACTATGTAGTACATGTATTTCACTGTTTTCTGATGATCGTGGGGACTCGTGGATAGGCTGCGTCCAATGGCGGCGTGTGCCGCGCATGCTGTCTGGCGCACAGAGAACCCTGGCAACCGGGAGACTTGCAGCCATGCTACCACAGACAGCAACTCACCACCCTATGACTTGCACCATGGTTTGGCGTTACTGAGTACACCTGCAAATATACACGGGAGGTATGAGGGATGGTGGAGGGAAGGGTCATGAGGGGGGGGGGGGGGCAGTTTTAGAGACCAGTTGGTGTCTAGTGCACTTGGCTGTACGTGGGCAGTTCCCTGGCCTGTGGCACCATGGTGCAGGCTGAAGCCCAGCGCGGCGCAATGTGATGTATGGCACGTGTAACGACACGGGTTGGTTTTCTGTTGGCGGCAGTCAAACAGGACGGCCAGGTTCCATGCCGTTTCCAAGATTTGGCATACTGTTTGGACGATGTGTGTGGAGGGGGAGTCGGGGTAGTTTGTGGTAATCATAATGTTATCACGAAACTAACAGAGTGCGGCAATGCCGTGGGCGTTGCGCCAGAACGGGAACCCTCCGGGGGACATGCACAGCTGACCCAGGGTATAGAAGAGACGGCGGGAGGTATAGATTGACCACAGGCTGTGGAGGTTTGCTGCATGTGATCCCCCCATGGCGATGCACCCCTGTCGGCACCAGAGGTGTCCCGCTGCTCGAAAAAAATTGTTATGCTCCATTTCGAATGCGATAGTGTCATCTGTCATCCGTGCATGGGTAATGAACCAAAATTTTGTAGAGTTCGCTCTACCCACTCTGTCTAGTTTTTTGGAGTCTCTGCTAATGGACCATATGATTTCACTCATACGCCAGTGTTTCCTCTTTGAGAGCCACTCACTGGCTTCAGAGAGGTGGTCATGGATGTCGGTAGGGAGGACGTTGTTGAACTGATCTTTAAAATCTACCTCACTCAAGAACGTGCATCCTACTGAATCCTGCTAGTGGTACCATTTCGAAACAACATTTATGTCATGTGCAACAAATGACGTGGGGAGTTCACGGGATAAGAGGCAGAGAAAGGTAGTGTTGGCCCGAGCTGCGATGCGTAACGATCTCTTAGGGAGTGCGATGTGTAACGATCTCTTAGGGAGTAGGGGTTGGGGTAGAGCTGTAATACTGCGCCACAACCATTGGCCCTTCTTTAAGCTTCTGCCTTTACCAATAAGATACAAGACCGCTAGCTGTCCTGCCTTGTTGTCGTCCCATTCTTTACTGTGGATCGTCTATCGGATCCTGTCGCGCGCAGTGGATGGTCGCACGGATGTACCCACTCATCGCACACACACACACACAAACGCACATGCACATGCACAACACACCCACATCCACACACCCCGTGCCCACCCAGCACCATATGAAGGTGGAGTCGGCTTTGCCGGTTGGTGAACTAATGCGTGCGGTGGTGTTCTGTGAAGGCCTCTGGGCCGTGTGTGATTTTGGGAGCGTGTATGTGGGGAGGAGAAACGCGAAAAGGGGGTGAGTTTTGTCGGTGAGAGTGGAGAGTCCATTCCCCTGCACACAGCTGCGGCCCCTGTGGCGTTGCACACCCCTACCAGCGCAGACAGGCTTCACATTCTGTCATCCCCAAACCATGAAGATGGGAGGGTGCTCACCACCGCATCTGATGTGGGCATTGCCTCACAGCGCCCGGGGGGTTCCGGGTCCACAGGTCCCCATCGGTGGCAGTTCGGGGCATTTTGCCCGTGGTGCTGTGTCGGGAGGGTGCCCCCCGCCCCGAACTGGCCCCACAGACCCTGTCTTGATGGCGCCCCTCAAGAGGTGGTCCCCTGAAGATGACGCAGGCCTTCTTTTGGTTGGCAATGATCAGGCCTTCTTTTGGTTGGCAATGATCGCGGCGTTGCGGTGTTGCGCCGTTGCGCCGCCATCAGCCGGATGGGGTGTCCGTGTGGCCCCAAGGACGGAGTTGGGGGAGGTGGGCGGCCGGGGGTCTCGTTTGGTCACCCCCCCCCCCCCCTGTTCCATCCCTCTCCCCCGCCCCCTGCCGTTCCAATACCCAAATCCAACACCTTTGAATTTTTCCGAGGGCCTGTCTGTGTGGACCAAAACGTATCGCGCCTCTATTGCTTCCTGCAGAAGGGACCCCAGCTCCAGGGCCCTTTGTTCTCTGTTTCCCACACTTCAACCTCTCCCATTACCTGAGATCCTGTAGTCCTTCCACGCGTGCCGCAGGAGGATGAACGCCTTGAAGATGATCAGCAACAAGAACAGGATGTCCACAATCAGCCCGAACAGCATCTTCGGAGTGAAATACAGGAAATGGCGGTACAAGACCTTATTACTCCAGCCTCCGCCCGCCGCCTGCTCCGACAGCGCAGTGACCTCCGTGAACTGCCCGCGCGCCAGAGTCCACGTGAAGAACTCCGTGACGACCATCCGCGTGGCACGCGTGTCGAGGAAGCCGTCACTCCGCAGCTCACGGAGCAGGTTCCACACCTCCTCGCGGCTGTTGCTGGCGTTCAGCTCCACACCATACCCCCCATCACCGTAACTGCTGATTCGGCCCCGCCGACCCGGTTTCCAGTCCGCATACCACGTAAACGTGCTGGCGTTGGTGAGGTTGGGGCCCCCATAGGGGTACGTGTCCAGCCCCTGGCAGACAACGCATCCGGGTGACATGCAGCAACGCACAGGGAACGCACACAATGCCATGCATCCCACTTCCCCAGCACCGATTGCCTGAAAATCCGGGGCGAGGGCCATGATCCAATTCAAATGGTCCGCAGACCACGCAGGCTCAGCCCCTACCCATCTGTGCCTTGCGCATCCCTGCCGCCGGGCTATCATTCACTCGTGTGCATAGGTCAGCGGGTTGCAGCAGAATGTCTCTCTGCCTGACTCGACTGCCCTGTGCCACCCGACTCTCCAGGAGGTACTCGCTGCGTTCTTGCACAATTACCACTACGTTAGGCAAGGGAATGCGGTATGCCTGCACCCATCAGCTGCAAAGTGATCCAGTGGCCATGGGTGCCCCGTTGCAGAGCCAATACTCAGCTGATGCGTGCAATTGAAGACAACCACAGGCGATCGCACCCGTCCCACAAGACTCCGGGTTCCATCTCAAGTAAGCGTGAGCAGGTAAAAATGTTACAGTCGCAACACTATGTGCCCCATTCTGTTGAAGATGGCAGAACGCATCCAAACAAAATTTGTTTGGTCAGAGCAATGGTGTTTGGCATAAGGAGCCAACAAAGACAGGGACAAGGCTTTGCAATAGTTGCCGGAGGCAATGAATGTAATACCTGTGCACTGCATGCTCGCACGCCGCCCACATACGAGGCCCCCTGGAAATCCTCACCTCAGGAGTTTTGTGTGTTTCTCGGACTAAAACTGAAGCTGTGGGTCAGCAAACTCTTTCACACCTCCAACAGTTGGCTGAATCACACTTGCTCATTGTGTTGTCTCCTTTACTTACTACAAACTGCACATGTGCATCCCACGCCCACTCTTGGCAGAAGTCCAAAGAGTTGAAGAGTGCTTGTCAACGATAAGTACATGTGCTACTTTACGGAGGGTGTGAACAAATGCAATGAAACAACAGGAGAGTAAGTCACGAGTGCCTGTGAACAAATGTATCAGTAATGCCGCAGACAAATCAGGACTCTGAACACCAAACGATCCTGCCGAGTTGCTTCCATCCGGCTCATGGGGCATCGGCATCGTTATCTATGGAAACTGGGAGAAGTGCAAAGTGGCCCCTCCCGCCTCATAAATGGGTTTATGCTAATGCGCGCATACATCGTGGTCGCTCTTTGTCCCAGGCATTTGAGTTTATGTGCTGTTTTTGCAATTTGTCGTAGTGTGTATGGCATGGTGCGCAATCATAAGGGAAGCTTGGAAGGCTGGCATTTCCATCAGGGGACCTGTAACTGGCATAGCTGGCATATAAAACCACATACAACTCTGTGCGTACAATGTACAAATACATCAAAAGTCGATGAAACATTACATAAACCACATGACCATTGACCATTAATTAGCAACCAGTCGCGTATGTGTAAATATCCTCTGATCATGTATTGTCCCGGGTTTCGATGAATTAGCAAAATTTCCTTGGAACACGTTCAATGCACAAGAGAAGGTATAATGTAACGAGAAGGATTACTTTACGGTAGAATGTCCCATGCTCTCATGCGCCCATCTGCATGAGAGGAACATTTTGGGCGACATCACTCTCTGCATTCTCCCTTTGTCTCCTGCACTCCTACAGGTACTCGGACCCGAACCCTCAATCCGGCTCACAGCCCCCCAAGCCCCCCCCCCCCCGCCCCCGCCCCCGCCCCCACTTGCTGCGGCAAAGCCCTAGGACCAGCACACTTTCTTGTCGTATGAGTCCCAGCAGTCGGTTGGGTAGCCGGGGTCCATGAAATCCATGTTCACCGTGCAGCTGTCGTTGCGCATGCGCTGCGTCCGGATCCGCACGGACCCGACGAGGAGGTTGCTCCCCATGACGTACACCGGGGTGACCGGCACGCTCCACTCCGGCTGGCTCCAGACGTACGGGAAGAGCACGCCCTCCGCCCAGTCGTACCACGCCTTGGGGCTGTCGATGTCGCCGTAGGTGCGGTCCCAGAACGGCCCGCAGCAGAGCTGGTTCGGGTACGAGTTCACGATGGCCCCCGAGAGGCCCAGGGAGACGAAGTAGAAGTCGGCCAGGCCCCGCGAGAAGTAGAAGATGAACACGATCAGGAACGGGATGTACAACAGCAGCTCTTTGAAGAGCATGTCCTGTTTGGCCCGGCGCTCCAGCGCCGACAGCACGAAACCCGCCGGCAGCTCCTTGTTCAGGATCTTTTGGGCCTGCTCCTTCCGGTGCTGCCGCAGGATCTTCTGCGTCTCGCGCTTCTTCTGCTCCGGGTTCAAGTTCTTGGTCCGCACCGCGATCTTCCCCTGCACCTGCTTCTCCTCGATCGTTTGGTTGTACTCGTGGGCGGCCACGACTTTCTGTTGGAACTCCTCATTGCGCACCTGCTCGGCCTTGTTGGCCCCGGACGCGGCCGCGGCCGTCCGGCCGAACATCGTGCCCTGCGACTTCCGTGGCGGGCGCGGAGCTCAGCGGGGCCCCTGGCTGGCGGGGAACGGTCACGGGCCGTGCCTGACGGTCAAGGCCATGACGAGGCGAACCAAAGAGGAGCTCAACAACAAAAAACAAAAAAAGGGTGACAATGCGAGGCATGACATTGTGGGTCAAGGCAGCGGTGCCATAGTGTAGCCGGCCAGCCCACGGCCCACCGTCCCACCGGAACGAGTGCCAAGGCCTCCCACCGTCACCAGTGATACGTCTCGCGAGTAGGGATGTGCTTATCCACTGGGGGGGGGGGGTTGATCTGGCGGACCCCCCCCCCCCCAGACCAAACCACCCACCCAAACAAAACCAAAAAAATTATCCTCTGGGGAAAAATGAAATTTTGAACTGGAAGCCAAAAATGAGAGGCCCATTTTAGGTGCACAAACTTCGGTTTGCCCATACCCCTCCCCCCCCCACTCACACACACACACACCCCCTCCCGTAGGCCGAACACGGAGCACAACCCTCCTCCCGGTTCCATGTATGAGCCAGGGGCCAGTCGTGCCAGTGCCACACCGGACAGGCCGAGCTGTGGCCATGCAAGACACGGCAGGTTGGTGGTCTGACATTGGCAACTGTTGTCGTTTTCACAGTTGATCTAACACAGCCTTTGGGCAGCGGCATCTTGACACCACGATAGAGCCCATGCACGTGGGATATGGACCATGCCACACATACTACGTGCATGTTGCATGCAGCATCACATTCCTTTGGCAACCCCTGCACCATCCCACGACGAGTCATCATTCGTTGATTCGCTTTCCAACACTTTCATAATGACGGAGGACCGTTTTACTCACTTGATCCACCATATTCACTGTGGATACTGTAAACAAGACTTGTTGATGGCCAAAGGAGTTTGCGGATTTTGCTGCCAGTTAATGCTGATTGTCACCATTGATTCTCTGTTCAAGCATGCCAACATTCCGTCGGTGCCACAGGGGAGAAGGCGGGGAAGGGCTGCGCGTGCTGCATTGGGGACAAATCCATGAAGGCTGGTTGGGTTGCACCTTCGGGGTGTGAAGCAACGGATACTCAGCTACCATATGACCCCCGTGACACAGGTCATAGGTCATCGCCAACAACATTGCACCTTCGGGGGGGGGGGGGGGATGTTGGTGCACAGGGGAGCCTGGAGGGCTGCTTGCAGGCTGGTGGCACATGAAGAGAGTTTGGTGCACTGTGTGTGGGGGGGAGGGGGGTGATGGTGGCGGGGTTTCTTGGGTGTTACCTTGTGGTGTTGCACTGCTGGCGTTCTCCTTTCCAATACCTCCCAAGCCCATGTGACGTGCCGTGTGTCAACGGTCTTGGGTATTACCCGGAAGCAAACGCAGAAGATATGGTCCGAACTGTGCTATCACTAACGCTCACGTGACCCTTGATAATTGAACGAGTGGGCAACCCACAAAATCACCATGCGCGCCCCAGACCCCGGACATCTCGGGAATAGGGGGGCATTTTTGCACAGCACACGCACAGCCCGCGCACAGCGCCAATTATTAAGTTGTTTATCCCGGGAACACCCCTGAAAACCACCCACAGAAGCATGCACGATGAATTCAAAACAGCATGGGGTGCAGAATTCAGGATCCTGGGACCCGTGGCTACCGGTGATGGAAAACGGCCGACTTTTCGCACAGCGCGGGCACAGCGCACGGTGCACCCCCTAGTAGTGGTGAAATTGTAAGTTCACATCTCTTAGAAGATCATGGAGATGGTCACTATGGCGCATGAGCCAAAGGGAGAAAAGATCAAGGGGTCCAAGACAGACCCCTGGGTAATGGTGCACCGCAAATGGCCGATGGACTGGGGGGTTGCAGGCCATCAACTTGCCGTATGGACGGAAAATTTTTGGGTACCTTTGGCAACCTTTTCCTGGCATTGCACGACAGTAATTGGCTCTTTGTCACATGAGAACATGAAAATCCGGGCCAACACACGACTTGAATGATTGGGTTTGCATACCTGTCTTTTGTCAGGGTTTTCGCTTGGGGGACGTGTGGGGACGCGTCATTGTACCCTTGTCATCAAACTGCGCCTTTTTTGCAGGATGCACTAAGGCATGCAATGCAACATTGCCCGTCTCTGGCCAAGTTTTTGCTGGTTTTCAAGCTCTGCAAATCTTCTACAGATTTGAATCCTAGACATGGACGAAACATGGCACATTACACAGTTGTGCAACAACACTATTTGGGAAGTAGCGCGTGGCGCAATAATCTGGCTTTTCTCCCTCATGGTGTTTTGAATGCATTTTTCTTTGGCAATTACTTCCTGCTGCTTTATCTAGTTTGTCACTTCACTGCTCTAAGGGGGAATGTTTGCCCGGCGCGCGCCCGGCGCGCTACTTTTCTATTAACTATCCCGACTTCAGCCCCAGATTTACCCTCCCATGGAGAAGCCCCCCAAGTAGACCACATTGCACTGCACACCTTCCCTACAAAGCACGTTGCAAAATAAAGCAGGATCTAGGATCTGTGCATTCAACCACTCCAACTGTCATTTGTAGTGTACTTAACAAACAACATTGGTCCCACAAGTGTGGGTGTCAATACATTACAATAGTGCTCCTTACACTCATCACAAACTGCGACGGTGGAGCGCCTTTGGCAACACAAAACACACACTTCCGCCTCATCCTCTGCCTCATCTTGCGTGGCGGCCGAGTTGCTTTGGTCAGTCCAAACCTGAGGCGGGACATGCTCCCATGGTCCGTAGGGGGGGTGACGGACTTGCCTCCGGATGCAAAACTGAGTGAAATGCAACAAAATGCGGACTGACTGGTGCAACTCATTGGGGCCGCCACGCCAGATGTTCCTAACCAAACCCCAATGCCACAACCGAGCAAACATCTGCTCAATGCGTGCCCTGTACCACCCATGGACATCATTGTAACCTTGTTGGCGGGCTGTCAAAGTGCCATTCTTTCTTCCAATGAATGGCACAATGACATGAATCCGGCCTTTATAAGCACCATCATGGCCCCCAACTTCAAAATCAAAGAAATCACCTCGGGTACGAGAAGGTCCATACCCATCCCAAATCAAAACATCTGCTGATGTCCCGGGGGCCAAGGGGCAAATCCATATAATGTTGCTCAACATATCAACGGCAACAGTCACCTTGTAAACATGCGACGCATACTTAGGATTCCACAGGTCTGCACTCCATATCCCGCCAATGGAACTGATGGGCATGGAGTCTGTGAAATGTGTCATGCGTGATGATGTTCGTAGCGGGGAGTGGCCACGGAGAGGGGTGCCACCACTCGTGTCATCGAGGATGTCGGCGGCCGGTGGACTTGAGGGGGATGGTGTGGGTGAACGGCCACGGAGAGGGCTGTCACCAAACACATCACCGGGGATGTCGGCAGCCGGTGGACTTGAGGGCGTTGGTGGGGGTGAGTCCCAACTCGGGATACCGAAGGAGAGGGCGTCCATGGGGCAATGATGATTGTGAGTCCCTAACCCCAACTCGAGGGGCCACGCAACAAAGCGTGGATTGTGAGCCCCTAACCCCAACTCGAGGGGCCACGCAACAAAGCGTGGATTGTGAGTCCCTAACCCCAACTCGAGGGGCCACGCAACAAAGCGTGGATTCAAAGATTGTCCCGGTTTCCTCAATAGCACCGGAAGGTTGGGGCCCAAAAGAGGGCGGAAATGCTACGTCAGGCCTGCATTCTCGGGGGTCCCCGACAAAGGAGACAAAATCAGAAGTCAAAACCTACGCCGGGGGTCACCATGATGCACCACGCAACAAAGCGTGGATTCAAAGATTGTCCCGGTTTCCTCAATAGCACCGGAAGGTTGGGGCCCAAAAGAGGGCGGAAATGCTACGTCAACCCTGCATTCTCGGGGGTCCCCAACAAAGGAGACAAAATCAGAAGTCAAAACCTACACTACGGGTCACCATGATGCTCCTAGTATCTCAAAGTTTGGGTCTCTAGTACAGCCAGGCGCCCAAATAGCTGCACTGTGCTAAGTGCGCCCCCTTGGCGCACCCCCTAAAAGGCCACTAGAGGGGCACGGGTCCAAAAAGATGCCCGGCGCGCGCCCGGCGCGCTAACGTTCCCCCTAATGATACTTGCTTTGCTGATCGATATTGTACGGGTCATGGCTGTTTGCTATGAAATTGTGGGGATGTGTGAACTTTGATTTGTTGTTGTTGTTTTGTAGATGCTTCTCAGAGTGTTCCACTTTGCACAAGGGGGTGAGATATGGCTACATTTGGATCTATACTTGAAGCCCTAAGGTCATGCTTTTTCACACCAATTGTCCCTTTGATCCGTTTCCGGGAACAATGCAGGTTTGTGCTCCACAGTTTAGTGCATTTTGGAGGTAATTCATTGCTTTTGGGGTAACTGCCAGTTTCTGTCCAACCTTTTGAATTGCAATAGTGTTTTGTGCAAAGTGTTGGTTGATCCCTCCAGAAGAAAATGAAGTGGAATGGAGGACCATTGCCACAACACGATTTGATTCCACTGTACTGTTGGAATCACAAAGTCCGCCGAGAGACCTTTGGGTGTTTCCTCATTTTCTCTTTTCTGATATCACTGAAACAGCATTCCCATGGCGTGGCAACCTTACCAGGAAAGAGGAAGAGGATGCTGTCGTGGTGTTGAAGATCTCGCGACAGATATCCAATGAAGCGAAAATTCAATGAACAGCTGTAGAAGCAACGATTGGTGGTCCAATACATTGTCCCAAAAAGCTATTTTCGTAGTTGCAGAAACTCATCGTAATTGGGCAATTTGAGACAAATCACCCCTTCTGCATTGTAGTGCATCGGCACAACACTGCACCACATAATACCCATTAGCAATCCAAGATATCCAGAAATTGTGCCCCCATATGGCACATTACAGAACACAATCAAAAAAAGACAAATCAAATTTTTGGAGACTTGTAAAGACTACATCCACTTGAGATTTGTCCAAAGACTCTCAGAAATAAAATCGAGCCTTCATCGTTTGGTAAGATACTTATCTTTGCTTCTTCAATACAACAAAAAACACAACAATGCCATCACTTACATCAAGAAGAACCTGATTGGGTTGTAGAACTCGTGGATTCCATCACAACTGCGAACGAGATCAAACATCCTAAAAACATTGTAACCACAGTTTTGAAAATCAATGAAAATGCAATTCTGTTGTGACAGCGATACAACTCGTCCGCTTCAGACTCCACTGATCAAAACTATTCTTTAAGTGGATCGTCAAGCCGGAGAAATACAGACTAAAATCAAAGGTTCCAAATGCGGAAGTGAAGGGGTAGCTAAGCTGACATCGTTGACAAAAACCACCAAGCATGATAATTACTGTGATGATATTTTGAGCTTTATTACACATACTTATGAAGCGACCCTGGAGACCGCGGGAGCACCACAAGAATCATCAGAAAAGCAACCAAGCAGTCAGAAGCAAGTGCGTGCTGGTAATATGCAATAAATTCAATACACGTGGAAAACCTCTCGGCGGACGCCAAATACCACGGAAAAACATCCGATTTGCGCTAAGACACCAAACTTTCAGCCATGGCCAATGAGCAACACTGAGTCTGCACAGAAAAATTTTGACGGTTTCATTCCATGAGTGCACGTGTGCCATAGGAGCAGATTGTTACTTGCAAAAGCTGGACCACAGCGTCCACCTGGAGTGAGAGGGGATTGATGCCAAGAGGACTAAAATTGTACTACTGGTCACGCACCTCTGCCCTTTGAGTCAAATGCACGTGTACCTTCATGCAGCTCACATGAACAATCAACTTTTGTTGAATCCATGCATGCGTTGTGCCAAACCGTGAAACGTGCGCACACAAGTGTTACAAATATATGAGGAATGATGTACATATGAGGGTTATGTCAACCACCAAAGATACTGTTGAGAAACATCTTCGTGGGCACATGGAGCACGCACCATGTTGCACATGTTCTGTGGCATTGGTTGGGGGGGCTGCGTGGTACACTGTCAACTATCGTTATGCTTTGTAGCCCACAAACAAAGCTCTCACAGATGTGATGGATGGCCAAATGGAGCAGACGTCCTGTCTGATGGGGCAACCCGCCGTCGCATGCCCCTGCCACCCCCCCCCCTCCGGTTTCTGTTTTTGAGCCCTGTCATCAGGACTTCCAGGGTGAGGAACTGACGCAATTCCGCCCACAAACCAAGACACTTACCCTGCGCAAGCGCAGACACTAAACCGCTGGGTCCACCAACGAGCCCATTCTTCTTTGCAAAGGGAGTCACAACGCCGTCCAAAGTGGATTTCTGAGCATTTCGAGTTTGCGCAAGCAAGGGAACGACGTTCTTGCCGTGACCTTCGGCCGCTGCGCCTCAGGGCCACTGCGTCTCTCCCCCGCCGCTAACCAACACAAGGCGCCTTGGGACTGTGGCTCTTCCAAACTCGGTGCAGTTTCCCACAAAAAGGTCAATCTCTGCTGCACTCTTTGCGGCGTTGCCTTCACGCCTGGAAAGTCAACAACAGCCCCGGAGCTGCCCCTCTTCTCCCACAGATCACTGGAGGACCGCGATGGCCCCCTGCCCTGTCCCGAGTGTTGATTGACCGCAATCTCAGGGGGAGAACTCCGCACACACGCGCCACGCACCTTTTGAAGTTGCGATGGTCGTGCCATAACCCGAAACGCCACAGCCATCAAATGGCGACAACAAAAGTCTGAGCCCCCACTGACCCAAGACCCCCGTCTCCCTCCTGCCGCAAATCCACTGCACGTCCCCTTCGCTTAGCTCTTGACCCGCCCGCGCAGGTCATCGGGCAGAGCTCCATAATGGCCCAGTATAGACTTCATCTTCTGCTCTGCCTTGTGCTCCTGCCAATTTTTGGACACGGTAATGTACGTGTACGGCTTATTCGGTGTGTCGAACACCCTGAGGAAGGTGTGCAAATGGTGGGTGTGCAAGACATTGCAGACCACGCTCTCCTGGCGGACCAGGGCCCACCACCCCAGCGAAGATGAGACACCCAAATCCTCAGGGGAAGTGGGGGGGGGGGGGCGAGAGAACAAAGAATGGCCATCACACAAACGATGAGATGTGGTGTGTGTGGCACGGGGGGGCCGTAGCAACGGGCCATACGCCGACTCCCTCCCACTCTCGGACCACTTTCAGGGCGCGGGGGGGGGGGGGGGGGCTGGGTCTGGGGGGGGAACGGGGGCTGGGTCTGGGGGGGGGGGGGAAGGGGGGCTGGGTCTGGGGGGGGGGGTCGGCGTAAAGGGGGGTCCGGTCCCGGCGCCCCCCCCGTGGTGTGTGGCATCTTCAGGAGACTTCCCTCTTCTGAACGGCGCTGCTCACAAAGGGACTTGGAAGTGGTGGACCGCCCGCGAGATGCCTTTCGAACGGCTTCTCCGGAAGCAAAGTCTGGCAAAGTGACAGAGTCTGTGGCACGCGTCCTGTGCAGCCGAGCGGCGCAACGAAGAGAATAACAGGAATGGGGGGGTGGGGGTGCCATCAAGGCTGAGCTAGTGTGCCGGTTGGTACTTCCGGGTGTTCCCCCCTCGCCTTGCGCAAGCACGCGGAAAGTCAGGAAAACGACGGTCAGACGGGGTCCCGTGCTTAGACAAGGCAGTTCCCACAACAGGAAATCTAAAGGAGCGGTCAGGAAAACAACGATCGGACGGGCTCTCGTGCTTGGACAAGGCAGTGCTTGCGCAAGGGGGCGGGGGGGGGGGGGGTACGTACGTGTTCGTTTTTTGCGGAGGGAATCCTCCACTCTTGGATAGGTGGGTTGGTTGCACAACCGTTGGGTCGGGGGGGAAGAGAATGGGACTGCGAGTGGAGAGCAGCCTGCTCGGCTCCAAACAGCCGGGGGGAAATGATTTTTACGAGGTGAGAGCGGGACAGTTGTCCCGCTACTCACGAGTGCTGCTTCTGCCCCTTGGCATCCCTCCCACGCCCGGCGCCGGCATGCCCCGCACAAAGCCTTCCCCAAGGGGTTTGAAGGGTGCTCACCACCACATCTGATGTGGGAAATATATCACAGGGCCAATGGTTCCGGATCACCAAGTGTTACCAAGTGTTATGTGGTGCGCAGCATACTCAGGCGATTTGCTGGTCAAGAATTGGGGGGCGAGGGTGGTGGGGGGGGGGGGGCGAGGCTGACACCCCTCCAGACGGCAAACCAGCACCCCAGCGACCCTATCTTGACCCCAAACATTGGCCAGGGGATGAAATTTGGAAAATTGTCTGACGGGACCCACCCACCAAAACGCCCAGACCCCACCCCATCTGCAAAGAAGCCTTTTCAGCCTAACCCCCCAGCAGCTACTGGCGGGCATGGAGCTGTTCGAGAAGGGCACATCCCTCGCCCCCTCCGCCGCACTCGTGCTGCCCACTGCGGCTGAGATGAAGCGGAAAAGTCTTGCAGTCAAGGCCGAAGAAATGGATGGTGCAGTTGTAGCAGGAGCAGGGTCGGTCATCCTTGCTGACCACTGGGCCACACCGCATTTGCGCATGCAGCCCTACGCCGCGCCACATGGCCTGGCCAACATGTCGCATGTTTTACCCCTGGTTTCCAGAATAGTGCACCGTGTCTTGGGTCAAGACTGCCTGGTATTTGCAATCCCCCCCCCCTTGTCCTAACACGGGCCAGGCTCTGGTTCAGGGGGCAAAAATCTGGACACACAGGGTCGCCTTGTTGGGACAAGCCCGTGTGACCGCGCGGCACGTACCACGGAACACATATTGCAGACATCACCCAACCCTACTCCTCCAAACATGACAAAGGGTGTCCAACACGCCAGCATATACCCCAAACACAAGAGCACAGGGAATTACAGCCACACCAACACTTTGACACCCACATGGGCCCTTCCTGCAGCCCACACAAAGCTACAGACCACAGTCCCTATTGGATTGGAACCGCAAAAACGATGGTTCCAAAAAAGGCCGAAAGGTGCGGAAACACGGGGTTGCCGTGTTTGGACAAGCCCTTGTTAGGGCAAACGTGGGGGGGGGGTTACTGCACAGGGGGATGAAATGGGGATTTACCCAAAAGGTGGACGGAAACGGCGTGCCGTGCGAAACTGCCATGCACCAACAACCCCATTATTCAAACAGGCCTTGTTTCCGTCAATTTCTGGGCCCGCTCGAGGCGGCTCACGCCTGAACAGCCCCCGCCAACCCCAGCCTCTGATGCATGCTCAGTCATTTCCACTAAACATCAGCCTCCTCCACATTTCCACTGCCATCACCCCTTGGCACATGAGCTTCGCCAAGCAATCATTTTTCAGCTCTCAATCCCCTGCTGGGGAGGCCATACTCTCATTTCGATTCATGCTCCCCTGGAGGGGGGGGGGGGCTTACTAGAGGGCAGCGATGGCTATGTATGCTGCTGCTCACCTTTGAGAACCCCGCCCAGCAGCAGTATAGATGTCGGCGTAGGGTGTCCCCACTGATGCGAAAGAGAGCTCCCCCAGACTGTGCCATCCACATGGATTACGGAGCCGTGGGGCACATGGAGGGCGACGCCACCACCATGTTTAGACCACAGGGACGATTCCTGTTCTACGCCCACCACGCAGCCGCAATGCCCCTGGGGCCCAGAAATTGACGGATACAATGGCACGTGCCGTTCGAATTATGGGGTTGTTGGTGCACGGCGGGTTTGCATGGTGTGCAGCACAAATACCAGGCAGTCTCGACTGAAGACATAGCGCACTACTCTGGGAACCAGAGGGTAAAAACACGCGACGTGCCGACATGACGAAGAGAGGGAGGAGAACGGAGTTCGAGGGGCTACACTCCGGGGCGAACGAGGGTTACATGCGGTGGGTCATTGTCTTGGGCTACCTCCAGCCATCTCACGCATGCGAGTGGGATACCTCCGCCTCACACCCAGACTGGCCCCCAAACCCCAAACCTCAGCTCTGTGGCCAGGGACGCACGCACGCACGCACGCACACATGGGGTAAACGTGACGATTGGGGGCTGGTCGAAATGAGGCTGGGCGGTCTAGTGCTCGGCAAATGAAGCGACATTCAACACAAAAGATATTTGCACCCCTCGGCTCCTTTGTACGAGAGAAGGTAGATGATGTAGTCCAGCTGCCCAGACTCACACAAGCAAAGCGAAAGCGACACCCAAGCTCCACACACACACACACAGAGAGAGAGAGAGAGAGAGAGAGAGACGCACACAAACGCACACACACGCACACGCCCATACACACAAAGGACAGCGCCCGCGCAGAGTCCCATGGGATGCAACACACATGCACGTTGACATACTCCATCTGCACAACACCAGCGTGATTCGCATGAATGTATTGCCAGTGCTTCGTGTTGACGTACCGCGTGCCGGGTCCCGCACGCCATTTCGGTGCTTTTTGCTTCACAAGGCAGAACTGGACAGGCGCAATGAGGAATGTCACCCGTGCCGTCTTGGGGCACCCAGAACGGTCCCCAGAGCGGGAGGAATCAAAACAGGCTACAGTCCCCAGAGCGGGAGGAATCAAAACAGGCTACAGTCCCCAGAGCGGGAGGAATCAAAACAGGCTACAGTCCCCAGAGCGGGAGGAATCAAAACAGGCTACAGTCCCCAGAGCGGGAGGAATCAAAACAGGCTACAGTCCCCAGAGCGGGGAGGAGTCTAGTCAATGTGGGGCCATGACCCCTGTTGTCTTTGGGTCCCCAAGGTGGGGGGATGGGTCAAAGATAAAATTTCTTCAGATTTGAATCCTCCATTACAATCTGAGCACAGTGAGAAATACGTGGCGCAAAACTAAAAAAATTACCCCTTGGCTAGGCTCAGAAAACACCACCCGGCGCCGTTGGGGCCTAGACCACAGTCTCCCAAAGCCCCGGAGGGGGGAGGTCGCATAAGACCGGGCCCGGCCGCGCCTCCCACAGCGTATCATCATTGTACACGGGCCCATCCACGTCTGCCCGAAGGCCCAGCATCGTCCAGGGGCCCCTCTTGCCCCTTGCAAAGGTCCATCCAGCTCTACACGAAGTACCATCGGGTTCGAGACGTCTACCCCCCCCCCCGCCCCTGTGAACACTTTCCCCCCTTTGCACAGTCCCCCCCTGGGGACCGTCGCTTGCCCAAAACTCCGTGGTCCCGAAGGCGCCGAAGAAAAATGTTCTTCTGGTCACAACGCTGTCGTAGTGCAAAGGTCACGTTTGGGTCACATGGCCCCCCCCCCCCCCCAGGGCCCCCAGGGGGAGGAGGGCACACTGTCGTTTGGTGACAGTGCCCCCAGGGAGGGGGGACACCGTCGCGTGTTCTGGGGGGGACCCGGTAGAGGGGCGGGGGGCACTTCCTGGTCATGGCATATGGTATGAGGGCGGACACCATTGCATCGTTCCCCCGAGCAGTTCGCACGTGGTGAGGCCCCTGTCCCATGTCTCATGTGCCCACGGGAAATGCCACCAAATGCAAGAGTGTGTTGATGCTTGGCCTCGTAGGAGAATAGAAAGAGAGGTAGCACTTCTGGTAGTACTATGGGCCTGTGTTCCCTTTCAACTTTGCATATCAAGCTGCGGTGGTATTTGTTTTGGTGGTATTCTTGTTTGAAGTTCCCAGGGTCTTGCTGTGGAGCTTTTTGTGGAAGGGTTTGGTTTGGGCCCCAAGGGGGCCGCTACAACCAGTTCTGATGCGACCCACCCCCCAGCTATCTGTCAAAACTTGGAAGGGGGGGGGCAGTTGGGGGGGAGGTTCGCTGGAGGGTGTGGGGCTTCAGCCGGGGGGGGGGGGGTGGCACAAGGCCTCGGTATCTGATTGTTTGCCTTTGGCGCCTATTGGCCTCTCGCCACTGCTCATTCTGACCCTTGGCCGGGGGGTTCCCAAGGTAGGGGGGCCTGCGTGCGACCCACTACTACCACATGCATACCTCCGGGGGGGATGTGTGTCTAGGGGTTTGGGGGTATGGAGGTATGCATGTGATAATAGCTTGCTAATTTGGCGCTCAAAGCATGGATGGTTTGATGAAAGGGAAGCATGCACAAAAAAAAATTGGGCGCCGTTGGCGCCATGCAACCGACCCACCATCTCTCAAAACCCGGGGGGGGGGTCGCATACAAGGACCGGGCCCGGCCGCCCCCCCAGGGTTTGGGCAGACTTTCAAGCTAGCACCCTGATCATGCCCCTGCAGTCCCCCAAACCATGGATTGATCTATCTGATGATGCTTCGGCCTGTGAGGGGCGTAGTTGGATACTGATGTGGCCAAATGTGGAAACCCTTGACCCAAGCAATGTTGTCAAGAATACAGCGCACCCCATCTGCTGTTTGTATCAAGCATGCAGCCCCTGCCACCCTCCCATTTTTGCACCCCCCCCCCCCGCAATTCCCCCCACCCATCCACAAGTGGAGGATCCAATCCCAAAAGGCACGTGTCCCTTACGCACACCTGGAGGTGCCAACCGGTATTCTCCTTCAGCCTTTATGGTGCATCCCCCCCACACACACTGTTTCAAATCTTGGTGCATTTCATAGAGCGCATTGTGCATTTTAGGACAAGTGGTCCACAAAACAAATATTTTGTTGTCCGTTTTTGAATGTTTTCTTAGCTTGGAGGAAGTTGAGAACAACACTGCACAAACAAAGGTGTTCAAAGTTGGTCGCAGGAGGGCGTTTGGATGGGGATATTTTGGAGGTTGCTTGACAAAGTGTCCCAAAAGAAGCTTAAAAGCCTTAGATGTTGCGTGTGCTTTTCAGAAACCTCGCAAGCTGCGGCTACAGATCCATGTAAGGGTACATCCAGCTGTACAAAAACGCCCATCCAGGGCTATACCAATGTCCACCCAAGCTCTTGAAAAGGTGGATTGCATTTTGTACAGCTGCAGATGGGCTTTTGTAGAGAGCTAGATGTACCTTTTTAGTTCGATCTGGACGGGCCTGTGTGCAGAGCTGGATAGGCTTGTGTATTGAGCTGGATGCATCTTTGCATTTTTGTATGGTACCAAGCCCCCCCCCGTGCGAGAGCAACACCAAAATCCCAAGATTTGACGGAAACAACATCTACCGTTGCTCTGACACGGGGGCGTATTTCTAAAGGGCAAAGTAGGACATGATTCTAGAAACAAAAAGATGCAGAAACAAAACCTGCTGCTGCTCTGACAAGGGCGTTGCTCTTGCAAAGATGGGGGGGGGGGGGGGCTAACTTGAACTGCGGGCCACAGGGGAGGCGGATGCACCAGAACCCTGGTCGAAAGGAGCGTCTGCGAAGAGCACCGCCGCAGCAACATGCGGATGCCCCCCCCCGCTCCGCCCCTCCCCCTGAGCAAGGCACACCTAAGCGGCTGCACATCGGGCGGTTTTCCTTCTCCCCTTGCAACCCCATGCAGCGACCCACGCTGTGCCATCTGCGCCTCGGCCAGGCAGCGGTGGCAACACCTCCTCCCCCCCCGCCTCCACAAAAAATTTCGTTGGCCCGCGTCATGATCCTTTTTTCTGGAGGGGGGGCTGCGACAGAGCGCGGTCCTGTTTTCCCTTGGACTGTGTGAAAATTGGCTGCCCTTGGGGGCTCATACCAGCCACCCCTCCCCCCCCCCATGTCGTTGCCAGCCCCAAGTTGTTGCCCCGCTATGGGATACAGATGTGTGTGCACGACCGGTACCGTTCAGCATAAAGCAGAAGTGCAAAGCAAAAGTCACAGAGAAAAGCTCTTCAGTGACATGTCATAGGCGCCTTTCGCTGCAGTAGAAGCAAACACAGAGAGTGCAAAGCGGTTCCACTGCACCTGAGTCCTATGAACTATCTTCTGGTTGACTCATGTATCATCGCCCCCCCCCCCCTTGCCCGTCTCTGTGCAACGCTGCCTGTGACCCTCTGGGTCAATCAAGGAGCACCACAGACCACACGCCCCGTGCACCCCTCTGGGGTTCAGTCGTGGGCGGGAGGAAGCTGCAGGTCACCCGACCCACAGACTCCCTCAGCAGCCTCGTGGTAGGGCACCCATGCCCCGCTGCTGGGGCCCGGAGCACCAGGCACACACAACCCCCCACACGCGCCAACCGCGACCCGCAGCAGAACGACAAAAGGTGTGCCCCTGCCTTGAAAGCCCCCCCCCCCAAGGACCCCCCACGGCACGCGCGCCTACACATACAGGCACGGCGGTATCTCCCTCTCGCCAGCGCCTTGACGAGGTACGGGGATCGTCAGCAGTCTGGGCGGCTGTGAGACCAGACAACCAGGGGGGGTACCCAGTCGAGCCGGTGAGGTACGGGCACACTGGCCGTGGGTCACCACCTTTGGCGCAAGCCGAGATCCAAACCAAACCAAACCCCCCCTTGCCCGTCGTCCCACTCCTCCGAAAAGGAACATCCCCCCATCCCCCGTCGCTGGCCCCCCCACCCGGGACGAAGAATCCTGACCCGTGCGGCAACACATCACCACTTGAATGGATCTGCCACGTCCCTCTACAGGCCTGGCTTCAGAAATGGGCTCAAAAGGGAGTCCGCCATAACATACGTCCGTGCCCACCAATGCACCATGATTCGCCTTGAGCCCCGGACGCTTGGGCTTAGGCCTCCCATAGGAATTCCCCAGCGATTTTTGGGCTGCCTTGGCCTTCCAACGCAACTGCCGCTGCACATTGGATATCAACCCGTCGCCGACAGGCCGACTGAAGGTCTGCAAAAACATGGGCTGGGCAACAAAAAAGCAGTGTGGCGGGCAACCATGTTGGTTGCAGGTTTGGGGCTGGTATTCTGTAGCAGATTGAGGAGAAGGGCCACGACTGAGGCTGTGGCAGGTTAAACTTAAAGCACGGGGCTGCAGCAGGGCATATACAGTGGGAGTGCAGCGCAATGTGTATTTGTTGCCCAAGCAAAGGGGGTTCGATTGAGAAAAGCAGCATCACAACAAACGGCAATGCAGAATGCGATATTTCATGCCACCTCCCAACACCCATGTGCATCCATGTGTACTATTGGTCTGGCCCCTGATAACCCTGCAAAAAAAGCGCAAACTGACACAGGGTCAGTCCATGTCATGGTCTTCCCATAATCTGCTTCATCATATACTCATTCCGCACAACCTCATCGGTCTTCACTGACTCATATCTGCAATTGATCCTTGGCCATTTGGACCTTTTGGGGAAGACCCTTCAGCCTCTTTGTCCAGCACCTTCAGTACAAGGATCACCAATGGCACAAGAAAGCGTGGTCCAGCTGCAAAGACCTTATGTGCATGTACCCAGTGTTGCAGAGCTGGTGCACTGCACATGCTGCAAAGGGATTGTATCCCCTGCCCGGATCCCAACAGATTACGGTTGCTGACCAATGTGTAGCTACATGAAACCCACAAACATATTGACATGTCTCGAATGTGGTGTCATTGCTGGCCATGAGGCTATTAGGCCAGAATTCACAAACTTGTGCATTTGGTGCTCCCGACTTAGAATCACATGTAAGGGCTTAGCGTTGATTTTCTGAGATTTGGAGTTCTATGAATGATCAAATTTTACAGAAAGCACACACACAGCCCTCAATACCTCTGATGGCTTGGAATGGGCGAAACGGGATCTATAAGCCACCACTAAATTCAAATTGACGGGCTCCATGCAGATGATTGGCAAGATTGTTGATCATGATCGAAAAATGTGTCCTTTCTTTCCCGATAAAACATATGGCCCACCTACACTTGGGCAAGGCGTAGCTGGCCACAAGTGGCTGCAGTAGACATTGTGCGGAATGCACTCTGGGAAACACCTCAGTCATTGTTGTACACGCATCAAGGCACCGTCAGGCACCTACATCAATCAAAATTGTCGGTGCATGCATTTTTTTTTTGCAGTAAGTCGTATAATTATAAAAAAAAAATCAGAAAATTGAGAAAAAATGCCACTCTTGCAATATGTACGCAATATGTATAATTCCATACAGCACCCCATAGCGACCTTAACGATGGGGCGCCGAGTCTACAAAGCAGAAAGTCCTCTGTGTGGCCACGATTTAATTGGGACTCGGCGAATGTCAAGATATGGAAAAGGGCAGAAAGGATATCCACTCGGGTGCGCTCCAAGCTCAAAGGCTCTCTGCATGCAGTGCAGAGACCATACAGGCAACGGTGCAAATGGAATGGAAATACTCTGTGTGGCCACCAAGGGGTTGGGACAAAAAAATAGCATGTGTATATGCTCCACCTTTGGTACACCAAACAGGTGGAGGAAAATATAAGGCGAAAAGCCTGCAAAACATGCACCCGCTACAAGTAGTTGCAGAATGCACGTTTGTAGAGGAGGTTAGTCTTCGTATAGGAGGACTTGGGCTTTGCAACAAGACTGGTGTTCCGCTGACAAGCCTCGCGTAAATCAACTACCAGTTGCTTGGTTAGCTCATGGATGAAACATTGGTCATGCTCTAGCTGGCCAGATGCATATTTGGGGTAGCTATCCGGCACCTTGCACCACTCTCCTCAGATGAGGACCTTCAAAAAGGTGTCCTCCGATGTGGCAGGAATGGCCATGGAAGGTTGCGCCCTCAGCTTTGGGCCTTCCCGGCTTTGCTTAGAGGAAAGGGGCCAGTAAACGCGAGTGCAAACAAATTGTACAATCGTGTAATTTTTTTGCGGTAAAGTCGGGTAAATGCGAGTAAAAAAATTGTGCTGTTTTGTAATTGTGCTTTTTTGCGGGAAACACGAGTAAAAAACCATTGTCCTGTGGTCCGTTTTTTTTGCGATAAACACGAAAACAAAAAACTTGCCCCGTCGTGTAAACACAGATACGCTTTACACACACTTACCGAAAAAATTACGATTTTTTTCTTACTTGGATCTGCTGAAACCCCCCCCCCCCCCTTGTAATAGCTACGCAAAAGTACGGAATTAATACGGTCCCTACGCCTATTGTAGCTGAGACAAGGGCGTGGCTTGCGCGCAACACATACAACCACCGACACACACATCAGTGAGTGCATGGTATGAGTGCATCTGAACCTCCGCCCACATTCCCAAAGGCTTGTAAACAGAAAAAAGTGTTTGAAACATGAAACTTCAGGTTCACACCCATGTTCCTACAAGCAATGAGGCATGAGAAGCCTACAGCCATCCTCATCGGTGTCTGTCCCCAAATGAGAATCAGAGTCAGAACTTCAATCAGAATCAGAATTACCAAATTAGTTCAAATCCTCAAGCTCCGACAACTTCATCCCATTGGGGAAGCAAAGACCCCGCACCACACATCACATCCCAGCAGCGTACGGCGTTCACTGGGTGCCTGCAGTGCACATGTGTGCGAGTGTGCCAAAGCACATCATCAGGCTGACCACTGCCACTACTACAAGACCCAGCACCACACAGCACATCCAGCGGCGTACGGCGTTCACTGGGTGCCTACAGTGCAAAGGCGTGATGTGAGCAGGGGGACTCATCACAAACATGACACAGCCCCTCTTTCCCTCTACAATCGGCACACAATCACCTTCCGCTAAGGGGGAATGTTTGCCCGGCGCGCGCCCAGCGCGCTACTTTTGTATTAACTATCCCGACTTCAGCCCCAGATTTACCCTCCCATGGTGACGGACTTGCCTCCGGATGCAAAACTGAGTGAAATGCAACAAAATGCGGACTGACTGGTGCAACTCATTGGGGCCGCCACGCCAGATGTTCCTAACCAAACCCCAATGCCACAACCGAGCAAACAGCGTGAAGCGTGGATTGTGAGTCCCTAACCCCAACTCGAGGGGCCACACCGAAGCGTGGATTCAAAGATTGTCCCGGTTTCCTCAATAGCACCGGAAGGTTGGGGCCCAAAAGAGGGCGGAAATGCTACGTCACCCCTGCATTCTCGGGGGTCCCCAAAAGAAGGGGAACAAAATCAGAAGTCAAAACCTACGCCAAGGGTCACCATGATGCACCACGCAACAAAGCGTGGATTCAAAGATTGTCCCGGTTTCCTCAATAGCACCGGACGGTTGGGGCCCAAAAGAAGGCGGAAATGCTACATCACCCCTGCATTCTCGGGGGTCCCCAACAAAGGGAACAAAATCGGAAGTCAAAACCTACGCCGGGGGTCACCATGATGCACCACGCAACGAAGCGTGGATTCAAAGATTGTCCTAAGTGCGCCCCCTTAGCGCACCCCCTAAAAGGTCACCGGTGGGGCACGGGTCCAAAAAGATGCCCGGCGCGCTAACGTTCCCCCTAAGTCTCTGACCATGAAAACTGTGGTCAGAAAACCCTAGAAAAATGAGGGTCAGACCCAAACCCATGTCTTATGTGGCTGCACTACATTTGGTACCGAATTAAAATTAGGTACCAAATTAATACGGTCCCTACGCCTACTGTAGCTTGGACAAGGGCGTGGCTATTACAAGGGGGGGGGGGGGGGGCAAATTACAGCTTACACCGCAAAACACATTGTTCAAGGTGTTCAGCAAGGCGCCGTTAGGCGGCGCCACACATTGTGCTTACTGTCCAGCAAGGCGCTGCTTGGATAAGGGTGGGTTGGGGGAAATGTTGCATGCATCTTTTTGTGGCATTTTTTGTGGCACAACAAAAGATGTGGAGGGACACACTTGTGCAAAACTAAATGACAACCAACATGTACCACAGCGGCTTGTGTGATGCACTAATTGCCATAAAGCTTCCGTTGCCATGGCTCCTAGCATTCTTTATTTGGTACCCTACCTTTCGGGGTTTGGAACCTCTCCTCATCCTCCTCCAAAACAGTGAGTGACACTATGACCCTATGCACAACTGCCACAACATATTTGCGGAGAATGGACCTACATGAGACTTGTGTCACCTCCTTTCGATGACCTTTCACCCATGGTTTTCTTTTGGTGTTGGAAAATGTGTTCATGAGTTTCAAGAAGCCATGCACGGGTGTAATGATTACCGAGCTGGGTCTTTCCTAGTGGAGGTTTTACAACCCATTTTACGGTCCAAGGTGAGCAATATATTTTGGCAGCAGCGAGGAGCAAGCAGCATCAGCAACAAGAGACAATTAACAATTATTTGTGTGGACACCGTGGCTCAAAATCAGCATCCAGTAGCTCAAAATGACCGCAGAGCAAACGTGCATCACCTGAAACAAGTTTCATGTTATTTTGAGCCACGTAGCCCAGTTTATGGCCGATTCAGTGTCCAAAAATGACGATTTTCAGCCAGATATCAGGGCAATCGTCCTGAAAGTTCAAGACAATTGCCAGTGTGTCACGTGGGTGTCTCCAATGAGGGCCGTTCTTCCACAGTCCACAATGATTGCAAATGGGAGTTCAAGGAGGCATCTTTCACGCCATGTTGCCATGCAGTGGTCCTTTTTGAGGTGAAAATGAGCTGTTTTTCAGCCTGTATTCAGGACGACTTCAGGACAATCCCCAATGTGTCATGTCAGCATCTGTAGGAGAACCAAAAGGACCCAGCTCGGTCCTAGTTGTAAGTCTTGATTTTAGGTGATTGACAATGTGATGACGAGCCAGCAATTGTGCTCTTGGGGGCTACAACACCCACATCACTGCTGAAGGTGTTGCTTGGTGAAATATCGTAAAATGATTGAAATGTGCCCTCCCCTGTAAGCTATGCAAAAGTAAGCACTGCCCTGTAAGCTATGCAAAAGTAAGCACTGGTGTCATCACTTTTGTGCAGTGTGAAATGGGGCCGTGCAAATGGCTTTATCAACATGAATACATGCCTACATCAATAAAAATAAGGAAAATCGGTGATTCCCGAAATGATTCAAGTCGAAGTGACATGTAGCTGACATAAAAAGTGGGGTACCTCCCAAAAATGCACCTCAAAGGGGATATGTTCACCACGCAGAGACTCGTTGGGAAACTGGTGTGGGTGGCCAAGCTCATAATCCACATCATGGCAAGCAACTTGGCGGCCGTGTCGCGGGTACTACTACGGTCCCAGAGACTTAGAAACAGCCGCTGATGCTTCTCGTATGTTCAATTAACCTGGAAAAAGTAACCAGAAGTTGGTCTCAATGAGGATGCAATTCAAACGCGTCCTAGCACCAAGAAGCATCAGCACAACAAAGCCAGGGCTCATTCAGGTGAATATGCAGCACCAATAATCCACCCACGGTGTTGAAGTGTACATTATTGTTGCTTGGTTTAGTGACTACTGGAGCTGGATTCTGGGTCAGAGCTGGAATCTGAACTGGACTCAGGGTTCAAATCAGAGCTGGAATGTGAGGAATTGCTGGCATCCGTGCCACCGCTCTCCACACTGGTTATGTCATCCCCACTGGATGCAGGCTGGGGCTCCAAAGAATTGGTGTTTTCAAAGGATTCCACGCCTGTTTTCCGTTTCTTTCCCTTGTCACGCATGGTTTGTGCTATCTCCGGACACACCACTTTTCACTGTGGGCACAACAAATAACAAATAGAAATGCCCTGTAGTACCCACCCACCAAATAATGAAGCCAAGCGTATATCCATCCTTGACACACAGGGTCTGCACGCCCGCAGGCCAAGGCAAACATTCGGTGTGCATAACATTTCTTATCCGGGTCACGCACTAAAATAAGAGGGGGTCCAGGGGGAGGCCCCCGCCCTCCTCCTCCTATGGTTGCCAGCTGTTCTAACACATCCATGAGGTGAGGAAGGCAAGAACTCTTTCACCAATTTGCCCAAAGTAATGAAGGTGGCAACCAAGGCGTCGCAAAACATCTGGACCCTGACGTCAACTGCACGTCAAGCAAGTATGGGGCATGGGTGCAATGATACCGATAACTTGCACCACTGCTGCTCCACCTCATAAGAATAGTCATTGAGAAGCAAGGGACGGCATGAAAAAAAAGGGGGGGGGTCATTGACAGCGCCACAGCGCCACACTGAGGAATGGCACAAGAAACATTCGTCACAAGTGGAGCAACCATGTGGGTCCACTTGTGTTCGGCGACTGCGCACAGCCCAGCAGGCTGCACACACACGCAACGCCCATTACTGATGTGACTTCACTGGGAGCAACACTCAACAACAAACCCAAAAAAAAAAGTCCAGACTTGTAGTTGAAAACCACACAAATAGGAAATTTTGATTTGTGCCCCATTGCTGCCGAAGCCTTGCGTGAGCAAGGCCCTCTAAACCCAACAAACCAGGTGATGTCATTTGGAACCCATTTGTCAGGGTAGGCCCATGGCTCTGTATGGAGTCAGGTCACCCTAGGCCTGCATTCCTTCCTGATATCCACAGTGTTGGACAACGTACAGCCCCGCTGACCGTTGTCTGATGATCACCACAACATGCACATGTCAATGCTGCAAAGCCACGTCTTCCATTTTCTCAAGCCTTAGCTCCACTCAGGAATTCCCATGGTAGCAGCACCCTCACATTGAAAAAAAAAGGGGGGGAGAATGAGGCACCAGAGCCAGTCCCATTGCCTATGCTCGCATCATTCCATGTTTATTTCTGGTTAGGAGATGGAAATTGGCCTAATTTGTGTACAGCGCACAGTGCACCCCCAATATGCATCTGCCGTGGAACCCAAATAGCCAATGAGTCAGGGAAATTCTATTGCCACCGGCACCTCCAAGAGAGACAGTGGCAGCTATAGGCTAACCAAAGTTTGCCCACCACAATGCTAACGGGCCCAATAAGAACCAGTAGGAGGTGCTAGCTGGTGCTACACGGCTCCCCACGGCTTTACATGTATTCCCAGTGTCACCAAATGATCACCCCACCACGGCCCAAGGGTCCCCAAGGGTCGTCAGGGGTTACCCCGAAATGGTGCTTTTTCAGCCAACCCACACCCGCGGGGGCCCCATAGAAGGGCCGATCTTGGAAAGTCGGAGATATCACCTGGGAGCCACGTCATTCGTTATGGGGTCCATACAGAAGAGAAAAGTGGAATGGGTCCTGGGTCCTGGACTCACTGACGGTGAGGTTGAACTCCCACTTGATGCCTCATGGATGAGGAGAAACTCTCAGAGCAGGAATCAGCAATATCCGCAGAAGGAGAACAGGGTGGGACACAGATGTGATACACACTCTTGAAAGCTGGGATACACACATGATACGCACTTCCGAAGCTTGGGATACATTTTGATCCAGTAGGTGGAATTTTGGGGATACACTCTAAAGATTGCTGTGAGGGTTTGTCAGGGGCAGGCTTCTTTTCGGCCGAAGAGGGTTGGCGTGCTATAGAACATGGGTAAAGGTTGTTGATAACTCTACAACACTCCAGAAAGCACCCTTAACAAGCCTTCCGAACTTCAATGGCCCTAACGAACGCCCTTTGGCACGCTACAGTCCCGCCCTCTGGGCTGTTTGATTTGTGGTGTCACATGCTTGTGTGGTCGGTTAATAACGGTGGGTATGATTCCTGATTGCTCAGAGGCTCCTATCAGGGTGTGGTGGGGGCGCTCACAGTGGCTGTCGCAGCCACGTGCTGCCCTCTTCAGATCCCCAATGGCGGCTGCAGTATGCTTCGGCCTTGTTTCCCCCCTTAGCACACAAAATTGCCATGCCTGGTGCCAAGAATCCCTCGACATTCCTGTCGCCCATAATGGCCTGCAAGCCAAGCGTGGGTAACCCCATCCCCGCGTGCCCGGGAAAACAGCCATGCAATCGGATCCTGATCTTCCATGTCTTCCTCCCAGCAAAGCTTTCCTCAACCCTCTAATTGCGTGCACAGTCTTAACTGACCACGCGTGTGTGCCACATGCCCAACTTCACCGGGGGAGTGCTCCTCAAAACACTTCGCAATTCTCGCTGGCAAATTATGTGTGAATGGGGACGGCCGCCCCATGGCAACCAAAAACGAATTCCTTCGGGGGACATGACTGGGGGCAAGGGTACGTGCCTCGGACACATTCCAGTGGCCAGAGCCCCGTGGAGGCCAGACGGGCCCTGACTGCCCTCCAATGCAACGCACCAAAGCCGCCAACGAGACCTGCCTGCCTGCGGTTTGAAGGTGACGCTAAGCCCCCCAGAAAGACCCGCACGTGCACTGCGCCCACAACTGCCACGGGTCAAGACTTCCCTCTGCTGGCGGGCCTCACTGGGCCTCAGCTTCCGCAGCCAAGACAAGGCGGCGCCGCGCAGTGCCATTCCGGTCGTGGGCAGCACCTGCGGGTACCTCGCACGGAATGGACAGTCGGCCTCGTCCCCTGCCCGATGCTGCCAGTCCCCCACCGAATCTTTGCCGGACGCGTGCGGCCCCTGTCTCCCGCGCCCGGAGTGCAGGCGAGTGCAGGCTTGCAGGATGGGGCACCCCCTGCAATTCAGCGGATGTGGCGCGTACCGCGGACGTCATCGAGGCCGTCCCACTCCTGGACAGCCGTGCAGACCGCGGGTGGATCACCCGCCCGCCGGGCGCTGCAAAGCCGGTGGTTTGGGGTGTCAATCCGAGCGTTTGGGTCCGCGAAGTCACGCAAAGGTCACTGTGTGCCCGATGGCCCTCCCCGTGCGCCAAGCCCCTACTCCGCAGGCGCATAGTCGTCGCCCTTGCCGAAGTACTTCTCGTGCCGCCCGCTCAAAAACTGGATCAGTTCGTCGAGGCGGCGCTGTATGACCTCGTGCCCCGGCGCCTCCAGCGACCCGCCCTGATTGTACTCGTTGTACTGTGCAATGAGGCTGGGCACTTTGATGAGCAGCCGCAGCAGATGGATGCCCCCGTACACGTCCACGGGCCGCACCAGCTCCTCCACGCCCCCGCGCTTGCGCACCTTCTTCATCGCCTTCTGCTTGGCGTTCTCCCCCGTGACCTGCAGTACAGGGAGGGACGGGCTAATGGTGCTGGACGTGGAGCAGGGCTTTGCTTGAAGGGGAGGGGTGCGATCGGGGAAATTCCAGAGCGGTTGCAGAGCGGTCACAGGGGATGTGAAGCGGTTGGGGGGCGGTTACTGGCGGTTGGAAATGCGGTTGGGGCTGATGTTGGGGTATGGGAATGCCTTTGAGGTAGAGTCAGGGCCGGAGTGTTGGGGGGGAGGGGGTACCCCCCCCTGTTGAAGCGATTCCCTGACGTGGAGGGCAGGCCATGTCGTAGCGACCCCCCGGGGGTGAGACCGAATGAAGGTGAGCTCAGCGAAGGCGGAGGTGGAACCCTTGGTAGACTGACCTTGGCACAGCCCCTGACCAAGAGCGACTGGATTGGGCCTACTCAACGGCTTTTGGCTTCAAAAAGGATTGGGAATGAAAGACGATGCAAATTGGTGTGGGAAAACGAAGCGCACTGTCAGAACGAGGACCCACTGCATTTGGGCCTTTCGGTGCGTTCTCTGTGGACAGCAGGCGTTAATGCAGTGGTGCGAGTGACCAAGCCACGCAACATCCTTTGATCACATATCGGAAAGTTGTTCCTCCGGGGGAAAACCGAAATTTACTGAAGTGAAGGGGCCAGAAATTTGGGGCCGGTTTTTTTTGTGCCTCTGAACCCCCCCTCCCCCCCGCTGGGTTGGGGTATTTTGCCCACGCCTAGGGGAGAGGTAATGTGGCCAGAACAGCCGTGCGAAGGGCGGTAGGTGTTGTAAGGGTGGGGCGTGTAGCAACGGTGGTGGGGGTGGGACCTCCACGCGGAACTGGGGCTGCTCGATGTCGTACAACAGGCACTTGTCCACAGCCGCGTTGAACATCAGTTTGAGCCCGTGGGCGAAGTACGCCACGATGTGCCGGTCGCGCTCGCGGATGGTCGGCATGCCGTGCATGCTCTGCACGTATTCGCCGAGGATGCCGGCGAGCGAGGGGCGCCCGCTGGCGCGCGGGAGGCGCTGCACTCGGCGCTGGCCGACTTGTGCGCGGTCGCGGCACAGCAGCGTGCGCAGCACCGGCGGCATCGACACGCGCAACAGCGCCGGAGGCGACTCAGCCTCTGGTCGCTTGCGCTTGATGCCGGTCATGCTCGTGCGACTGATCTTCAAGTGGCCCCCGTCGGTACCCTCCGGCACGGCCTGAGCGGCTGTCCCCGGCGCCGCAGGCGGCTTCGCAAACTGCCCCCCTTCCGGCGTCCCGCCCGGCGCACGGTCCTGTGCCTTTGGAATCGTGGCGCGTGTCGTGCTCTTGGGCACGGGGGCGCGCAGCTTCTCGCCTTTGCCGGCCCCGGCCGCCGCCGCCCCCGCCGCAGGGTCCGAAGCCGCGGCGCTGCCGCCGCTTCCGGGCGGGCGCCCGACCGGGTTTGGCATGCCCCCCGGGCCCGCAGCCGCCGCACTCGCCGCGTTGGGGGGGCGCCCCACCCCAACCGACGGCCGGGGGCCCGGGGCAGCCCCGGTAGCGCTGGGCTGACGGTTCAACAACACCGTCGTGGACCCACCCGCGGGAGCCGGGCCGCCCCCGGCCGCCGGGCGCGGCCCGACGCCCGCCGCGGCTGGAGCCGGCTTGCCCGGGGCCCCCACAGGGCGCACCGCCATCGCAGGCTTGGCCTGCAGCTTTTGAGGGGGAACTCCGGTCGAAGGGCGGCCGGGGCCAGGCTGCATGGAACCCCCGGCGGACGGTTGGCCGGGTCGCAGCGCGGCGCCCCCCATGCCAATGCTGCCACTGGAGGAGCTGGATCGTACGACTGGGGCTGCCCCCCCAGGCCCGACAGGCTTGGCAGCACCGCCCCCGGTTGCGGGCATCCGGGCGGCCCCGGGGTTAGGGGACGGGCCAGGCTTCATGGAGGGAGCAGCCCCCGGGGGGGCCTGCCGCGTGGCAGCAGGCGCTTTCGGGTTGGGACTGGCGGTAGTCCGGGGGATGGCAGCGCTGGACAATGCAGGGCCACCGCCTGCCGAAGCCTGCACCGCGGGCTTAGGGGTGTTTGTTGGCGCAGCGCTCGGGGTTGGGGCCCCTGTTGGCGGCTGACCGCTGGGGCGTTGAGGCTGGGAACTCATGAAGGTGGCAGTAGCAAAGGTGAGCACACGCTTCACATTGTTACAACCACAACAGAGCTTTGTGGGGAATTGAGAGGGTGCAGGAACCGCAAGGTACGGTCGGAGTGTAGGGTATCTGGGTGGGGTCTACCACAATGGTGCTGAGCTACAACAGCTCTGCTCTGATATACGATCACCTTCACCAGCTTGTACTCAGTTCAACAATGCATGCTGCTGCTACTCATGTGCTCCCATGATACACACAAACCCCAGCTTGTCTAAGCTGCTCCGCAGCTTGCAGTCCTTTGGCTGCTTTGCTGCGGCAATGTGGAGGCGGGACCACTGCCCCATCAACCAGAGGACATTGCAGAATGTGGGGGGGCAGCCTCGACCTCAACCAAAAACTGGTCAGAGGGCTGTTGTTTCTGCCACTTTTGCAACGTTCAGTTTTGCGGCCCCACAGTTTGGTTTGGTAAACAATGGGTGTATTTGTTGGCTGGGTTTCTTGGGACTGGGAATGGAATTCATTTGCTGCACGCACATTTGAGCTGTCCGAAGGAGTGTGATACGCTGCACAAACTCCCAAATGGTCCATTTTCGGGTACAATGTTGTAAGCATGGGCGCCACGAGGTCATGCGCAAACAATGTCTGGCCTTAGAGAAGCTGCAAAAATCATGTGTGCATTGTGTGCATCCCATGCAATAGTCGGAGCACAACAACCCAATGCCCCAGTTTCTTGTGCTTTGTACAATCCCTCATGCCCACCAACTGTCAATCAACATTTGGGGGACAATTTGCTAGTTGCCTAGAACTGTACCTCAAAAAACCAGACTGCAGTAGGTAGCCCGCGGATCAGTGACCGTAACCCCCCACCCCCATAGCACATCCTCCTATGTGGATGTGCTCCGTGGGGTGGCACCGTGAGGAGGGGGGACCAGCTATGGCAAGTGGCCCAGCCTGCAACTTCTACAACGCACTCCCGCACACCGCCCTACGCCGCACACCACCCACCACCCAGGGTGGCACCAACCCATTCCCGCACTTCACCATACACCACCCTCCACGCCAACCGTGACGCACCACACTGCGCTGTCCCACGACAAGCTGCCCCACGCCACGCTGCCCCACACCAAGCGCACAGAGGAGGATTCACCCATCCCCGCCCAACACTCTACCCACCACGCCACGCCGCTCCACACCGAGCACACGGAGGAGGAACCACCCATCCCCGCCCAACACCCTACGCCACCTGCCACCCACCACACCCACACATGGCACTGGTGGGAACGGAGACTCAAAACACACACCATGGACATCAAGGGGGGGGAAGGGGGTACATGATGCGCTCGCCACAAGGAGGACCGAGCGCGGGATCGGACGCGCAGACGGTTGTTATTTGCCCCCGTAGGGGAAAAGACCCCGCAAGTGGACATCCCACGGCCCAAAAGCCACAGTTGGGTAGGGGTCCCTCACTGCGGGGGTTGGGATGACCGCTTGGACGCACGTGACCAACGGAGAGGACATTTGCCCTCCTCTGTGTGGACCCGACCCCGAGCAGTGAAAGGAGAAAGTCTGGGGGCTCCATTGGCACAACCGGCCAAGGGGAAATGAAAGGTAGGTAGAGAGGGAAATGATGAGGACACAGGGTGGTGAGAGGCCGCTGGGCACCACCGCCTGTGGAGGGAAAGGGTCCAAGGGAAGGGCAGCGAATGACGATCGGCCAATAGGTGCAGCCAGCTGCAGACGAGAACAACACACCACGCCGACATGCCAACCCCCCCCCCCCCGAATGATCTGTGGATCACGGATCACCTACCCCATAAACCCCCCCCATCCCCATTGCCTAGCAAAACGTTCCGCGGTGTTTCCCAACCACCCGGACACGTGTACAATCGTGGGGTCTAACAAAGACACTCCGAGGGGCTAAGAACTAAGGGTTGCAAAGTGCACACGCATTGCACAAACTGATGCACTATTATCAAAAATTGAGTACATAAAAGGAATGTGGAACAAACAAAGGTTTTACCAATTTACCAATGTGCCAATTATTTTTGGATTATTTTTTTTGAGATAAATTGGTGGATCAGTTGATGCTTTGTACTTGTATGTTACACTTGGTGTTGGATCATTTTTTCTAAAGATGAATTGGTGGGTCATTTCTTTCCTTTGTACTTGCAAGTTACACTAGGCCACTACGTGTGCTTTGAACAAATTGGTAAAATAACTTCCCCCCAAAAAAGAAAAAACAAAGGCACACAAAGGCACCCCCCCCCCTCCGCACTGCCTAGTGTTTTGATCAAAAAATGCTCCAGATCACCTGCCCCGCAACACCCCCCCCCCAATGGCCTACCACACAAACAACATGCAAAAGGTGACCATTGGGCGTTTGAGAGCAGATGTTGCACATGGCTTAACTTAGCCAAAGCCCCACAAGCCCGTTGCTAGCAATGCTAGGTCCCTTGCCCAGCCAAACAAGAATGGGCTAGGAGTAGGGACAATATCCCTTCATAGGTGCGCTGATCATTTGGGAGGATGTATGATGTGGGAATTTTTTTCCACAAAGCCTTTGTCATGTAGAACTTGTCCCCTCATATTCCACAGCCTTTGTCATGTAGAACTTGTCCCCCTCATATTCCACAAACCAGAAGTACCCTGCTTTGGTTTTTTTTCGGTACTTTCTTCCGCCCCTGTCCAACATCTGTTCAACCGACAGGTTGTGCTTTTTCCTCGGTCTGGAACCTTGCGACTGCGAACTCCTGCCTCCGTTCTCTTGGCGTTCCTTTGATTTTTGGTGGTACTTATTCGCATAGGATTCTTTTGTATCCCACATGGTTGCCCAAACGTTGAGGAATTGGTTCAGTTTCATTCCTTCCGGCCCCTTCCGGGGTCCTTAAATAGCCGCACAAGGGCGGCTCCGAGCTTCTCCATCCACTTAGGAACACCCTCTTCCGAGAGCATGGTTTCCACCGCTTCTTCACACAGCTTCAGGCGCACCTTCTCTTTCTCGTGTTCTCCCGGTTTGGATTCCAGTTCTTTTATCCGTCTGCTCAGTTCTTCAACCATAGGACCAGGGTTTTTTTCCCCTTCCATCTGTTTGGCGCCTCGCACAAAAGTCACGCTGGCTCTTGATCCCACCACTCGAATTTCAAACCCTTTGTCCGTGTACATGGCATACGCTGCCAGTACTCGTGAAATGTCCTGATCCGTGTATCCCACGTCCTCCGACATGGTTGGAATCATGTCCCTAACGCTGTACTTCTCCACTCCAGCATTCGCCATTGCGAAAATGCAACGGTGGGGGGTTTTTTATTCTCAACGGGTCATTTCAGCCATTTTGAACGAAATTGTACCGGCTAGGGTTTTTGGTTCCCAGCCGGTACATTTTGGCGATTTGGGGTGAAAATGTGCAGGCTGGGATTCAAGTAATCGCTAGAACCGAGGCATTCCAATGGTGGCTAAAATGCTGGAACATTTTTGCCTCAAAGCCATTATGGTTCCAAGGTACAAGCGCCATCAGGACTTGAAGTGTAGCAACAAAACGGGGGGCGGTGTCCTCATAATGGCTAGGCTTGCACCACCTCGCGGCAAGGTCCCAAAAAAATTCCAGATGGAGACCCATACGGACGATGTCTCTCATGGAGGTCGTGGTGTATCTAGTGTTGCAAGCTCTAACCTGGCAATGGTGCATTTGTGCGGATTTGAGATGCATGAACATCTGCAACGGGCACTGAGTGACGGTGCAATACAAACGCAGAGGCACGAAAAACAGCTCAACGTCAACAAAGATATTGCGCACGTAGATATGACTAGAACCTACATCCATTAGTCACCCGGCACTAGCAGGCACACAAGCAGTGGCTTGTCAGTGGACTATTACAAAAAATGTGTTCATGCACGGGTTATTCTGTGGGGAAACCGTGTATAACACAATGCAAAGCAAGCGAGCAAAGGCTCAACAGCTTGTGTCATGGAACCTGCCAAACAAAGGGTGCACAACACAGATTGACAGCGGTTTTCATCCTACATACACAGTTTTCCCAGAGAAAACCTGTGTTTCTAAAGCTGGGTAGTTGGAGGGAAGTTTTTATAGAAAAAAACCATGTACAGGGACCACGGCCCCCCTTGCCATCACCTTCACTAGCCTTGGGGTGGGCCTTTGGGTCGCACCCACCATTTGCAATAGCAAATGGCAATTGCAAATCATGTGTAAGACAGATTCCATGCTTTGGTATCAATCTCTCCGAGCTGAAATCAAATAAATAGCACATGAAGAACAAAGTTGCAAACAAATGCTACACCGTATGGTACCGGTCTCTTTCAACCGCAATCGAATCAATAGCAAAGAAGAACTTCGGCATTCGCCAAAGAGGGCTAGAGTACAGTTCGCCTACTTGCATCCATCATGGCCTTCTTGCATCCATCAGAAGCCCAAACCGTGGTGGATGGGTAAGACTAGCATGGTAGAGCGACAATCACATTTCACCAGGCGACAATTTCGACTTGCATCATTTGCCCTCACCTCATGACCACAACGGAAACATCTTGCGTGCGCGTTGTTCAGAGGTGCCTTGTCTTCAACACCACTAGCCTTCCATTCGGCTACCTTGAAAGGAGAGGGAACAAATCCCAAATGCTGTGTTGCGACACCACCAGGCATGCTGGGAGCTGCATTATGCTAGCTTCTTATATACCTCACAATCATATGTCAATTGCTCATGCATGGAAAAAGACTCACACACCTTGGGTTTCTTTTCGTTACCCTGTGGCATACAATGCCCAAAAAACTGTGCACGTACACGGGTTTTTTCTGGGAAAACCGTGTGCAATGCAATGCCAAAGGCAACGAGCAAAAGCTCCACGGTATCAAAAAGACATTCCTGCAATTCGGTAGCATGACGATTTTTTGTATGCAACACACATCGAACACAGACTTTTCGCTTCAACTCGTACTAGACAATTGCCAATTCGGATCTTGCTCCTATGTGTGTGTGTGTGTGTGTGTGTGTGTGTGTGTGCACCCACCTCCCCTACCAGGGGTAGTGGCCACTTGGGCTCCTTGAGCTGCCCACGCCTTGAGGCGGCCTTACACATTTTTCTACATGATTGCATGTGACGGTGAAGACGTTGTCTTTGTACCATGAACGATGATGTGTACCATGAAAACGATGATGATACACCATAGGTAGCCGCGGATATTTTGAATCCACTTAGGGCTCCGCGCAATGTTCCGAAACTTGGCCACCCAGTGAAGGAGAAAAAGGATGGCGAGGCAGAAGAAATGAAGACCAGTGATGCGAAAATGGGGGGGGGGACACGGGAACCTCAGGTGGAACAAGCAACGGCTTTGGATGGGGAAGTCTTGTGCATCTCCGAGGACTCCACCACGATTTGGGTCGTGGGCTTGTGATGGGTGCAAGAAGGCCATGTAGCGAACTGTACTCTAGCCTTCTTTGGCGAATGCCGAAGTTCTTCTTTGCTATTGATTCGATTGCGGTTGAAAGAGACCGGTACCATACGGTGTAGCATTTGTTTGCAACTTTGTTCTTCATGTGCTATTTATTTGAGTTCAGCTCGGAGAGATTGATACCAAAGCATAGAATCTGTCTTACACATGATTTGCAATTGCCATTTGCTATTGCAAATGGTGGGTGCGACCCAAAGGCCCACCCCAAGGCTAGTGAAGGTGATGGCAAGGGGGGCCGTGGTCCCTGTACATGGTTTTTTTCTATAAAAACTTCCCTCCAACTACCCAGCTTTAGAAAAAATGCGTTCATGCACAGGTTTTCTCTGGGAAAACTATGTATGTAGGATGAAAACCGCTGTCAATCTGTGTTGTGCACCCTTTGTTTGGCAGGTTCCATGACACAAGCTGTTGAGCCTTTGCTCGCTTGCTTTGCATTGTGTTATACACGGTTTCCCCACAGAATAACCCGTGCATGAACACATTTTTTGTAATAGCAATTGGATTTTACATTGTGTTGGGTCAACTTGATGCGAGGTAGAAAAAAAACGAAAGAAAAAAAGCATTCCAAGGGGTGCACAGGGATGGAGATGTTGTGAAAAACTAGAACGGCGCTTACCAGTGCAATGAGAGGCTACCATGGGCATGCAAGGAGTGCGATCAAAGTCCTATCGGAGGAAGCCTTTTCTCCAACCCTCAATAAAGCCCTTGGTCAGATCTCCTCAATGAGGACAAAAAAAAAGCCCTCTGGTGTGGGAAGATGCAATGAATTATCTCCGCTTTCTTTGTGTTGTGAGCGGTCTACCCTTACTCTCGCCCCAAGTCACAACCGCCCACACCACGACAATGGTGTGAGCCCAGTCCATCGAGGTGTTAAACGTTGTCTGCAACCATGATAGCAAATACCGAATGCCATATGAGAAGAGCGTGTTGAAAGATGTGAAACACAGAAATCTGGAGTCACGGCGAATCTTGCAGTTGTGTAAAAAATCTGACGGGTGTGCTTTGTTCTATGCATTTTCGGAGTCACACCTAACCTCGGTGCGTAGAGCATGTCTGAGGGACACCTAAAACCCAAACCCCCCCTTCAAATCTTAGGGTTTGGGCCATGGTGCCTACGTGTATCAGTGAATCAGCCACATGCAAGTCAATTGCAGCATAGAGTTTTCACAAATTTGCATCACAGGTGGTCTCATATTCTGGAGGAGGTTGGGAGGCCCATTGGGACCCAAAACCAATTTTTCACCTTTAGACGGCCAAGTTCAACATGTTTCCACCCCCCATGCGTTCCAATCTACTATCATTAATGTTTACCCACGTCACAAAATTTCAATCTCTCAAATTTTCTAGCCCACCGTCAACAACTTGAGAAACTTTCAACTTTCAACGATTGCAACGGATCCAAATTAAGGTGCATCCAAACCTCACCTAATTGCCAAGCAATTGCACCAAAACCTAGCTCCATGGGGCCCAAGGATGTCCACGAGCAATGTGCTCACCTAATACTTGGCATGGCCGACAACTTTTGTTAGAGCGGATTGTCTTTGGGGTGCTCATGGTCATGGGTGGTCGAAAAGACGAGTTTCATTTCATGATTGCATCCTCAAATTGCCCACAAGATATCCGCAGTTGTAAAATTGATGCAACGGACGCAAAGTTGCACTCTTGTTTCCTCTCTCTAATTGATCCCGTTTCAAAATGGCTCCTACCTCCTACTTTCCGACAAAATGCTCATGGGGGGAGGTTGGTGTGTTGGTCGTGAAGATTGATTTGCTGAACCTGAGAGACACCAAGATGCCTTCCACTCGTTGTACCCGCGGCATGCTAACATCACCTCTGCAGGCATACTCTATCCTTCGAGCAATTAGCAAATGTCACACTCCCTGGGAGCCTAGTAACAAGGGAGGAAGAGAGCAAGACTACAGGGAGTTCTAGACAATGACACGCAAACTGGAAGATCTCGTCAATGGCACGGCAAGCGGAGCATGAACAAAGTGGCTTGCGCCCATAAACTGTGAGCAAGTGATAGCGTTTTTCAATCAACCAGAATGTATCACGTGTCATACAAAAAGCTAAATGGCTAGATCACTCCTATGGCTTATGCATTACATCCCACTGCATGGCCCCCACACAAGTGGTGGCCCTGTGGTTCGTCCCGCATTGCATGAGCACCCCAGAGACATGGGGTTGTGGACCACACTTGGCATTCACCGAGTTTCCCGGGTGTACACGTGTGGGGGGGGGGGGGGGGGGAACAACAAGGTGGAGAGGAGGTGAAGGATGGCTCAGTCTGCGGGTGCAATACATGGTGGGTACAGGACACGCAATATGTCGGATTTCTGGCATCGTCCACTACGTGTGACCCCGATGAGTAGAGGGGCCCGCCACCAGGATCCTGGGTAGCGCTTCGCCTCAAACTCTTGTATGCATGCAGACAGATTACACTGTATGTCACCCAGCGAAGAGCTATAATCTGAGGATTTCATCCCTAGTTGCACAGCAATGCTTTTGGCAGATCGCTGTGACTGCAGAGCGTCCTTATCAGGAAAACGTGACAACTGTTTGTGAGGGGGGAGGGCGTGGCACAAAGCGGGGCTGGGGACAACTCTGTTGCTGCCTGATATTGTTCACTGAAATCTCCCTAAGCTCTTTCGGTGCCAGCGGTTGGCGAGAAGCCCCACAAACAAGCGAAGATTACAAGGTTGAAGATCACAGGAAAGAGCGGAAGCATGAGCCATTCGGATATAAACTGGCTCTCTCTCTCTGTCTCTCTCTCTCTCTCTCTTTCTATCGCCCCTCTTGCTCGAGAATTCTCAATCTCAGGCATGCTCCCTAGGATTAACTTAAAGTATCTACCTATTCAACTCTCCTAGGATCTCGCGTGCGCACGCATTTTCTGATTTTCTGATTGTCTAGTTTTTTTTCGCAGACCTGTTATGATGGATCCTTGGCGCCTTCGATTTATGATCGAACTGCGGATCCAATAGGCGTAATATCCGGGCCAGAACAGAGTTCATCATCATCGCCAGTGCCTGGCTATCAACCAAGCGCGTTTACAGTTCCCCACTGAGCCCCTTCCGTGTTGCTCGGGACTAGGCGGCAAATCAACT
Organism: Eutreptiella sp. 'Long Island Sound 2002'; assembly: GCA_964036045.1. Taxonomy (NCBI): domain Eukaryota; phylum Euglenozoa; class Euglenophyceae; order Eutreptiales; family Eutreptiaceae; genus Eutreptiella; species Eutreptiella sp. 'Long Island Sound 2002'. The sequence goes on along the minus strand of OZ038398.1, from coordinate 11,095,214 downwards.
TGCTGCATGCTTCCAAGGAAACGCATGTACCGCTCGTGGTGCAAATCGGGCGCCCATTGATCGGAACCACTCGGAGCAAAAAGCACACGCGCATTTTGCCCCCCCGACCTATCTCAAAATCTAAACATGGAACAGTACCGCGTGTCATCGTGTATCGTGCTTGCATGCCCACATTAAGGAAGGGAAGTTTTTGTGGATGACAAATTAAGTACTAAGTAAGCATGCTCCGGATCAATTAATTAGTGATTAGTCGAGACCTTCGGAAAAGTATATGTGTAGAAAAATGCCATTTTAACTTTATTTCCACGGTGCTCGGAGCTACATTTCGCATGATAGATTTGGATTGATTTGGTTTTCGCATGATAGACTAGCAAAATTGGTTTTAGCTGTTTAAGTCTAAATGATTCATTCAAGCAGGTGCATTTTCCACACTTGACACCAACCCCGTTGGTACTTCTACACCACCAATGTGCGACGAATGCTTGGCCTCATACCTGTGAGCACACTACTGGGCTCCGCTTGTTGACGGCGTTGCATTTGTTGCTCTTGAGGTCTTCTTGCTGTCCATTACTCGTGCCATGCACTTTGCCATTCGTGAATTTGCCCTTTGCGGTGCAGCAAGGCTAAAAGAAAATTGTTACATGACACCGAGGCGCCCGTTAAAGAAGTATAAAACTTGGAGTGGGATCCATGACAACCCTATAAAATCTTGGCACGGGCCTTGGAGCTTTGGGCCTCGAAAACATCCGCGACAACACAAGCCAAATCCCCTAATCAGTAGTCACAACACCTTCGTCAACGAAAAGTCGCCGGTCTTTGGCCAACAAATTAGATAAACCGAAGCCACGTGGGCACAACCAACACTATTCATGGAACAGATTTGCGGATTTACCGATTGAATTTTTATGAGGTCCGGTTCGATTGCAACGAAAAGTTCCAAAGTGCTTCGTCTACGTGATTGCAGTGAGGAGGGATCGTGAGGTTTTGCTTGTTTATACACCGCTTCGCTTCAATAGCTAAGGATTGGATCATCAACAAGAGCAAGAAGTCAGGACAAAATTCACTACGACACTGAAGAACATCTTGTGTGCATACTCCTAAAACAGGACACCGTAGACACTTGTTTCTCACATTGTTGAGCCCCATTGCTCACTACCCTTGGAATCGCGTTTGACATGGCACCAAGTTTGATTTGCACGCGAGCGGTTGAGACAAATTTCCTCCGTTCGGCATCAAATGTCGCCACCATTTATGTGGATGAAATCAATGATTCTTGGCATGTTGCCGATGCGTTGTCGTCAGGCAAGTGTGTCGTATTGGGTTTCGCAGTGTGAATGGTTAACGGAGCGGTTTTCTAATAACAAGGCCAAAATTTGAACTATTGTGCTTTTGCACGTTTGTAGAACATTTATGATTCACGTGCTCATTAGGTGTACTCCATGCACTTGAGCGATCCAGTGGTTGCTTGCCCAATGGTGGGGCTAGCCCTCCTAGCCAATTTGCCACCACGGCATCACATAACATTTACAATCGCTCCTGAAAGTTATGTTCAACAAAATTTAGGTCCTGTTTTTTCAAGATGTGTTCTCATCTTCTCAACCACTTTCAATAGGAAACCTAAGGTTTACCACTTGGAGGTTGCTTTCCACGCCCCCCCCCCGTCTAGCTCACATTGGCTTGAAGGGTCCCCCTACCCGCGTCCCCTAGGAATTAGAATGGTAGTGTGTCTGTTGTGTGTACGGGACAAAGGGCGTGGGGGTGCATCCATTTCTATTCGTACCAAGAGAGTGCAAGGACATAGGTTGGAAGGTGGGAGGCTGGAAGAATGACAAAAACGCGTGGAAATCGTCGTATTGCAAGGATGCCCGGAATGGGAACCCCGTTGCCGTGTTTTATTTGCAGGGCTATGGGATTTGTTGAAGGCTTTGAAGCCTTGGCCCTGTGCCTTAGTGAAGAGGACGCAGAAGCGAATGGCATTGCTGCTGACCTGATAACCTTTTGTTCATTGCCTGGCAAAGGTCGGGGTGTTATAGCAAAAAGTTTCATAGCCAAGGGAACGCAGTGGAAATCCTACGCCTACGCCGTGGCCCGCAACCCGAAGGCCCTAGTTGAGGAAATTCTAAAGGTGCGGAAGCAGAAGCCACATGCATTTGAAACACAAGTGATGAGCCTGGCCACTTGCACTCACAAAAGCGATGAAATTTCCCCCGCGCTGCTAAGGAAGGCCCGCAAGCTGGACCCGGAACTCGGGGAAGATGCGATTCGGTACGTCGAGGGGGTTGTCCTCGTCAACAGTTTCGAGGTGTTTGATCATCAAGCGGGCCTGTTCCCCCTCGGTATGCCTCACCCGCCCCCACCTCGTCCTGCCCACCGACCCACGAGCCCACCGGTCCGCCCTCGCCCGCATACCAAGGATTGAGTCGAAATGTAACGGAAGTCCGGGTCCGTATAAAGGGCCATTATGGACACCCATAACTGATTGATTTCTCCGTATGATGCGTAACCGGTACAGGAGAGGTAGCCGGTTCGTCTGAGGAACAACTGCTTTTTGCGTTTGGGGGGCGAAGGGGTTTTTTCAGATCTTTTGAATAGCAAAAGATAATCATGTGAAAACACCTCAACAACCCCCGAATTCGAACCGGGTACACCTCCTAGGAGGGGACCCCGCCACCCTCGAGTTTGCTGCGTTGCTGGCGGACGGACTGGCCAAGTACCCCGCGCGCCCACTCGTCCGCCCGTCTGTGCAGCAGTTCTTGTGCCTCACTGCAGTCCCATTCCCTGCACCCTGTTCGGGTGGCGCGGGTATTTGGTAAAACTTAGTACCAAACGAGGTAACACTTAGTAAAAATTTGGTAAAACTTAGTAGAAACGAGGTAAAACTTAGTAAAAAAAAAATTTCAAAAAGATTTTTTTATAGATTTATATCTACTAAGTTTTACCTTGGGTCTACGCAATCCGGTTCCTCGCCGTTGCCCCCGCTTCCTGTGCAGTCTCGTTCACGTTGCCTCGCTCCCCCTACGCTTCGTTCTAGGGGCCATGTTCAACCATTCATGCGAGCCCACACTGAAATGGACATCCTGCAGGGACAGCGTTGGGGTGTTGCTGCAGTTCGAAGCCAAGCGGGATCTCGCACCGGGGGAGGAGCTGACCCACAACTACCTTGGCCATCCCAAGGACCTGGAGAATCAGACCAAGGCCGAGCGCATGCAGTATCTGAAACAGACGTTTGGGTTTGAGTGCAGCTGCACGAAGTGCATCTGCAGTGCCAGAGAGGATCATGGGGCCGAGCGTGTTGAAGTGCAGACCAGGGCCCGCGCCAAGGAAACGGGTCAGGGAAAGTCCAGGAAGACACATGGAGAGCGCAGGTGAGGGTTGAGTGGCGCCTGCCCCCGTCGAGGACCCAGCAGCAGCGCAACATTCTTTGCTCCAGCTGCCCCGGGATGCATGCCCTCTGCCCCCCCGCCCTACAAGGCCTCATGGAAGGAGGACTGCGCCCCCCTCCTCTGCAATGGCCTCATTTGTTTTAGGCATGGCGGTCCCCCGCCGAAAGCATTGCACCAAAGCGGCCTGACCACGGGCAAGAGATGCGTTCATGGCCTGCAATGGCCTCATGTCGGAAATACCCCCGCCCTCCCACGTCGTCATGCCAACCCCCCTCCCAACCTGTGAAATGGCCTAAATGACGTAGGGAATAAGTACTCCGCCCCCGTCGTCTGGACGGGCCTCATGGAAGAAATACTGCCCGCCGCCCTCTGGAATGGCGTTATGTGAGGAGCCCTCCTCCGCCCCTTAATGTTGGAGCTGGCCATGAAATCTTCTTGATGTACTGTGACGCAGAGAGGGGGCGGCTCGGAAGGTGTTTGAGTCCTGGTTCGCGCCGACTATCTGGGCGCCGAACGGCGCCGTGCTCGGGCTGCGACGGACTCTGTGGAAACCGCTGACTATTTCTGTGGGCGTCCACGGCGCCCTCTTCCCCCTCTTATGCATGTCCCAGCTTGGCGGCTGTTCAAAGCTTCCAGAGGGTGGCGACCGTCATTGTTGGATGGCCAAGCACCCTGCTACGCACTACTTGGCGGTGAAGCCATCACTGTTTGGCATTTGGCGATGCTTGAGCATGTCGAATCGAGCTGTGGCCCACAGCTGCCCAACCCGCAACCCTCAACCTTAACCTGGTTGTATGAAGGATGTCTCAGGACCTTCAAACAATGAACCCTTATGCTCGTTGAATCTCGGGTCACTATAGAAAACTGCTGGAAATCGCGAATCACACCACATTTTGCGGTCATACCGCAGCCCCCCTCTGCCATGCTAGAATCACCCAGACGAACACACATACACACACACAGACACACACGCACACACACAAGCTGCATATTTCGGTTGGAAAGCCGCTACCCTTCAGGTGTCTGACCCTTGGCCAAGCCATAGCCTACCCTTCTAAAGCCTAAGCGGAAGGCCGGTGCTGAGTGTGCTTCAGTTCCACAGAGACACCGCAATTTCAGCTCCGTTGAGAGCAGCAAATGACAAGGGTCACCTGATGTTGCAATCCCCCACGCCCAAATCGGCGGCCGACTTTCGCCAGTTTCGGGATTTTGCCGATGTGTTCTGGGGGTTTGGTGGGGTTTAGGGGGCAACCGAAAAACGAAAGGGTACAAAGGGTCTGGAATTTTCGATTTAATTTTGGTGATCGGAGGCTTCATTTTTTTTGTGTTCTTTGTGCAGCATGAGCATGGGCACTGGCATGTCAGGGAAAGTCCAGGAAGACACATGGAGAGCGCAGGTGAGGGTTGAGTGGCGCCTGCCCCCCCTCAGCTCGTCGAGGACCCAGCAGCAGCGCAACATTCTTTGCTCCAGCTGCCCCGGGATGCATGCCCTCTGCCCCCCCGCCCTACAAGGCCTCATGGAAGGAGGACTGCGCCCCCCTCCTCTGCAATGGCCTCATGTCGGGAATACTCCCCGCCCTCCCACCCTGTCGTCATGCCAACCCCCCTCCCACCCTGTGAAATGGCCTTGTGGGAGGAGCGCTCTACGCCCCTTCTCTGAAATGACGTAGGGAATAAGCACTCCGCCCCCGTCGTCTGGACGGGCCTCATGGAAGAAATACTGCCCGCCGCCCTCTGGAATGGCGTTATGTGAGGAGCCCTCCTCCGCCCCTTGATGGCCATGAAATCCTCTTGATGTACTGTGACGCAGAGAGGTGGCGGCTCGGAAGGTGTTTGAGTCCTGGTTCGCGCCGACTATCTGGGCGCCGAACGGCGCCGTGCTCGGGCTGCGACGGACTCTGTGGAAAACCGCTGACTATTTCTGTGGGCGTCCACGGCGCCCTCTTCCCCCTCTTATGCATGTCCCAGCTTGGCGGCTGTTCAAAGCTTCCAGAGGGTGGCGACCGTCATTGTTGGATGGCCAAGCACCCTGCCACGCACTACTTGGCGGTGAAACCGTCGCTGTTTGGCATTTGGCGATGCTTGAGCATGTCGAATCGAGCTGTGGCCCACTGGTTTTGAACAGCTGCCCAACCCGCAACCCTCGACCCTAACCTGGTTGTACGATATGCAGCGGCTCTGCCGCGCCCAAACACGGCCCGCTGAACTGTTTGCGCCTTTGTGGACCAACGGACTGATTGTTGCACCGAACGAGCCTTGGACGGATTGGGAAGCAGGAGATCCCCGTACCTCGGCCAAACCCGAAACTCAACAACGCTCAGCTTCTGAAGTGGTCCATTTGACGCTGCTGCTGTGTGTAAAATGATACGTATGCGGTCGGGAGTGCCTGCCCATTTTCGTTCATCGGAATTGCTCCGCAATGATTTCCAACAAATACCACTTCACCGCCGTTCACAGGGTTGTCGCTGTCATCGTCAGCACAACCTTGATGGCATCATCTGATGATGTCCTGCGATGTGAAACTGCCCTTGGCATTGTATCGGTCCTCAGATCAAGGGAGCAACTCACCGTCACTCGCTCAAGACACGAAAGTTACTGTCTAAGTACTGAACCTACTGTCACCTGATGCGGTTCTTTTGTGATTTTCAAACAGCTGCCCTCGTCTGAAATGCCGTATTGTTTGTCAGACAAGCAATCTCCGCATCTTTTATGGCCAACTTGCTTCTTACAGGATCAGTCGTGTCACACAATGCTGAAGGATGTCTCGGGACCTTCAAACAATGAACCCTTGTTCTCTGTGAATCTCGGGTCGATATAGAAAACTGCTGGAAATCGCGAATCACACCACATTTTGCGGTCATACCGCAGCCCCCCTCTGCCATGCTAGAATACACCCAGACGAACACACACACACACACACACACACACACACACACACAGACACACATGCACACACACAAGCTGCATATTTCGGTTGGAAAGCCGCTACCCTTCAGGTGTCTGACCCTTGGCCAAGCCATAGCCTACCCTTCTGAAGCCTAAGCGGAAGGCCGGCTGTTGAGTGTGCTTCAGTTCCACAGAGACACCGCCTCAAGGGAGTTTGGACTTTCCTCTTCCCCGCCACCATTTGCCCCAAGCATTTACCTCGCCACCCGGCAGCCCCCCTTGCGCAAGCACTGCCTTGTCTAAGCACGGGGATCCGTCTGACCATTGTTTTTCCGACCGCTCTGGGGGAGGGTCAGCGCGCCGGGCGCGCTGGGCATCTTTTTTGACCCGTGCCCCACCGGTGACCTTTTAGGGGGTGCACTAAGCGCAGTGCGCGCGCAGTGCAACTATTTGGACGTTTAGCCGTCCTAGAACCCCTTACTTTGTCATACTATGGGCATTATTGTTGTTTGACAACGGGTATTTTGATGCTTCTTTCACATTCGGGATATGGTATATTTGGATTCTCACCCAGTTTCAGCGATTTTCTTCCATTTTTTGCTCGTTTCCACCACATCCACTCCTTACAAGGTTGATTTCTCCCCACCATGGGGACCCCGAGAAGGCAGGGGTGATGTAGCGAATACTGAGTTTGCACTTCGTTCTTGTGACGTGAGGCAGAAACGCCGTCCAAACCGCTTGCGGCTTGGGGACTCATTACCACAGCGAAATCTATGGGAAAGGTAAAGGCAAAGTACCGTTTGTTAAGTACAATACAAATGACATTTGGAGTTGTTGAATTCACAGCGATTGTCTAATTATGCAACGTGCTTTGTAGGGAAGGTGCGCAGTCCATCATGGTCTATTTGGGGGACCTTCTCCATCAGGGGGTGAATCTCGGGCTGAAGTCGGGATAGTTAATAGAAAGGTAGCGCGCCGGGCGCGCGCCGGGCACGCGCCGGGCAAACATTCCCCCTCTGTTAGGTTTCCTGTCACAGGCACTGCCTTCTCTAAGCACGGGGGCCCCTCTAACTGTTGTTTTCCTGACTCTCAGCGTGCTTGCCCAAGGGGGAGGGGGGGTAGTTTACCTCGCCACCTCGCAGCTCCCGGATGATATCCCCCCCCCTGTGTCCAATGAACACTGTGTCCAATAAACACTTCCGTTCAGACCGTATTTTTTGAAGACCGAATTAATTAATCAATTAGGTCCTTAATTCGGTCCCGGGCTCCAGAAGCGCGGTTTCAGGCTAATGGTTTGGGGAAATGAGGGGCTATTGTGATGTAACTTGCAGTACTGGTGGGCAAATTTGTAAAGCAGGTTGGGATGGTGTCCCTCAACTACAGGACCTCTATTGCCTACCATGACTTGTTCTCTTCTTGCACCTGGCCGGGAGGTGCTATACAAACGGTACCACCACTTCTGCCCATCCAAGAACACGAAGGGCCTCAAGCCCGGGGAGCATGTTCAACTTTTCCGCATGAAGCAGGACCACAACAAGGGCTTCTACTCTGAAAAGTGCCAATTGGAGGCCTCCATAGCCTTCTGCTTTGAATGGGCTGGGCAACTTGTGCCTAGGGATGTGTTACCGCCGTTTCAGCTTCCGGACTATGTTTACTGAAGAAAAAAAAAGTTTCACAACATTGTCACGCGCACCGAACGGTGTGTCCAACGAACACTCCTGTTCGGACCGTATTTTTTAAGGACAAAATCGTTCGTTGGACACGGGGGGGGGGGGGTACGGTGCATGGCCCATATCAGGCAACGGTTCCCATCGCTCCCCACTGAACACAAAATGCTCGATAGTGCACAGAAACTGCCTAGTGTGGGCACACATACCACCGACGGCAGCAATGCCATCCCCCATCGCGCAAATAGGCAGCGTCTCCACATGCCCATCAACCGTGTATGCTGTGACGTGTCCCAGGAGGCTGGATTTGCGGAATAACAATGATCCTTTGGCTGCCACGTTGTGCATCCACACGGCGCCATATGTAGCAGCAGTACCCTGTCTCATCCATCTCAATGATATCGGATCTAGATCATGAACACACCACTCTTTATTCCTAAGCACAACCGCTTTCAAGTGCCCACGCAAACACGGTCCACACATAATTGCTACATATGGTGTACACCGGGCACGGTACTACACGGATGGGGGCCGCTACCACGCCGTCATACACGTGTGCAGTGTTGCCATCATGCGGCAAAATTGTGAGGTAACGCTTTGCTGCATGGAACTCATGCAGGCCGAAGTACACGGCCTCTCAGAGCAATCCATTGCAGTCCCTCGCTTTGGCGTGTGCACTTCCCCTTTGCACAAATAGTGAAGTACCAACGGAAGGTGTTCTGGATCCGAATCAATGAATGTGAGGAATAATTAAGATCAACGACGAGAATTTCTCTTAGAAGCAACATCAGCACAAGTCTAAGACTGTACACAGCATTGTTGAATGTTATAGCTGCAGCCTGAGCGCTGGTAGGGTGAACCCATTCTCATATTTTGGTTCGCCCTGACTCACAGGAGCGTCTTGAATGCCAAGAACATCTGCTCGAATGCAATGTTGCCATTGTGTGTCACTGGGGTTGGTCCAGGGCACAAGGAACGTTTTGCAGAACAGTCCAGACAAACTTGTCTGCTGCTGGTCTTTTCTGTGATGTATTTGACAACCAAATGCCCATCCTGGGCCTGTACCTGTTTTCCTTTGATCAAATACTTTAGCAGCAAACACCTACATGCCCATCTTGCGGCCCATTTGTGTACTTGCAGTGAGGGTGACAAAAAGGGTGTGCAGGGGAATGCACTCTCTTGGCTGAGCCCTTGAAGAAGGAGCGATGATGCTTTGGAGAAGTGCCTGTGGGGCGTTCTGGCCAAAAAGCACTTGACAGCTTTTGTGGGGGTGGGTGTTTCCCCCCAAACAGAAGACGATGAATTTACCCTTGTGGACCTGATGGCTCCATGCAAACACCCATGCCACATACCAAAGGTGCCGGCAGAGAATATGACTACTGCTGTCGTGCTGTCATGGGGGGTGCACTTAGCGCAGTGCAAGCGCAGTGCAATTATTTTGGGTGTGTGGCCGTACGAGAGACCCATACTTTGTGATACCCCCCCCCTTGTCGTTCCCCACCCCTTGTCGTTCCCTGGGGGGGGGGGGTCACTTGGTCAACCCAAAATTTTTCGTTGCGGCTCATTGTGTTGTTGTGTGGGTGACTGTGTTGTGGGGCACTGCCACTTGTATCCCTTGCACTCATGGCAGGACATTTTGCTCACTTTCGCTGAAATGGAATTTGATAGCACAACCACCCCCCTGGGACAAGTGTGATGTTCATCCGCTCCACGGGGGAACCTTTTTTGGCGTAGGTCGTTGGACATTCGGAGCACGGTGATGCATATCGCCGCATCACTTATGACCATGATGGCAAGACCGTCTTGCACGACCGTGCGTCTGTTCGGCGCCTCTCACTGCCACGTGCTCCCTCTCCGCCCCGCGTGTACGGTGGTGGTGCGGTCCCCCAGCGGGGGGTGGGGGACCGTCACTTGGTGACCGTCCCCCAGGGGGTGGTGGGGAACGACAAGGGGGGGGGGGTACTGGGGGCATCATTGTTGTTTGAGAGTAGGTTTTGATGCTTCTTCCACATTGGTGATATGGCATTTTTGGATTTTCACCTAGTTTCACCCATTTCCACCCCTTTTCACACTTTTTTTGCTCATTCCCACCCTATCCTCTTTTCTAGGTTTAGTTCTCCCCACCATGGGACCTCGAGAAGGCAAAGGTGATGTATCCATGTTGTTTTCTCCCCATCATGGGGACCTCGAGCAGGCGTGGCTGGTGTCGGACCTCGGGATCATGATCAAGGCCGAGGGACAATCCAGCATCCTCTCCAAGTGCCGTATCACATCCAAGTATTATAATTGAAGGTGACATCATGGGCTTGATCAACGCCAACGATCCTTCGTGCTAGCCAAGACGTACCATGCCGTCATCCCGAGGCAGTCGGCAGCAGGGCTATGCTGGACGGCCATACCCAGCACCCCCGAGTCCACCCCCATCCGTGAAAGATGAACCACCTTCTGCCCCCACTGAAGGAGGTCTCCAAGGGTCTATAGTGGGACCTGCTCCTGAGGCGGGTGATGTAAGGGCGTTTGGAAGGGGTGTGTGCGGGGGCTCTTCAGGGGGAACGTGGTCCAAAAAGTAGCGCGCAGTGCAAGGGCGCCTCCATGTGATGAGGGTGCCGAGTACATGCTGACTTAAGGAATAAGGGGGCAGTTGACGCTTGCTTGCTTACACTTGATGTTACTCACATTTTAAAATCCCAATTTTGTATTTCACCTCCACTGTTGGGCGGCATCATGTACACATACCTATGCAAAGACTCATTCAGATGTCCGCGGCATTTCAACACAAAAAAAAAGCATAAGCATTTCATAGATATTTTGTCCCATTGTGCACAAGCGGTGCTTTTCGAGGAATGGTGCACAGTGCAACAAAATTCCCTGGTGGAGGGTTCAGTCAATGGTGCATCCCGTCTTGCCCCACAAAAAGAAGATCCCCAAGCCTGCACACATATGCGTGTTGCCACAGTAACATGACACACACCTCTCCAAGCCAACAAAACCCATAATCAACAATTTCTCGCAATTTGTTTGCTGTAATTTTCTTTTTAGATTCTTCCTTTTGCTACAATTCCTCCAATTTGTCCAATTGTCCAATTTTTCGAATTTGCTTTGTCCAAATTGATCATTTTTTTTTGGTGTGCTTTTCACCAACCGCCCGAGCTGATGGGATTATTGTGCGCCATTGACGCTGGATGGACGCACGCCCGATCAAACCCATATGGAAAGTACGTTAGCTTGCTGGGCGCACCGGGCAAAAATTTTCTCTTATCTTCCCCAAGTGCCACCCATTTTCTGCTTTTTTTCTCCCCATGTTGGCGACACATTGTTGTTTGGAAGCGGATATTTTAATGCTTCTTTTGCATTGGAGATATGGTATATTATATTATATATTTGCATTTTCACCCACTTTCACCCGTTTTCACACATTTTTTGTTTATTTCCACCACAACCATTCCTTTCTAGGTTGATCTATCCCCACTATGGGGACCATGAGAAGGCACGGGTGATGTAGCCATATTGCTCTCTCCCCACCATGGGGACCCCGGTGGGCGGCCATGATGGGGCCTACAAGGGTAGGGTGCATGTGATAGTCCCATTTGTCGGGCGAAAAAATGGGATTTTTGAGTGACCGCCAACACTCATACAATGATGTGCACGGTTGGTATAGGGCAAGGATTGAACAGTTGTTTTGCCATTTGTGGCATTGGGCTTTGGTGTGGAACGTTTGGCGTGGCAATGCAAATCACTTGCACCAAGGTGTGCGAGTGTTGTTGCAGTTCACACAGTTTTGCATCGGGAGGCAAGTAAGCCTTATGGTCCATGGGACTATGTGCCGCCTCATGTTTGGGCCGTTGTTGATGACCCAACCACTACCTCACGAGATGATTGCGATGAAGATGATGAAGACGGTTGTCCTTTGTGTTGTCAAAAACGCACCACCACAGTTTGTGGGCAGTGCAATGAGAGGTATTGCGCTGAATGCATTGACCCTCACACTTGTGGGGATGAAGTCGTGCCTGTTGCACTATAATTTTGCATGTTTCTTTACACCCGTGACCTTCCCATGTTACAACACACCTATATTATTTCCTTGGAACACAATCCTAGGCAGGCATTGCGGGTGTGGAATAACAATGCATGAAAGGTTCCTTGTTCACCTGCAATTGTGCTTTGTTGTGTAATTCGTGCTTAGGGTTCCTAGGCCGGAGGAGGGAGTGATATTTAGTGATAAAGCATTGGGATGGACGATCGGAACATTGATTTGGATGCGGCGCGCCCGGGCAAACGTACATTGATGGTTGGTGGTGCATTGTCGCCGCCTGTGTGTCGTGACCCCAACGATGCCAATGTAATCAGCAATTTTGTGATTATTGCCGCTATTCTATCCCGGAACGTTAGTGCACCAGGCACGCCGGGCAAAGTTTCAACGCTCACTGTTCCACCTCCAACTGTTTGGGGGCATGTGTTGCTGTATGGGATTTTCTAACCTAGCCAAGCACAATTGAATTTGGGCACTTATTTTAGTGCCCAAGAGAGCAAGAAATGATTTCAAGAGAGGTTAATATTGTCATTGCACTCCCTCACCACCACTTTCTTGCAATCATGCATGAATGAGCTGTGCTTTTGCAATTGTTAAAAGGGCACCCCAAGCCAGGTATGACAACTGTAAAAGGGGACGCCCTTAGCGCAGTGCGCCGTGCAACTATTTGGGCATCCGGCCGTACTAGAAACCCATATTTTGTCATACCAGGGGCATCATTGTTGTTTGAGAACAGGTTTTTGATGCTTCTTCCGCGTTGGGGGCCCGACTACCCTAGCTCAAGATAGTTGCAAACAGCCTTCCCTTCCCATAAGGCATCATGCAAAATGGAAAAGTTGGAGGAGGCAAGATGGTGTGATTGGATAACCCTATGGCTTTCCATGGTTTTGGATCCGAGGCACCACCCTCCAATCAGCAATGATGCAGTTGAGACATCCACGGGAATGCGCATGTCGTGTGATGGCCCCCTACTCCATTTGGGTCCATCCCTGTGGACATGGTCCTGCATGTGTATCATGTGATGCTCATGGGCTGGTGTACTAAGGCAAGGAGATGCTTACCGGAGATATGCAACGAGGCCCCTTAACCTAGAAAGGAGAACATGCAATGAGAAGGAGCAAAAACATGTGTGAAAAAGTGTGAAATTGGGTGAAAATACGCCATAGGTGGCCTAACTTTGAGTGTGTTTGGAAGGTGTGTGTCTGGGGCTCTTGGGGGAGCGTTAGCGCGCCGGGCATCTTTTTTGACCCGTGCCCCACCGGTGACCTTTTAGGGGGTGCACTAAGCGCAGTGCGCGCGCAGTGCAACTATTTGGACGTTTAGCCGTCCTAGAACCCCTTACTTTGTCATACTATGGGCATTATTGTTGTTTGACAACGGGTATTTTGATGCTTCTTTCACATTCGGGATATGGTATATTTGGATTCTCACCCAGTTTCACCAATTTTCTTCCATTTTTTGCTCGTTTCCACCACATCCACTCCTTACAAGGTTGATTTCTCCCCACCATGGGGACCCCGAGAAGGCAGGGGTGATGTAGCGAATACTGAGTTTGCACTTCGTTCTTGTGACGTGAGGCAGAAACGCCGTCCAAACCGCTTGCGGCTTGGGGACTCATTACCACAGCGAAATCTATGGGAAAGGTAAAGGCAAAGTACCGTTTGTTAAGTACAATACAAATGACATTTGGAGTTGTTGAATTCACAGCGATTGTCTAATTATGCAACGTGCTTTGTAGGGAAGGTGCGCAGTCCATCATGGTCTATTTGGGGGACCTTCTCCATCAGGGGGTGAATCTCGGGCTGAAGTCGGGATAGTTAATAGAAAGGTAGCGCGCCGGGCACGCGCCGGGCAAACATTCCCCCCTTCCTGGGGCAAAAGGGGGGGGTTTAGTAGAAAAGTAGCGCACAAGGTGCACGCAGTGCAAGGGCTCCCCCAAAGCATTGGGGTAGATGGTTGGAACATTGATTTGGATGCTAGACGCGTGCCGGGGAAACATTCCCTCTGTATCGATTTCGTGACTTTGGACATTGTGGCTGGCACTAGTACACCCACAAAACATTGGTTCTATCTGCCCCTCAGGGGGAGCACCTAACGCAGTGTGCCCGTGGCGCGGAGATTTAGCTGTTTCCGACCAAGCAGCTGTAGGTTGACTGGTGGCTAGACCAGAAGAGCAAAATTTTCCTTCCGCTACTTGGACAAGGGGAAGAAAAATAGACCATCCAACAGGGAGACCCCAAACTAGGGTGGTGCTTGCTCCCAAGGGGCAATCTCCCCCCCCCCCTGCCAATGGACCCCCCATGCCAATGCCCCCCCCCTCTCGAAAGAAGAAACATGGCCCCCCTTGCTAATGGACTCCCCCTTTCCAAAGAAGAAACATGCCCCCCCCCGCCCTCAGATTTTTTCTCCAAATGCACACACCACAAAAAAAAATGGTGTAAAAGCATGAAACAATTGTAAAAGGTGGCCAACGTGAGCTCCACAGCCACCACGAAGATGCAAGAGGTAAAAAGCATTGGTCCCCACCACGTTTGCACCGATGGCACAAGCTAGAACATGCGTACGCAAAGAATGTTTTTTGATTTTTCACGAGAATTCGAGTCAATGGACCCCCGTGCGCGTGTCAATGAACCCCCCCCCCCCTTTCGAAAGAAGTCTCATGGCCCCCTTTGCTAATGGCCCCCCTTCTCGAAAGAAGAAACACAGCCTGGGCCATTGACATGGGGGGGGTATGTATTTTCACCTTGGGAGGCGCTAGATAGGGCAAGACGGACGGATGTGATGTGCGATGTGTGATGGGGGCATTTGATGTGATGAAATAAAAGCCAACCTATTCCGGGTAAACCCACCGTAAAATTAGTGCGCGGTGCGCGCGGCGCAGGTACTCCCCCTAAATCCACCCCTTGATCTTCACACTCAAAAAGAGCGCTGTCCTTCGTTCCATTTTCGAGCAGCTGTCAGTGCCATTTGGCAGGTTGGGCTGCAGAGCTGTGAACTCTCAACCTTTTGTCAGACTCCTCCAACGGTCCATGTGCCAAAGTGGGCTGCAACGTCTCTTCATGTCTGCAGCTGCGCAATGGATGTGAAGTCCAGTCTTCTGATGATGAATATGCAAGTCGACCGGGCCGCCGCGCTCTGTCGCGAAGCGCGGGCACACTCCGGCGCCGGAACGGCCAAGGGCGACATCAAACTGCCGCAGTACGCGTGTGAACACCTGAAGCTGCACAAGAACGAGGTGCTGAGGAATTGGCAACGCGCCGTCATGGGCACAGTGCATGGGCCCACGCTGCTGACCGACAGCCCAGCTCAGGGCTGCAAGGCGCAGTTGGCAGAAGAGCACCATTTGCGTCAAATGAGCCAAGCGGCGCTGGCGGAGCGTGAAGTGCAGACATCCCCCAACGGATCGGCAAAGATGCCCAACTGGGTCAGTACGGTATGCCAGAGCACCCCACAGCCACAGTTCACGTTGTGCGCATGTAGCGCAGAGTTTTGTATGTCAGCAACTGCTTGAACCCTAGTTTTGGCCCTTTTCCACAAGTCACCTGGTTTTTTTGGTTTTTGTATGGCTGTTTGGTATGTCTTGATGACATGCATTTCATTGGAATTTGTGTGAAAAGGGGTATAGAAAGGGTGTTTGGTCATGGTTGAGGGGTTTGCCCATAGGTGGGCTTCCAAAAACCCAGGTCAATGCCTTTTGGTGGGTCGCCCGCCACCGGTCAGCTGTTGGCCGGCGCGTGCACAGTCCCTTGCTGCTGCGCATGTGCTGCTGCCAGTTTGCGCATTTCCCTGCTCCTGCCCACATGCCGCTGCTGGTGCGCAGACTGTCCTGCTGCTCCTCATGTGCTGCTGCCGGTATGCACACTCCCCTCACTTCGCCTGTGGGCTGCTGCCAGTGTGCACAGTTCCCTGCTGCGTCCACGTGCTGCTGAAGATGTGCACGATGGCCTGCTGCTACCCATGTGCTGCTGCACATTGGCGGAGTCCCGTGCGGCTGCCCGTGTGCAGCTGTCATTCTGTGTGTGCAGTAGCAGGGAACTCTGCACGCCTGCTGCACCCTGCAGGGTCCCTTGCTGCTGCCCGTGTGTGGGGTCCCCTTCTGCTGCTGCCCGTGGGGTTCTGCCAGACGGCGGAGCCCCCTCCTGCTGCCCTTGTGCTGCTGGCAGTGTGCACAGGCCCCTGCTGCTGCGCATATGCCGCTGCCAGCGTGCACCGTCCCGCAGCGCCAGCCCTGTGGTGCTGCTGGTGTGGAGAGTCTCTTGCTGGGAGGCAGCTCCCCCGGAGGGAGTACTATACGCGGTGCACGCGTGGTGTGTGCATTGGGGTGATTTCGTAGACCTCCCCACCTGTTCGACAGTGAAGTGCATCTGTTTCCAGGCTGTAAAATGGAGTACTATGGCACATACTGCAATGTGTCCCCTTAAGGTATCAACCACGCCTCTTTCATGGTGATAGGGTGCCTGCCACCGTCATCTCCGCCTCCGAGTGTGTGCGGTACGTGAGCATTGAGTAGCCAGGAACCAAGGAATAACCTTTTCCCCATAGTTTTTTCCAACACGTTATGCGGTGTGCGCACGGTGTGCGCGCAGTGCGCCTAATCCCCCCCAGCGACGCCCCGCGGCCAAAGGAGGCAGATTTCAGCCTGTGAGCCCGTCTGGGCCTGGACGGTCACCCGGTGGACGGGTGTGGGGAATGGACGCGACGGCGGAGGGACAGGAAGGGAGGAGGGCAGTGGACAGCTCAGCAGGAGAGGGGGAGAGGCGGGGCGGCGGGGGGCAGGTTTCGTAGTTCTTCCCTGCCGCCCCTGTGCCGCTGCCAGTGTGCAGAGTTCCGTGGTGGGGCCCAACCCCAACCTCTGCCGGTGTGCACATTCCTCTCCTCCGGCCCATGTGCTGCTGCCAGTGGGCGTGGTCCCGTTGTGCCAGCTTTGTGCTGCTGCAGGTTTGCGTTATCGCTGGGTGGTGCTGGTGTCCACTGCTCCCCTCGGAGCCCATACACCCCGCAACGCATTGCAGCCCTGAAGCTAGTCAGGGCCGCAGGCATGGGAGGGAGCAAAGGTGTAGAAGCTCGTAGCTGAACCGCCCTGGGGGATGCCCCCGTGGGCGAGAGGCCCTGGGAGAGGGAGGAGAAGAGGGGGGCTCCACGTATTCCGGCGGAACTCTGGAGAGGGGTCTGTGTGGTCTGCCAGACAGCATGTCGCCGCGCTCTTCCCTTTGTAGTGTGCTGCAGAGGAGCTGAGCCCCGCAGCTGAAGCATTTGTTTGACAGGCTCGTGACCCTCTTCTCCAATGCCCACATTCTGTCCTTAGGTCTGGGGTGCCAACCGGTTGATGAGCAGTGCCAGTTATTCACAACTATTTGACGCCCTTTTGAGCATGTTTGAGTCCAATGCAGACCCCCCAAACAATTCTGAGCTGGTGTCTTTCTGCGCTCAGTATGTGAGATGCGCTCTCTGCATTGCGGGTGGGTGCAGTGCCAGGGGCGACGGCGTACTTGGGCACTGGGATGGGAACACCTCTCTTTAGAGGGTCAAATCACTAGACAATGGCTGCCATGGGTATATCAGCATGATGTACCCCCCCCCCCTTTCCAATCGACCATGAAAGCACCCAAAGTCGTCATTGGGTGAGCACAACCTGCAAGAGTGCCAAAGATATGCTTTTGCATTCCGGCCATCCCCCACTTTTGAGCCATCGCTTGCTGACGTGTATTGCTACCCCCCCTCCCCCCGTGTATCTCGATACCCAGCAAGCATGCAGCACGTCACCGAGCCGTTTTGACCGTAACTCTTCGGGCTCTACTCCACCAGAATCATCTTGTGCGTTGGCGCGTGGTCTTCCGAAATCCAGAGCTTCAGCCTCGCAGCGGACGATAGCGACCCGGGCCGTTGATCCCACGTTGGGTAGGCCCTGCAGGACCCAAAGTGTTCCGAAACGGTGAAATGATTGTCAAAACACGCTCAAATGCCAATGCTGGTCTTAACATCCCGCTTCCCAATGGACACATCCCCAGGGAATCTCACCGGATGGGGCCATGCCTCAGGCCGCATGGCTCGAAATCCGATTCAGAGGGCACCTCCAGTGCAACACCCCATGTGTCGTGGTGTCCACCCCCCCAAACAGCGTATAGTTGCATACCGGTCTGGGCTATGAGAGTGCACTCGCCTCCGTCTCCGAGGCTGCCGCGATGTCATCATAAAAGAAATGGAGGATATCAGGTACAGCCCTCAATCAAGTGTGACAACACAAACGTCAGCGGGTGTTCCAAATTTCAGCAACTTTTAAAGAGCAGATTCACTCCTTTCCCCCTCCCCCCCGAAGTCTGGCTACCGAGCAACCAACACACCTTCAAGCCATTTTGCTGGCCACCTCTACTTTACTTTCCTTCCTCTACTTTTCCAGATCCAGAGGTCGAGCACACACGTCAATGATGGCAACCCAGATAGGTACACTGGAACACGGCCGTTGAGAATCCATCGGACTGACTTGCTTGCTTGTTGCAGCTGCCTGTGCACAGATCGATCGAACCACCAATGCATTTTGTTGAGTGCCCCCCGCAACGCGAGCCAGTGGTGTGTGGTACTTCTGTTGAGGCGCGGACAATCAACATTTGCAGGATTTATGTGTGGACAATCAACAGGAACCCCCAGTTGGCGGGCTCTTCTGTGGGTCCCATAAAGGAGCGCACGCCACCCGCGGAGGTGCGCACGACACCCGCAGAAACCGTGAAGGTGCGCGCAATGCCCACGTGCACCACGCGCAGCGATGGAGTAATTGGGCCCCACGCACACGGCAGCGTGGGGGGGGGGGGCAGGTGGTGGACGACGAAGACAACACATGGAGGGGTGGAGCCACTGGGCCTCACGCACACGGAAACATGGCGAGGCATGTGGTGGACGACCTGAACGCGGAGGGGGAGTGGGCAGCAAAAACCGTAAGACAACCCCCGCAACAACCAGCACAATGCCCAGTCCGCCACCTACTGGGCCCCGCTAACGCGGAAACGGCACCACACGGAACAACGGCCGCACACAGCGACCCGACGCAGCACGCAAAGGGAAGAACGCGCGACTGTCCAGGGCCCCGTAAAGAAACATCAACCCGACGGCGCGGGCTCACAGTCTGGAGAGACGGGGAGTCCAGCCCAGCCGGTGGTCGCAGTTCACGGTGCGTTTGTGGGGGATGGCAGCCCCTGATGGCGCGGGCTCACAGGCGGGGGGGACAGGGAGTCCAGCCCAGCTGGTGCTATGCCCCCACAGGCGCACCGTGAGCTGTGACCGCCTGCTGGGCTGGACTCCCCGTCTTCCCAGCTCGTGAGGCAGCACCATTGGGAGCTGCCATCCCCCACAGGCGCACCGTGAGCTGCGACCAACGGCACACAAGGGGGGGTATTGAAAAGGGGGCTCATACGCCCCCTCCCCCCTTGGTGCACCCGCCCGGTGCCGTCCAAAGGGGCACAGCGCACAGCCCCCGCATGCAAGCCCCAAACGCTTCCCTGCCCCCAGGGATGCATTAGAAGGGAGGGCACCTCAGAGGCGGTCCCAGGAGCGGTTAGGCAGGCGGTTGGAGGAGGTTGCCAAAGCGGTTGGGGGCGGTTACTGTCGGTTACAAATGCATTGAAGCTGGCACGTGCCGTTAGGGGGACAGTGGCTGGGCAGAGGCTGGGCGCCCTGGAGGGGGGGAGGGTGCCTCTCCCCCTTCCAATGCATCCCTGCCTGGCCCTCGCCGGAGACGGCCATTCACGTTTGCACAGGATTGTGCCCACCCCGGCCCCGCCGGCAGAGGTGTACCAGAACACGCTGCAGGCGCTGCTGTTGTTCGAGGAGGCGGCCGCCAACGTGTTGTACGGCAGCCTGGGCCCCGAGTGCGTCCCCGGGGCCTTGGAGCCGCCGCTGCACCGCACGCTCGCGCACGCGGAGATGTCCATGAAGCGCGCCTTCGCCCGCGTCACGAACGCCGAGAACGAGATGATGGTGGCGGACGCGGCCATGACCTTCGGGGAGGCCCGCGAGGACTTGCTGAACGCCGTCTTGCAGGTCGTGGGCAAGAGGGACGTGTGGCACAAGCGGGAATCGTAAAGGCGGGTTGGTTCGTGGTGTAGTGCGACTGAGATTTGCATGGGGCTGTGCGCCGTGTTCTGCTGTGGGCTGTCCACTTTGATACTACGCCGCCCCTGTCCTGACACGGGCTTGTCCAAACACGGCGACCCCGTGTTTCCGCACCGTTTTCTGCGGTTCCTATCCAATAGAGAGAGTGGTTTGCAGCTTTGTGCAGGCGGTAGGAAGGGCCCATGGGGGTGTCAGAGAATTGGTGTGGCTGCAATTCCATGTGCTCTTGTGTTGTGTGGCCTGTTGGACGCCCTTTTGTAGTCATGAACAGGGAAGGGGTGGCTGATGTCTGCAACATGTGTTCCGCGGTCCGTGCGGCGCGGTAACACACGCTTGTCCAAACACGGCGACCCGGGTCCTGACCAGGCCTTTGCTTAGTGGCTGGTTGATACTATACCCGGGGGGGGGGGGTCAGAGGCCAAAAAAAAGTTTGTGTACCTAAAATCGACCTCCAAGTTCGGGCCCCTTTGATAAATTTCATTTTTTTCCTGAGGAAAAATTTTCTGATGTGGGTGGGTGGGTGGGTCAGCCAAAATCCCGGGGGGCCAATTTGACCCCCCCCCCCCCCCCAGTATCACTAAGCAAAGACCTGGTCCTGACAGGCCACGCCACACAGTGCACGGGCTGACCACGCCATGGGAAATGCTCCGCCACAGAACAACATTTCAGATGCCACAAGCACCCTCCCCCATGTCCCCCCGCGTGGCTACGAACTTGCTAGCGTCGCTGCAGCGGGTTGAAATGGAATTGGGTGCAGAGTCCACACCAATCTCTCCCTCATGATCCTCCGCGGGTTCCTCGGAAACAGGAATGCCTGTAGACGATGGCGCTTCCACCATGTCGTGCAGTACAGCATGCTCACGCTGCACAACACCATGGATGTACTTCTGCATCCCCCCCACAACCACAACCACAACCACCACCAGGAGGGGGGTAACCCCCCCCCCTGAACACCCCTCCCTTGGGCCCAGATTTCATAGCGGGAAAAAATGAAATTTCCCAAAGGAAACATTGATTTGGCTCCTTTGGGACACAATTTTTGGGTCCGAGACCGCCCCCTCCCCTCCTCTCTTCTAACACATCTCTGCCCACGCCCCCCCCCCCCAATCCCATGGGTGGGTACGCAATCCCCCGTGCGGCAGGTCCGGGATCTGGTGCCGAAGCCCCAGCGCATTTCGGGCCTTGCGGACCTGCCCGGGATCCAGAAGATGACCGCCGCGGCGCTGGAGCTGGAGCAGATGGCGGACCGGCTGCGCACCCTCTTGTCCCACGTGGCGAAGAAGGACGCCGACAAGCACTTCCTGGAGAACAAGCAGACGGACATCCGCGAGGCGCTCGTGCTGCTGCTGCGGCAGCACCACGGGGACCTGTGCACCCGCTGGCGCGAGAAGATCCGGCAGACCGTGCCCGAGTACCAGTCGGGGCTGCACACGTCGCGGGAGAGCAAGGAAGTGAATCGGTCTGCCCGCCCCCCCTGCCAGGGATGTACATGGGAAGGGGCGGGGGTTGGGGGGGCCCCGTAAATGTGGTGTGGGAAATTGGGCTTTTCACTTTGGCCCCCAAATTTCCCACGGCAAATCTAGGGGCTTCCTGCTTTTGTGCCCCGATCTTGTGCTTTGCATGCCCCATGTCTGATTCGTTGTTGCTTGCCTCCGCCAAATTTGGCAGCGCCAAATTTACCACCGCCAGATTGACTAGGCACCAACCTCCCCCCCCCTCCCCCTGTATTAGAACGGCTGACAACCATAGGCGCCCCCCCCCCCCCTCGACCAAACGACTGGATCGAACTGGTCTGTGCGCCGGGTTGTCTGCGGTCTGGGGTGTACATGTCTGTGTACATGCAGTAGTGGAGCACCCCAACCAAGAAGGGGACACTTTGATGCGTGATGAGCACCTTGCACAATCGAACTAATGGCTGAAAGTGTCTAGTGCGGGGACATGCAGTCTATCAGAGCCGACCATTGATCCTCCGACCAAAGTGATCACGCCGAAAAAAACGAAATTTGCGATGGGGAAATTTTGGTCGGGCCATTTTCGGTACACACACTTTTGGGTCCCAGCCCCCCCCTCCCCCTCTCTTCTAATACATCCCCGCCCCCTGCCCTTTGCTGCCGTCATCCCCCCCCCCCGCCCCCACTCTGTCTCCCCCCGGCACACACCCCGTGTCGCTTTAGTACAAAGTCAGGGTACAGGTGAACAGCCGCAAGGGGTATGGCCGAGGGAGTGTCCGCATCGGCGGCCCACGTGCAGACCGTCTTTCAACTCGACCAGAGTCCGATCACCTGCGGTCGCATAGCACCGGAACGGCTGGTCTGATGTTGAGGCCTTACTTACGTATTCGGTTGGTGTCGGTGGCAGGTTTGCAGTTTCGGTCTCGCTTGACCTGCCAAAAGCGGGCCTGGCACGCGAGTGGAGCAGTGCTCTGCACGCTGTGTCCGGGGACTTCAGCGCACGATGCGATGGATTGCCCCCCCTCCGCACAGCTCCGGGGGTCCGAGGGGGTCGCTACGTGCCGCGCTGGGCCGGGCACGGGCCCGCGATGTGTCGCGTCCCGAATTCCGTGATGTCCGCCCCGTTTGCACGCACAAAGGGCAGCGTCGGGGGGTCGTGCCCGTGCAGTACCCCTTTCTCATTGCGGGCGATGGGCAGTGCGTTGTGCGCGTCTTGCCCCTTTGTAAGCGGGCCATGCTCCCTCCCAACCGCCCCCCCCCCCCCCCCCCGCTCCTCCCTCAGGAGGGGTGGCGAGCAGTGTCACCCTCAGGGTCCCGCCTCGTCAGAGGTGACCAGGGCGCAACAGGCTCACTGGGAGCTCCGCTCCCTAGAGTGCTCCAGGGGCAGGGAAGTGCTCAGCACGCCCCAGGACCTTCCTTCTACTAGGACGCTCCCAGCCGGTCTGGCACTCTGTGCAACGCTGCCTGTGACCCTCTGGGTCAATCAAGGAGCACCTCAGACCACACGCCCCGTGCACCCCTCTGGGGTTCAGTCGTGGGCGGGAGGAAGCTGCAGGTCACCCGACCCACAGACTCCCTCAGCAGCCTTAGTGTAGGGCACCCATGCCCCGCTGCTGGGGCCCGGAGCACCGGGCACACACAACCCCCCACATGCGCCAACCACGGCCCGCAGGAGAACGACAAAAGGTGTGCCCCTGCCTTGAAAGCCCCCCCCCCCCAAGGACCCCCCACGGCACGCGCGCCTACACATACAGGCACGGCGGTATCTCCCTCTCGCCAGCGCCTGGACGAGGTACGGGGATCGTCAGCAGTCTGGGCGGCTGTGAGACCAGACAACCAGGGGGGGTACCCAGTCGAGCCGGTGAGGTACGGGCACACTGGCTGTGGGTCACCACCTTTGGCGCAAGCCAAGATCCAAACCAAACCAAACCCCCGCTCCTCCCGTCTCCGAGACAGCCGACCCCGGAGTAGTCAAACACGACAAGTCATCCAGGGGCTCTGTTGACACAACCAAAACACGTTCGGGCCCACAGAGGGTCAGATTGAGCAGTGGCGAGAGGCCAATAGGCACCACCAAAGGCAAACAATCCGATACCGAGGCGTTGTGCCAAAGCCCCCCGCTCCTCCAAGTCCAATGCTGTCGAGCCTTTGTTCGTACGACCGAAACACGTCATTCGTGGGTCTCGCCTGGGCATCGGCCCGGGAGTACCAGCGCTGAAAGTGTCTGTTAGTGGGGCCATTCGGTCTGTCAGCGTCGGGCAGAGGGACGTGCTGGGGTCCACTGCCGCTGTGCCCCTCCGTGGCTCGCCGAGGACGTCGGACGGCGTGTCCGCAGGTCCCCCGCCCCTTCCCCTTCAGGACGGCCCCACGGGCGGTGCGGGTGCTGCGGGGCCGCTGCGCAGCACCGCCGCCATTTCCAGGGGCCGGGGCTGCACTGCCCCGTTTTGGAGAGGGTTCACGTCCGATGCGGCAGAGCAGCTCTGCCCTGCCTCCCCCCTCCTCCGCGTTGCGCAGCTGTCTGCCGTCTGCTTTTGCGTATCGTCCCCTCAACCCCTGCCCCCCGTCCCCACGAAGGTCCGGCCGTGTGCGGCCTCTGCCTCTGCCCCTCCCCGTGCCCCCTCCCCCTCACCCCCGCGGCCCTCCCTGCGCCCCCTCCCCCTCACCCCCGCGGCCCTCCCTGCGCCCCCTCCCCCTCACCCCCGCGGCCCTCCCTGTGCCCCCTCCCCCTCTCACCCGCGGCCCCTCCCTGTGCCCCCTCCCCCTCTCACCCGCGGCCCTATCTGCGCCCCCTCCCCCTCTCACCCGCGGCCCCTCCCTGTGCCCCCTCCCCCTCTCACCCGCGGCCCCTCCCTGTGTCCCCTCCCCCTCTCGCCCGCGGCCCTACCTGCGCCCCCTCCCCCTCTCACCCGCGGCCCTCCCTGTGCCCCCTCCCCCTCACCCCCGCGGCCCCTCCCTGCGCCCCCTCCCCCTCTCACCCGCGGCCCCTCCCTGTGCCCCCTCCCCCTCACCCCCGCGGCCCTACCTGCGCCCCCTGCCCCTCTCAACCGCGGCCCTCCCTGCGCCCCCTCCCCCTCACCCCCGCGGCCCCTCCCTGTGCCCCCTCCCCCTCACCCCCGCGGCCCTCCTTGCGCCCCCTCCCCCTCACCCCCGCGGCCCCTCCCTGTGCCCCCTCCCCCTCTCACCCGCGGCCCTCCCTGCGCCCCCTCCCCCTCACCCCCGCGGCCCCTCCCTGCGCCCCCTCCCCCTCACCCCCGCGGCCCCTCCCTGTGCCCCCTCCCCCTCACCCCCGCGGCCCTCGATTTTTTGGACCCTCGACTGCACCTCCGACTGGACCCATGGCGGGGGCCAACGTCCTCGGCCCCTTCACTACATCCGCAGTAGCGGTGCGACCAGCGAGTGGTCCCTGGACGACGGCCCGCCGCCGTCCTGCACGGTGCTGGCCTCCCACTGTCCCACTTGCGGCCGCCCGGCGCCCCATGAGGCGGCCGTTGCCTTCACCTCTCAGCAAGCCCCCCTGGTTCCTTCACTGTTCTGCACGTCCCCGCGCCGCCCCCCCCCGTACTGCACCCGAGCCCTCGCTCCCAGATGCCACTTTTACCAGCAAGGACAGCCCCTCCGAGTTGCTGTCCCGGTGCACGTCCTACCTTGGTCAGACCTCTGCAGCCCACACCTCCCAGTCGTACTCTTGCCGCCACCCCAATACCTTCGCTACCTCCCCCCCCCAGCCCAACCCGACGCGTCCCTGGTTCAACCCACCGCCCTGGTCATCATGACCCACAACTGGGGTGGAATCGCGCTCCAGACGGCCCTTGCCCGTCTGTGGGTCGAGGCCCTGCAGCCCGACGTGCTCTGCTGGCACGAGCTCTGGGACCATGCAGCGGCGCGACTGGCGATCCCCCCCAGCTACGAGTCCATATGGAGCACGGCCACAGGCCCGGGCACGGGGTTCGTCATAGCCTGGCGCAGCGCCCTCCGCCGCCGACCTGAGGAAGCTACCCTCGCGTACGACGGCGACCACTGCCTGGGGGCCCTGCTCCCCGTCTGGCACGTTGGCCGCCTGCTGATCTGCAACGTCCACCTACACCCAAAGATCCCCTACAGAGAATGGATCCGTCAACTACGCCACATGGACCAGCTGCGCAGAGACCTACGCCCCGACTTCAGCTACATCACGGGGGACTTCAACTCCACAGACTCACCTGGAACCCCGCTCGCCCAAGCTTTGCGCCCAGGTGGCACCCTGCACGACTACCTGCGGGTCATCCCCCCGGGCACCACCACCAACCACACAGTGGTACAAGGCCGGCCCAGGTCCACGGCCATTGACCACTCCTTCCTCCACGGCCCAGTGGCAGCCGCCCACCACCAGCTGCTACCCTCCCGCAGCTCCCACGCAGTCATCGTTGTGACCATCACCCTCCACACGCAGTCCGCGGATGCCTGGGGCTGGCGCCGCTTCCGCTGGCGGCGCGCGACCCTCGAGGACATGGAGCACATGGCGACAGCGCTCGACCTGGTATGGGGCTGGCTGGCGTTTGCCCCCGCTCAGCCCGACGAGTACGTAGCAGCTCACCACGCTGTGGCTGGGCAGCTCATCCCTCGCCCCCCGGACCAGGGGGCACTACTTCGTCGCCTCTCCAGCCTGTCATTCCCCCTGAGCCCAGCCCAACTGGACCAGCAGATCACTGCCCTCCGGGAAGCGGCTGAAGACAGGGGGTACCAGGATCGGCTGGAGATCCTGCGGACAGCATCCATCACCGCCGCCACGCGCCGTGCCCTCCACCTCCCCTCCCCCCCCTCGAGCCCTTCAGCGGCATCCTGCCCAGGCCAGACGCAGTCCTCTCCTCACGGGATGACCGACTTCGAGAAGTTCAACGTCAGTCCACGGCACAGACCTGCAACCGTCACCTCCAGCTTGACGGCGCCTGGTTCCAAGCTCGCTGCAGTCCCGAGGTTTGGGCCCACCTACGCCGCCCCACGCTGGAACTCCCCACCCCGCTACTCCTGGCCCTGCTCAGGGCTGGCCTTCATCCGGACGACCCGGCCTCAGCACGCAAGTACCTGGACCCCCTTAATGCCCGCCCCCTGCTGACCTCGGCGTCCCTGGCAGAGCGCCGGTTGGGCAGACCGTCCCTGGCCGTCTCCGCCGACAACATCCCACGCACCCTCCTCTTCAGATCCGGGGGGGGGGGGGGGTGCACACAGGCCTCCTGCACTCCCTCCTGCAAGCTGAATCAGGCACCCCCACGGTGCTCAACGAAACCGTGCGGTACGGGATATACAAGGGGCGCCCGGGCAAACAACTCCCCCGGCACCTGGCGCGCTCCTTCCGCCCGGTAGACGTGGAGAGCTCATCCGCGGGCACGCTATCCGGCATCGCCGCGGACAGATTGGCAACCAACATGGAGGTCAGCGGATCCTACGCCCCAATGGTGTTCTCCTACGGGACCGCGCACTGCACTTCATCCATGGCGATCGCGCGCAGGGCGGCCGTCTACGCCAGCCTGGTGTCCCACGGGTTCTGCGCGGTCTGCGACTGGGACGAGTCTGATGCCTATCTCAGGGTCGTCCGGGAATACACGGGGGGCCTCCTCCGCTGTCTACCTGGTGTCTGGGACTACTCAGCCTGGGCCCACAGGTACTACAACAGGCTGGTCATCCGCGTCATCACGCGTGAGGGGTTTGCCCCCCCCTTCAGCACCGGGGAAGGCGGCAACCAGGGCGACGCGTTCGCCGCCCTCCACTACCAGACCCCCAGCCACATCATTACCCAGTCCATGGAGGTGGACGGCGCAGTCACCCTTCCCCTGGACCTGCCGGGTCACACCGCGCTCCTGCCCGCCACAGTCCTCGTGTACTCCGATGATCGGCGCTTCATCCACCCCACGCTGCAGGGGTTAGTGGCGCTGGCTGAGAGCTGCAAGGAAGCATCCCGCCGGGCGGGCCGCATAGTGCACCCGGACAAACTGGAATACTTCCTGCTCCGCCTGCTCCACCACACCATCGTCCTCGAACAGACCCCAGTCCCCGATTCCGACGCGACCACCGCCATGACGCCCCCCGAACTCGTCGGCATCCCTCTCCTGCCTGAACTCCCCAAGCACAAGTCCCTCAACAAATCGCTCAGCGCCGTCCGAGCGGTCCACAAAGCCACAGCGAGGGGCCCGGCGGCCCCCGCCCTCAGACTCCGGGCCCTCCATGCCTTCGGCCTCTCCGTGCTAGACTACGCGGCAGGTGGGGTCTTCTTTGACCCCGACGAGGTACGCCCGCATCAGCGTGTGACCGACAACGTCTACCTCGCCGCCTTCCGACTACCGCCCTGGACCCAGCGCACACTACTCCGTCTCCCCCTCCAGCTGGGGGGCTTCGGGGCGCCGCACGTTGCGCACCGCTCCCACCTCCAGCTGCTCACCTCCTATCTGCGCGCCTCAGCGAGCACCAACCTGCTCGCGGTGGCGGCGGCACACTACGTAATGGCCCTCCCCCCCCGGGGAGCATGGGAGCCCGAAGGAGTCAGGGCAGCACTGCGTCCCCTACACGTCACCATCCACACCGACCCCAAGCCCCTCCTCAGCCCGTCCCTCATCCACTCCTCGGGCGACGCCGGCCTCCTCGCGGGCCTCTCCTACGTCATCGCAGCCACTGATGGCAGTCAGGTGGACTCCCGTCTGGGCGCGGGCTTCACGCTATGGCACCCGACTCGCGGGATTTTCTACCGCCAGTGGTTTGGGGTGCTGGTGTGCGCGGGCCACTCTACCGACGCCGAGTGGCTCGCCAAAATCGCTCTGCTCCTACTCCTGGCCGACTGGCAGGGCGCCGTGCTCCTCGTCACCGACTCCACTGCGGCGCTCACGGCAGGCCTCACCCGGGCCCCTCATCCGGGTTCCCTCCTCGTCGTCCCCTACCGCTCAGCCCTGACGGCTTCACGCGCTCGACTCCAGGAGGCCTGGCTGCCAGCCCAGCACGACTCCGGCGAACTCTCCTTGCTCGCCTGGCTGAATGCCGACGCCGACGCGCTAGCGGACAAAGGCGCTCACACCGCGCTCCCCTACTCAGTCCCCTGGCTTCCGATGTATGCGGGCAGGGTGTTGGCCACGCACCAGGGCTGCCTCATCCTATAGCCCCGCAATGCAGCCGACGTCATCGCGGGGCAAGCCGCGGAGGCCCAGTTCACCCAAGCGTTCCCGCCACCGGACCGGGCTTGGAGTTCCACGCTCCTCATCGCGGCCGTGGAGGCCGCCGCGATCACCCCGCGGGCAGTGCACCTCACCATGCTGCACCGCCTTCTGATGCATCAGCGCCACCCCCCGGGCTATGGGGGGGTACTGTGCCCCTACTGCCACCTGGCGTTCAGTGATATCGCGGATCACCTCCTCCGGGGGTGCCCCCCCTTCTTTCTCCACCACCTCCTCCTAGCGTGGCGGCTCCTGCGCCACCCCTGAGTTCTCCCGCTCCTGTCCCGATGCCCCGGCCAGTCCAGCCTTCACCACGGAACCGAGGTCCACACCCCGCACGTCCACGTCGGCCTCCTCTCGGGCATCCAACAGCCCTCGGGGGCGCCGCCCGCAACACACCCCAGCCTCCATCTGCGGCTCTCAGGGGAGTGGCGGGTAACATGCGAGAACCCCCGCCGACCCCCCCTCCTGGCGACGCACCGGCAAGAAGTATATGTGGACCACCTCGACGCCTTGGGCCAGCCTCCTCCCACCCTGCCCATGGTCCTGACGGCAGCGCCGGATCTCTGGCCCGCTGCTGCGGCCCCCCTGCCTGCGGGTGTCCGCGCGCCAGCGGGCGCGCCACCACTAACGACCCGCCACAGTGTCGTCCTTGTCTGGTTGCTTCGCCGCTGCCGTGCGTGGCAGCTGATCACTGGGCGCCCCCCGAGCATACCGTTACCTCCAGCGCCCCCCCCGGGAGCGCAGCCAGCCCTCGTCCTCTGCGCCCTCGAGCACACTAAAGCAGAAGCCCTGTCCCTCCTCCTCCAGGCCCCTGCAGCCTTGCCCCTTGTGGTCCTGGCATCAGCCACGGTTGTGGACTACCTACAGCCCCACCACCACGAGCCTCTTACCCTCCTGCCCCTGCCTGAAGGACTCACTGTGGGCCGCGCCCTCGGGGCCCCTATGCGCACTGCCGACTGGCCAGAACTTGCTTAATGAATGAAGCACCGCGCAGTGTCCTACGCGTGCCTGTGTGCCACAGCAACCATGCGTGCACGTCTCCTACCGTCTGACAGACAGGGTGCGCTGGACGCGCCACCACCACCAATATGCCGCGTCCAACTGAGCAGAACCGCCCATGGGGCAGACACACAGCCACCGAAAACAGCAGCAAGGTTTTCTTTTCAAAACGCGGGGCAAGGCGCGGGACAGTGGCCTCCCGTGGACCCCGGCGTGCCTTAGAGGCCTCAAGGTCACCGAGCACCCAACACGGAAGCGAAGCACCCCCCCCCCCCTGCAAAACACGGCCTTTGGCAGCCCCTGGTGGCGCGGGGTGCTCCCACTTGCTGCCCGCTTCGGCCCACCCCGGCGGGACCAAGGAGCCGTCCGGGACGGCCGGGGGCCCACATTTTCCCGGGCCCCCCTCCGATGGTGCCGGTGCCTTGGGCGGGCCAACCAGCAACCAGCAACAACCAACCCCCGCGGCCCTCCCTGCGCCCCCTCCCCCTCACCCCCGCGGCCCTCCCTGCGCCCCCTCCCCCTCACCCCCGCGGCCCCTCCCTGTGCCCCCCCCCCCTCACCCCCGCGGCCCTCCCTGCGCCCCCTCCCCCTCACCCCCGCGGCCCCTCCCTGTGCCCCCCCCCCCCTCACCCCCGCGGCCCCCCCTGCGCCTCCTCCCCCTCTCACCCGCGGCCCTCCCTGTGCCCCCTCCCCCTCTCACCCGCGGCCCTCCCCGTGCCCCCTCCCCCTCACCCCCGCGGCCCCTCCCTGTGCCCCCCCCCCCCCCTCACCCCCGCGGCCCTCCCTGCGCCCCCTCCCCCTCACCCCCGCGGCCCTCCCTGTGCCCCCTCCCCCTCACCCCCGCGGCCCCTCCCTGTGCCCCCTCCCCCTCACCCCCGCGGCCCTCCCTGCGCCCCCTCCCCTTCACCCCCGCGGCCCTCCCTGTGCCCCCTCCCCCTCACCCCCGCGGCCCTCCTTGCGCCCCCTCCCCCTCTCACCCGCGGCCCCTCCCTGTGCCCCCTCCCCCTCTCACCCGCGGCCCTCCCTGCGCCCCCTCCCCCTCACCCCCGCGGACCCTCCCTGTGCTCCCCCCCCCCTCACCCCCGCGGCCCCTCCCTGTGCCCCCCCCCCCCCCCTCACCCCCGCGGCCCCCCATGCGCCTCCTCCCCCTCACCCCCGCGGCCCCTCCCTGTGCCCCCCTCCCCCTCACCCCCGCGGCCCCTCCCTGTGCCCCCTCCCCCTCACCCCCGCGGCCCCTCCCTGTGCCCCCTCCCCCTCACCCCCGCGGCCCTCCCTGCGCCCCCCCCCCCCTCACCCCCGCGGCCCCCCCTGCGCCCCCTCCCCCTCTCAACCGCGGCCCTCCCTGTGCGCCCCCTCCCCCTCACCCCCGCGGCCCTCCCTGCGCCCCCTCCCCCTCACCCCCGCGGCCCCTCCCTGTGCCCCCCCCCCCCTCACCCCCGCGGCCCTCCCTGCGCCCCCTCCCCCTCACCCCCGCGGCCCCTCCCTGTGCCCCCCCCCCCCCTCACCCCCGCGGCCCTCCCTGTGCCCCCTCCCCCTCACCCCCGCGGCCCCTCCCTGTGCCCCCCCCCCCTCACCCCCGCGGCCCTCCCTGCGCCCCCTCCCCCTCACCCCCGCGGCCCCTCCCTGTGCCCCCCCCCCCCTCACCCCCACGGCCCCCCCTGCGCCCCCTCCCCCTCACCCCCGCGGCCCCTCCCTGCGCCCCCTCCCCCTCACCCCCGCGGCCCTCCCTGCGCCCCCTCCCCCTCACCCCCGCGGCCCCTCCCTGTGCCCCCCTCCCCCTCACCCCCGCGGCCCTCCCTGCGCCCCCTCCCCCTCTCACCCGCGGCCCTACCTGCGCCCCCCTCCCCCTCACCCTCGCGGCCCCCCCTGCGCCTCCTCCCCCTCTCACCCGCGGCCCTCCCTGCGCCCCCTCCCCATCACCCCCGCGGCCCCTCCCTGCGCCCCCCCCCCCTCACCCCCGCGGCCCCCCCTGCGCCCCCTCCCCCTTCATCCGCGGCCCTCCCTGCGCCCCCTCCCCCTCACCCCCGCGGCCCTCCCTGCGCCCCCTCCCCCTCACCCCCGCGGCCCCTCCCTGTGCCCCCCTCCCCCTCACCCCCGCGGCCCTCCGTGCGCCCCCTCCCCCTCACCCCCGCGGCCCCTCCCTGTGCCCCCCTCCCCCTCACCCCCGCGGCCCCCCCTGCGCCTCCTCCCCCTCTCACCCGCGGCCCTCCCTGCGCCCCCTCCCCATCACCCCCGCGGCCCTCCCTGCGCCCCCTCCCCCTCACCCCCGCGGCCCCTCCCTGTGCCCCCCCCCCCTCACCCCCGCGGCCCTCCCTGCGCCCCCTCCCCCTCACCCCCGCGGCCCTCCCTGTGCCCCCTCCCCCTCACCCCCGCGGCCCTCCCTGCGCCCCCTCCCCCTCACCCCCGCGGCCCCTCCCTGTGCTCCCCCCCCCCTCACCCCCGCGGCCCTCCCTGTGCCCCCCCCCCTTCACCCCCGCGGCCCTCCCTGTGCCCCCTCCCCCTCACCCCCGCGGCCCTCCCTGCGCCCCCTCCCCCTCTCACCCGCGGCCCTCCCTGTGCCCCCTCCCCCTCTCACCCGCGGCCCTCCCTGCGCCCCCTCCCCCTCTCACCCGCGGCCCTCCCTGCGCCCCCTCCCCCTCACCCCTGCGGCCCCTTCCTGTGCCCCCCTCCCCCTCTCACCCGCGGCCCTATCTGCGCCCCCTCCCCCTCACCCCCGCGGCCCTCCCTGTGCCCCCTCCCCCTCTCACCCGCGGCCCTCCCTGTGCCCCCTCCCCCTCACCCCCGCAGCCCCTCCCTGCGCCCACAGGCGGCTGGTGGCCGCCATGACGGAGCGGCTTCGCCCTGGCGGCGACTCTGCGTCGCTCGTGTACACGACGCAGAAGATCGTGGAGCTGCGGTACGGCCAGATCAAGGCGGAGTCGGTGCAGGCGGCCGTGAAGCTGTTCGAGGACGTGAGCATGGAGCTGTACTGGGAGCTGAAGCGGGAGGGGCCGTACTCGAAGGATCTGCTGCCGTTGATGCACGCCGAGGACGCCGACGTCCGCGCGCTGCTGATGGGGGTGGTCTTTCTGGTGCGCCACGCCCAGCCTCTGCATCCCCCCGCCCTCCCCCCAGAGTTTTGCTTAACAACTCAGCATCTCCTGGGGGGGGGGGCCTGACCCCCCCCTCGGACCCCCCACCCCCCCCTAAGTGATTGGGCATATTTTTCTCCGGGCCTTCGGCCAATCAAAATTTTTTCTGATGCCTTCGGCGCAAGTCAGTTTAGGCCAAAAAATTTGTTCAGCGCCTTTGGCGCCTCTAACAACTCAGGGCCTCCTGAG
Source organism: Eutreptiella sp. 'Long Island Sound 2002' (assembly GCA_964036045.1). Classification (NCBI taxonomy): domain Eukaryota; phylum Euglenozoa; class Euglenophyceae; order Eutreptiales; family Eutreptiaceae; genus Eutreptiella; species Eutreptiella sp. 'Long Island Sound 2002'. Next base: position 11,062,197 of record OZ038398.1, on the reverse strand, counting down.
GCGGGGGGGGGGTCCCCCCCCAGCCCCCCCCCCCCCTTAAGGAAAACTCTGCCCCCCCCCCCGTCTCAGCCTCTGACAAGCCTCACCAGTCTCAAGACCTGCAGACCCGGTCCTGTGGTCTGGCGGCTCGGCCCTGACCTCGTGCGTCATGTCTCGGACCGTGCACCACCGCCCGTGTGTCTCCTCCGACACCGTGGCACATTGTGGGACCTGCAGTGGCTGCCACTGCGTGCGGGTGAGCGCAGATGCCCCACCGACGGCCTTGCGTAGGGCCTCAGTGCCCCCGGGCAGGGCCATGAATTGACATCGCTGTGGACGCATGTGTGCAGGCGCACGCACATGTGTCGGGCTTCACTGCGCCGGGGGTCGCCCCGGGTCTGCGGTGGCCTTGTAGCCCCCGAGTCCATCGCGGGGGAGCCTGAGACGACTTGACAGGTCTGCCGTAGCACCTCTGGGCAAAGCGCTTCCGGATCTGTGACGACTGGTCGTGGACCCCCCCCCCCCCCACCCCCCATCTCAGGTACACGAGACGTGAGGACCGCATTCTTTCGGTATTGAACGGTTTTCGGCATCGAATATTGTGTCATCATCAGCGGCCACTTGTTCTGTGGAATGTATCGAAGTGACTTCATTTGTGGTTGTGTGCCTTGTGAAGGCGGGGGGTTTGGGGGGGGTGGCCCGGGTGCAGGTCAGCGACAGGGCAAAGGCTTTGGGAGAGAACGGGGGAAGGAACACCCGTTTGGCTGGATTTGACGACGAAAGCACAGCGTTGTCGGGATGCGCAGGGCACAGAAGTCGCCTGGGAACCGCCTCTGCGGGCCGATTCGTCGTTGTTGACGCTCAGGTGCACGGCCTGACTCCTACCGACAGGAACCCGCATCTTCGGAGGCACTAGATCTCGATGGCACAGGCGAGTGGAGGCGGAAGCCAATTCGGCCCTCGGCCCGTGGGATGTCCCAGGGCCCAACCCGCATCATTGTCTGAGGTGCATCACGGACATGAGCCAGACCAGGACCCCCCCAGCACGGCCACGGGACACACACGATGCATCACAGGGCCGGGCGGTCCCGTGGGAACGCGACATTTCTTTCTTTATTTTTACTTTTTTACTTTTATTTTTTTTTTCACTGGGGCCCTTACGTTTTTTTTTTACTTTTGTTTCCCCCCCCTTTTGTTTCACTAAGGCCCGAGGTTCTCGGGAGCAGGATTCGTTTAACCGACGGCGGTTGGCACTCCACTGACGGAAGTGGGCGCTTAACCGACGTCGGTTGGCCGATGACCAACCGCAGTTACTCTCCGACTGGCGCCCTGCGGAGGTTCGAGTGTACCGGAGGCCGGCAATTCTTTTTTTTTTTTCAGTTATAGGACAGCCCTGCCACAGGGCCCCCCGATGGCGCACGGTACCCCAATGGCATTGGGGGGCAAGGCTTCGTTCGTCACCCGCCGGCGCCCGGCCGCCTCCGGTCCCCGCCTCCCGCCGGGCCGGTGCCCCCCCACCGATCCTCCCGTGCAGAGGCCCTCGCCCCAGTCCCACTCGCTGGGGCGCTCACAGGGCAGCGCCATCGCCTGCTACGCCTACCGCAAACGGCACCTTCGTCCTGGGGCCAACTGCCCGGGGCTCGAACTACGTGCGCTGTGCGGCCACTGCCCGTACACGGGGGGGGGCGGGGGGGGCTGAGGACGGAGGTGTGGGGACGGCAAAAACAGCCAGGGGTGTCCTTAAGGGACGAGATTTTTTTTTTGTTGCTAAGGACAGCCCTTAAGGACCGCCCCAAGGGACCACCAACCGCCACCCGCCAGCTCCCATCAACTGCCAACCGCCACCAACCGCCAACCACCAACCACCACCAACCGCCAGCCACCAACCGCCGCCAACCGCCAGTGGCGACCAACCGCCAACTGCCAACCACTGCCAACTGCCTCCAACCACCAACCGCCAGCCACCAACCGCCGCCAACCACCACCAACCGCCACCAACTGCCAGTTGCCAACTGCCAACCGCCAACCGCCGCCAACCGCCAACCGCCAACTGCCACCAACCATGGTTGAGCACATGGGGTGCCCGCGGGCGTTTTTGGGAAACCAGAACACTTTTTTTTTTCCCGTTAAGGACACCCCTGAAAACAGCAACGCCGGTCGCCCGTCCCACGCCGCTTCGCCTTCGCTGTGCGGCAGGTGAACAAGATCATTCGGAGCGAGTACCACATCCGCGCCGCGCGCGACCAGGACCCGCGGCTGCCCGCGGGCCTCCTGACGCGGCACGGCTCCCCGGTGACGCCGATCACGCCCATCACCCCCATGACCCCCATCACCCCCCTGAAGCCCGAGACGCACCGCATCACGGAGCTGCTGGTGGGGGCGGAGATCGCCGGGCAGTACCGCCTCGACACGTACGTCAGCTCCGGGAGCTTCGCCCACGGCTGGAGGGCCACGGACCTCCAGACCATGAACGAGGTCTTCGTGAAGACGTTCAAGAGCCGCGACGAGTTCGACCCCGGGCTCGACTCCGTCACGGCGAGCATGGTGGCGGAGCTGGAGAACGCGGAGCGCGTGATGCGCGTGGGGCGCCTCATGAGCCATCCCAACGTCGTCGCTGTCCTGAAGGTTTGGGCGTGGGTGTGGGCCACGTTGCGATTGCTGTTGCGGTGGTGGGGGTGGGTGCTGCGGCCGTCGTTGTAGTTGCTGCCGTTGTCGCTGTCGTCGGTGTTGGCGGCGGTGATGGATTTTCAAAGGAGGGGGGAGGGGGGGTTGGAGAAATGGGCTTTTGTGCGGGGCCTTTATACAGTGGTACGGCAAATGGGCCGCGAGGCAGGGATGGATAGACGAGTGACCGAATTATTTTGGTGGGGGGTGGGGGGGAGCTCTGAGGGGCCCGAGATGACGAAATGGTGATTACGAAACTCCTTTGTCCCTCTTATGGTAAAGGGTAATTTTAACACTGAAGCTGCCGAATTTTTTTCTGAGGGGCCAAAAGTGGTACAAAATCCCGAAAAGAATTTTCTTTCAAGAAACGTCATGAGGCTCATCAAATTGATCAGCGGAATGTGCTGAACGCGAAGATGATGGGGGCCAAAAAATCAGTGGTGAAAATTGGCCAAAAAAAAAATTGCCCGGCCGCATTTCGTCATCGTCATTTTGTCATCGGGCGGGGACGGGGGGGCTCTTGGGGGGGGAGGGGCAGCCCCCCTCACTAAATCCATCCCTGCTGCGAAGTGGCCGGGACGGACATTTTTTCGAACAATTCCTCTGTTGTCTACAACTCAAAATGATCGGTGCTTCGTGGAGGCTGTTTTGGGATATATGTGTTGGGGTAGCCCAAATCCGCCCTCAGTTGGTCTGTTGTTTGGCATTTGATTCACAGCCCGCCTCCTCCCATGATGATGACAATCCCGTGCCGACACAACCCCCCCCCCCCCCCCGTCCCGTCACCCGAGGCTTTTCGGTGGCTGGGAAAGGGTCCACGCGGGCCATGATACAGTGTCAGGCTTGTTGATAAGGAATTAGTACGAAAAGCGGGCTGGAGGTCGGGGGGTCCCATAAAGGGGCCGCTTATTTGAAATTGATTTCCCTCAGCCAAATTTTGGGTCAAGATTTGTTTTCGGTGGGGGGGTCTCAAAGCCAAAGGACCCCCCCCCCCCTCTTATAAACAAATCTCGTTCGGTGTGCACGGCGGTGCTCTACGGGGGGGGGGGCACGAACGCCCATCTCCTGAGCCCCCCCCACTTCCCGAGCGTCTGAATGCCGGAATGCCTGAGTGAACGCGGAACTTGAGGGTCCCGGAGGCGCTCAAACCCCCGGATTTGCGTTGTCACGCCTTCGCTTCACGTGTCCGCCCGGGAGACGTGTTGCGCACACGTCGACTCAGCACCGCCCAAACCGCCGCAGAAGCCGCCGGGAGGGGCTGCTCTCGCACCGATTCGTGACCGTTGCGTTGACGCAGTGCCTCTCCGCGGGGCCAGGGCTCCGTCGGACTCTCGGACGGGGTCGCACCTTCGCCCGGCGCAATGCCCCGGACGCCTCGGGTCCGGCGTGAAGAACGCAGGACCACTGCAGCCACACGCCGGGGCCCGGGGCTCTCGGCCAACGCGCCCCCCATCCGAAGGCGGTCATCGGGTGCCAAGGCCGCGCGCTGCGCACAGCCGGCGGTCCGACCCCCGCTTTTGGGGGGGGGCGTTCGTGTCGTCCACATAGGCCCCCTTTGGCGCCCCCACTGATTGGGGGTCAGGTCAGATCTGCGGTGGCCTTGGAGGGGGGGGGGGGGGGATGTTGGAGAAAAGAAGGGGGGGGGGTCTGGGACCCAAAAGTTTGTGTACCAAAAATGACAGGATCAGATTTTCTCAACTGTACATTCCGTTGTTTCCCACGGTGGTCACTTTGGTCTGGGCTGGAGGGGGTACCGGGTCGTTGCTCCGGCCACTTTTGGGGGGGGGGGGGGGCTGAGGCACACAGACGCCTCAAGCGCAACAGTGTTGACGGTTAGTGCCAAAGTGAAGTCCACAAAACAGTGAAGGCGGGTTGCCTACATTTTCGTTGAGTTCTGCGGGTGTTTGTTGCTGTTTATTGATGCGCCAAGCCTCTGTCTCGTCGACCACCCGAAGGGGCCCGGGGGGGGGAGGGCTGTCGCCAATGGGGTGAACTTAGCACTTCACCTGAAGGTTTCCCATATTGGACCTCTAGTACAGGCCGCATTATGGCATTAGCACAATTCCGCGACAACGTACTGATTGCATCTGCTGGACCGCGCGCTACATCCATAGTGCACAACGTGTGCCATGTCCTGAGTACCGCATGGGACCTGCCTGTGCTATGCCCGTGTATGCAGAACCTCGGTGATCCGTGCAACAACACTTGCATGACACACGACCTACGAGCACTCGGTGTTTGTATGCACCGTACACGAGGGGAAGGCACGTGTATAGCACACCCGTCAGCCTTTACTGACCAATGGGACCTGAAACTGGGACCCCCCTTACAGTCAGCATGGGCAGTGCAAGATGGATCTCTCCCTAATCTTTACACAAGTGTTCTCGTCAACGCCCTCCCGTTTATTCGCTCCTGGGGTGCACTGCTTTTGAGTTGCGCCGCCTGGATCAATATGGGGCTCCTATGTTGTCGTCACCCCGCCTTGACACTCCGGGCAGCCCATTGCGCACTGACCCGTGTCATCGCACGTACCCCCTACGCTGTTGAGCCCAGCCGCAAGTGTATAGCATATATTATGCCTCATATGCCTGCTCAGAAATCTACTGTAGCTCGCGTGGTGTGTATGTGGCTACAACGCAGCGCCTATTGGAATCAGTATAATTATGCGTCTTTTCACGCTCCACATTCTGGTGACCACAATGAATGGTGCGGTGACTGGAGCACTGACTGGATCATACTTCAGCGTGTAGCAAACCTCCCACTGCCCAGTGGGTGGTGAGGGGGGAGGGGTGCCTCCTTGCCGAGTCTGTACTATGTTGTATGTACTGCGTGTATGTTAGCTGCAGCTTGACCTTGACATTGATGTTGCCTCCCTTCTCCCGCAAAAGGTCCTCATTCCCAACTACTCTCACAGACCTTTGTGAAAGGCACCTAGGGCCGTTTTCTCGACTCTTGACAAGCTTTTCTTCCTTCGTGTGAACTGCATGTGCTCCCTGTTGTGTTGTGCTGACTTCGCCTCAACCAACACCACACACGTGACAGCTCACACGTCACCATACGGGGGGACTGTGCCCAGAGGACCTGCGCTGTGCCAGGGACCCCCCGTGCCCCCCACAAACGGAGCGGCCCTGCCCAGAGACCCCGCACTGCCCATCTGCCCAAGAACGAGGGATGAGCCCGCAACCTCCCCATCCCGAATGCCGGTGGCGGGCCGGCCCGGGAAAAGTGCCGCCTCCCCCGCCGCTGCAGCGCCGCAAAGTCAGGGCGCCTCGTGTCTCAGGCCGCAGAGCCCCGCGGTGCAGGGCATGCCACTTGGCGTCGGCTCACGGCGTGGGGGCGAGCGTCTGGGCTGCGCCATATTTTCGCTGGCCGCCCCCGCCCGACACGAGAGCCCCCCTCCCCCAGCGAAGTATTGGAATGGCCGTACGCTGTAGGAGGAGGGGGGGAGGGGGTACCCCCTCCACCCCAGACCAAAGTGACCGTGGGAAACAACGGAGTTTACCATTGGGAAAATCTGATCTGGTCATTTTTGGTACACAAACTTTTGGGTCCCAGACCCCCCCCCCTCCCCCCCCTCTCTTCTCATACATCCCTCCCCCCCCCTCCCCCCCTCCCCCCCTCCCCCCCTCCCCCCCTCCCCCCCTCCCCCTGCCCCAAGGCCACCGCGCCTGAAGGCGCGGATTTGACCTGAAACCCAATCGGTGGGGCCCCCTCACGGGGCCTTTCTGGACGACACAAACGATTTGGGGCAGCGCCTGACGGCGCCTTCCCGAATTGCACGGACGATGTGCGTCGCGGCCTCGCCGCGTTGAGACCCGCCGCGCCGTTGTGGCCGCCCGAGCGATGCGGAACAGGGACGGCCCCCGTCGCTCTACCGCCAAGACCCCCCGACGGCCTCGGCGCCGGCCTCGCCCTCCGCGCCCTCTGCGTCCGTCGCGCAGGTGCCCCGCAACGCCATGATCTACGTCCCCAGCACCGACCGCGAGGACAGCGAGTTCCACGGCATCGTCACGGAGTACTGCGACGGCGGCGAGCTCTTCAATTACCTCGTCCTCCCGAAGGCCTCCGGGGGGCTGCAGGGCTGCTCCTTCAGCGAGGCCCAGGCGCGCTTCCTCTTCCGGCAGATCGTCGACCTGCTGCTGTGCCTGTACCACCCGCCCCCGGGCGAGGGGGAGCCGTACTTCCACGGCGACATCAAGGACCAGAACCTCGTCCTGTCGGGCACCACGCTGAAGCTCATCGACTACGGCACGCTGACCAAGGTCGCGGACAACACGGGGCCGGTGCACCACATGACCCTCACCCACCAGCAGCCGTTCCACGACGCGTGCGAGTGCGTGGACCTCTGGGCGGCCGGCATCATCCTGTTGGACATGCTCCTGGTGTGACGCGCGCGCGCGGGCGAGGGGCGTGTGGACAGGGCGTGGGTGGGGCGCCGCTATCGAGTGGCCGGGAAACGACCGGGGGGCTGTGTGCCCTCAAAAAAGAGTACCACCTACTATGGAATTATGAAGTGATTCAGTAGAAAAAAAGTCTGTAGCAAAACTTAGCAAAAAAAAATTCCGTAATTTTTTTCCTTTCAACGTTTTCATATAATGTCCATCTAATTTTCATTTTCAAAAGAAGCTTTTAGAAGTTTTACCACATTTCACTAAGTTTTACTTTATCTGTTGTTAAGTCTTACCAAACACCCGGCTGATGATCTGGCACCGTGCCTCTTCCATTTTGCCTGCGTGCCCCTTCCCCTGCGACTGCAGTTGTACTTGTGTCATGCCTCAGAGCTTGTACCTGCCCCCCTGCCCCCTGTTGATGGGGGTAGGGGAGGGTAGCATATCCGTTCCACATGGATCATCACGAAGCCCCCCCCCCCCCAGCCCCATACCCAATGGGCCCAATTTAGAATCGCCCTTTTTAGCATGTCCCCCCGCCCCCTCCCTTCCTCTGGACCCCCCCTCCCCCACCCTCACCAAAATTCATTCATCAAGGGGGAAAAAGCGAAATTTACCGAAGGACTATTTTCTGTGGGCCATTTCTGGTATAAACATTTTTGATTCCCAGACCCCCCCCCCCCCCCCACACAACACCCCCTTCAAGCTCATGCCTGCCCATAACCCCCCACCCCCCTACCACCTGCAACCCCCCGTACCCTCCCCCCCCCACCTCCTCCTCCCCCCTGTAATCCCCCCCCCCCACCGCCTCCTCCCCCCTGTAATCCCTCCCCCCCACCTCCTCCTCCCCCCTGTAATCCCTTCCCCCCACCTCCTCGTCCCCCCGAGTCAGATGGGCCTAGACAGGGCCTCACCACCCCCTGGGGAAGGTGCTATCTGGATGGGGCAGCCCTGCCACTGCCATACCAAGTGGAAGAAGTAGGGTTGCCAGCCACGGTCTCCCAGAGAGCCTGGCTTTAATACAGGAGGGTGGGGGTCTCACACGGGCTCTGTACCCCTGAGTACGAGTGGCCAGGTGCCCGGCACCTCAGCCCCTGACCAGCAACCGAGGGACGGTCCATTGGGATTGTCCATGGTTTTCACTGTCACAAGGGGCCTGGTGGACCTGTGGGGGGAATCCTCCTGAGTGTCCCGAGCGGCCTGAAGCCTGTGGATGCTTGCCAGAGTGGAATGTTGACCAGTGGTTCACCCTATCAGGCCGGTCCTCTGACAGGGTAGCAAGGGACCTTTCTCATAGGGGGCTTTTGACCCTCAGCCTTTGGCTCGGGAGTGCTTGGACCAGGCAGTTTCCAAGCCTCACCGTGTACTGTGTGAGGATTACAGTGGGGCCAGTCCGATATGAGGACCCTGCCATCACCCCGTATGCAAGGCATCCACCCCGGCGGTCACGCGACATGGACCCGACCCGTTCAGCGGCAGCTGCCGTGCAGCAACGCGACTTGTAAGTATGCGCGTACCCCGTGGTATGGCTGTTTCACGCATCTTTGCCGACGGCGGCGGTGGCACCACCCCACAGCCCTCAAGGACCCGAAGAGGGAACCAAGATCCTCCATGCATGCGCAGTGGCCTGTGGCCAGGAGCCCAGCATGGAGGTGGTCTGGCAGAAGGGTCCAACCCACACCCATACCCATACCCCACCTCCCCCCCCCACCCCACCCCTCCACGCCCAAGAAAACCCTGGGGCCAGTGACCTTGCCGCGGAGTGGGGGCCTGAATGGCTTATGCCATTGCAAACAGACTGGAAAAGGTTCCGGTGATCAGGGGTGGTGGGGTTGGCCAGAAAGCTGCCCGACACATCGGGGCCCAGGTCGTGATCAGCAGCCCGCATGCATGATGCCCGACGGCGCCCAGGGGGTGCCCTGGTCACCTTCATTTTCCCGCATACAGTGTCTCCCTGTCCCTTCTCTGCCCTCTCTCCCTTCCCCTGCCTAAGAAAATTATGGTATGCCCTCCGAACCCAGGCGCCCATCCTTGTGTCTGTGCGGTGGGAGCGACAGTGTCCAAGCCGCCAGCGTATCACAGGACGGCTACCACGAGGCACGCCGTGGGGCAGCAGCCGCAGGTGACAGCCGAGAGGGTCCCTGGCGGCGCTGGCAGGCCCGAGTCAGACCACCAAGACGGCGTAGAGGGGGGTTCCTCTGCGCCTCCATGTGCACGCTTCACTGACAGTCAAGTGACAGGTGCTTCAGGGGGGCCCATAGCGCCAGTGGTGCCCCGGTAACGCCGTCATGGCACTGTCTAGGGTGGGAAGCGGTCAGAGCCTGGTGCCTGTGCCCGCAGGATGCGACCCTCGAAAGGCTTCCCGACAACTTCAACCTGCCCCCTGTAACCCCCCCTTTACGCCCCAGATAGCCCCCCCCCCCCCCCTAAGCTCGCTAAAATCCTGGATTAAGGGTTAGAGGAGGGTCTCCGGGGCTATAGTGACCATGTGCAAAGCCCAATACCACAGGGCCTGGTGCTTCTCTCTTTTGGGGGTGGTGGTGCTAACGGTGTCGAGTGTAAGTGCCTGCAGTGCGAAACACAACCTCCCCTGCCCCTGTTGCCCCTTGTGGAGTCACCCAATGATAGTAGCCTGGGGGGGGGGGGGTAGCTAGGGTTCCCAAGGACAAGACAGGCACATTTTAAAGGGGCCTGTACATTAGCAGACTGCCTCTCTCTCCCCTACCTACCCCACCCAGTGTAACATTAGTACACTCCTCCCTCCATGCCTCTCCTCTCCTCTCCCATCCTCCCTCCCTCCCTCTCCCTGCTACTGGAAAATCGGTGTCCAGGCAGGGGCCTAGCCACCTCAAGTTGCCCACAGCGGCGTCTAGGGGGGGGGGGGGGGGGCTGGGTGCTGTAAGTGGCCCAGATAGCGTATCACAGTCAGGGGGGGCACCTGGCCGCCTGTGGTGCCTACCATAGGCCAATGGGTCAAGTGGTCAGCCATGTATAACCCTACAGCCCAAGGGTTGGGTATTAAACCACCCAGATGCACTTGCTGGCAAGGACCGTGATCCATCCCCCCCCCCTCTGTTAGGTGCGTGTGTGTGTGGGGAGGGGGGGCGACTTCGTGCTGGACATACACACACTGGTTAAACTGGTTGAACTCATACTGTGGAGCTGGCCGGACGGAAGCCACGGAGCCATGACCCTAGTTCCAGGATGGTCCTGGGACAGCAAGCCAGGTTCTCGCTGGCCCCGCAGGACCAGCACCAAAGGGGGTGCGGCCCGGCCTGCGGACGCCAACGTGGCCATGAGTGCGTATCCGGAGAGCTACCTGGTCAAATGCTGCACCCCCCTTACAGACACGCACACACAAGTTTTTTGTACTGCTGGAAAACACTGTGGCAAACGGGGCCACGGTATGCAGTGTTGTATGGTTCTCCCATGCAAGGACCCTTCATGTAGCCACAATACTCCTCCGTAGTGCCCCCCTCCCCCCCCTACAGTGCACTGTGCTGTAAGCACACACACAGGCAGGCCATTGAGACACAGCAGCAGCCGCCGCCTCCACGCCTGCATACGTGCGCACAGGTCGGGAGTTTGGGGCAGCTGTTCGTCATGTCCAACGGCATCAATCGCGGCGTGCTCTTCCTCAAGGCCAATCAGTTCTGGGACAACTTAACGTCCTCCCTCATTCCGCATGACCCCGACAACTGCCTCCTCAAGGCTGGGCCTGACAGTGTCCGTGACCTTTTGCAAAAGATTTTGGTGCCGTACCCCGCGAACTCCATCTCCGTCCGTGCCATTGCAGACCACCCGTGGCTCAAGGGAGATGTGCCAACGCCGGAGGAGATGCAGGCGGAGCTCCGGCGCCGCTTCCCTGGAATTCTGAAGGGGGCCCCGCGGCGCACCGCCTTCTTTGACCTCGGGCCGTGCCCCGACTGCGAGGGGCTGGAATTGATGGATGCGGTGGCTTCTGCTGTGTGTGACGCCTCTGGGGGCGAGTTTGTGAAGACTACAGCCGGCGTTCGAGACCCAGGTTTTGCTTGGTTTGCATCAGATGCATTGGGTTGGATTAGATCGGAATGGATGGTGCTGGATGGGGTCGGTTTGTCTGAGGTTGTGTTGCGTTGTGTTGTGTTGTGTTGTGTTGTGTTGTGTTGTGTTGTGTTGTGTTGTGTTGTGTTGTGTTGTGTTGTGTTGTGTTGTGTTGTGTTGTGTTGTGTTGTGTTGTGTTGTGTTGTGTTGTGCTGGGCTCTGCTGTACTGTGTTGTGCTGTGCTGTGCCGAAGGCGCTGTTACGAGAAGGCAATCGCTGGGATGTCTACCCACGGGTACAGCTAAACGGGAGGGCTGTGTGTCTTAGTGCGCACTGTGTGCTACTGTGTTGTTGTACAGCCGGGACCAGTGCACAGTCGCACTTGGCCGGTACTGCTCTGCCGACGCCTTTGCACAGTCACACAGGGTCTAGTGGGCCCACTGCACCGTGTGTGCTGTGCTGCACCATCAGTACTTTGTGTGCGGTGCCGCACTGCTTGGTGCTGTGCACTGCACTGCAGTGTGTGTGCCCTGCCGCACTGCACTTGTGGGCAGTGGGCAGTGGGCAGTGGAACTTCTGCAATGCACCGTCAGACTGCCTGGGGGCAGTGGGCAGTGGAACTCCTGCAATGCACTGCCTCACCGCCTGGGGCGCGGTGGGCAGTGGAACTCCTGCAATGCACTGCCACACCGCGTGGGGGCAGTGAGGCAGTGGAACTCCTGCAATGTACTGCCTCACCACCTGGGGGCAGTGAGGCAGTGGAACTTCTGCAATGCACTGCCACACTGTTTGGGGGCAGGGGGCAGTGGAACTCCTGCAATGCACTGCCACACCGCCTGGGGGCAGTGGGCAGTGGAACTTCTGCAATGCACTGCCACATGTCTGGGGGCAGTGGGCAGTGGAACTCCTGCAATGCACTGCCTCACTGTCTGGGGGCAGTGGGCAGTGGAACTCGTGCAATGCACTGCCACAGCGCCTGGGGGCAGTGGGCAGTGGAACTCTTGCAATGCACTGCCACACTGTCTGGGGGCAGTGGGCAGTGGAACTCCTGCAATGCACTGCCTCACTGTCTGGGGGGCAGTGAGGCAATGGAACTCCTGCAATGCAGTGCCACACCGCCTGGGGGCAGTGGGCAGTCGAACTCCTACAATGCAGTGCCTCACCGCCTAGGGGCCGTGAGGCAATGGAACTCCTGCAATGCACTGCCACACTGCTTGGGGGTAGTGGGCAGTGCAACTCCTGCAATGCACTGCCACACTGTCGGGGGGTAGTGGGCAGTGGAACTCCTGCAATGCACTGCCACACCGCCTGGTGGCAGTGAGGCAGTGGACTCCTGCAATGCACTGCCACACTGTCTGGGGGCAGTGGGCAATGGAAATCCTGCAATGCACTGCCACACCGCCTGGGGGCAGTGGGCAGTGGAACTCCTGCAATGCATTGCCACACTGTGTGGTGGCGGTGGGCAGTGGAACTCCTGCAATGCACTGCCACACTGTCTGGGGGCAGTGGGCAGTGGAACTCCTACAATGCACTGCCTCACCGCCTGGGGGCCGTGAGGCAGTGGAACTCCCGCAATGCACTGCCACACCGTGTGGGGGCAGTGGGCAGTGCAACTCCTGCAAAGCATTGCCACACTGTCTGGGGGCAGTGGGCAGTGGAACTCCTGCAATGCACTACCTCACCGCCTGGGGGCCGCGAGGCAATGGAACTCCTGCGATGCACTGCCCACCGCCTGGTGGCGGTGGGCAGTGGAACTCCTGCAATGCACTGCCACACTGTGTGGGGGCAGTAAGGCAGTGCAACTCCTGCAATGCACTGCCTCACCGCCTGGGGGCCGTGAGGCAATGGAACTCCTGCAATGCACTGCCCACTGCCTGGGGGTAGTGGGCAGTGGAACTCCCGCAATGCACTGCCACACCGTGTGGGGGCAGTGGGCAGTGCAACTCCTGCAAAGCATTGCCACACTGTCTGGGGGCAGTGGGCAGTGGAACTCGTGCAATGCACTACCTCACCGCCTGGGGGCCGCCAGGCAATGGAACTCCTGCAATGCACGGCCCACTGCCTGGGGGTAGTGGGCAGTGGAACTTCTGCAATGTACTGCCACACTGCCTGGGGGCAGTAAGGCAGTGCAACTTCTGCAATGCACTGCCTCACCGCCTGGGGGCCGTGAGGCAATGCAAATCCTACAATGCACTGCCACACTGTCTGGGGGCAGTGGGCAGTCGAACTCCTGCAATGCACTGCCTCACCGCCTGGGGGCCGCGAGGCAATGGAACTCCTGCAATGCACTGCCCACCGCCTGGTGGCGGTGGGCAGTGGAACTCCTGCAATGCACTGCCACACTGTGTGGGGGCAGTAAGGCAGTGCAACTCCTGCAATGCACTGCCTCACCGCCTGGGGGCCGTGAGGCAATGGAACTCCTGCAATGCACTGCCCACTGCCTGGGGGTAGTGGGCAGTGGAACTCCCGCAATGCAGTGCCACACCGTGTGGGGGCAGTGGGCAGTGCAACTCCTGCAAAGCATTGCCACACTGTCTGGGGGCAGTGGGCAGTGGAACTCGTGCAATGCACTGCCTCACCGCCTGGGGGCCGTGAGGCAATGGAACTCCTGCAATACACTGCCCACTGCCTGGGGGTAGTGGGCAGTGGAACTTCTGCAATGTACTGCCACACTGCCTGGGGGCAGTAAGGCAGTGCAACTTCTGCAATGCACTGCCTCACCGCCTGGGGGCCGTGAGGCAATGCAAATCCTACAATGCACTGCCACACTGTCTGGGGGCAGTGGGCAGTCGAACTCCTGCAATGCACTGCCTCACCGCCTGGGGGCCGTGAGGCAATGGAACTCCTGCAATGCACTGCCACATTGTCTCGGTCGGGGCAGTGGGCAGTGGAACTCCTGCAATGCACTGCCACACTGCCTAGGGGCAGTGGGCAGTGGAACTCGTGCAATGCATTGCCACACCGCCTGGGGGCCGTGAGGCAATGGAACTCCTGCAATGCACTGCCACACTGTCTGGGGGCAGTGGGCAGTGCAACTCTTGCAATGCACTGCCTCACCGCCTGGGGGCCGTGAGGCAATGGAAATCCTACAATGCACTGCCACACTGTCTGGGGGCAGTGAGGCAGTGCAACTCCTGCAATGCAGTGCCACATTGTCTCGGTCGGGGCAGTGGGCAGTGGAACTCCTGCAATGCACTGCCACACTGCCTAGGGGCGGTGGGCAGTGGAACTCCTACAATGCATTGCCACACCGCCTGGGGGCCGTGAGGCAATGGAAATCCTACAATGCGCTGCCACACTGTCTGGGGGCAGTGGGCAGTGGAACTCCTGCAATGCACTGCCACACTGTCGGGGGGCTGTGGGCAGTGGAACTCCTGCAATGCACTGCCACACTGTCTGGGGGCAGGGGGGGCAATGGAAATCCTGCAATGCACTGCCACACTGTGTGGGGGCAGTGGGCAGTGGAACTCCTGCAATGCATTGCCACATTGTCTGGTGGCGGTGGGCAGTGGAACTCCTGCAATGCACTGCCACACTGTCTGGGGGCAGTGGGCAGTGGAACTCCTACAATGCACTGCCTCACCGCCTGGGGGCCGTGAGGCAGTGGAACTCCCGCAATGCACTGCCACACTGTGTGGGGGCAGTGGGCAGTGCAACTTCTGCAAAGCATTGCCACACTGTCTGGTGGCAGTGGGCAGTGGAACTCCTGCAATGCACTGCCTCACCGCCTGGGGGCCGCGAGGCAATGGAACTCCTGCAATGCACTGCCCACTGCCTGGGGGTAGTGGGCAGTGGAACTCCTGCAATGCACTGCCACACTGCCTGGGGGCAGTAAGGCAGTGCAACTCCTGCAATGCACTGCCTCACCGCCTGGGGGCCGTGAGGCGATGGAACTCCTGCAATGCACTGCCCACTGCCTGGGGGCAGTGGGCAGTGCAACTCCTGCTATGCACTGCCACACCGCCTGGTGGCAGTGAGGCAGTGGAACTCCTGCAATGCACTGCCACACTGTGTGGGGGCAGTGGGCAGTGGAACTCGTGCAATGCACTGCCTCACCGCCTGGGGGCCGTGAGGCAATGGAACTCCTGCAATGCACTGCCCACTGCCTGGGGGTAGTGGGCAGTGGAACTTCTGCAATGTACTGCCACACTGCCTGGGGGCAGTAAGGCAGTGCAACTTCTGCAATGCACTGCCTCACCGCCTGGGGGCCGTGAGGCAATGCAAATCCTACAATGCACTGCCACACTGTCTGGGGGCAGTGGGCAGTCGAACTCCTGCAATGCACTGCCTCACCGCCTGGGGGCCGTGAGGCAATGGAACTCCTGCAATGCACTGCCACATTGTCTCGGTCGGGGCAGTGGGCAGTGGAACTCGTGCAATGCATTGCCACACCGCCTGGGGGCCGTGAGGCAATGCAAATCCTACAATGCACTGCCACACTGTCTGGGGGCAGTGGGCAGTGCAACTCTTGCAATGCACTGCCTCACCGCCTGGGGGCCGTGAGGCAATGGAAATCCTACAATGCACTGCCACACTGTCTGGGGGCAGTGAGGCAGTGCAACTCCTGCAATGCACTGCCACATTGTCTCGGTCGGGGCAGTGGGCAGTGGAACTCCTGCAATGCACTGCCACACTGCCTAGGGGCGGTGGGCAGTGGAACTCCTACAATGCATTGCCACACCGCCTGGGGGCCGTGAGGCAATGGAAATCCTACAATGCGCTGCCACACTGTCTGGGGGCAGTGGGCAGTGGAACTCCTGCAATGCACTGCCACACTGTCGGGGGGCTGTGGGCAGTGGAACTCCCGCAATGCGCTGCCACACCGCCTGGGGGCAGAGATGCAGTGGAACTGCTGCAATGCACTGCCTCACCGTCTAGGGGCCCTGAGGCAATGGAAATCCTGCAATGCACTGCCACACCGCTTGGGGGCAGTGGGCAGTGGAGCTCCTGCAATGCACTGCCTCACCGCCTGGGGGCCGTGAGGCAATGGAACTCTTGCAATGCACTGCCTCACTGTCTGGGGGCAGTGGGCAGTGGAACTCCTGCAATGCACTACCTTACTGCCTGGGGGCCGTGAGGCAGTGGAACTCCCGCAATGCACTGCCCACCGCCTAGGGGTAGTGGGCAGTGGAACTCGTGCAATGTACTGCCACACTGCCTGGGGGCAGTGGGCGATTGAACTCCTGCAATGCAGTGCCACACCGCCCGGGGGCAATGAGGCAGTGGAACTCCTGCAATGCACTGCCTCACCGCCTAGGGGCCGTGAGGCAATGGAAATCCCACAATGCACTGCCACATGCGCGGGCCTACGAGCCGGGGGGACGGGGAGTCCTGCCTAGGAGGCAGCCGCTGCCTAAAGAGCGGAACTCTTGCAATGCATTGCCACACTGCCCGGGGGCAGTGGGCAGTGGAACTCCTACTATACACTGCCTCGCTGCCCAAGGGCAGTGGGCAGTGGAAATCCTGCAACGCACTGCCTCACTGCTTGGGGGTAGTGGGCAGTGGAACTCCTGCAATGCACTGCCTCACCGCCTGTGGGCAGTGGGCAGTGGAACTCGTGCAACACACTGCCTCACTGCCCAGGGGCAGTGGGTAGTGGAACTCCTGCAATGCATTGGCACACCGCCTGGGGGCAGTGGGCAGTGCAACTCCTGCAATGCGCGGGCCTACCAGCTGGGGGGACGGGGAGTCCTGCCCACAGGCGGTCGCTGCCTAAAGAGCGCCTGCGGGGGACGGCAGCCCCCAAAGTGCTGGCCCACCAGCTGGGGGTACGGGGAATCCTGCCCAGGAGGCGGTCGCTGCCTAGAGAGCGCCTGCGGGGGATGGCAGCCCCCAACGGCGCGGGCCCACCAGCTAGGGGGATTGGGTGTCTTGCCCATGAGGTGGTCGCCGCCTAAAGAGCGCCTACGGGGGATGGCAGCCCCCATTGGCGCGGGCCCACCAGCTGGGGGGACGGGGAGTCCTGCCTAGGAGGCGGTCACTGCCTAAAGAGCGCCTGCGGGGGATGGTAGCCCCCAAAGGCGTGGGCCCGGCAGCTAGGGGGAGTGGGAGCCCTGCCTAGGAGGCGGTCACCGCCTAAAGAGTGCCTGCAGGGGATGGCAGCCCCCATCGGCGCGGGCCCACCAGCTGGGGGGACGGGGAGTTGTGCCCAGGCGGTGGTCGGGGGGCCTTATACCTTACCTCAAAGGATATTTGATACCTTTACCCGGGTGTCCTACCGGACGGGTGCCCACGGGGGCTGGGCAAAATTAATATATTCCTGAAACCATGCATTTACATTCCTATGCACCCAAACAAAATCCGGCACCAGGTGGCGAGCGCACAAGGGCAGTGTGGCCTCGAACCGCTCCACTAGCGGGGCCACGTCGCCCATTCTGAGGGGTTGTGGGGGTCTTTTCCCCGTTGTGGGAGGCATTTTAGCTGCCACTTGGCAGCAAGTACGGCCGTTCCGCCGTACTGTATCCCCACTCGTACCCTCCCTCACCCACTCACACACCCCACATACCCGTTCCGTTCCCGCCGCGTCGCCAAAGCCCCGGTATGGGGGCCTCCACGCCGCTGGCTGCCACACCTGAGGCAGGAGGTGGGGCACTGGGGCACGGGAGGGGTGTGACAGGGAGTGTCGGGGCACAGGGGGCGCACACGGGCGGCGGCAGGCGGTAGGGGGGCGCTCAGCACGGGGGAGGCGCGTGCCACAGCTCTGCAGAGGGCCCTCAACCATAGGGTGGTGCCCGGGCCATGTTGTGCGGGGCTTTGCACCCGGCACCCAGCCCATGGGTAGAGCTGGGGAGTATTCAGGTTGTGCTGTGCTGTGCTGTGCTGTGTTGTGTTGTGCTGTGCTGTGCTGTGCTGTGCTGCGCTGTGCTGCGCTGTGCTTTGTTGTGTTGTGTTGTGTTGTGTTGTGTTGTGTTGTGTTGTGTTGTGTTGTGTTGTGTTGTGTTGTGTTGTGTTGTGTTGTGTTGTGTTGTGCTGTGCTGTGCTGTGTTGTGTTGTGTTGTGTTGTGTTGTGTTGTGTTGTGTTGTGTTGTGTTGTGTTGTGTTGTGTTGTGTTGTGTTGTGTTGTGTTGTGTTGTGTTGTGTTGTGTTGTGTTGTGCTGTGCTGTGCTGTGCTGTGGTGTGTTGTGTTGTGTTGTGTTGTGTTATGTTGTGTTGTGTTGTGTTGTGTTGTGTTGTGTTGTGTTGTGTTGTGTTGTGTTGTGTTGTGTTGTGTTGTGTTGTGTTGTGTTGTGTTGTGTTGTGTTGTGTTGGGTTGTGTTGTGTTGTGTTGTGTCAGCGTTGGTTGGCATGGTTTGAGCTGGATGTGTTGTGCTTTGTTGGGTGGGGCGGGTGTGGGTGTGTTGGGGTGGGCTGCGTTGAATTGGGTTGTGTTGTGTTGTGCTGGGCTCTGCTGTGTTGTGTTGTGCTGGGCTGTGCTGTGTTGTGTTCCGTTGCGGTTTGGCACCATTCCCACAAAGTACAGTCATGCAACAGTGTCCACAAAAGTGCAAGACTACATACCAATGACAATGCGTCATCGGTGGTTTTCGCTCTACGAGGCCTATGCTGTTACTGGCAGGTGAGCACTGGTTGTTTATGTTTTGCTGTTTGCAAGAGGGGCACAAATTCTTGTGTAGATTTGCTCATTTGAATGTTGCATTCTATCAATCAGAACACTGCCAACAGCATGGACTCAATTCCATTTGGTCGACCCACAGTTTGGACAGCCCGGCATAAATTTCAGGCCAAATCGATGGGAAATGGCTACTGTAAAGCATGTGTGGGCACCACAGCCGAGGAAGCCCCAGGATTTGGAGGGTTTTGGGGGTTTTGTGTGTCCAGTAGGGGGCAGCCCAGTCCCTCAGGGAGATAAGCAATGCTAAAATCTCGATTTTTGATCAAATGACACTGCGTACGGCGATGTAAGCATCTGTTAGACTCTACTCTTCTATATTTCTCACCCTATTGGGTCATTTGGTGCGGGGGGGGGGGGGTGCAATCAGAGCCTGGTGCAAGGCCCGCCTGTTCCCGTGAACAACACAAACGGTTTGCCAATTTTTGTTACGACCAATCCTCTGCAAGGTGGACTTCCCAAAGAATTGAGCACTCACTCTGGTCAGTGGGTAGTTACTTTCTTCAAGAATGTACGCATGGACAAGTGTTAATGTTTGGGGTTTGCGCTCAGGCTGCGGTGCGTGGGCCGCGTATCGAGCAGCGCCAGCACTGCAGGGGATAGTCCATGATGCCCAATTCATGACTGTGATGATGGTGGTGTGCATGCAGGCAGGCAGCACCAACAACACGCAGAGCACACAATGCACTGATACGACTCAATCTTACAAGCTTGCCAACATTGTTTGGTATTCAAGTCAAGCGTCCATTTTTTTGAACCTCAGGTCATTGCTTGGACCAGGGATGGCCGGACAGTTACAGACCATAACTGTGGGTAAGTAATAGATGGAGGGCTGTGGGATGCTGCCAATGGACAGCAGAGCCGCCTACGAAGCCCACCTTTGAAACACCACAGGCATGAGCTCCTCGTGCCCCGCACATCAATATATATGTGTCAACCACGGGCCTCAGGAGAGAGTGGGGTAGAGTGGCCAGTGTTTCCATGCCACCCCACAACCACTGCACTCTCAATATTGGCTTCAAAGTCAGCAGCCTGTGGATGTCAATGAAAGATGGTTAGGAGAGTGCTTGGGTGAACGCAACGGCAGAATTTGCCCTGGCTGGGTGCCCGGCAGCAAACCTAATTGCTAAAGGCATCTGGCCATTTGTCATTGAGTGATCCTTTGCATTGCTCCCAAGAGAGCAACGACCCCTGTCACAACAATCGCTTGCCTTCAACTTCTTCATCTTCATGGCACCAATGAGGGCAGCGACAGCTGCTGGGGCGGGGCTCTTCAACAGTGCGCCATCACTCATCTCTGGGCCATCTACTTTAGCCTCACAGTGTTCCTCCAACTCTATCTCTTGCTTGCTCTGAAAAATTGATGCAACAGAGGACTGCACACAGTAATTGTGGGACATCCTTTGGAAGAAAGAAAATAGCAGCAAGTGGGCAAGTAGTAGCAACCCCTCGACAATATGTGGCATACACGTGATCACCAGTACACCAGTGCCATCAGCCTCTCCCCTCTTCAATTCAAACCAATCCAACCCAGCCCGATGCAACCCGAGACAGTGAGACCCAACGCAACCCAACACAACCCACCCCCCCAACCCACCCCGACGCATTGCAATGCACCCGCAAATGATCAAACATCACATGCCAAGCACGTTTTATTGCAATCATTTCAGGCGTGCCATGCTCCTCTCCCCACTGCGTCGTGCCTCTGCCTTTGTGACAGATGCGAGGGCCTCCAAAATTGGGCTCTTACAAGAGTACCATCGAAGTGGCCAGTTACTTAGTAAAAATAGGGAGGTGATGGTAAAACTTAGTAAAATTTTTTGGTTTCCCTTGATAAATCTTTTTTTTGAAAACACATTTTAAGCAACTTTTTGTTTTAATAAGTTTTGCCTAGTTTCTACTAAGTTCTCCACATTTTACTAAGTTTTACCTCGTCCAGTACTAAGTTTAACCAAATACCCCCTCATGTCTGCCCCTCCACCGCCTTTGGCGGTCCCGTGCCCACCCGCATGTTTGGTGCAGGCGACCTCTACATCGAGC
This sequence comes from Eutreptiella sp. 'Long Island Sound 2002', assembly GCA_964036045.1. Lineage (NCBI taxonomy): Eukaryota > Euglenozoa > Euglenophyceae > Eutreptiales > Eutreptiaceae > Eutreptiella > Eutreptiella sp. 'Long Island Sound 2002'. The sequence continues at coordinate 11,041,494 of OZ038398.1, read as the reverse complement.
GCTGGGACCAGCCCAACGAAACGGATACGGGGCTGGACCGGTTCGGCGCGCGGGACGCGCAGTGGGTCGTGGCCAAGTACCTGTGCTCCGTGCAGAAGGCGGACTTCGACGTCGCGAAGGGCGTGCCGCGCCTCCGCATCTGTTTGTTTTGGGAGTCCGGGTCGGAGCACACCGAGTTCTACCGGTTGTCCAGCGCAATACTGAACGAGCTACTGAAGCGGGAGGGGGCCATGGCCTGAGACCCAGCACTGGGCCGGTGTGGCGCGGCGTGTCAGTCTCCCCGTACCGCGCTGCTGCTGCTGCGCTCCCGACGCTCGGCTGACTGGGCGCACGACGCGTGGGGCGTGAAGGGGAGCAGGGGGTCGTTTCTCTCCACCGTTGCCCTTCCCCTCGGACACAGGCCTTAGGCGAGGCACCCATTGCCGCACCAGCTGCTGGATATCGTGCCCCCATGAGCGTGTGTCGCTTGCATCTGCCACCACAACACTGGGCTGCGCTGCTCCACCGCATCGGGTCATCTGGCGTGTGTCTTCATTTATATTGCTACCCCCTCCCCCCCCAACCCCCTTCATACCCGACAGCCAAGCGGACACGGAACATGGCATACACATGTTTTTGCCTCTTCCCCCGCCCCGAACGCTTTGGGCTCCGCCCTACCGTACCCATTGTTGACCCCACGACGGCGGTTAACATGTTTTTGCGGTCCTGCCGGTAACTTGGGTGGTAACATCATACAGCCTGAGCAAAACTTACCCAAGGCAAATATTACCCAAAAAGTATTACCCCCCAAAATGACCCTAAACTCAAGGTGGTTTTGGTAATTGGTCTTTTGTTTCATTGCAGACCCCTATTTCTTATACGCCCTTCTTTTGTCATGGACCGTCACGTCGTTCCCGCACTGCGACCTTCTCTGCCAATCTCGTGTCAAGGGACCTCCTTCATAGCGCCCACCATTGGGCCCGCGCTGTGTAGAGCCTCTGCCCCCAAAGGGCAGGGAAGGGGAGCGGGCTGTGCCCCAGGGGCCAGCGCTCCATGGTCTGCCCCCCCCCCCCCATCCAAACCCCCCCATCATTGGTGTCCCGGGCCGCCTCCAGCCACCGGGGGGGGCGGCAGCATGTCAGGGCGTCCGACGAGGACACTTAGTGTTTCTCCGTCGGTCCCACTGTCGCGTCGCGCCTACCGGGGCTCGCTGAGAGGGGGGGGGGGGCGGGCCAAACCCTTCCCAGGCCACTAACCCGCAGGCGCACCAACGTCCCGGGCCTCAATAGACTAGTGCCCTCCCATTATGGATCCCCCCCTCTTCAAAAGAGAGGGCGCCCCGCCCCCGAGGGCCTGAGCCATGACTCAAGGGGTAGTGGGTCGCCGAGAGCCCGTTGCCATCGGTCGCTTGCACGTCCTCTGATGTCAGCGCCCCGCGCAGGGCTGTCCTTGAGAACCCCCACATTTTTTTGTTCAGGACAGCCCCCAAGGACCACCAACCGCCAACCGCCACCAACCGCCAACCGTTGTTCAGCATTGAGTTTGTGGTTTTGTGTCTTGCCCATGTCTTGACCATGAAGCAGAGAGCGTCCCCGTGTCCCCGTCCGTTCCTGTCGGCGTTGCGAACCCTTCCCCCCCCCCCCCCCCTAAGGACGGCCCTGGCCCCGCGCCGCTCACGGCCCGGGACTGTCTGGACCAGCACGCGCCCGTCGATGGCCCGCGGGGCGGCGGCCGTTGGGGTCGTGTCTCGTCCCCCTCCGCGGGAGTGAGGCCCCCGCTGGTGCATTGGGATGTGCATTCGCGGAGCGCCACGGCACCGGCGCGACACAACGTTTGGGCCCAAGGGACTCTTGGGCCCTCAAGATTGTGTTGCCCTGGCCCCAAAGGCCCGCGACCGCGGGGCCGCTCTGCTGACGGGCACATGTGATACGCCGAACACGCCTTATATATCTTTGAAGTGTAGCCCCCCCCCCCCCCGCCCTTGCCCCATGTGCCCCCGTCGGGGAAGCGACCCGCAAGTGGACATTCCGGGGCCTCAAAGCCGCCGTTGGGGAGGGGTCCCCCACCGCCGGTACGGGGGTGTCCACTTGGACGCGCGTGACCAACGGCGAGGGCAGTGGCCCTCCCCCGTGCGGACCCGACACGGAGCAGTGGAACAGGGACAGTCCGGGGGCTCCGTTGGCACAACCTCCCGAGGGAAAGGAAGGGGGAGTAGGGGGGGTTAAGGGGAGGCCAGGCAGGGGGAGGGAGGGCACGAGGCGGTGAGAGGCCGATAGGCGCCGCCGCCTGCGGAGGGAGCGGGTTCAAGGGAAGGGCAGTGGGCGGACGCCAGCTGCAGACAGCAACACAACCAGGCGTCGTGCCAACCCCCCCACCCCCGAATCAGCAGCCGGGGCAATGGGTGGGCGAGAGGTCTGTGCCCCCCATTCGTCAGCATCGCGCTGCGCCCATCGTCCTGCCTCTTGGGCTGGCCTTCACCGGTCATTCGACGGCCCCTCTCGACGCGAGCGCATGCCGCCGGGCGCCCACGCGGCTCCGTTCCGTCGCTGCTTCGTGTTGGGGTGTCCGAGCACCAGGCGCCCGGATCACCGGGCACATGCTGCACCCCGTCACTGGCAGACGAACGGTCGAAAAGCCGCCGGTTGGCGCGCTTTACTGACACTCTGGTCGTGAAAGCCAACCCTTTTCCTCCTTCGACATGGCACGCGCAACGCGCGGTCCCTTTGACTGACCCGCTCCCACGCCCCCGCGTCCAGCGCCCGAGCCAGAGCCAGAGCGGCAGCACGGAATGCCCGGGGTCTACATAGAGCCACAAGGGTACCCCCACCTCCCCTTTGCAAGAACACCGCCCTTGGCAGAGCAACACGCGAGAGAGCGCGCGCTGTGTCGGCGATTTTGGACCCGGTTTCCCCGATGGCCAAGGTGACCGCAGTGAGCACTGTGTTCCCATGCACAGGACTGCCCCAGATTCCCACTCAGTCCAAATTCGGAGATAACGAGTTAAAACAAACGATGCTTCACACCGAATATGCCACATTGCTGGCGGTCTTCTATCTAAATCTGCTGTTTTTCCCCTGTGGACTTCCCCGGTGGTGGGCGGTTTTCAAGGTGGACACAGGACAGCTCTCTTGCTATTGGGCGCTGTGCCCGCGCTGTGCGGGAACGGCTCCTGAGGTGTTGTTTCCGCAACTCGTGGAGCATAGAATTCGGCCCTTCCGTTTTCCGGTCGTCTGTGAAGATCAAATTTTTCCCGTGATTCGGGTTTGGGGATGGTACTCGGGGGACGGTCGTTACTGTCCTGCCACTTGTTGCAACCCCCCCCCCCCCCCACCCCCTTCAGTGCGTGACGTTGATGCACTCCTGTAGACATGGCCGTCTGGGCCTCCACGATGCACTGCTTGGCTGCTGGTGTCTTTTCGCGGTGTGCGCGAACAACGCCCTCTTTCAGAGCCACAGGAGGTGTTGTTTTTGTCATTTTCAGTGCTTGTACCTTCGTTCTCGCAGGGGGGGGGGGGGGGGGGGCTACACCAGCGAGAGACACGGAAATGCTTGAGGCTCGCCCTAGTCAAATCCCTAACCCCCCCTCCGATCCAAAGGGATGTTCAGGGATGGCTGGTGTGCCTCCGACACTGACTGTCCGAGAGCCCGTGACACGACGCAACAGAAGCCACCCGACCCGCCTGCCCCCCCAAGGCCCCAGTAGAACAGCCCCGAGGGATTGGCAATGCAGCGCATGCCCGACACACGCCAACACGCCCCATGCGGCACCGCTCAGCACCCGCCCCCCCGCAGTTTGGGGTCCGTCCCACAAAGTTAGCGCAAATACATTGCGCGGACGGTGTTCAAGTGATGTGCTCTCATCGGCTCTTTTTGGTTCGCCACATCGCGGTTTGATCTGATGTCCTTTGGAACGCCTTACCACTTCCAGTGCCCTGGTCTCACACGGCGCACACAGTGTAAATAGTGCTTTACGCCCCCTTTGAAATCCGCTCCCCCTTTCAATCCCCTGCCCCTGGGGGGGGGGGGGGGAAGGGCGTCACTTGCAAAAAGCGTAGGAAATATCAGGCGCCGAAGGCGCTGCAGAAAAATTTTCTTTCGGTTCTCCGGGAGCTGCTGCAATTTGAGTGCCACCTTTGTGTTGTGCACCCCCCCCCCCCCCGGTGGTCACAAACCGTCACGAAATTGGGCGGGATTTCAAAGGGGGGGGGGAAGGTGGTTTTTTTTTTCCCGCTCAGCAGTGCGCAGGGCCTGAGGTACTGCGTGCCACATCCCGTCTCCAACTGCACTTCAGTCCCCTTGTTGCCGTCGTGTGCACGACCCTGGCAGGCACCAAACAGTGTCGCCCCGCAGCCCCGAGTCCACTTCGCAATGTGTGCACTGACTCGGGCGCATGACTGTTTGATGCGCTGTGGACGGGACAACACCGCGGGCCACTTCAGTGGTACGCACCGCGCACTTGCCCCTTATCAGCCGGGGCAGCCTCCTCCAATGCAACGCTGCCCGGTCTACACGTGGTGTGGGGGAAGGGGGCGTCGGGTGGCTCTGCTCGTGTGCTCTCGGTCGTGCATGTGTGGTCGCGGAGGATGCTGCTGTGCCTCCCTGGCTCAGGCATCCCCGGATGGTCGCACGCACCGCCTCCAGGAATCCGGGTGAAGGGAGGTCGCCCAGGCGATCTCCGGACGCCAGCGTAATGTTGCCCTCTATCCCTCGCCGGGTCCCTTCCGCCTTGCGGGGTCACCGACACCCTCGCGCCCAGGGCCGCCGTGCGTTTCTGCGTATGGAATCCGAGCCGGATACCTCCAGTTCAGGCGTCGGGTGCGTGACGGCTTAGCTACGCGACCTCTTTCTGTAGGGATCGGGGGATGGGCTTGTCAACCGCCCCGAACAAAACAAACACGTCTGACCATTGCGGCCCATGACTTCGCCATGATTCCGTTCCCCTCTTTTGAGGGATGTGCTTGTCGTCCGGCGGATGTTGAAGAAAGCGTAACCGCTGATGTGCCTCCTTGCACAGTCCCCCAGAGGGGGGGAGGGCAGGGATGTATTAGAACGGCCGTGCACCGTAGGAGGAGGGGGGGTACCCCCCCCTAGACCCCCACCCCCCTCCTCCCCTTCCAATGTTTGAGGCTGACAGCCAAAATTTTGCTTCGCCAAAAGGATTTGAGAGTAAAATTTTTCGGCCCGCCTTCGGCGGGGACCATAGGGAAACCCAAGGAGGAGGGGTATCCCAGCCAAACCCCCCTCACCCCCCCTTCAGACCCCCCCTCCCCCCCTTCGAATACGTTGCTGGGGGAGCCTTACCCCAAGAAGTCCATGGCGCCACAGGCGCCGAAGAACGGTTTGGGTCCTCGTGCATGATCCCCCCAGGGGCGGGGGGGGGGGATGCCATAAAGGCAGAGTGAGAATGCCGGTTTGCACTTCCGCATGGGGGCACCCAGGGCGGTGGTGGTGTGTGTGTGTGGGGGGGGGTGCGTCATTTGGTGACGCCCCTGTCAGTTCTGGGGGAGCTGTCCATGGCTGCGGGGGGGGGGCGGGTACACGAGTCCACATGGATTGGGCCCTCCTGCCATGTTTTGCCGCTGTTGTGGGTGGACCGCCCAAGAAGCACAAGTTCAGTCGGACGATTCCGCCGGCGCCCGCGGCACATTTCTATTCTCGCGACACATATATCCGTGGCCCCGTCCGATGGGGCGTTTGCGTATCGGTTGCACCGGAATGCCTTCCCGATGATTGCGGAGGTGACGGGCTGGAATGGCTCGCAGCACCTCCGGGGGGACGGTGGTGGGGGCTTCTGCATTGGGAGAAGCTTTTTGTGCAACACAATGTGACCTGCCGCACTGCGCAGGTGCGACAGTCACGCGACGTACACATGAGTTCTGAGGCGAGGAGGTCGCTTCCTGCACGGCACACAGCGTTTCTCCTCCGAAATGCCAGTTTGTTGACCCCGCCTGAAGGGTCGCTTTGAGCGCAGCTGCAATCCAAAGGCTAATGCCCCCGGCAATTCTTTGGCGCCCATGGGTGGACCATCAGCACGTGACGGGGGGGGGGGGGGGCGCCGTTCTTTGCATGCCTCGGGGCGTCTGCCACACACGGGGCCCTGCACTGATTTCTGTGCTGATTGGTCGACCTTTTGACCTTACAGGGCCTGTGCTCTTTCATCTCAACCAGCGGTGGACTGGGGAGTCCACCGGGGGCGGGGAGGCTTCTGCTGTAGGACAATATCTTTTGCTGCTTTGCATCAGGCGGCTTGTTAGGATTTTAGGTGTAGTGAACAACCATGGGTCATCTGCCATCTTGTTTGCTGCAGCGAAAGGCGCCTATGATATGTCACTGACGAGCTTTTCTCTGTGACTTTTGCTTTGCACTTCTGCTTTGTGCCTGACGGTACCGGTTGTGCACACGCATCTGTATCCCACACGGGGGAAGGGTGGACAGGGCGTCTGCACATGGGGGTGCAGTCTTACAGATCCTGTCAAATTCCGAGAGCTTTGACTCTCACAATGTCCACTACACATCAAAGTCGGTCGTGCCTCTTTCCTGTTCCAGGATAGGTGGGTCATTTGCGTTGTGCCCCGGGGGGTGTTTGTTCGCCTGTAGTACGCGTTGTGTGTACCTCTGCCGGTCTATGATTTTGTTCTAGGCCACCCGTTACCACCGTTTCCTGTTTCATGAAACACCCGCCTCTGATAGGGAGGTTGGGGGGTTGTGCAGAGGGAAAACAAGGGGATACCGTGTGTCATCAGTGCCACGAAAGTTCTGGAGAAGTTCGGGGGCTTGCGTTTGGCATCATCACTGGCCATGTCTCTGCTAACAAAAGCAGATCCGTTTCAGGCTCAGATGAGATGATCATTCCTGTCTCATCAGATCAGCATCGCTGTCATCATCATCACCATCATCATCATCATCATCATCATCATCATCATCATCATGATCATCATCAAACCGCAGACTGTCTCATCAGAGAGCACTGGTGCAAGTGCCCTGATGAAAGAGCCTCACATCTTGCAAGCGGCTGGAGTATGAAGATCACCAGCTGTGACAGGTGGCGGTTTCCAAACCCCAGACCCATTTTTGTGGAACCCCCAGCAAATGGACTTCACGACGATGCATGTGCGCGGAAGAAGTGACACCGGTGTTCCTGCTTGCCTGTGGGAGTACAGGGGAGGTGCAGGGAGCGAGCACGCCGGGACCCATGGTTCTGGCTAGCAGTGTGTATTCGCACGATGCATTCAGTGGAGCACATGCGTATCCCATTTCACCCTGCTTCTTGGGCATGATGTGCGACCTCACACCGCAAAAAGCTAGAGTATTGGATTGCCGCATTCTATGCTTTTTTCAGATACGAATATTTTGTGATAACGACAGGCATGTGCTAGCAACATCTCTGGTGCTTTAGATGCGTACGTCATAAAGTGTCAAAGGATGTATATCCCTTGGCGACCAACAGGGCGGTCCTTAAGGAACCAGATTTTTTTTTTGTTAAGGACCGCCCTTAAGGACCACCCAATGGACCACCAACCGCCGACCGCTAACTCCCACCAACCGCCAACCGCCACGAACCGCCAACCACCAACCGCCACCAACCGCCAACCACCAACCGCCGCCAACCGCTATCGGCGACCAACCGCCAACCGCCAACCACTGCCAACCGCCACCAACCACCGATCACCAACCATTAACCGCCGCCAACCACCACCAACCGCCACCAACCGCCAATTGCCAACTGCCAACCGCCAACCGCCACCAACCATGGTTAAACACATGGAGTGCCCGCGGGCTTTTTCGGGAAAACTGGTAACAGGACACTTTTTCAGGACTGCCTTGGTGACCAAGAGTTTGGACGACAATATATTTGTTGTCTTGGCTTGTAAGATAGATGCTAAGAAATTGTGCTTGCACATTAGTGAGAAACAAAAGCCAAGTGTGAGTGGTAGCATATTCATGTGCAATTGTATTATACAAAGAGTTTGTAGCTTGTATATGAACTCAGAGGCTTGGCTCTACTGTTGCAATTGCCAATGAGATATCTATGCTATCCAAATGCTACATCGGTGGTGCACAATGGCCGTCCACCACCGTCACACACACGGTGCACACGGTGCACACGGTGCACAATGCTATATTGGTCGTAGAACACAACAAAGAGAACATCTACAAGGCTCACAATGTTACCCACATCAACTCACCTATCAAGTATGGAGGACTAGGACTACAACAAATATTTTGGGCTTGTAGAACTAGGTACGTCACCCTTGTTCAAGGATTACTGCGGAAACCCACTGGTAGATTGTCCAGACTGGTGGCGCAACCCATAGAACGCATGATGACACCTCTTCGTGACTACATCACAGTCTTGTCCCACATAGGAGGAAACACTACACTGGTTTTGGCCCTGCGTAGAAGACCCCCCATTCCCGCAAATCTCATTGATGAGCAGACATCCGGGGATGAAGAATGGATTACGCAACAAGAAGTGGCAGTGGGCATACCTGAAGTAGCCAGAAGGTACATAACACAATGCAGTGCAAATGATGATCCCACGGACGGAGAAGTCCCACCAGGGTTTACCCCTGTGGAGGTGGCAGGAATAAAGGCAGAAGGCGACATATGGTATGGAGACGGGAGTAAACTGACTCAAGAAGTAGGAGGAAGAACAATCTACAGAGCAGGAGGAGTCACCACTTGCGGTCCACTACACGTCATTACCTGAGTGACCGGACCACAAACCTCATACAGGGCAGAACTACAAAGTTTTGCGGTTAATTCGACTTTGGCTAGCACAAATCAGGAACTGACTTACGACAACAAAGCGGTTGTGGACCACGCCGTACATCCTCCCCATAGGGAGTGTTCCGATATGGATTTACGTCTCACCATCCTGGAGGAAACATAGAACAGGCCCCTCCGGTCAAGGTGGGTCCCAAGCCACATGGATATAGCCAAGGCCAAAACCAAGGAAGTGGGAACAGATTTCAAACGTAACCACCCAGGTGGTATTGCTGTCAATGGGGGTTTTGCGCCTACCCCAGCCAAAAAATGGGTCATAGAGAGGAGACACTATGACCTATTTTCAGGTACACACTGGGTGTCTTGGCTCCCGCTCAAAGGAACCCGCCGGATGACATGGGTTAAATGGCTTAGGGGAAATGAGCGGTGGGATGGATGTGGCGCGCCATGGGGTCATAATGTTGTGAAGTGCCCCATGTGCAATACCAGGCATGGCACCACCGTGCACAAGCGGCCGATTCAATGCCCAAAATGGGCTCCCTCCTTCAGGAAGGCATGGACACAATCATGGGACACATGGGCTAAATACAAAGAGCAATGCCCCCCCCCCCCCCTGTGTCGTTCCCCACCCCTTGTCGTTCCCCGGGGGGGGTTGGGGGACCGTCACTTGATCAACCCAAAATTTTTCGTTGCGGCTCATTGTGTTGTTGTGTGGGTGGCTGTGTTGTGGGGCACTACCACTTGCATCCCTTGCACTCATGGCAGGACATTTTGCTCACTTTCGCTAAAATGGAACTTGACAACACAACCATGTTTCCCCCTGGGACAAGTGTGATGATAGCGACCTGAATTCTGACACGGAGGTTGTGTGGGTGAAGAGTGCCCGTGGTGTGTGGGGCATGGGACACAGTTTTGGGAACAAGTTGTATTTTACAAGGGACATTCCCGAAGGGAAATGGGTTCCCAAAAATCTGCTTGCGCCTGCCAAGCCTCCTACCAAGAAGGCAAAACCACCTCCCAAGAGTGCTGCCCAAAGCATTCCAGTGGAAAGTGGTGAGCATGTGCAAGAGTTCAAGGTGAAGTGGAGCAGGACCAAGAAATTTTACACCGAGCCGGTCAAGGAGCAGGTCTCCGTACATTGGCAGCCCTTTGAACGCATCCTATGCTGAGTGCTTTCGTTTTATGCTGCAATTTCTGTGCCTATAAATGTGCGTGTACGGTTGGGGTGTGGTCCCCCAGGGGGAGGGTGGGGGACCGTCACTTGGTGACCATCCCCCAAGGGGTGGTGGGGGACCGTCTTCCCTGGGGTGGGGAACGACACGGGGGGTGGAGGGTACGATACTGCGTCCCCGGAAGACATGCACCATGTCGCGTGCCTCAGAGTTCCTAGTTCTTTCTATGACCAGCTGCCCCAGGGATATGGACCCCACTTCCGGGAGCGCGTGGCACATCACCAATACATGATGCTTCACATTGTTTCCCAGCTAAGAAAGGAGTTCACCATATCCCCCAGGGACACTGAAGCAACGCAGCCCGGCCAGTCTGTTAGCGCATGGTATGGTAAGGTCAAGCCCAGGGTGTGTATGCCAAATCCCACCCCACAAGTGTTGCAACAACAAGTAATGCATAAGCCTTGGAAGCAAAAGCGTGCAAAAGTCAAGGCACCTGCCACGGCGACATAGGAAGATGACAAGGAGTGTCACAAGATTTTACAACACCAGGATTCATACCATACCAAGGTGAAGGCACTAAAATACCTTGAGTTCACCTAGGATACTATCGGGCATCAAAAAATGATGGAGAAATTGTCCGCACCTAGGATTGCGTACCAAACCACTGGAATGATGCGGGAGGCACAGGACATGCACAACAATGGGTGCCAAAGTGTTCGCAGAGACCGGCTCTATGACGGTATTTGGTCTAGGAGGGTGGGTAAATGGCTGCATTGTATGGAAAAGACATATCAGGAGTGGCTGCATGAGGTGGACCTATCATGTCATATCATGGGTCTATGGCACGCACAATGCTGTCTAGGTTGTGCCGCACAACCGTTGTGAACCATTGTGCATTGGGTGCATAATGCTATATTGGTGGTTCACAATGGTCATGCAGCATTGTGCACCAAGTGCACAATGCAACATTGGTGGTGTACAAGGGTCGTGCGCCATTGTGCACCCGGTGCACAATGCTATATTGGTGTTGCACAATGGTTGTGCGCCATGGTGCACCATTGTCCACTGGGTGCACAATGCAATTTTCGTGGTGCACAATGGGTGAACCACTATGCACCGGCTGAATGGTATATTTGTGATGCATGATGTTTGGCCACTATTGTGCACCGGATGCGCAAAGGTATATTGGTGGCAATGGTTGTGCACCATTTTGCGACGGGTGCGCAATGCTAAATTGGTGGTGCACCATGGTTGTGCACAATGGTGCACAATGCTATATTGGTGGTGCACAATGGTTTTGCAAGATTGTGCATAGGGTATTGGTGCCCAATGCTCTACTCCTTGGTCACCACGAGTGGCGTGCCCTTGAAGCGCACGCTCAGGAGCGCTGACGGGTCCTGCACCTTGACCTTGTGTGCGAAGTGGTGATGCTGGTGCCAGTGGAGTCGGCGTGGATTGTGATTTTGCCTAGCTTGTTGACCACGCAGTTCAGGAAGGTCACGAGCCCGTTTACAGGATCCCCTGTGATCACGATGGGGCGCCCGCCATGGGTGGCGATGTTCAGCGTGCCAGGTTTGTGGCCTTGGGGCAAGTCTTGAAGAGCATTACTCCCCACCACAACTTCAAACAGTATGCGTGACTGCACCCTCGGGGGGACCTTCTCAAAGCTTCAATGAATCAACGGAGGCGGGAGATGGGGATCGAACCGCAAGGCTGGGGAGGTGGGGGGAAGTTTTGGGAGGGAAGAGAGTCTCAGGAGAAAGAGGCCAAGGGAGGGGGGCGAGGGTGCAAAGAGGGAGGGGGGGTAGGTTCAGTTTAATTCCGGACCCCAACACACGTGTGAGTTGGGGAATCTAGAATGGTATGCAGGGGCGGTGGGGGTGGGGTTTTTTTGGATTTGGCGTCATCTTTGAATCCCCCTTTTTGTTTTGAGCAATTTGAGTATACACAATTGGGGCAAAATCTTTTTTCCCCTGAGGATCACCTGCTCAGTAGGTCTCTCCCGGACTCTACCGCACTATCTAGAGAGGCCTAGAAAGCTTGAGGAGGGGTAGCAGGGGGGTGGGGGCTTTGCGGAAGCAACACCTTCTGGTGTTCTTACAATGGCGTTGTTCTTGCAAGAGGGAGGGGGAGGGATCGTGTTTTGTCACCACCCTTCGGAATCGCAAACCATTGGGTTTGCTTGTTCCTATTTGCTAATGGTTAGTTGTGCAAGTCCGCAAAGGAGGGACTGCAGAATCTCAGCTTTTAGGATCTCCCAACACATGCCTTGCATATCTTTTCCCATGATGTGGATGCCATTTGTGGTAGCCCACAGTCATGTGTAGGTCCACTCACAATCCACCCACAGTCATATCCACCAAAGTGGTGGGGCAAAGGCACTCAAGACGACCTTTCAGTAGGAAAAACCATATACGGCACGAAGTTGCCCCCCCCCCCCCTACCCCGGAGGTGTGGTGGGGGGGGGACGGGGGGGGTATGGAAGGGAAGGTTTGGCGGTCCACACACCAGGCGGTGCACACACAAGGCAGTGCACACACAAGGCAGGGGCTGGCCATGTAATACGGCTGGTGGTGACCGTATTATTTCCTCGGGCCTGGCGGGCGATGAGAGCACATGAACAAAGGGCTGAAAGTGCCTATGGTGGGGGCATTCAGTCAACGAGAATCGACCATCAACCCCTTGTGCACTGGGTGCACAATGGTGCACAACCATTGTGCACCACCGGTATAGTGAAATAGGATTTTCATTCCCATACAGTACAGCTGTGCGGGTGTGGAGATGTACTCGTCATCACCCGAGCTCCAACGTACCTACGTGGGAAAGGGGTTGTGATCCAACTGCAATGGCTGAGGGGTGAGAACAATGAATGGCAGATGTTACTGCTGATGTTGTCCCTGAATGCCAGACAAGCGTTGGCATCAGCATTCCCGGCTCAGGTACAGGTAACATCTCGGGACAGAGGAAACTGTGGCTCCTTTGGAATGGCGGGGGGCAGGGTGGCACAGCTGCTCCCCGAAGGAAGGGTGCTGTACGGCAGCAGGCACACAGGGAATGGGATTGTTCTGTGCCGGTCATGTGATCCACACCAAATGAGGTGGGTCCTGCAACCGAATGTTTGCGGAGGCAATGATAGCGACAATTTGTGGCAGTGCCACGAAAGGATGGGGAAAGGGATAGTAGCCGGGCTTATCTTTGACCAAAATATAGGACGAGTGAGCACCAAGGACGCCTACAGCCGTACCCAGCATGGCACTTAAGGGGCGGTCACAGTTCCCTTGTACTTGCGGTCCAGATGGTTGGCGAACGGTAGGGTCTCGCCCATTGTTAGCAGACGTGGACATTGCGTCTCATGTTTGACGATTTGTGTTTCGCACGCCTCCCTGTTGTGTTTGCAGCCATTATATATCCGCCAAATGTCACCGTCAACAAACATGCAGTTGCTTACGGTCACCGAGCAATCTCGCAAGACTGTTGACTTGCGTTGCATTGTCACGTGCTTTGGGGCTTTCTTGGCAATTACTGGTCTCTACGCCTACTCTCATCATGTTTCCCGTGACCAACAACTCCACGCTCTGGGCCTGTCCTCTACAACAAGTGTTGTTCATGCCCAACGCACATTGGCTACATCGAAGCCTTTTGTGAGACGCGCAGGTGCGGGCTCTGCTTCGAGCACATTGAATCGCAAAGTTGTTCAATGGTGGGATGCGTCCTTCCTTTGCTCTCTCCCTTGGGACACACAGGCCGGGTGACTCGCGAAGACAAGACGGTTTTCAGGCTTGGCCCCAACCAATCGACCTTGTTTGGCCATCGCTTGCACCGCAAATTAAGTCAAGTGTCACACGGGCTTAAAAAGCGAGCGCAAGACAAATAAAATCAATACGTTTTGCTATGTTTTTACGGGTCACGCGAGCGCTTGCGTGCCGCCTTGAAATCAGAAAATATTTTTGGAGTATATTTGCGAGTGTACGGTTGCAGACTACCTGGCGGCCTGCGTATCGTCTGTGTGCCCTGTGAGGCAGACTGCCACCTGGCCCGGCCCCTGGGCTAGCAGCGCGCGTGTAACAAAAACACGCCCGTAACGCAATATCTAGGCGACCAGAAATTTGCTCTGAGGAGGGGAGCGACTCGAGAGCCCCAGGAGCGGAGGGGAGGGGGAGGTTCTGCAAATGGGCTCCCAAGTCCAAGCGCCAATTTTGTTTGTTTTTACCCTCTGCTGATGCGCAGAAAAAAATTTTTTTGAGAACAATTATTACCCCCACGTGTATATCTTCAGAATGATCAGCGCGTCCCAGGATCATTTTGAGGCATGTATGTTGGGGTGCCCACTGACCCAGCCCCCCCCCCCCCCCCGGCGCCCTCTGGGACACCCCCCCCCCCCCGGCATAGTAAGGAGGCAGACTCGGGAGCCATGGTGGAGGGGGGGGTTTTGGAAAAGGGGCTCCCGAGTCCCCCCCCCCCGGCGCCCCTCAACCCAATTTTCTCCCCCGCCCTAGTACAAGGCCCCCGGGTTTGGGATTCCACAGAATGTTCACGACAGCAGTGCAACCTTGTCTTTGGCAGGCTATGGCGATCAGTCAAACGTTGAGATGCAGCCGCGTGTGCCCCAAACGGATGGTCAAAGTTCGTCAAGCAGCATTTCGACCAACCAAGTTCTTTCTACGAGTTCTGCGGGTGTGTGCTGTGTCTCTAGTGGACAGTGCTTGAGCTGGTGTCAATGCCTATGTGCGTGCGTGTCCGTCCAAGCCCCATTATCCTGGGCGGGAGGTGGTGCAAACATCACCCGGGATGCATCAGCAGCCCAATGTTGCCCAGAGGCCAGGTGCCAACGCCAAACGCTGGAGTTTGGTCTCCGTGGTGCACCCTCCATGCGCCAGGCGGATGGGCATTTTGCGGAAACCTTTGGAACCATTTGCATTGACTCAGCCTTGTGCACCGCTTTTCGATGGTGCGTGCGTACGCCTTCGCTCTCTATGTTAAGTCGCTACCCTTGTCGATTATTACGATGTGGGATCCTCCGCTCTCAGTTGAGGTCTACTTTCGGTGGCACGATGCAGGGCTGGCAACTGTCAACCGAAAAGTCACCACTCGCTGAAACGAGGGTTGTCTCAATTTGTGTTCAGAAACTGATCACAGGTCTGTGGGAACAATTCAGTCGAATAATGATGTTCACTGCAGCTCCTGTGAGGAATCCTTGTGCCCGTTTACGCCCCATTTGGGCACGTGAAAAACCGGCCGTCACACACACACACACACACACACTCTCTCTCTCTCTCTCTCTCTCTCTCTCTGATTTTCTTTCTGTCTCTTTCAGGATTCTTGCTGTTGGGATTGTCTGCTGCCTTTGCTTTGGCGGCACAGTATTTGAAGTCTTTGGTTCCCAAGCCTGAGCCCAGCGCCACCGCCATGTTTGCCCTGAGTGGCACGAGACTGCCCCCACTGGGCAGTGTAAGCACCATGGAGCGACCGGCATTCCACGGTATTCCATTGCATTGGCGTCATTGTGAGGTGACGGACAGAACAAACGCCCAAGTTGACGCAGTGCGGAGACAAAACACGAGTGCACCACTGGGTAGCACTTGGCGCGTTTGTGTATTGCCTTGCAAGCCAATCGATTCACTGTTCATTTGACAGAGTTGACTCACACACCATCCTAATAAGTCTTCTTGCATCAGAAAATTTCGGATTTTCAGAATTTTTGCATTTTCACTCAGCCATTCTGGCCCCGATGGCATGAGTAACCCTTCCACATCTGAACACAACCATGCAAAGGAAAATGCTCTTTGGACACCCTGTGCACACATCATAGACTCACAACGTGCAAACTGTCCACACCGTGCCAACACAGTGCACACATTGTGCTTTCAATATGCACGTACCGCATGCAAAATCTGCAGACGTTGAGGACAGTGTGTGCATGCATAGCGTTAGCGCTATTGGGTTCTGAAATCTTGTCATGTAACCGCTCTCCAATCCAAATCTACGGATCGCTCGCCCTTTGATTTTTCAACATGAAGTGCGACGCTTTCTTTCTGGACACCAAACAATCGCATTTGGCCCAGCGATGGTCTAATTGCCAATCTTGGTGCCACATGGCTCAGCACCCAGCACCCTTGTCTGTGCAAAATCGGCTTGGTTTCTCTGCTTGGCATCAACCACACTACCCCCAGCCTTCAAGCTCTACAATGGTACCCCCCCCCCCCTTGTATAAGCTACGCACAAAGTGGCGGCAGAGCTGGAGACTATGGCAGGGCAGGGGTGGACGGTAGTGTACACAGACGGGTCAGCAAAAGTGGTCAGGGGCTGGGCGCAGGCAGGGTTTGGGGCCTGGTACGGACCAAATTCATTGCGTAACGCCTCAGATTTCGTCCCCCTGGGGGAGAAGCAAAGTGTGAGCAGGGCGGAACTCAGGGGAGTTTTGCATGCAGTCCGAGAACGACAGTGGGAGGA
The DNA here is from genome assembly GCA_964036045.1 of Eutreptiella sp. 'Long Island Sound 2002'. Lineage (NCBI taxonomy): Eukaryota > Euglenozoa > Euglenophyceae > Eutreptiales > Eutreptiaceae > Eutreptiella > Eutreptiella sp. 'Long Island Sound 2002'. Next base: position 11,025,166 of record OZ038398.1, on the reverse strand, counting down.
GCGCATGGTGGTGGTATTGGATTCAGAGTACGTGTTCAAAGGGATCACACAGTGGTCCAGCAAATGGCAGCGCCACCAGTGGAGGGTCTCCGGGAGGGAGGTAGAGCATAAAGACCTATGGGTGGCGGTCCTGGCAGAGCGGGAGCTCGCAGGGGACCGACTCCAGGTACGGTGGGTGCCGTCCCACCTGGGGGTGGCGGGGAATGAAGGGGCCGATCAGCTGGCAGAGCAAGGGAGGCTGCTGCATCCCTACAATGAAGAGTCCCCCCCGAAGCGACGTCGCTTGGAGCAGCAGTGGGAGGAGTTGGGGCTCGAGGAGATGTCGTCAGGGGAGGGGGAAGCCAGCGACAGCGGCTATTCGTTCAGCACGGGGAGCCTGCTCGGGGAGGGAGATTCGTCAGGGTCGTCAAGGAGTTCGGACTCACAGGGGTGGGTGGACAGCGAGGACTACAGTACGGATGTCAGTGATAATCCTAGGAAGAGGGGCAGGAGGGCCGAGTCATCTGTGCTGGCGCCTGGCGGCGCTTTTCCGGAACTCTGAGCACCCTGTGTTGGCGCCTGACGGCGCCGTCTCCGACATTTGCCAGCGGCTGCGCCGCGCGATACTTGTTGAGGGCATACGTCTGTCGGTGGGGACGTATTGCTGGACTTTCCACCGCTCTGCAGATAAGCTACGCCCTTGTCCAGGCTACAGTAGGCGTAGGGACCGTATTAATTTGGGACCTAATTTTAATTCGGTACCAAACGTAGTGCAGCCACATAAGACATGGGTTTGGTGACGGATTTGCGAGTTACATAGAGTCCTGGACACATTTGTTGTGAGTGTTTGCCACTTGAACCCACATAGCTCTGATTTTGGGGATGTTTGTGCATTGTATGCCCCTTTCTTGCACCGGCTCACCATGCAATCCTCTCTTTTTGAACCTGGGCGCCCGGTGTTGGTAGTTGTATGTGTCGCGCGCAAGCTACGCCCGTGTCCAAGCTACAGTCGGCGTAGGGACCGTATTAATTTGGGACTTCAGCGTAGCTTATACAAGGGGGGGGGGGTAAGAGGATTTGTTGTCTGCAAGTCGTGCCAATTTTGGCCTTCATGAGTTAGGTTGGCGCACCCATATCTCCGAGCCCGAACGCAAACACAAACGCATGTGTTACGGCAGCAGCTTCCCTCGAACAAGTTGCCAGTCAATTTCATGTGCCTTGTTGTTTGACTGCGGCAATGCCACACAGGAGCTCATGGGGTGTGGAAATGCACGCAGGGCAAGCGTTCAAGGACATGGGTTTGATTTATGCCAAGCACCTCTGTAGATCGCCCCATGGATCGCGTGGGCCCATCTGTTCAAGTGTAAAGCTACATTGCCTCATTTTCAACTTCCATAAATGGAGGCTGCGGACATGCGAGCTTGACCCCAGTCCGTGCATCTGTGGCCGACCAGGGGTCTCCGCCACCAATGCTTAGGTTTTGGTTGAGTGTGCTTCATCATGGCAGTTGTTTTGTGTGGCTTTCTGCGACTCGTTGTCTCAAAGGTCGAAGCAGCCCACCAACACTGGCGCCTTCATTTATGTCGCATACGCACAGCACTGGCCGAAGATCTACCGCTTTGAATGCGCTGAAAACAGGTTGCTGCTTCGAAACGCATGTTGCATCAGTGCATTGGGTGAGCGAGTGAGTGCCAAATTGGGTGCAGAGTGTGGCTGAGCCAACGTTTAGTGAGTGTGTGAGTAAGCCCCCCGCCGTGTGCAGCGAACAGTAAAGTCCCCAAAAATTACGGTCCGAACAGGAGTGTCCGTTGGACGCGCCGCGCGGTACCAAATTGATTCGGGACCTAAACCCGGTGCCTAATTCATCGGGTCCCTACCTACGGTCCGAACGGAAGTGTTCGTTGGACAACGCATTCGTTGGACACGGGGGGGCGGGGGGTTACGAGAAGAATGTCATCAGCGGAGGTCCAGTTGGTGGGCATTGTGGGGACGGATGTCCGTTTGTGACCCCATTCGTACTGCCCGCTGGAGATTTCAGGTGCAGAGGCCGGACAGACGGTCAGGCCCCCCATCGCGGCCGCGACTGCAGAGTGGGAGTCCGGTATCGGTGCAGAAGCGTTGGATGAAAGCGTCATGGCGGGGGGCATGGGAGGTTGGGATTGCGATGAAGTGGGTATGTGGGATGGCGGTGCCGACACCTGCCGGCACAGCGCGCGGTGCGTCCATCGCAGGGATCGTGGGCCTGCCCAACGTCGGCAAGTCCACGCTGTTCAACGCGCTGACGGGGGGCGTCACGGCGGAGGCCGCCAATTACCCGTTCTGCACCATCGACCCCAACGTGGGCATCGTGGAGGTCCCTGATAAGCGCCTGACCGTCCTGACGGAGATCAGCCAATCGGAGAAGACCCTCCCCGCCACCCTCGAGTTCGTGGACATCGCCGGCATTGTGAAGGTGCGCCGCTTTGCCTGAGCCTTCATTCCGCTCCGCCCAGCCCTCGGCCCTTCCGTGGGCTCAAGCCCCTGGGACACTTGGGGCCCGTGGAATCTCTGCGGGTGTCCCGCACTCTCTTCAGAGGTCGTAGTCGGGAGCTCGGATCAATTTCCAGCCGATCGGATTGGGACCAGGGTTTTTCTTAGTGTGTGCCCCACCCGACGGGGGGTGGGGGGATGGGGGGGGGATCTCAGAACTTCTGCGTGGGTGGGTGTCCAACCCCCGCCCCCCTCCCCCCGTGGGGGTGGGACATTTTGGGGGTGGCTGGGTCAGTGCAGAAGAAAGAGATTGCCCTTTTCTGCTTCTGGGGGACCGGGTGGCAGGGTGGGTGGGTCGGTGGGGTCCAATCCCCCCCCCCCTCCCCTCGTGGGGGTGGGACCTTTCCAGGGCCCTGGGTTTTCCAAAAGTCTGTGGTGGGCGGGTCTCTTAACTCACCCCCCCCCCCGGCGGTGGTTGAGAAAAACCCCGATTGGGACGACGCTTTGGGACGGCAGCGGAACACGCACCGTGGGACGTGTCGCCTGCGCACAGGCGACGGCTTCTGGGGCGACAGCCCGTCCGCTCATTCCCGGGACCGGCGCATCCCAGGCCCAAAGTCTTTTCTTCAAATGGCGCAAAAGAAAAAGAAAACCACTGCCCAGGGGCTGGACCGGGGGCGAAGAGGGGGTCCGGTGGTTGTTGAGGAGGCCGTCAATCGGAAGACACGGAAGCACGTCATTCACAGAGGCATGGGGGAGGCTCCGGGGGCTTGGGGCAGTGAGACCAGCGGAAAGGCTCTGAGCAAAGGGAAGCGGGGGGCCATGACGGGGGGTCCGCGGAGGAGCCCCGACAATCCCTTCGATTGAGGGACGGGGGACGCCCCAAACGTCGTGTTCGTGGTGGTGTGCGGGAAAGCGCCACTTGGGAACCGTCCCTCCGACGCCAGAAGTGCCCGCGTTTCCGTCCCGCGACTGCGGTCACGCGCACGGCACAACACGGGGGCCGGGCGTGGACTGCGGCGGACACCAAAACGCCTGCGAAATTGAGGCGTTGCACGCAGTCAGATATCCCTTCAGTAGTAGGACGTAAAATTGAATAAAACAAAAACCAGGTTTACTTTTTATGTTGATTCAATATTTAGAACCTCTAATAAAAGTAGTCACTCATGTCCCATTTTTCATTAAAAAATTCTTCAGACAATATTGAAAGAAGTCCATAAAATAATCCTACAAAAGGGATTTTAATAAGACGGCTTTAAACTCTTAATCTCCGGACGCAGACGCCCCCAGAACCCATTGTCCTGCACCCACGTATTGCCTCCTCCCGCCCAGAGCTTTCTACGTGCCCTTGCCCCCTCACATGTCCGCGCGCATGCTGCACCCCCCGCCCGCGTGGTGACCCCTGCGCCACCTGGAGCCCAATCCCCCAAAAGGCTCGTCCCGAGGCGAGCGGACCCCCGATGGCCTCCTCCGGCGCGCCGGACGTGCGGATCGTGTTGGCGGAGTTCGACATCGACAAGGGCAACGTGGTGCACGTGCAGTACCCGTCGCCGGTGGAGGAGGCCTGCGAGGAGGCCACCACCGTCGAGTACTTGGGCGAGCAGATGCTGCCGGACGGGGCCCACAATTTGGAGGAGGACTGGACGGTGTTCGTCCTGAACCGCCCGAAGCGGCACCTGCAGTCGCCCCTCGAGGCCGGGCTGGGCTTCGACGCCGCGCTGGACGGGGGCCGCGCGGGCCTGGCCGGGCCGGACGTGCTCGAGGCGCACGTGTTCCGGCTCGCGGACGAGGCGGCCGCGCCGCACGACGCCGCGAGCTGGGCGCCGCTCGCGGCGGAGGAGGGGAGCGTCCAGCTGCAGTTCACCCCGACCCCGGACCCGGCGCCGGAGGGGCCGCCGGCCGGTACGCCACCCCCCGGCCCTGAGCCCCCGGCCGGGGCCGGTGACCGGACGGACTCGGGCCTCTCGGGGGTGGCGTCCACCGACACCACCGACGCCCTCAGCACCGACGCGGGTGACTCCCTCGACACCTCCAACGGGGGGTTCCCGGTCCCCCCTGATGACGCGGCGCGGCCGCGCCGCCGCATCGTCGGGGAGGTGAGCATCGGCCGCCCGGGCGGGCGCGGGACCATCATCCCCCTCCACAGCGACATCCGGTTCAACCTCGTCACCCCCAACCCGATGCCCGTGTTGCCCGCCGCGGCCCCCGCGCCCGACGCCGCGGCCGGCAGCCCCGGCGCGCCGGGCGCCTCCCCCGACTCCCCGGCCGTGCCGCTTGGCCGCGTCGGGAGTGCGACCACCACCGCAGCAGCGACAGCTGCGCGGCCGCGAAGGAAATCCGATGCCCCGACTCCCGTCCCCGTCTCGGTCTCGACCACCGCAAGCGCCGCAGCCGAAGAAACAGTGTCGACGGCGGATGCATCGGCGGCTGTCGGCCCATGCCCGACCCCGGCCGATGCCGCGGATGCGGATCCGGCGCAGAACGAGGCCTCGTGGGAGACGGACTCCAGCAACTCCACCGTGTCGTCCCCCCGCGATCCGGAGCGGCGGCCCACGGAGGTGTCCATCGACGACAGCGCCAGCACCATCACGGACTCCGGGGACGAGGAGCGGAACGAGGCCGGCGAAGTGTTCAGCCCGCGGTCCGGCACGATATTCGCCACAGTGGACGGCACGCTGCACGGGAAGCTGGGCATCCTCTTCTTCTCGGCCGACGATTGCAAGACTTTCATCCGGTGTGCCTTCTGCTGCCACGTGTTGCTGACATCGGGTGTGCCACATGCAGTCAACACCAGGAGCGTTAAAAAAAAAGGCACGGTAGAAATTCTAAAAGGATTACTTCCAGTATTATTGTCCAAAGATTGGGACACAATTAATCGCCAAGTTTCAAGGATTGGTACATATTTGATCGCACCAATTTTAAGGAAACATGAGCATTTGCCCGTCAGGCACCATTGTTTTCTCCGCGCATGTGTCTGAGTATCCCGTGCAATATGTTCGGTTCCTTCCCAATGATTTCCTGCCAATTGGGTCCGCATTTGGATTGAAAAAAACGTGCCCCGAAATATGGCCCAGGAACACATCAGCACTGCAGTCCTGAAAACTCTTACAGTACGCAACTTTGGATGAGACAAGGGGCATTTCCTGGATTGGGACATAATCATTACCCTAGTTTTTAAGGATTGGGACACATGAAATGGCGGGATGCCCTGCTGATTCGCATTTTCCCCTGGGCACTTGTTTCCCCCCGCTGGTCGCATCACCGCGAGGTGCGGTGGCAGAGCTGGTTCCGACGGGAAATTTCTTTGGTCGAAGCATCAACGACTGTGCCCCAACCTCCGCGAACGCCTGATGTCGCGCGCTCCCCCTCGTGCCGCCCTGCGCTCCCCGCCGTCCCGCAGGTGGCTCGCCGGCCCCCGCCAGCCCCTCCGCACGCCCCCCGCCTCCCCCATCACCCCGGCCCCCCCGGAGCCCCAGGCCCCGGCGTTCCGCTGCCTGACGTACGTGCGGAACCAGAAGGACCCGGCGGTGCGGCGCGGGGCCGTGTGCAAGGCCCTGGCGTGCGTCGTCCCGTCGCCGTGCCCGTGGGTGTGCGCCTGGCGGCCGCTGCTGGCGCACGCCCTGAAGGCCTGTTTCGGGCAGGACCTGCCGGGGCAGACCCGCGTTGTCGAGGACCTGCATCGCACCCTCGCGGCGCTGTACCGCGAGTACTCGGCCGCGGCGCCCCCGGCGCTGCGGCCCTTCGTGGGGCGGTTCTGCGTCGGCGGGGCGCAGTTCCAGTCGCGGGCCGTGCGCTGCGAGTTCCGCGGGCGGGCCTTCGATCTGACGCTCCCCATCGCCCTCACGTCGGAGGAGATCGGGCTCGATGGGGTGTCGCTGCGGGGCCTTGTTGGGTATGCCACTCCCCCGAGACCCAGCCCCCCCCCCCCCCCCCGCCCGCCGCCGCGCGCGCCCACAAGTGGGCCTTTGGTACAACACCCGCGCGTGGCCCCCCATTCAGAACCGACGTCGGAAAGCGTTTGGCAGCACCGGATGCAGCCGTGGGGCACGTTTTGCGGAGGGCTGTGGAGGGACGTGGAGGGTAGTGGACGGATTTGATGGGATGTTGAGGGTGGCGGGCTGAGGAATACTTTGGGGGGTTCTGGAGTCCTGGAGACAGCTTCGGGGATGCGTCGACAGCCGAGGAGGGCTGTGGAGGGCTGCGGAGGGCTGTGGAGGTAAGGTAAGGTACTTGGGCGTGCCCCATGCTCCAGCGTACAGTTCCCCTCCTTATCCCTCGCAGCATCCCTTCCGGCTCATGGGGTCACAGACACCCTAGCGCCTAGGACACTCCGTTCCTGCTTATGGCTTCAGCGGGATTCGAACCAAGCACCTCTGGTTCAGGCGTCACGTGCACAACAGCTGAACCGCGCGACCTTGTTGGGGTGGCTGTGGGGGGCTGCCAAGGGCTGTGGTGGGCTGTGGAGGGCTGTGGGAGGCTTACCTTCTGTGCCAGGCGTATGACGAGCCCACGTGGCCCGGCACACATGTGGCTGGGCCCCAGGCGCCTGCCACCCTCCCATCCCCCCCCCCCCCCTGCCATCCCCCCCACGTGTGGATCCCCAAAAGGCACGTACACGTACGTACACACAGAAGTACCAATTGGCAGACTCCTTCAGCTTTGATGCCCCCCCCCCCCCTCATTGATCCAAACCTTGGTGCACTTGATAGAGTGGTTTGTGCATTTTAGCACAAGTGGTCCACAAAACGTTGTTTGTTGTTGCATGTTGTCTTCGCTGGGACGACACCACTGCACAGCCAAAGGTGTTCAAAGCTGGTTGCAGGCAGGCGGTTGGATGGCGGCAATTTGGAGGTGGCTTTACAAAGTGCCCCAAAAGTAGTGCGCCTTGCCCCGTGCCGCTGTCGCTCAAATTGCCCTGTGTCTTGCCACCGCAGAGCCCCTGGTCCTTTGTGGAGAGCTACGGAGGGAGGCTGTGGACGGCGGGGGGGGGGGGACCGTCTGGACCTGGCAGCCTTTTGCCCCCGCCCCGCCCCTTCCCTCATGCCCCCTGCCATTCCAGGCTCTTCAAGGAGTCCACGATGCAGATTCTCAACGCCATCATGCTGGAGAAGCGCGTGCTGCTGCTGGGCCGCCTCCGCCCCGTGGGGCAGATCGTGCGCTGGGTGCTCTCGGCGGTGATGCTGGCGTGCCCCCCCTACCACGGGCTTCTTGACCAGCGCGTGTTCCCGTACGCGTCCCTGGTCAATATGACGTGGATGGAGACCCCCGCGTACATCGCCGGTACCGTCAACCCGTTGGTCGAGGTCAAGCCGGGCTGGTGGGACGTCCTCTGCGACTTGGACAACGGCAAAGTGGTCATTCAGGTGTCCGCGCCCTTCGCCTCTGCCTTCTCTGCCTCTCTCTTTGTCCCTTCCCCTGCCGCGTCACTCTTGTTCCCAACCCTCCCACCCTCCCTCGCCCTCCCTCCGCGCCTCTCGCCCTCCTCCCCGCCACCCGCGGGTCGCCTGTGGTGTCCTGCAAGGGGCAGGCACACCCCACTGCCTTCCCAAATGCCCCCACCCCCTCCTCCCGCACACCATGCCCCACACCAGCACCACACCATGCCTGACCGCACTGCGCCACACAAAACTAGGCTATTGCTTAGTGCCGGGGGGGGGGGGGGGGTCAGAGGCCAAAAAGAAGTTTGCGAAAATCGTACCTAAATTTTCCGGCCCCTTTAATGAATTTGATTTTTTTTCCCGAGGAAGATTTTTCTGATGTGGCGGTTGGGTCAGTAGGTCGCTGAGCAATGGCCTGCACAAAATCACATAACCCTCTCTGAGTCTCTTGTCTACAAGTTGAATCGCACTCCCTTGACAGGTAGCAAAACACCACCAAAGGTACGAGCCATGGGGTTTGCAGAAGGAGAGGGATGCAGAGGGCGCTGGCGTAGCGGGGTAAGGCGACCACATCGGGTGGCGGTTTCGATGCTAAGAGTAAGACACGCCCATGCCCCGCCCGGACACACATTGCTGTCCCTTCCCCCATCGGAGCACCACCTCGAGCTCAGAAAATTGACGGTGCTGGTGCTCCTGCAAGGGCGGTGATGTGATACAACCAAGATATGAATATGTGGCACTGAGGAAAAGGCTCTTGCCCCTTTGGGGGGATTCGCATAGCATACTGCAATGTATGGCATTGGATGCTTACACTCTTGCAAAAACATCATTTGAGATTCGGATTTTGACACATCATCACCTTTGGAGCTGTGTGGGGTCAAAAATCTAGAATTTGAACCCTGTTGCCTGCACCATTTGTGGTCCGGGATCTATTCGAATGACTTGGACATGATGTGTGGTTGGGACCCAATCAGTGTGCGTAAATCAGCATTCAACTTGTGAGGTCCACATTTCGCCGGACCTTGCGCCATGCAATTGCCTCACTGTACCATGATTTCACCGAGACAAAGCCAGGATGGGGCTGCGGGTTCTGAGGATCAGGTGTCATACCGAAATCCAACCATTTTATTTTGTCATCTCTGATCAAAACAGGGGTCTGCTGGTGGTCCAGATGGCTGGCTGAGGAGTTGTGCGGTGCAAAAAGAGGCAGCAGGCAGCAGGCACACCGTCCAAAAAGGACGAAAATCTCAAACATATTGTCAGTACAGCATGCAGACCCAGGGTGTTCCAAATAGCCCTTTTCAAGGGCTTTCGGAATATACCCCCCTCCCCCTACGGGACACACAGTGGCACAAATAAGGCAACAATGATGACGACCGGCGAAAACCCACCGAGTTGGCAGGAAACGTGATGGCACCGAGAGATATTGTGAACGTTTTTGGGCTCCAACTGGATGCAGTAGCCTCTAATTATTTGAAACAGTCTACGGAACAAGCCCAATATACCCACTGCGTCTGATACTCTCCCACAATATTTGAGGGTTGTGCAAACACGCCCTTGCCTTGATTCACAGTCGCCACTGGTGGAGGCTGAGCTCAACCATCCACAACACCACGCATTTGACGTGGGCTTCATCAATCGAGTGCAGCAGACCATCGACCGCATGGAGGCCGCCAAAACGTCGGACTTCATCATTGAGAACTATGTTCAGGACATGTTCCGGTATTCCCGTCCTTTGATGGCGGCGGGGGGGGGTCCCCCTCGCCCTGATTCATGACCCCTCACCAAACCCCACGCAGAGGTCGGCCCTTATTGGTACTGTCCTTTGCAAGAAGCAGGGAGGAACTTCATCTGTGAAAGGGGCGCCCCCCCCTTCTCCGGACGCACTCCCTCCAACGGGACTCTCATGACGGAGGCCCAGAAAAAGGACCAAGATGGGATGGGATGGGATGGGATGGGGGTCCTTGCTGCCAGAGGTGTCACCCTGTTTCTTGCATACACTTCACACTTTACACTAGCATGCCATGGGATGACACAGTGCCTCCACACACAGTCATTCATTGAGCGCTTACCTTTCGTGTGGACCTTGTTTGTGCGTTGCTGTGCAGCCCTTGAGTCCTTCTTCGCTGCCCCTGTGCGGTGCTGTTCTGTGCACGTGCTGCCCTTCCGCAGCCCTGCTCTGCCATTGTGCAGTGCCGCTCTGCCGGAAAGAAGCTCTGCTTCCCCACTGAGCGGTGCAGTGCTGCCCCTAAGCAGCTCTGCGCTGCCACTGTGCTCTGCTGTCTCGCTCTTAAGCAGCCCACAAGGGCGCATGGCACAAGCCCATGTAACCCCCTCCCCCATTGTCTAAGCTACGGAAAAGTCCCAAATTCATACAGTCCTTACACCTACTGTAGCTCAGACGAGGTGGTAGCTTGCGCGTACCACATACAACTACCGACACACACGTGAGTGCAGGAAAGGGGAATATAGTGCAATCCCCAAAGTCAGAGCTATGTGGATGAGGTGGGCAAACACTCACAAAAAATATATCTTTTGACTCTCTTTAACTGGCAAATTCGTCACCAAACCCATGTCTTATGTGGCTACATTTGGTACCGAATTAGATTAGGTCCCAAATAGTCCCAAATTAATACAGTCCCTACACCCGGTAGCTTTGACAAGACCATAGCTTAGACAGGGGGGGGGGGGATACTAAGTCGACAAAGCCCAATTGATGTGCTTTTGGGAACTCCCACAGGAGCACTGGCTGCGCCGTGATGGAAACCCATGCTTTAGACTTGCAGCGACACTGGCCACTGTCCTGGCAGCACGGTCTTCCAGATTCTTTAGATGGGTCTCACACCACTTCACACGGGTCTCACAGGCTTGTCCTTTCTCTGAAAAGCTTAAAAATGATGGTTTTGTGGTCCAACTCCACGGCGGGGGGATCCCGCGGAGGAGGCACTGGAAGATCACGTGCATGTTCTTGTTTGGGGCAGGGTTTATCTGCCTCTGCCTGGCAGCCCTCGCTTTCATGGCGTGTGTCGTCATTGTCGGCGATATGGAACAAGGCATTGTCTGAAAGCGCCAATGCCACGGCTGAAGCACCAGCACGAGGAAATGAAATGGCCCGGACTGTCGCATACATCTGGTGCAGAGGGTTGTAGGACGTGGAACAAACGAGTGTTTGGGGGGAGCGGCCAGAGTATTGTCGCATTGCTGCAGGACCTTTGTGCGCAATCTGCTGTCCCTTGCGGACCCCACCGACCCCTGTGCCCGGCACTGGGACTCGGTGTCGAAGCACATGAACGCACCGCGGGTGCGCATGTGGCAGGCCACGCAGTCCTTCAAAGCCTGGCTGCAGCACAAGGCCTCGCTGCAGTATCGCGAAGAGACCCGCTTTGAGGCATTTGCCATGCAGCTCCGGAAGGAGCGCCTGTCGGAGAACGAGCTGCTGTTGGCACTGCAGGACATCGAGCGCAATACCGCGAACGAGACGGGATTGCTGCAGTTGCTTGCGGTGTTCCCGGTGTCGCAGGTATTCCGACCTCCAACCCCATCTACGGCCTGAAGTCCAGGGGGGGGGGGTGCGGGTAGCTACTGGGGGGAATACGGGGGGAGGGTACGGGGGGCAGTACAGGGGGGGGGGGGGGCAGGGGAAGGGTAGGGGGGGTAAGGGGGGCATGCACATGAGAAGGCGGTGAATAGTCTGTAGACGTGGTCTGCCACATGCAGACACGGTCTGCTAATTTTAGACACCGTCGGCATGTGCAGACGCAAAGTGCCAATATTTGGGAAGGGGGCCAAAGGCCCCTTCCTCCAAAAAAGGTGCTAAAATCGTTTACCCGTGCACACGTCATGTCTCTCAAGCGAGCAAAGCGAGTGAGGTTGGTGCATTGGTGCAGGTCTCGAGCGAGCGAGGAGGCACATAGGAGCGGAGCATGTAGGGGGGGGGCACGGATGGGAGTACAGGGGGATCGGGGGTAACGTGGGGGAGGGTACAGGAGGGGCTACGGGGGTAGGGGGTTTTGGGGGGGCGATTTCGTGCCGAGTATCCCAACCCCGCCGCCCTGAATGCCCCCTGCGGTGATTTGTCAGGCAGCGGGAGGCTGGGATGAGAGGGAGTGGGTAGGGGTGAGATGGGGTGTTGCTTTATTGTTTCACTCAGTCCCACTGTCGGATGGTCTTCTTGCTGTAAACTCCCCCCAATTATAAGCAAGCGCTTGCTTATATTCTTTTGCGTGCTTATACTTTTTCCTTGCTTATATTCGGAACACCCCCCCCCGTTTTCATTGCAGAAAAATGGCTCTCCCTGACACCAATGGCCCATTTCTTTAATGATGACATCGCAGCAGCCTGAGAGGAGGATGAAGTGGTTGTTTAGGATTTTTATGAGGCTGCGAAAGATACTGAGGACACAGGCAGCATCAGTGGAGAATCAAATGAAGGTGTAGCAGAACATGCAGTTGGAGATGCCTCTTTGCTCTGTTTTTCTCTTGCCTCTGGGGTCGCCATTTTGCCATGCTTGCTTGTATTCTAGATATCAAAAACGCAAGCAAGCATGCTTGCTTTTATTATGGGTGCTTGCTTATAACAATATTCTGCCCGACACCAAGTGTGGTTGCAGGCTCTGCATGCCATGGGAGGGCCAGCTCTGCGGGTCCAAGGACGCCGGGTCTCAGAGGTGAGGGGATCCTGCGGAGGAACAACCTGAAGATCATACGCATGGGTCTATCTGCCTCTCCCTTGCGGGGCAAGGCGGGTTTTCAAGTGCGGAGGGGGAGGGGGGGGTCAATAGAGCCCCGAAAACTGGTGGTGGGTCGGGAAAAGGCCTCAATTGGCAGGACCATCAATCAGCAATTATGAACTTTTGCACCGAAGGCGCCGAAAAAATTTTTGGGCATTGAAATGGTCAGAACATTTTTTCACCAAATACATGGCAAATGATGACTTTTCTGAACCCCCTCGACGCGCTGATTCCAAAAATCGCATTTTCATTTTTCGCTGAATTTGGGGTCCAGGTCACCTCCGGGGCCTGGGGGTCAGTCTCGGTAGGATTTTGGGGGGGCCGTCAATTGAGCCTTATTTTGTTGGGGGGGTCCTGGCCAGGGGCTGTATCGACCCCCGCCCCCCGCAGTAGAAAGCCCGTCCACCCCAGCCCTCGCTGTGGGATGCGCAGTGAGCCCAGCTTCCCCCTCCCCTCCCCAACCCTTCGTCACTGTCCCGCAGGACTCGATCCTTCCGCTGGCCTCCCTCGTGCTCCATCCCTCGTCCGCCGTGCGGCTGCACTGCGTCGCCATCCTGCAGCGGCTAGAGCAGTTCCCGGAGGGGCAACAGGCGGTCCGGGACCTGAACAAGTTCGTAGCCCTCGCGTATGAGCGCACGCTGCGCAAACTGCCGCCGGGGGATCCGCTGCGCAGTTGTCGCGGCGCGCCACCGCCGGAGTCCAACCCGCCGCCCAGCGGCCCCTGACCCTCAAATCCAACGCAGAGTGCCCGTCCGAAGTGTGCGCTGGCGCACCAGAGACCCGTCGGCCTTTCTATGGCTCCGCCAGTGTCTCACCGGATCCGCACGCCTCGTTTCACGAGACGCGCAGGGGGGGGGTTTGGTGCTACGGAGGTGGACGGGGGAGGGGGTGGGGCTGGCATGTTGTAGATGCGAAGTGACAATTTTTGGGAAGGGGGCGAAAGGCCCCCCTTCCCCAGAAAACGCTAACATCGTTTACCCGTGCAGATGGGCATGTCTCTCGAGCAAGCGAAGCGAGCGAGGAAGGTGCACCGCGCGGGGGGGGGGGGGGGGGGTTGACGCTAACGAGGTGCGCGCCGGCCCGATTTGCAGCGAAACACTCGGCCCTGCTCTCAAGCACCCTGCTCCTCCTCCCTCCCCCCGATGCTTCGTGCATCGTCAGGTTTGACACCGACCGCAGTCGGTTACACACCAACTGCCGTTGGTTGACCGCCGAGGGCCTGGGGGGTACTCCTACAGCCCAGTGGTCATTGGCCAATAGTCCAGGCTGTAGGTCGTGGGTTCGAATCCGGTCAGCCCCAACTGACTGACACCCGGAGGAGGTCCTGAGACGGGTCGTGGTCAAACTAGGAGGGGCCGCCCAACCCCGACCCATTGAGCCCCTGACTTGGCTCGCCCAGACCCCAGGCACCAAGTCTTGGCTTCCAACCTGCTGCACGAAACCGTTACCGAAACGTTACCCTCAGTGACTGTCGTACTCACAGCAATCCTGCGCTTTCAGGCGTGAGGGAAGATAAGCACAGCGATTGCCAAACCGGCGCCCATTGCTCCGAAGCAACCGCCAACTGCCATCCGCTAACCGTGAAACGCCATCGGCAGCCAGTCTACAGACCACCAACCAGGACTGTCCTTCAGAAGCCTCAATTTTTTTTTAAGGACAGCCCTTAAAAAGAGCCCCAGGGATCGCCAACCACCAACCGCCACCAACCGCCAACCGCCAACCGCCAACCGCCAACCTTTGAAGTAGAGAAGGTCCAATGACCATGAAGTAGAGAGTGTACCGGGAACGTTTGTTCATGTTGGCGTCATGTTACGAAGGCTTTCCCCCCCTTTTTTGCTTAAGACAGCCCTGCCACCAACACCAGCGGCCGCGTATGCGGGGGATGCCCTGAAGCAGTGGCTGAAGTATTCACACGAACCGGGGAGTCGACTGATGCCAAATGCCGTCAGAGGAGCGAGTCACTGGAGGACCGGCCGGTGGCGGCGGTGCGACGGTACGCTCACCGGGCGTGTCTCAAGCCGAGAGCCCCCCCCCCCCCCCCTCCCGGTGATCCCGCCGTAGCCCAATCTTCGTCTAACCGCCGTCCGTTGCCGCAACCGTTGGGATGCCAACGTGTCAAGGTCCCTTGCACAATATTCGACCCTGGCATTAAGTGCGGCTGGAACAACGGGTGAGGGAGCACCGTTTCCGACCGGCCTTCACCGGGGCTTCGCATCACTTTCCGAAGATGTCAAACCAGTTTGAGCACCAGCAGGAGCCCCCCCCAGCACCCGCAAGCGTACGAGGGCTGGCTCTGGGGGCGGGGCCGCACTGCATTGTTCTGTGGGATCCATCAATTCCAGAGGCTGCACCGACACAAGCTGCAGGCTCGCTGGGGGTGGGGGACTTCGGCTTGCAGCTTTTGGTGACCAGCAAATTGCCCGCTCGCCAGTGTTCCCTTGTTCGTGGCAGACGTCACGTCACATT
The DNA here is from genome assembly GCA_964036045.1 of Eutreptiella sp. 'Long Island Sound 2002'. Lineage (NCBI taxonomy): Eukaryota > Euglenozoa > Euglenophyceae > Eutreptiales > Eutreptiaceae > Eutreptiella > Eutreptiella sp. 'Long Island Sound 2002'. The sequence goes on along the minus strand of OZ038398.1, from coordinate 11,010,145 downwards.
GAGCCTGCCCTTTCTTCAGTGCGATTGCTTTGACGCAGCTCTCTCGCTTCCTGTGCCCATGCGCTCGACTCCTCCCCTGACCGCCGCACCTGAGCCACAGCCACGCCTGGTTTCACCGCCACTGCCCGGGCGCACAGGCATGCAGACACTGGCTATCGCTTGCTGGCTGCAAATGGAGACGAGCTGTTTTTGTCTGTGGGTCTTTCACCAAGTGTCGCACGTGCTGCTTGCTCCCGCCTACTGCTAGAAGCGACCGCATTGCCTTGCACCACTGATTGCACTAGCTCTGGTGCGCCGAACCCTAACCCTGACCGAGAGACCTGGTTGTTGAGTCACACAAAGTATGAGCAAGAAGCTGGAAACTGGCGGCCGAGTGAGGGTATGGCAAGGGAAGTGCTCAAACTGACTGAATATGGACTGAGTATACCTGTCAAAGGGTGTTGTGGACAACTCCTGCATGGGCAGGGGCCCTCCCTGCCTGGGGACCCGTGACTCCTCCTCGCTCTGGGGACCTTGAAACAGCATGGCTGGTTCCCCGAAACAAGGGTTGTGTAGCCCTTGTTTTCCAGGCTGAGGGATGCCTTGCTTTTATGGGAAAGGTAGCCAAGGTGATTTGGGGATCACTGTGCCCTTAAACACAAATACCGCCGCCTGTGTTGTTGCCCTTTGGGGAATGCCGTGTATGCGGTGCGCACGCAGTGCGAAGTTTTGGATGTCGGCAAATACTCGCACCCTAGCTACCTTTTGGTGGTAAAACATTGATCCTGTGCCCTTGGTTTCCTATAAAGGAAAAGTGCTTCCATAATTAGTCAAATGTTTTTGGATTGTTCATTTTTCTGAAATGGATTCCGAGGAAATAATACGGTCACCACCAACCGTATTACTTGGGTGAGTATCCCAGCCTCTGCGTGCGCAGTATGCACGCAGTGCCCACACAGTGCGCACGCAGTGCAAGAACTTCCCCTTGGTGAGCGATTTTTGTTCATTGATAAACGCTTCTTTCCCAGCCCCAGTCAAAAAGGTGGCAAAAGCGGCCCAAACTTCATCTTGCTGAAGGTTTGGTCAAATCAGATAGCATCCAAACTTGCACAAACACCCCCTGCCTGAACACCCCCCGGGTTGTGACCAAAAGGCTGGGGTCTCATTCAGAAGATCAAAAGGCGCACGGTGCATGATGAAGCATTCGCCGTGCAATGCACTGATTGTGCATGGTGTGCGTGGTGTACAAAGGGTCTGGTGCTATGCCCACAAGTGCAGTATGCAGAGTGCCTGTTGCATGGGGCAGAGTGCACGCTGTACAAATTAGAGCGTGTGCGGCAATGTACTGCGATGTAAATACACACCCTCTAAGCATAGCTGTGGGTTATCGTGCACTCTGTGCAAACGTGGTTGGCACTGAGCCCCGATAAAGACGGACTGCATGACCAGGTCCATTACAAGGCTCCACCATGGAAATACTAAATCGAAAGCATGCACAAAACAACAAACAAATTGCAGGTATTGCAGTCAGTATGCACACGACGATGCTAGTACTGGTTCGCTCTGTCTTGGCAGACTCAGGATGTTACTCAAGGCCACCCTATGGAGGGCACAGATGGCGCCCGGAATCTCCCTGCTCTCTTTGGCCTTCAGACATGGCAGGATTCCCTCTAACCTAGTTGTGTAGACCCTTATTTGACTTCATGTCATACCCAAAAAGCACTGGTGGCTCAGCCACTAAATCTGGTACCACCATGTTAGTGAAAGCGAACAAGTGGCTGTTGTCTTTTTCTGGACACACAAAACCCTACACCATGGGATCCCACTAATTTACAGTGTCAGACAAAGAGTGGGTGCGCGGTTTCTATCCCCAACAAAATATCCAACTTCTCACAATGCATGGTTGGCCTGGCCAGTGACGACTCGGGAGGGGTTTTTTTTTTTGACAGGTTGCATGTTCGGCCATGGGACACAACCTCTCATGCTACGCACCAGGGCCGCAGGAGTGTGTGGTTGAGGTGTGTGTGGGTGGGGGTTTACATGTGCTACCTACCGACCTACCGGTAGCGAAGTAAAGTGATGTTTACTAACGGTCAGCAGTATGTGGGAAGGGCTAAAGTGCAAGATCATGAGAGCGCAGATCGTTGCACAAGACTGCATGGTCAACAATTGGCCTGCTCGCGCGTGTCCGTGCCTCCAGAGGGTGTCACTGAGAGGCAGGCAGCGAGCGCAAAGGAAGGGACACAGGGGACACAAGTATTACTGCACACACCGCGAGTTGCAATCTGACAGGAATCAACAGTGCTCAACTCAGGTTTCAAAATCAACGGCACAAGATGAAATGAAAAGCATGGAATGGCCACCCAGTGAAAATAAAAACCAACCAAACTGAACCATTACACAAAAACAGGGGTGCTAAACCAGAGATATGTGGCTCAACGGTATGGGGGCCCTCACACACCCGCTACACATTCGGTAAAAAGGACCACGGCCGACGCGTGCCGGTAGCAGAGATCGATGCCCGGTTTGCACAGTGCACACTGCACATTTTGAACACTGCACTGTACACGGCACATCTGGCTCACTGTGCAGCGCAGAATGCGCACATTGTGCTGCACACCAAATATTCAGCACTTTACAGAGAGGACACTGTGTGCAATGCACAGGCCGCAGGGATTTCACTGTTCACTCAGCCCCCCTAAAGCTGACCCTCACATGACCTGTCACCAGCAGGTGTGTTCAAATTCTGTATCCGGGCTGCGTTTTGTCCTCACAATTGCCACTACATATCTGTACAACTGGGTCCATTATGCCATCCTCCCGGTCGCATGGTGGTGGCCTAAGGCCTTGTCCTCTCATAACTGCAGTCTTGAATGGGTCTGGGGAAAGGACAGCAGGGGCCAGGGATGGGGACCTGCTGGTAGGGCTACTAGGGTCAGCAGAAGGAAGGAAGTCAGCCAAGGTCCGGGGACTAGGGTGTGCAGCCCCCCCCCCCCCCCCTCTCCAGAGACATGGGATCTGGCAAGAAACATGGCACCAGCTTTGGCAGACTTGAAGGGCCATGGGGGCCATACCGCATGAGGCGCCAGCGGGGCTTTGTCGTGACCTGGTGGCAGGCACAGCTGCGGTGTTGACCATATGGCTGTGCCCATGGCAGGATACCCAGGAATCTCCTAAAACCCCCTTGACCATCCTCGTTGCGCACCCACCGTCCTGCACACCTGCTTCATCTTTGTGTTTTATGGACAAAATGGCATCCGATGCCATCGCAAGAGGTACATTCCATAAATGCACCTTCGAAACCGCCGCCACCCACACCACGACACCCGAAACGCACCGTCAAAAGTCGCACAGTCTCTGCCACAACAGCAGCACAAACAGAGAAGCCCATACAGCAGAACGGCACTTCTGGTGCCCTGCACCTCAAAGAAGTGCGGCCTTCAGCCTTGCCCTTCGTTGCACGCTTGTTGAACGCTAAACCGACTTCGCTGGCCCCTGCGGGGAGCCAGCCGTAGCATGGGCCCTGCGGTTCGCATGCAGATGCTGCGCTGTTACCCCCCCTCCCCCCCTTGCAAGAGCAACGCCCTTTGGCAGGCGGAAAATAGCCCAAAGGGGGGGGTGGGGGAGGGGTCGTACGAGCCCCAGGGGCGAGGGGGGGGGGGCTGGAAAGGGGGCTCTTCTGTCAGAGGCATTGATTTTGGCTGTTTTTTTTGGCACAAATATTGGCAATCTATTTTCATCGAAAAGGGGGCAAATGACCATTTTTCTGACCCAATCGACACGCTGATCCCAAAAATGCCATTTGGCTTTTTTTTGGTTTTTGGTCCCCATGTCAGTCCCATGTAGACCGTCTGCCCCCGTACTGCCCTGACAGCAGAGCCCCCCCCCCCCCCCTTGGGGGGGGTCTCGAAAAATGGGCTCATACAACCCCCCCCCCCCCTTTGGAGCAATTGCCCACCCGCCTTGTCAGAGCAACACTTTTGGGACCATGTCTTACTTTGCCCTTTGGAAATACGCCCCCTTGTCAGAGCAACGGCAGGCGTTGCTTCCGTCAAAAAAGGATTTTTGGGATTTTGGTGTTGCCCTCGCCGTTGGGGGGGGGGGGGGGTACCTATGCGCCATGTCCCCTGCACCACGACCACAACCAGAACGTTGGCCAGCGTAGCCTCAGCACGTTGCTGCGACAGCCATCGGCAGGCGGCTGTTGTGGTTTAGGAACTCGTCGCGCGCCACCCGCAAACTGGTCCCCATACCCCCCTCCCCCCGGCCTCGGATGGGGCGGGTACGCGCGTCTCCCGTGGCTTTCTTGCCGGTGAGTGCGCCCGATTGACCCCTGGCCCACCGTTCCCACTAGGGCGCGAGCAAAGGCGAGGGGATGGGGAACAAGTTCCTCTCCAACATCCGCGAATGCGACGCCATCGTGCACGTCGTCCGATGCTTCAAGGACGACAACGTGATCCACGTGAACGGCAAAGTGGACCCCGTCGATGACATGGACGTCATCAACCTGGAGCTCGTTTTTGCGGATCTGGAGCAGGTGCGCGTCCCGGGTGCATGTGGCACGGCCGTGAAACGAGCCACGGGTGCCGAGTTTGGGAAGGGAAAACCGCTGATGCACCCGGGCGGCGCGCGCCACCCTTGCACCCAAGTGACCGCACCCCCTGCGCCAACAACGCCTTGTCCAAACAACGCGGCGTTGTTGCCACGACCTCCGGATCCATCGAATTTGGCGACATCATTTCTTGACAGCCCACGTGCCCCCCCCCCCTCCCCTGCCTCATGTTCAACGAATGCGTTGTCCAATGAACACTTTGGACCGTAATTTTTTGGGACCCAATTAATTAGGCACCGGGTTTAGGTACCGAATTAATTGGGTACCGAACGGCGCGTCCAACGAACACTCCTGTTCGGACCGTAATTTTTTGGGGACTTTATTGTCCGCTGGACACGGGGGGTTAAGGCAGCGTGTTTTGGTTTGGCATGACTTGCCTCGGAGGTTGATGTTTGGTTTTGCTGTGCTTGCCCCACCCCCGACCCCGATCCCGCACACGTCGACGGGATAATCGTCAACTCCACAAGAACTCTGCGTCACCCGGCCCCGTGCCAGGGAGACGGGGCACCACTAACGCTTGTGGTCGTTTCCCCCAATTTTCACTGCCTCTGCCATCGTCTGCCCAAAAGGAGGTCGAGGGTATGCGCTCGTGTCTCTGGTCCACTGTCCACTTGGGGACTGGCATTGTGACGTGAAACGCGGGGTTTGCAGAACCCCAAGTCTGCCCGCCATGAGCCCTCATTCCGCCCTCAGTGCCGGGGCCGTGCGCTCCTGCCCGTTTCTATCTGCCCGCTGGCCTGGACATGGGGGGGGGGGGGTTGGCATGACGCCTTGGTGTGTTGTTCTCATCTGCAGCTGGCGGCGCCTACTGGCCGATCGCCATTCGCTGCCCTTCCCTTGGACCCTTTCCCTCCATAGGCGGTGGTGCCCATCAGCCTCACACCATTCCTTCCCTTCCCATTCCCTTGGTCGGTTGTCGGGGGGGGGGGGGGGCACACGCAGCGACCGTCAGCCAAACGCGCCGGCCCCGCACCATTCGAAGGTAGAAAAGCGACTGGAGAGGGCCCGGAAGGACCGGAAGGCGAGCGAGATCGAGAAGCAGGCGCTGGAGAAGGCGTACGCCGTTCTGGAGGAGGGGAGGCCCGCGCGCGCGGCGGGCCTCACGGAGGAGGAGTGGTTCTCCATCAAATCGCTGGGCCTCTTGACGGGGAAGAAGATGATTTACGCCGCGAACGTGCCTGAGGAGGACCTTGCGGAAGGGAATGAGATGGTGAAGAAGGTGAAGGCAATGGCCGATGAACAGGGTACATTCCCCGTTCCTCTCGGTGCGCGCGCGCGCGCGCATGTGGGGGGTGGTAAAGCCGAGAGTCGCGTCCTGGTGGAGTTGGAGGCCGCCCGTACCTCACTCCCGGTGCGATGGTACCCCCGTGGGGGGCTACCATCGCGTACTTACCTGACCTGACCTGACCTGACCTGCATGCACGCCCCTGATCCAATAGAGAAACAGCCAGGCATCCGGGCGTGAGCCTGGCTGCATGTTTGCCAACCTACAGCCCAACAGGCCACACCTGACCCGGTACAGTGCCGCAGGGAGGAAGGGACCTTGGCCCTCAACCCCAGCCATTGAACACTCGGACAGCAAGCACACAGAACAATGATCTGTTACACTGAACTGAGAGCAATGAAGACCGTGGGGCAGGCGCGGTTGGAGCTAATTGCGGTGAAGCAAACCTGACCCATTGTGGCCCCCGGGGGAGCTATTAGAATGGCCGTGCACTGTAGGAGGAGGGGGGGGGGGGCCCCCCCCGGACCAAAATGACCATCGTGAGAAAAAACGAAATTTGCCGTTGGGAAAATCTGGTCGGGCCATTTTGGTGCACAAATTTTCGGGTCCCAGACCCCCCCCCTCCCCCGCTTCAAATACTTCCCTGCCCACGGGAAGCCCAACCTCCAAGGGGATCAACCCCCCGCTCCTACGCTGTGCAAGCCCGTGCATGTGTGCGCGCGTGTGTGTGGCCCGGGCCGCAGTTGCAGTTCCTGGTCCTCGCAGCCCAACGGACTTGATGTCACAACCGTTTGGCGCAGAAACGCGGCCAGTCATCACTCCGCGAGTCCTCTCGCCGTTCCTGGGCCCCCCACTGCAGAGGATGTCAACCGTTGTGAGCATTCCTTGTTGTGTAGGAGCCTGTGCATAGGTTTTTTGGTGATTGGCTGTCAGCATGGGCATGACGATTGTGGCGTCCTGTTTGGCATGGCTCCATCCTTGCCGCCGACCCTCAGGACGTGAGGGACTTAGGGATGATCTTACAACACCGTCAAAAGTATCGCACCCCATCGAGGACCGTTCCCAGTTTTCTGTTCCATTCCGAGGGACAAACAAAAAGCTGACCAAGACTCCACGGCATTGTGCAGCTTTAGGGTGTCCTGCGCCACGCATTCAGAACAGAGATTTGGTGTGGATGCCATCCTCGATGGATCAGGTACCGACAAGCACAAAAATGCCATGTCACAGCCTGTGAAGCACACGCCCCTTGCCTGTTGGACACAAGCTTTCAGACAGCAGACCAGGTGGTGTGTACGCCCCAACGTCAATCGTTTTGACTGTACCATGGACCCGAACCCAAACTGCCACATGATTGGCCTATCCAACAGAACTCGGCCGGTGAGTAGCGCAACACAAAGCCTGACCAGCGGTGCTACGTGCTCTACGAGCGTGTGCACTGCACACGGACACTCTGTTCAGGATCAGGTCCCGGGCATGCGGTGCACATTCCTCAGCGTACACATGGTGCACCAGCACCCGGCAGCCACTGATCCTGTGATTTCCCAGACAACAGCTGCGGTGTTGCTCAGGGGGGGGGGGTACAAAAAATTCGCAGAATTTTTTTGTACCCCCCCCCCTTCGTCCTCGGATACCCCCCGAAAAAAAGTTACCGCACTTGGTAAGACAACTTTTTTGCAAGCAGAAAATTTGCTTGATGCGGCAGAGGGTTAAAAAATGGTTCTTCACCCCATGTGTCTATACTCAAAATATTTACAAGAAACTCAATAATGGATGAAAAACATATTGGACCCCCCCTGCCCAGATGTTGCTGCAGTGGAACGCATGGCACTCTTTTGGGATTGCACTTGACGTTGTGGCTGGCCCCTGCCGTACCCATCCGCTTGCCACACCCCACAGCCCATTCATGTCCCCCACGTCGCACTTGTGACCGAGGCATGGGATGGTGCACAGATGGGGGGTCAGGGGAGACCTGGTTGTTGGCAGCGCCGATAGGTTTGCCCCGCGGCCTCTCGTCCGCAGGCTGCTCTGTCATCCTTGTGTCTGCCCAACTGGAGGCGGAGCTGGTGGAATTGGAAAGAGAGGAACGGATTGAGATGCTGGAGTCCGTGGGCGTGGAGTATGCCTGTGCCGTGCGTGCCCCGCGTCGGCGCTGGGGGCCCGGGGCCTTGTCAGGAGGGCAACGTATCGGCGCACCGGCTCCGTAGCATTGAGTGGAATTGGATGCCACCGCAATGCGAAGCGAATGAAGGAACAGAGGGTTTGGGGGTGCGCATCCTGCGGCGTGCGGTTTAGGTACGTATCACGGAACAGGGGAAACCCTTTGTGACCCGTGAATGGGAGGTGGTCATCGCAACATTTGTCCGTTTTCAGTCTTGGGCCTCGCCAATGTGCCCGTTTGACCTACTTCCCTCAGGGAAATCAATGCGGTGCGAATTACCCTGAAGCCAATTGCCCTCACCCTGCGGCACCTGCGGCGCGCAGTAAGCGCTCCCTTTGGGGGGGATCGGACGGTGTATGAAGCGGGTGTTGGGCCACCGCATGCAGAGGGAGTGTTGATGGTGTTGATGCGGGCCTCGACGGCGCAGAAGGGCACATGGAGGGGGGGGGGGGGGGGCAAAACAATTTGATGTACCGAACATCGGCAATTCATTGCGGACCTCTTCAATACATTTCTTTTTTTTTCTGATGTGTGGGGGGGGGGGGGGGGCGCTGGGCATGGCCCCAAATGCCTCCTGGGCCCCTGGGGGTGGGGGGATCTATAAGCAATGGCCTGATCATCATCCTTTTTCCTTCTGTCATCAGCAGATCCACTCAGGCAGTGCCACGAACAGGGCTTTGCTTCGTGTGTGGGGCCTACCCTCGGGGGGGCGGGGGGGTATGGGTATGGGTATGGGTATGGGTATGGGTATGGGTATGGGTATGGGTATGGGTATGGGTATGGGTATGGGTATGGAGAGAGCCCTTGCACCGAGTACCAGGCAAGCACCACCGCGTGTCTCACCAGTTGTACTACAGTTGCCTCTTCGGGTTCGTGAGGCATCCGGGGCCCGCCACTGCCGTAGCCACGGGCCACGGGCCACGCAGACGGGCGAAACGGGTGTGCAGTGCAGTATGCTGTGTGCTGTCACGGGGGGGGGGGGTGCTCCACGTGTCACCGCCGGGGTGGATGCCCTGCACGGAGGGTGCTGACAGGGCGGGCCCATGTATCGGGCTGGTCCCACTGTAAGTCCTCACACGGTGAGGCATGGACACTGCCTGGTCCACGCTCTCCCGAGCCAATGGCTGAGGGTCACAAGCCCCCTCTGGTAGGGGACCCTTGCTCCCCTCTTGGACGACTGACCACAGGCCATGGACCCCTCATGAGCGTCCACAGGCTCTAGGCCTCTCAAGGCACTCCGAGGGGTCGACCCCGCCGGCCCACAAGACTTCCCGTGACAGTGAAGCCCATGGACAGCCCCAAGGACTGACCAGTCAGGGTGGGCCACAGGCCGCACACGCTCTTGAGCATACACGGGCTCTGGGCCACTCAGGACACTCCGAGGGGTAGCCCTGCTGGTCCACAAGTCCTCTTGTGGCATGGGCGCGTCCCACTCATGCACAGCCACAGTTCAGTGAGCTAAGACCCTGGGCCCCTGGCCACTCGTACCCAGGGGACACCAAACTGAGCGTGCATGAGACCCCCAGCCAGCCGCGTGGAAGTCAGGCTCTCCTGGAGACCATGACTGGCAACCCCTATTCTTTTAACTTGGTCTGGCAGTGGTAGGGCTGCCCCATCCAGATAGCACCTTCCCCAGGGGGTGGTGGTCCCTGGTGGTGGAGGCCCCCTGTCCAGGCCCATCTGACTTGGCCCTCGGGGGGGGGGGGGGGATTAGGCCTCATGCACACGGAAATGTGGCGAGGCATGTGGTGGATGACCTGAACGTGGAGGGGGGTGGACAGCAAAAGCCGTAAAACGACCCCCCCAACAACCAGCCCAACCCCCCGTGCGCCAACTACTGGGCCCCACTGGCGCGGAAACGGCACCACAAGGAACACAGGCCGCAGCGGCCGACAGAACGCAGCGACCCGACGCAACATGCGGAGGGAAGAGCGGGGGACTGTGCAGGGCCCCGTAAAGAAACTGCAACCCGACAGAATGTCACACAGGGGGGGGTATGAGGGCAAAAAAAAAATTGTGGACTTGCAATGATCCTCTCGTTTTTGACTCTCGTTTTTGACTCTCGATTCAAAATTTCATTTTTCCCCAGAGGAACTTTTTTTGGTTTTGGGTGAGTGGGTGGGTGGGTGTGGCCTGGGTGGGTGGGTCCGCCAGATCACCCCCCTCCCGGCTCGTGGTTCAGCAAAACGCTGGCCAAGAATCCACCACAAACCTCACGAGGGTGTGCTTGTGCGAGGGCGACTGGAAAATGGAGGGTGTAGGCACTGTGTGTGTGTGTGTGTGTGTGTGCGCGCGCGCGTGTCAAGGGTGCGTCATTGGATGTGCCTGCTTTCAGTGAGGAGAATTGCGGACTGAAGGCGCTGGTGCGTGAGGCGTACAAGGTGCTTGGCCTGCAGACCTACTTCACGACAGGTGTGCGATGCTGATTGCGGTGTGATGACCATCAAAGGCCCCCTGTTCTGGGAAATTTGCCTGATTTGCTGTGGACGCAGACCATCAGTTTGGGCCCATTCGCGGTTGGTTGCTGTGCGCCCCCCCTCCCCCCCATTCCGCGCCGCGATGTCACAAAGATGAAGCCTCATGGCCCGCAAAGAGGTCGCATTCACGAGGCATCGATGATTGTGGGTAGTGCATAGCTGCGCCGTGTCGAAGCCACGCCCCCCCCCCCCTCCCCCAATGGGCCAGGCTTTACGTAAGCGGGAGGTCTGGGTGGGTCCCGTGAAGGGCCGCTTATTCAGACTTGATTTTCCCTCCGCCAACTTTTGGGTCAAGATTTTCTATGGGTGGGTGGGTCTGAGAGCCAAAAGACCCACGCCCCCTCTTATCAAGAAAGCCTGGCAGGAACAATAATTATTTGATTCCTGGGTGGGGATTGAACAACAGGGGCGTGGGCTACTTGTTGGCCTCCGTCCCGATTTCGATTCCATTCCCCCTCCCCGCCAAGAAGTAGACAGAGAGGGTTTTGTATCAAGTGCCAGCAGTTTTGCCAAGGGGATCCCAGTACGGCATGGGGTTATGTAGCCACTTTACTGTCACCCCGCTTTGGGAACTGCAATACGGCAGCGATTATGTAACCGACCAAGCTAAGGCATTTGCTAAGGATGTCATGGAAAGGGCTGAGATGGTGGCAACGCGTGACCTGACGCATTGCAAGGGTTGTGGTTACCCAAGCCCAAGTGCTCGAGTGCCCGTGCAAGTTCATGCATGCAGTGCAAGGCTTACTGCTCCCCGGGTGCCTTCACTGTTTAAACGCTGAAATGCCCTATTTCCACTCATAGTGAATAATGATGAATGGGATCTCCCCCCATTCGTGTAATTCAACTATGCACCCAAACCCAGACTACAGTTTACCCCCCTCCCCCACCCCGTTCCAGGACCCTCCACACACGCCGCGGGGGTGAGGGTCCAGACTTGAACTGACACACCCCCTGTGGCAGGGATGGTGATCGGTGCTGGCGTCATTCTTCTTGTCTCACCCACAAGTGAGCCACCAAAAAACTCAGCTGGCCAGTCAATTTCTGTGGTATTGTGCTCGAGAGTGTCAGGAAATCGTCAGACCGCAGCGCTACAATGGTCTCTTGCACCATAGCAAACGGCAACGGCGGAAACCCCTAGAGATGCACTGGGAGAAGTGCTGTGTACGCTCAAACAATTGCAACCCTGAGTTGGGACGCTGTTTAGGTGCACAATAGAAGAGGGGCAGGAGCAACGACCCTCCAGCGAATGGCAGCCCGGCTCCCACGGTAAGACACAAACATCTACAGCATACTGCTACGTGCAAGTTGTGACGCTCGCAGTTCCGTACGCCCCCTATGGCTGTTGACAGCAAAGCCCCGAAAAAAAAACTTGCAAGGCAACACAAAGAAAACAGAACATCATATTTTGAATTTCGCCCCCCCCACCCTACCCCCCCCCAAAAAAAAATAGAAGTGATAACAATAGTTTTCCGAATGGGAGGGGAGGTTACTGTTGGTGGTGATTGATGCCGAGGTTGTTGTTACAAGAGGGGGGTGATATTTTGCAATTTAGGCTGATATTGGTATTGGTGGGTGGTTTCAAAGTGGGGGTGCCGAATGGCATGATCAAGATCAGTGATCATACTGCTGCATGCTGGTATTCCAGTCAAAACAACAAAAATATCAGGGATAAATTCTAGCAGAGGTGCCTTTTTCTTTTGGTATTTTTTCCCTTGGTGATTTTCTCCCACGGCGGAAGCACTTACAAAGCCTCGGGGCTACATCGTGATGTTGTCTAGTAGCAACCCCAAAGGTGGTGCCACTCATGTCCATTACAGTACAATACAATACAGTACAGTTCAAAGGAAAAATTCCAAAGCGAAATATTACCAAAGACAAAAATTACCAAAGAAAAAATTGCTAAGGATTTGGGGTGATTCTGGTAATTGGACATAGTGCGCTTTTTGGGAGAGCATGCAAAGCAGTGGACTCTGGGCAGAAGCTTTTGTGGGTTGTGATTGTTGTGAAACATGGTCACAAGGTTGGTTAGTACACAGAAGAACACAATTTATCCCAACTGAGAACTGGCACAAGCAGAAGCAGACATTCTGCAAATGGCCGCCAGTCCTCTTTCTTCAGTTTGCCCAGTTTTTCTCCATTTTATCTACGCCACCATTTTTGGCCAGAACTGCGGGACATGTGCGCGCAACGACACCACAGGCAACGCAAGCAACCACATTGGATGTGGGAGATTCACAGGTTGGTAGGATCGCAGCTTGGTGGCGGTATCTTGAACCTCGTGAATCTTGATTTCTTGGTTGCAAAGTTCGCTCCATTTGCTTCATTCATTCCATTCATTCATTCCATTCGCTTCCACGTTGCCTTGGCACAGAATGCTCACCGTGTGTTTTGAAATGCCAGTACCTGGTGGAGGATTAGTATTTCTGAGGGGGAAATTATGGGGAACAGGATGTTAGCATTGAGTAGCTTCACTCTGGGCCTGGGGGGCTCACCTGTGTGGTGGTCTGTTGTGTGGATTGGTGAGCACTGTGAAGGGTAGGGGGCAGCGTCAGTGTGCACCAGCCTTTCCAACACTGTGGTGCTTTTGGCATAACTTGCCCCCCCCCCCCCCCTCTTCCTGTGCAGGTAAAACGGAAACCCGTGCCTGGACCATCAAAGTGGGATACACAGCCCCGCAGGCGGCCGGCGTCATCCACGGAGACTTTGAGAGGGGGTTCATCCGTGCGGAGACCATTTCCTACAACGACCTGGTGGAATGCGGCAGTGAGAAAGACGCCAAGGCTGCAGGCAAAGTGCGAAGTGAGGGCAAGGACTACGTCGTGCAGGAGGCCGACTGCATGCACTTCTTGTTCAACGTGAGCTAAGACAATGCCAGGGACCGGCACTTTATGTGCCTCGTTGGTCCACTTGACAGCAGAGTGGCGCCCCTCGATGCCGTGTTCCTAAGAGCCGCGCTGTTGCTGTAGGCAGAGGGCTCTGTTGCTTGTGCGCCCCATACGTTTGCTTGGCCTCTCCATACGGGCCAATGAGCACCAACCCCATTCTGAGGGGTGGGGCCGAGGGTAGAGTTGCAGATAAGGCAACAGGGAAACGCTGTTGCGTTGCTGGAGTGGTGCATTGCAGTGCGTAAAACGGCACATCAAAGTTTTCGCATGTTTTGTCACATCTGTGATTTCACAAGGCATTAGGGCAACCAACAGCAGGCTGTAGCCCAAGCTCATGCAGCCATGCAACGTCTTCTGTAGAGTAGTGAGAATGAAGCTCAGCTGTTTACATGGTTTGGCTGATCACAAAGGGACCAAAGTGCTGGAGGCCCAGAGGCCCTTGCATGAAACAATATCTACATGCAATGACAAGCTTGCCTATTGCGGAAGCAGAGTGGAACGAGGTGATGCACTGTGTGGCCCTTGTTGCTTTAGCATCTATTTTTACACGTGGGTTCTGTGCTCTTAAATGAGTTTGTGTGCTCTTCACCACGGTTGTGTGCATTTAGCTCATTTTTTAGCCCTTGTTTGCCCCTTGCTGTGTCGCCGTCATTTCCTGCTATGGATGATTTGTTCTGTGCTCCATGGCTCCATTGAGTGGTCACTGAGGCAGTGTCATATATTACAGGGGCTGTTACGTGCCTCCATCCGAGCGTACTCCGAGGACTGGCATATACGGCTTGCTAGTTCATCACGGTTACCTTTTACTGAGCTTCTTGGTGGGGCTGGTCAGTTTTTGCTTGCCATGTGGCAGAAGTGGTCGCCTGCTAATTTTGGCTGCCCGTGTTTTGGTGCTCCATCCTGGTCCATGCCACACTCTGCAGTGTCACTGTGTCCCCTGTGCTGTGGAGCTTGTGCTTGCAGTGGTCCTGGCCAGGTCTTGGCGATCCCATGTTGTGCTGCTATCGTGGTCATGCCCCATCCTCTCGAGCTGAATGGATGACAATCTTGGTGCTGTCATCAGAAATTAACCTTGCTGTCATCGCCTGACTGCATTTTGCTCATGGATTGATTCACTGTCCTTCTTTAATTGGACAAGCCTATCCGGCATGATGTACACAAGTCAGACTGTTTGGAGGGATGCATTGCCGGGACACTGTTTTGCATTGAGGGGGGCTTTTCTCAAATGCTGGTGCCACTTTTTTCATGCAATCTTTTTATTTTGCTGAAGATGTCTGCCATGAGGCCTTTGTTTGGGGCCCAGTGGGGGATATTCTGGGGACACCCGAAACGTAGTGCACGCACAGAGAAAATAAGCAGGTATTCAAATAAACCGCTCAAAAGTGGAAGCAGATTATTGCAAAAATGAATCAATGGCGCACAAAACGAAAATAACCGATAACACAAACAACTGAAAAGCATCAACACAGTCAAAGAAAGAGACCCATCATATACAATTCTGCAATAGGAAGTGTCCATTAAAAAGAAATGTATAGACAAATTACAAACAGATTCCAAATTACACAACGATTTTTGTCTCATTTTTTCTTATTAACCTAAGCATACAATGCAAGCACTGTGTGTTTTCGGCCATACAACAACCAGAATTGTAAAGTCCACAAAAGCAAAACAGAATTGAATTTCTTTGCAATGACTGGGCGCTTGAGAGTGTGCGACCAATCCTCCCCAAATGTAATCACTGCTAAGCAAAGCAATTTGTAGCAGAAAAAACCAAAATCGCTGCCTCCCGCCCGGCTAGCGGCTTATCAATAGAGATTGAGTTGTGTTGGGACATCACACACAAAGCATCATGAGACGCATGAACACCACACTTAGCAGAAAGTTGGAAAATTTCCGTTAGCCGATAAGGTCCGAGATGAGCAACGACCAACACAATGTTTTTGGAAAATCCGTGTCAAACAAGGACCATTACAAACATTTTCCACAGAGGCCGGCACCAATGATGCCGAAACTTGTTTGTTGGGAGACCAAGGATGATGCCAGCGAACGATGTTGAAAAACACTGTCATTTTCTGGAAATAAAATACCGGACAACAATTTTGAATACCAAGACACATGTTGCTTATTGCTCCGAATTTGCTGTTGTAGGGTACAATGGTTTTAGCTCCACTTTCACAGCAGACAGCAGTCTAGACATCACCAAGAATGGCGGCATGGCCAAAAATGTAGAAGTTGTCTTTCTTCTTGCTTCTAATAAAACGGTTGACAAAAACGGATATTTTTGCTGCTCTCATTACAATGCACACTCACTTTGGCATGGCCAATTGGGCACACATGTAGCAACCCCCCCCCCCCCCCTCCACACACACATAGCCCCCATGCAACATCCTCCATACGCTAACAATATCCCCCCTCCGTTGTTTTTTAAACAATAGTGGCAACAAACATCTTGTTTCTCCAGCAACAACAACTAAATTCTGCCAGTTCTGAATTTCGGATGCACTGCAAATGAGTGTTTGTCAAAGGTAGCATCCCGAGATCGGCAGCATACACATAAGTACTGACTGAATTTGAATGTCATGTGTTGTATGTCGCCAACTTCGTGCCTACCTCTACCACAAACGGAGCATTTTTTTTTTGCCTACATAACTAGCAACTTGCAGTGCTAGCAATCAGCTCCTTTCTATGCCCACTGTAAGGTATTACCTTATGCAGCTTGGGCAATGTGAAGAATCATTCTCACTCTGCACAAAGGTCCACGACCAATAGTGGCAGCAAACAACAAGGCAACTAGAGAAAGCTGGAGTTTCTTCCGATTTGCACTAAGGGCCACTTGTTAGCATCCACAAAATAAATGTACATAAGCAGAAAAATGAAACACCGAATTGGCCAGAACTGATGGAAAATGCTACCCAAAAACTGTATTGAAACAAAAAAAAACCTGCTAATTCAGCACAAACAGGGCACGCCATAGGACTAGTTGGGATAATATGTTTGTGCTTGCTATGATATATGTATCATGCCACAGCCCACATTTGAGAAACGAAGCAATCATATTGATGTTCTGGTTAACGAAATCTTTGATGGTGCCCATGCCTAGTCGAGCTAGCGATACATGTATAGTAAAGATCGCAAAATGCATCCCTTTTTGCAGCATCTTCTCCAATAGAGGACGAGCTCATTGATATAAAAATCAATACTCTTTAACACATGATTTTTTTCACACAGACGGAGCTTCTCTACTGTAACAAAGCATCACAAGTGAACCTATGATGCATGCAATTACTGCTGAAACCATACAAGTGACAACTTGCCAAGCCGCACGCTTTCTTTGACACAAGAATGCATTTTTGGCCTTAGCATCAGGTTGTGTTTGCAAGGGGTGTCTCTCTTCCATTAAGTGTGGTGTCCGGCTGTGTCCGTTTTTCTATTAGATCCACAATTTCCATGATTTTTCAATGAGAATTGTTTTAAGCATGTGCCAGGTCCAACAACAGCGTATATTGGTAGAGCTCTTTGTAGATGGTTCGTACATGAAACATTGCAACAATTTTAGACTTTTCAAATGGAGCATTCCATGATGGATTTGATTATTGCATTCCGTTGCAATGAAACTACAAACTGCTTGCCGTAAAGAGTCCAATCTTAGGTCCCATCGCAAGTGTAGGTTCAAACTTTAAGCATCAACTGTAGGTTTGAACTTTCGGTTATAAATTGGAGTCCCAACTCTAGGTCCCATTTGTAGGTTCCAACTTGAGACTCCCTTTTTACGTGTGAGCTTTAGACCTTGCTGCAAGTTTAAGTCTCAAATTCGAATACTACCTATACCCAAATTCAGGTCCCAACTTCAGATGCCAACTTTGGGTCCCATGTTTAGGTCCCAACCTTAGATCTTATCTATGGGTTGCAACTTTAGGTCCCAAATTTAGAGCCGGACTTTTGGTCACAGTTTCAGGTCCCGTCGCAGGTATAAGCCGACACTTGGCCCCGTGTGTGCCTTAAAGCGGACATCTAGAGCAAAAAAGAATATAGTATAAATTGTTCCAACTATTGGTCTCTACTTTAGGTCCCAACTTTGGATGCAAACTTTAGGCTCCTAATTCAAGTTGCACCTTTAGGTTCCAACTTTATGTCCCAACTTTGGGTGCAATGGCTTGTGGTAAGGCTTGTGTTTGACTATGCTGAGTTGTTGACATGAAAGGCAATAATGTCAACCTTAAATGGCAGCTTTAGGTCCGAAGTTTAGGTCCCTACTTTAGGTCCCAACGTTACTACCTAACTTTGGGCCTTGACTTTAGGTCTTGTGAAAAGTTGAGCCC
Organism: Eutreptiella sp. 'Long Island Sound 2002'; assembly: GCA_964036045.1. Classification (NCBI taxonomy): domain Eukaryota; phylum Euglenozoa; class Euglenophyceae; order Eutreptiales; family Eutreptiaceae; genus Eutreptiella; species Eutreptiella sp. 'Long Island Sound 2002'. Next base: position 10,992,490 of record OZ038398.1, on the reverse strand, counting down.
CCATCTTTAGTCCCAACTTTTTGTCCCGTCGCAAGTCTTCCTCCAAACTTGAGGTCCCAACTTTAGGTCCCGTCACAATTTACGTCCCAACTTTAGGTTGCATCTTTAGGACCTAACTTGGGGTGCCAACTTTCAGTCTCAAATTTGACTCCTACCTTTGGGTAGGAGTTTTAGGTTCCACTAAGTGGATGCTCAAAAGATTGCTGCAGTATAGACTAACATTTTGTTGTCGATTTCATGCCTTTCTAAGCGGCACTATTTAGCTGCGTGATGTGAATTTGCGACGTAACGCGAAGTTAGGACCAAAATCCTTCCCATGACCCCCCTCCCCCAACCGCCAATATTTCTCAAGAAGCATGCGCACCTTGGCACAGCCAGCTACCCGATTTGCATCCACTACTGTTCAATTGGAGGCAGGCGCGCTTGTTTCTGCCTCCACTGCAAAGTTGGGTATGACCATGTGTTGGTGCTACGACAGTACGGTGGCAACCTTGCACAGGATCAAGAATAGTGCGCCAAGCTGTGTTAATTGTCAGCGCAGTCACTGTTGCGCTCTTTGAGCTCCAAGACTACGGAAATAGCAAAATGGGTCAATTTCACTTCCAGTAGGTGCATCCTTTCTATGTAGTTTGAACAACAGAAGAAGACTTGTGCCCCTTTGATAAGAAGTATCATCCCGTGTATTCCTTGGGCCTATTTGATTGTCTGCGGCATTTCAATTATTCCCTTTTTTGGGCGTCATCAATCACGAGTTGGCATTTCAATTATTTCCTTTTTTGGGCGTCATCAATCACGAGTTGGATCCAAATTTAGGACTTCACCGAACCATTGCGGTGCACCCTTCCAGAGTTTTCTGGGTGAAAAAATTTTGTATTTCCAAAATATATATTTACATTATTTCCCTACCAAGAATATTTGTACACATTTTTCTAAACGTGGTATCCTTCCACAACTGTCCCTTTTAAAAAAACCCTATGCGCATACCATGCCATGGTGGAATACCCAATCCTGTAAAGCAAGGCTCGAAAAACAGTTGCAATTCCTCTCTACCAGGTTGTCGGCATATTGTTCAGCAGTGATTGCATGCTTCAAGTGTTCAGCGCTTGCGACATTCACTTTGTGTTTTTGCCAGCACAGAAAGCTGTGGAAATGCTGGTGTTGGTTGGCATCACTTTTGATTTTGGGTTGATGTCCCCCAAAGCTCTCCGCTTGAAAATTCATGTTTCAAGTTTCTTAGATATAGCAAAAAATGTTTGTTGTCATTTTCGCAGTTTTCTCTTTTCTGTGGTTTTTGGTGTGTGGTCCCTATGTACGTGAAACTGTGCATTGTGGGTGTGTGTGTGCATGTGTTAGTGCGTGCACATTGGTGTGTGTGGGGTAGACAGACAGACAGACAGAGAGAGAGAGAGAGAGAGAGAGAGAGAGAGAGAGAGAGAGATAGGATGTAATTGGTTTGTAACCTGTTTGGGTGGCAAAGAAAGGCAAGTGTGGACCTGTAGGACCTGTGGGACTGTAAGATTCCGGATTGCTTCCCTTCATCAAAAAATCACAGGATTTCGCATAAGGAAAACAAAACCAGAAGGAAAATGTACAAACAATCATGCCCCGTCCTGTGTACAGCAAGAGCACAGCGGGAAATTGCTGTGGTGAAAGAAGATGGTGAGTGATGATGGTACCCTAGGTGTGGTGGTGTTGATGAGTTGTAGAACTGTGGCTTTCCCCTCTGCAAACATGCTGGCAGGATTTCACAAAATAAACAGGGCGCCAAAACAAAAATTCACAGTGTTGTTTGGTGCTCGACAGGACGCGGACCACAGCCTCTGCCTCAGAAGTGCACGCGGAAGAAGCTCCATTCACCAGGTTCACAAAGGCCAGTTCTGAGCAAGGTGGCAACACCTCAACATGCCAGAAGGTGATTGTGAAGAAACTGAGGTGCAGCCCCAGACGGCGCGAGGGACAATAAGTGGCAGGGGGTAGGGCAGACGTGGTGGGAAGTAGGGGGGAGGGGATTGGGGGCTGAGACCTAATTAAGAAGAGAGATTGAATTTGATAGACAGACAAACAGGGCAAGGGCAGGGGGGTTAGCCGTGGGTGGAGATGGCACTTGTGGGAAACTGACATATCATGAACAGTACCAAAATCATGGTTCGGTTATCTGAAGTGGCGCTGCACATCATGGGTGGTCAATACAGTCTACACATCAATTATCCTGCAGCATTGCGTCCTAGCAGCATATTGCCACACCTGCCACTAAAAGCCACGGTGCTTGCTTGGATGCGGACATTTTATCAATTGTACTTATGCACGCATGTACACGACACACAACAACGAGAACAACAACGGTGTTTGTGTGTCCCCGGGGGCAGCAATGCAAGCACACCGCACATGCCTGTTTTTTTGCAGGGAAATGAGACGGCACATGTTCTGGCAAGTTTGGGATGGGGGGGGGGGGGGCACCAAGAGGAGCTGGCGTAGCCTGCTCACCCAAAGGTCCTCGAGATAACTGGGAATCAAGGTTCAGAGCTGTCCACTTCTACGATGATCCCACAAATGGCTGGGGTAACGGACCTGAGAAGTAGTGAGGATGAGCTGACTCTGACACCCGCTTACAAAGTGGGAAACTGCCACGGCACATGTCCTGTAAAATACACAGAGTCAGCCTTGCCCCGGTCGAAAAGCGAATCGCCACAATCAGTCATAATTACAGTTGTGGGAGTAGACAAACTGCACAAGCCCCCTTATGGACCATTCTGTCCCTGCTGGCCTACACCAGCTGCATGGCTGCCCCACAGTTGCTGCGAAGCACTGCCATGACATACTCATGTGCGCTTTTTAGAATATTTTACGGGGAAACGACCCTGAACACAAAGAGCCAGGGCCCCTGCCAGATCGCACCCATGGAATCCTGCATGAACGGCATTTCTGCTCCAAAGGGGGACGGAAGGCTGACGTGGCTACATGACTACAGAGGGAATGATTGCCCACCGTGCGCCCGCCATCTAAATCAGTGTTCTGGCCATCCATCCCAATGCTACCCCCATCATACCGAGCTCGGGGTGCCCTTTTTACAATTGCAAAAGCACAAGTCATGCATGATTGGATGAAGTGGTGGCGAGGGAGTGGAATGGCAATATTGTCCTCTCTTGGAATCATTGCTTGCTCTCTTGGGCACTCAAATAAGCGCCCAAATCCCATTGTGCTAGACTAGGTCAGAAAATCCCATGGTGGGACAGTGACCATTGAAACTTTGCCCGGCGCGCCCCGCGCGCTGACGTTCCCTCATAGAGCGGAGAGGAGTACTACCTAACCCTTGCCATATTGGGGGGGCAAGTGGATGGGGGCTGAAATGACAGCATCACCCCTGCCGGATTGCAGTCCCCAAAGCGGGAAGCAGAACAATGGCGACAGAATGTTTTGGCTTGCCCGGCGCGCACCCAGTATGGCAACATCCCCCACTTAGGACTGTTGTTGCTTGTGCCATATGGGGACCGCAGGTCTGCGTTTCCCAAGAGATTTTGTGCATTTGTGGTGGAACTCGCTTGTCGGTGCAGGACATGCTACTGCTTCACCACCTTTTCTTTTTCATGCCTTTGGGGCAGCGGCTGTCGACACCTTAATACACCATCTTGACACATTCTTAGATATGATTGGCTCAAAGTTTAGTTGTTTTCATCTTAAAAGAAGATTTTGCGCTAAAAAAGTTTCAGCAGTAAAAAAAGAGTCAAGAAACCTGTGCACTGAAAAAAAAAACAGACGTTGTCACGGAGGGGAATTGAAGCTTCTGTGTGCATAGGACATGTGGCAGTATGTGATCTTTACGTGGGACACTTTTTTGCATTGTGGCATGAATGATGCCATTGAATGGAACATGTAGGTGTATCGTTGTGTGCATGTGTACAACATAGCTTACACTTGATGACACGGAGCGGAGCAACACTGCAGGTGTGCAGTGTTAGTGGCAGCTGTGATGAGTATGCCGCAGGTTTTCAGTGAAAGACATTTGAGGGCAGATGTGCACGTTGTGATGACCTGTGATGAGCTGTGACATCCTTCTGCTGTGCACAAAAGCAAAATGTGCAGACTGCAGAGCAATCCCAAGATGGTGCTTCCAGAGTGCAACACGCAGACTGTGCAGGGCGCACTCCTTGCAAAAGAATCCATACCCCCAACAGGAGACTTCGTTTCCTCAAAGACACTGGCACTGTGAGTCTCTGGAAGGAGGGCAGGAAGTAGCACACGGAACTGCGTGCCAATGTGAACCGGTTGCTGGTGTTTTGGGGATGGCAATAGTACATGAGTCGCACCAAACGGGGCTGCGTCTTCAACCCCGTGACACCCGCTGAGGGACCCAAATCGGTCGACGTTTGCCGAAGGACCAATGGAGCTGATTCGCGCACGCAAAAGCTTGCCACAAATGCTCAAGGCTTTCCTTTGGCAAGTTTTTCGGCAAAGAAAAGGGAGGAAGCTGCTGGACTCTGTGACGCCGGACTCGAAGAAAACACTGAACACAGGCCAAAGCCTCTCTGCCCACAGCTGGCGGGCGCAGGCGGCGTTCCCGGATAGTCCAGAGGGATCCCATCATTCGGGAATGTGGCCTGTGAACCTGCAAACAGGGGCCTTTGGCTAAGTGTTTGCACTGCGTGCGCACTGCGTGCATATTGCGCACACAGAGGCTAGGATACTCACCCGAGAATACCTGTCACCTGTTTACTAGGGGCAAGACTGAAAGGTGTCAATACCATAGGGTTGGCCAGGTGTCCATCGATACTTCTGGTTGTAGTTATCACCAACAGCATCGTCGAAGAAGAACTGTCCGGTCCTGGTGTCGACTCGCCACCATCGAGTATCGGCGATCGAGAGCCTTCGAGCGACGATGACCACGTTGACTTCTTTGCAGTTGTGGACGTGGCCATACCGATCGATGATCTTGAGCATCTCGGTTCGAGAATCACCTTGAAGTCGACCAAGGTTTTGGTGCACATACTATCTGTCGGGAAGAGCACTCTGCAGGGCGAATCAAACTGTCGGGAAGAGTACTCTACAGGGCGAATCGAACTGCCTCTACGGATACCAGGCTCGCTGCAGTGTCGACAATGACGACGTCGAGATCCGGGTCGTGTCGACGGTGTACACTTTGTCGATGGGCCTCTTCTCGGGGGAAATGGTTGACAATTCAAATATGCCACATCCTAAATGCTTGGGAAGCCAAAAAAACCCTGGTACGGAACCAAAAACTTGTGAAAGGGGGCCAAAACTAGGGTTCGAGTATTTGCCGACATCCAAAACTTCGCACTGCGTGCGCACTGCGTGCATGGCATTCCCTTTGGCCCCAGGGAATCCGCCCTCAGTAGGTCTACACGTCACCCTACGCTATCTTGGTGCCCTGAGGGCCTGGACGGGAGGGGGGAGGGGGGTCCGTTGGCCCAGGGCAATGGACATGGGCGGGACAAAGGGGGGGCGGGGGGTGGCTAGGGGCGCCACACAACGGCTCAACGACAATCACGGTGACGGTAGTTGCCTCAGCCTTGTCACGCGGGTGGCGTGGCTACATCAGCGCCGTATTGGGCGTCCCCACAACGGGGGGGGGGGGAATTGGGTAGGCCTTCAACTTGCCGCACTATCTTGGGGCAAGGAGAGCCCGGAAGGGGTGGGGGTGAAGGAGGTAATAGGGTTGACTGGGACGGGATTCCCGCCTGTGACTGTGGCAGTCGTTGATTGCATTTAGTAAGATTTTGGCAAATGTTCAATTTTAGATTGGTATTTTGTCACATTTCTCTCACCCATTGTTCCACTACACCCCGTCCCTCTTGTCCATGATGCGCAATGGGGGGCGGCGGCATGCGTCTGAGAAGGGGCTTGGGGGTTGGAGGGGCATATTGCAACGTGCCTGCAAGGAGGGCATCCACAAGGGCAGAAGGAGAAGCTCGGACTTACTCCCAGTACAACTACAGGCACATGTTCCAGTCGGGCTACACCCGTCAAGCCCCCAGCCAAACACTGTGGACGGACCCTCCAGAAGAGTGACCCTGTTTAACAAGGTCTCTGCCACCTCGTGCTGCAAGGGGAGGGAGGTGTGTGCCATAAAGGCTGACAGCGTACGCCGGCATGCACAGCCGTGGCACATGCATATGCCACTGGGTACAACCACAGATGCACATCGGCGGCACTGAGCCCCACTGCTGCTTCGGCTTGTCGAAGCTCCCCCCCTCCCCACCCCTTGTGATAACATGGGCCAGGTTCTGGTCCAGAGGGGCAAAAGTGCAAACACACGGGGTCGCCGTGTTTGGACAAGCCCGCGTTACCAGGCGCCATGTCCCACGGAACACATGTTGCAGACACAAGCCAACCCGACCCCTCAAAACATGACAATACAAAGCAACAGGCCATCGTACACCCCGGAACACAAGAGCGCATGGCATTGATGCTACACCCACACATTGCCACCCATATTGACCCTTGCTGCAGCCTGCACAAAGCTACATACCACGTTCTCCATTGGACTGGAACTGCAAAAGCAATGGTTCCAAAAATGACCAAATGGTGCGGAAACACGGGGTCGCCGTGTTTGGACAAAGCCGTGCTGGGACAGGGCCGCACGCAGGTCACAAAGCACACCACACAGGCACGTCCTGGGATGCATCTGCAGCAATGTTCGGGCGGTTGTTCAGGCATTCAAATGTGCTCCATTGACCCAATCTTTTGTTTGGGATCAACGGTTGGTCCTGAAAGACTGAACTTCTCCGATCAGACACCTTCAGCCATTAGTTCGAGTGTGCAAACGTAGTACAGTATTGTTGTTGGGACAAGGGGGGGGGGGGGGCACAATAATGACAGCACTGGGCCCTTAAGGGGACTACAGCTTGTGGACAAGGCTGCAGCTCGAAAAAAGACGGAGAAGAAATGGTCCGATGGGGTAAATAAGCAAAGGTCAGTGACGGGTTTGACTGGGAGCCTTCCTTGAGTGCACGGACCCAAAGGCCGAAGGGGTCTGGACGGGGGTCCTCCTGAAGAGCCGCGCGTCGCAGTGAAGGTGCGAGAGGAGTAGCGGGTTCGCGGCATTGGGGTGAGTAGCGCTGCACAACGGGGGACGAGAGATAATGTACAGGACAACAATCACAGGCGTGAGGCGGATGCGGCCGATGCGCAAGGCCGTTGGGGAGGACTGGATGCCGCTCTGCACACAGGCGCTGCGGGGGTCTGGGGCCGTGCTCAGGCACCTGCTTTCCCGGCATCGTCCTTCGTACTGAGTCAAAAACCGCCAAGCGCCTCGGACCACCACAACGCCCCCCTCACCGCTGGTCACCACCCACAGCCAGCGATCACCTGCAAGCGGCTGCAATGGGGGGCCTAAGACGTCTTGTGCAACAGCACCGGATGCGGCACATCACAGGCTCTGGCAGCTTTGGCCCTGGACATGGCAGGGGTTTGGCTGGAGTCAGGGTGGCTGCAGGTCGCATTCGGTAGTTGCAGCACAATGCCAATGCCCGCAATCAACTGCGTGGCAGTAACGCGCTGCTGAGGAACTCACAGTCACCTCCAAAACGTAAAAGCTCATTGGTACCCCCTGCAAAGGACGCACGGCACTGATCGCGGCATTACATAACATGAATGGGTTTTGGTCCTTTGGCTCAAGAAGAGCATGATAAAGCCCATGTCCATGGCTCAGCGCCTAGGCAACTGGTGCCTATTTTGTTGGCGCTACACAGTGACCATTCGGCCTACTGCTGGTGGTTACCGGCTCATGGTCGTCGGCCAACCGTCCCAAACCTGAACCGTCGGTTCACCACAGTGACCATTCGGCCTACTGCTGGTGGTTACCGGCTCATGGTCGTCGGCCAACCGTCCCAAACCTGAACCGTCGGTTCACCACCAATCGCTGTCGGCGATCCGTTGACCGCGGTCAGTCACCCGTTGACCACTGTCAGCCTCGGAACCGAAAGGAGCAGACGACACTCACGTCGAGTCAACCACGTCCCTGGGGCCGTCAGGAAACACCTCGCGCCACGTCGCGCGCCAACAGTTGCCAGCAGCTGCCGTCTGGAGGGACAGGGACCACAAAGCGGGGGGGGGGGGGGGGGCGGGGGCGATCCTGAATAAACGTCCTGGTTCCGGTGCATTTCGCTCAGGCCGATGGGCCCCGCAGCAGACGGGACGGACAGTACGTGTCAGTGAAGTGCGGGTGCACACTCCATCCACTTGGCTGTTGCAGCACACGCTGCAGACACGCGGTGGAGGGACGGCACAGGGGGCGGGAAATGCGCAACGGCTGCGTGTGAGAAACAGGACCTCGGTCAACCCCAAATACACGCATAACACACATTTGGAACACCAAAATACTTTCGGGTGTTTGGGGAGACACGACAGCTTGGCGTCTGCTCCCTGCGCTCATGCAAGTGCACTGTTGTGTGCGTCTTCCCTGTGCAAATGCCAAATGCTGAGAGCACACCTCATTACACAGCAGCACACACAAAACGGGTCAGCCACTCTTTAAATGTCAAGCATTATTTTTATCGTGATCCTCTCGGTGGAGATATTTAATTTGGGACAAAGGCAGGGATACGACATGCGATGGATTTGGTTACCCGTCCTTTGTGGCGTGGAATCGGGTTGGCGAACACCCCAACGAGCCCTCGTTGAAGAAGCTGAAATGAGGAACAGAGAAGCAACTGCCAAGCGGTTGAAGGCTGCAGTCAATTTGGTTGAGATTCACAATGCGGCTGAGAGAAATTCCGTGGTCGCTTCACCGGCCACTCAAGACATCCACAATGCAATTCAGACCATATGACCATGGACCATGGGGTGCCATGGGGTCTGAACAGCACACAGGGGAGCGCAGGGTGGGCACATGTGATGCCCACACATGTTTCCTAGTGCCTTCTGCATGCACTTCACCAATTCCATTGGCATATGTTTGAGGAGCAAGGCTGCTGGAGCAGCTAGAGCATGATGTTTGTAACGGGTGCTGCAATCGGGACACCTGCTGCACACTGCCACACTGCAGGGAGCAGTCGCCAATGGGTGTGGTGCAGTGCAGTGCAGCGCGGTGCGGTGCGGTGCGGTGCGGTGTGGTGTGATGTGGGGTGGTGTTGTTGATGTACTGTGCGATGTCATGTGCTTTGTCTGGGGAGAATGCGAAGCACACAGTTGCAGAAACACGTGTTTGCTGGGGAATGGTTCCATGCTTTGTGCTTATTGCTTGCTGCTTGCTGCCCAACCTTGGCCCCCAAAGGTTATCCGAACCGATTCTGAGAACCCGCTAGCTCGTGGGGGCTATCAGATGTGCTCCGACATTGTCAACCAGAGGGCTGTCTGGAGGGGCATGTCTAGAAGGGCATGGGATGGAGAGTCTGGGTGTGTCGGAGAATGTGAGTCTGCGACGGTGTCCAAGAAGCTGCGTCTGCGGAGGCATGTCTCGGAGCGAGCGCTCGCATCAGACGGCATGTGTGGGAGGGTGTAGGGGCGGGTCTAAAAGGACCGTGTGTGGGAGGGTGTTTGTGGGAGTGCATAGGAGAACTTCCATGGGTCCAGGCGCGTCCACAGTGTCCAGAAGACAGGGACATCATTGCGCAGCCCATTCTGGCCCCATCCATCTGACAGGGGCTCGTTTCGAAAGGCCTATGTGGAGTTGTGAAGCATCAAGCAGCCCAGTGCCACGGCATGGCTCTACTGCTGCGCGTTGGGTAGAGGGACAGTAGTGTAGCAGGAGGAGGGTGAGTGGGAGACTGAGCAATTTGAGGCCCCAACGGAGGAACTGCCGAGTCTCAGTCGCAGAGGCTTCTTCTGAACAAGTCCGTCCAGGGCCTGGACTGGACGGAGGGAGGGAGGAGGGGGCGGGAGGAAGCGGGGGAGGGAGCGAGAAAGGGAACTAGCACAGAACCCGCTCGCCCAGTCAAAAACGCCCCAATACCGCCTGCGGGTGTTACGTGCAGAAGTGCGCGTCAGCGACTGCAAATCAAAAAAGCGTTGTTCTTTCTCCAAAAGAGGTACCTGTTGGTTTGCAACAGAAAAAAGAAAAATCTCCGGGCATTTGGGGCCGTAAAACAGGGCCGCACCGGCCGCCAACCAACGAAATTTGACCGCTAACCAGCAGAGGCTTGCACACTCGCTTGCGTGCCTACATCCACTTTCCTGCGTGTTTCCTCGGTTTCTGGTTCTGGTTCTTTGTCTTGCTCCATCCCGGGATGCCCCGTCATTCGAACCCAGAACACACTTCGGCGAAGCAGGAAAGGGACTGATTGGGTGCGGGGGATTTTGTGATCCCCCAACAACGACTTCAAGGCGCAGCGGAAGTAGTTTGACGTGGCGCGACGGCCTCCGGGAGTTCATGGGCTACGGGTCACGTCTTACTCGGTCCGCCTGGGAAATGCCCGGCCGAGCGAGACAGGGCACTGGAAGACAGCAAAGGACTACGCACTGTAGGCCCGCAGGGTGTCGTGTCGTCGCGCGGCACGCAGCACCCCGAAGCGTCATCAGACAGTCCCGTTTTCGTTGCGTCGGGGCGGCGACTCCCGCGCCGTGTAGAGGGCTCCGTTTTCGTTGCGTCGGGGCGGCGACCCCCGCGCCGTGTAGAAGGGCTCGTCCTCCCCCTCGGGACAGCCCCAGACCAGCTTCGGCATCGCCATTTCCGTGTCCGTGTGGTGGGCAGTAACGCCGCCCCGGGGGGACCTCGACCCCCCACGGCACTTCAGGGAATTCTTGTGCGAGGGCGGTGACGGGCTCTGTCGGGGTGACAGGATCCCCGTGACATGCGGCGGCGAATGGCCGGGTCGCGGTGAGAGCCCCAGCCCCCCGCGGGGCGTTGGCGACTCCCGGTGCCGGACATTGAACCCGAGCGGCGGGGGGGACTGGGTGCGGCCCCCGGTGCCGCACGCGGTCCCGGGACGTGGCAACGGTTCCCGCTGCGCCCCGTCGGCGGGCCGCAGCGGCAGCGCGGGCACCCCCCCCCCGTTCGCGATGTGCGGCGACCCCGGCGACCCGTGCCGACCGTTGCCCGGCGACGGGTGCCGGCCGTTGGCGACGGGGCTGCTGCGACGTGCTGACTCCCGGGCGCTACGGGCGGTCCGGAAAGAGGGATCGTCCGCAGCGCCCTGGGGGGTCCCGAACACCAACTGCGGGACTGCGGGGATTCCCTCACTCTTGTACAGCTGGTCCATCCGGTTGATGTCCTCCAGCAGCGGGGCCAATAGCACCTGAACGGGAATGAAGAGTGTTGGGCACCGTACAAATATTGGCGATCCGCAGAATGCCCATTGTTGGGTTGGGTGTTTTGAATCTTTTTATTTTCGGAAAACACTTTTGCGGAACCACCCAACAAGCACAGACATGCAGATCAACAATCAAGAGTATCGGATGAGTCTTGTCCACCAGTTCTTCGCAGAATTAGTTTTGGTCGATACAGCGGACATGGCACATGAAATGCAGCAACAGAATGAACAGCCTTGTGTTCGAGGGCACAGAGCCGGGCAGCACCCTCCGGCAGCAGCACCAGCGATGAGCAACAACAACTCCGGGATTCACTGGTGGTGGGGTGAGCCCGGGACTGTGGGTTGGGGACTGCGGCAGGGGGAGCACCACGACGAGTACTTGTAACCAGCACCGCCCTCCCTCCCCCCCTTTCACTGCAACAGACGCCCGCGATAAGGGGGCCATGGGTCCGCACCGGAGTAGAGGAGGGCCGTCGCGCGAACTCACCCCACCAAAGCGCCGTGGACTGCGCGGATGCCGACGGAGAGAAGGACCCCTTGGGGCACGGGTCCGGTCACGGTTGGGCCTATGCTGCACCCCTCATCGCTGTCTGCCCCCAAGTCCGCCGGAGTTCCCCCCCCTCCCTCCCCCGAGTTCAGGGTAGGGCCACTGCTGAGGGTGCTGGGCAGGCCGGGCCCGCTGCGTCCGCTGAGGACCCCCAGACAGCCCTGTCGGCGTGGCTGTGCTGATGACGTCATCGCAGAGACCCTTCGTCCACGCAGACGGCGCAGTCACACGGGATCGATGTCGCATCGGTGGGGACACCTCACATCAACGTCTTGTAGTGTAAGGGGCGGGGGGGGGGGGGTTGGCACAAGGCCTCGGTGGTTGGCTCTGTTTGCCTTTGGCGGCGCCTATTGGCCTCTCGCCACTGCTCATTCTGACCCTCTGTGGGCCCGAACGTGTTTTGGTTGTGTCAACGGAACCCCTGGATGACTTGTCCTGTTTGACTACTCCAGGGTGGGCTGTCCCGGACGGGGGGGGGGGGGGGTTGGCACAAGGCCTTGGTAGTTGGCTCTGTTAGCCTGCGGCGGCGCCTATTGGCCTCTCGCCCTTGAACCGTCTGCTATGACAAGCAGGCATCCGCACTGCCACGGGCATCCCCCTGCCTTGGGGGGGGGGGAATCCAGAATGCAACTTCTGCCCATGGCGTCCTCCCGTGACGGCCTGATCAGTGCCCGGTATGCGGTCATCACGAAGACCCCAGGCTGGGAGGTGCTCACCACAACCAGCAACGTGAATGTCACACAAGGCCATGGGTGCTAGCTCACCAATGCGTGACTTGCCGGTAGTGCGTTGCAGTAATATCTTCTGCGCTTTGCGCGGGGGGGGGAGTGGGGGTTGGCATGACGCCTGCGTGGATTGCTGTCTGGAGTGGAGCTGGCGGCGCCTATTGGCCTCTCGCCACCTACCCTTGTCCTTTCCTTGAACCCTTTCCCTCCGGAGGTGGCGGTGCCCATCAGCGTCTCACCCCCTAGTGCCGTCACTCTCCCTGTCTGGCCTATCCTTACCTCCCTACACTCGCTTCCCTTCCCGTGGTAGGTTGTGCCAACGGAGCCCGTGAACTGTCCCTGTTTCACTGCTCTGTGTGTGTGTGGGGGGGGTCTGGGATCCAAAAGTTTGTGTACCAAAAATGGCCCCACCAGATTTTCCCTATGGCAATTTCGCTTTTTCCCACGATGGTCACTTTGGGCTTTGGGGGGGGGGGGGTATGGTATGGTATGGTATGCCCTACGGTATTGGGAGTGGCTGGCGGGCCGCTCCCTTACGCTCCCCGTGTTTAGGGCCGGGGTCAGGGGTCAGCTGGCCGTGACACTCGGCTGCTGCACTCCTGGCTCTAGGGGTGGGGGGGGGGGCGTCGCCCCGTCACCCCGTCGCTGCCGGGTGCCAGGGCAACCCCTGCTCAACCGGCATCAGGTGGGGGGTGTCTCCCGCAGCCCAGATGGGCTGTTTGCGCAACAGGAGTGGGAGCCCATCACGGACAGACCAACCGTGAGGGGGAAAAGGACATATGGTGGACGGCCCGGACAGCGCGTGGAGGAACAGGGCACCTGGGCCGCACAGAAACACAGCGAGGCAGGCTATGGACGGCCTGTGGACAGAGGTGTGTGGACAGCAAAAACAGTCAAACGACCCCGGCAACAACCAGCACACCCTCAATACGCCAACTATTGGGCGCCGCTGACGCGCAAACGGCACACCATGCCACATTCAGCACAGTCCCAACACGCCAACTACTGGGCTCCGCGAACGCGGAAACAACACCAGCAAAAGCACCAGCCGCAGCGGCCGACAGAAAGTAGCGACCCGACGCAACATGCGAAGGGAAGAACGGGTGACCGTCCAGGGCCCCGTAAAGGAGCAACAACCAGACGGAATGTCACACAGGGGGCTGTTGCTGCGCACTCCCCATCGACCTGCCCGTCCCCCCGTGCTCCTGCCTCCTGTGCTGCCGCGGTCCCCGTGGTCCCTGTGCTGTGCGACCCTGTGCTAACCAAGCCCAAAGACACGCGCACTAGTCGGGCGTACTGGTAGAGTTCTGCATCAGGAGTCCAATAGTGTTGGGGGGCTCGCTGCAGAGCCCAATGGGTCCGCTTGCCTTTGGGGGGGGGGGTAGGGGAGGGGGGGGGTAGCCCCCCTCCTCCTGCGGTGTGCGGCCATTCTAATGCAAGGCTGGGGGGGAGGAAAGGACTACAATCTGCGGAGCGAAAGCCTGTCGACTGTTGGCGCTGCCCGGGGCGACCGCAAACAAGAAATGACACCTGCGATTGTATTATGGACCTTTGCCGTGTGACGGGGTTCCGGAAGGAGGAGTTCTTGGCGCTCCGCAGCCGCGGGACGTTGAAGCTCCCGGCCTCGCTCTGGTGGTCATGCTCCTCGGGCATGTAGAAGGACACCCGCATGCCGCTCTTGCTCCCGATGCCGCTCTCGCCCCGCAGCCAGTCTCCCTCTCCAGATGCTATGCTGCTGTTCAAGGGGTCCATTGAGTAGGCAGAGGCGCGCCGGCTGCCAGCGTTGCTTTCGCCCTCCGTGTTGCCATCCACAGAGTCACGCCTGCTGCCGAACCCCGTCATGAAGGAGGCCTTCGCAAAAGGGGCCGTTTCCACGGATTCGCGTCTGTCGCCGAAGCCCGGCATGAAGGACGTCTTTCGCAGCGGGGTATCCTCGGTGCTGGTCGTGTGCTGACTGCCGAAGCCCGTGTACCCGCTGGCCTTCATCGTCACGTCCGTTGTGGTCGTGGACACATCGCCGTCAGAGACCTTTCGAGGGATGGTGAACATGTTGTGCGGGCGTGGAGGGGTTCAGGGTGCCACAAAGGGGTGGTGCGGCTGCTGCACGGGTCAGGGAGGCTCTGAACGGTGCGCCCTCAGAGTGACCAGAGTAGCCCTCGGTTCATTTTTCGGGGAGCCCACACGTTGTAGTCGCACTTCCGACTGCAGGGGCCAGGCCAGAGGGAGGGGGCGGGGGGTATTCCATAAACGGAAGGGGGAAAGTGGAATGGCAAACTGTGGCAAAGAAAACATGTGTGCAAACCCAAGACTGGCCGAAATGGCCACTGGGTTTGGCCGATGGCCACGTGGTTGTCTCTCACGCACGTGCTTTTCCTACGCCGCTAGTGACTCTTGGCTGTCTATTTGCCATGCATGTTTGGGTTGTTGTGTCTACTTTGTCCCACTAGCACAAGCGACAGCTCTTTCAGTTCGCCAGACGGCAAATTGTGGTGTCCAGGGTGGAGAGCAAGGATGCATTGCAGCTAGAGGCAGCAAATGGACCATTCTTTCCCTTGCGTGCCTTTGGTGCCCGTGGACTGTCGGGTGCCTTCGGTGCCTGTGGACTCCTCCTGCCGGTACCTTTGGCAACCAACTGCTGCTAGAGGGGGGAGCAGAAGGGGGGGGTGTCCTGGGACCGGTAGAGCCGGCACCTCCTTCGGGGCAGCCCCGATTGACCAATGCGCCCATGGCGGACAACTCCATGCCATCTCACAGCAGCTTGGCATGACAACCAGCTGCGATAGTGCCAGAGTCCTCATGACTCAAAATGCCATGGCCACCCTGGAGCCAGAATGTCTCCAGGACATGCACCGGTGAAACTGATTGATGTCGACGGGGGGCATATGGGAGTCCTCAGCAAAATGCAATGCGGCGACACTTTAAACTGCGGTATCCAAAAAGTTAGTCAAAGTAGAGGGTACCGGGGAACGGGCGGCAACAAACAAATGAAAAACTGAAAGGCACAACCGGCTGACTGGCAGCTCAACTTCACCAATTTGAGTACAGGGAGGTTTAAGGGGCCTTATGTCCCCCGCTTCTGCCCCCCCGGTCCTGTCTGTCCTGCTTGAGACCCCCTCCCACACACATTACCCTCGGCCTGTTCTGGCCAAGAGGAATTGTCAATGGCCTAGAGGAACCCTCAATGGCCCCGAGGAATCTTCAACGGCCGAGAGAAATCCTCACTGGCCCAGAGCAATCCTCAACGGCGCACCGTAATGACGGTTGCTATGGGCACCATGCAGCCTCTCCCGCTGTGGAGAAGGAGTATATGAGCGAACAAAAGGTGCCTTTGGTGCCCTGCTGATCCCATGGGCAGCCAGGGAGGGAGATTCCTGTCTCTCCATCTTCATCTTCATCTTCGTCTTCGGCTGCTGTCGGCCTTTGTAGCTCACGCAGAACAACACTAACCCCACTGCGTAATTCTCACTGCAAACTGACGTCCCAAACACTCAGTGCGTTGCAAAGAAACGAAGACTACCCCCCCCCCCCTTGCGCAAGCACGGCCGCGGTCCCAGAAGTCAGACCAAAACGGCGGTTCAACGCCCACCCCGTGCTTAGACAAGGCCGTGCATGCGCGTGACACATGTGACAGCCAGACCGGGAATAACATTGTTAGCCGTGGCTGAAAATCACATCAGAACAAGCAGCATGGGGTTCCAATGTGTAGTACAATGTTGTTATGAACAGAATGCACTATCACAGACATGAATGAGCCCCTCTTTCCCTGTACAAACGCTCTACAAACACCCAATCCTCCATTCTGGACCACAAAGACAGCGGTCCCAAAATTTCCTCAAAACGGCGGTTCAACGCCCACCCCGTGCTTAGACAAGGCCGCGCATGCGCAAAGGGGGGGGGGGGGTACGACAGACCTCGCTGCGGGTCTCCTGCACGTCCTGCAGTCGGAAGAAAGAGTGGGTCTGCCGCATCGAAAATCCGCGCATGATTGTCGTGGTTTTGCAGAACGAGAGCTGATTCCGGCTGAAAGACGTCACAACCTTCTCCTCGTCGTCCGACAAGCAGCCCCCAGTTGTCACCTCCACCAGCTCTTCGACGAAAGCATCACACATCTCTTTCGTGACGTGAGGCATCACAACAACATGAGCAATATCCGCCTGCAGTGCCAACTGCCACTTGGAGGCAAACGCCGCCCGATATCGCTCAGGAACCTGCAGTGATGCGGGCCTATCCTGGGTTCGAATCCCGGCAGGTGCATTGTTTTTGGCACATTCAGTCAACCGTTTTCTGAGACGTTTTTAAGACGTTGATTTCAACTTCAGAAAATTTCCTGCAGAAATTTTCTAACAGCAACCCTGCGCCCGTGAATTTTTATCCCCTCCCTGTGGGGAAGGATATGGACACAGACAAAAGGACAGACCACGGGAAAGAGGACAGGCACAAGGAACGGTCATAGCGACAGGCATAGCGACAGGCATGGAGCTGAAGTTTGACAAAATATGCAGGGAATCTGACCAATGAGGCTCAATGTGGATAAATCAGTTACCACTTGCCTGTCCCCCAGATCTGCTGCACTAAGGCTAACGGCTGACTTATGGTTCAGATGTTCAGACAAGAACTGCTTGAAAGTGTCCAGCAATCAACTGGTGGAGGCATTGCGATTGGCGGAAAGATTCCAAGCAACCTGTGATTTCGAATCGCTTCCAAAGGCATTTTTCCCACTCTAAATTGTGCCCCTCGGCCAGTGTGGCGCAAGTAGGGACTGCCTGTCCAGATGCCTGCTCTGCCCTAACCCAACCCTAACCACACCCTTACCCAACCCTCATCCAACCCTCACCCAACCCTCACCACACCCTCAACGCTCACCCAACCCTCACCCAACCCTCACCCAACCCTCACCCAACCCTCACCCAACCCTCACCACACCCTCACCCAACCCTCACCCAACCCTCACCCAACCCTCACCCAACCCTCACCCAACCCTCACCACACCCTCACCCAACGCTCACCCAACCCTCACCCAACCCTCACCCAACCCTCACCACACCCTCACCCAACCCTCACCCAACCCTCACCCAACCCTCACCCAACCCTCACCCAACCCTCACCCAACCCTCACCACACCCTCACCCAACGCTCACCCAACGCTCACCCAACGCTCACCCAACCCTCACCCAACCCTCACCCAACCCACACCCAACCCTCACCCAACCCTCACCACACCCTCACCCAACGCTCACCCAACGCTCACCCAACCCTCACCCAACCCTCACCCAACCCACACCCAACCCTCACCCAACCCTCACCACACCCTCACCCAACCCTCACCCAACCCTCACCCAACCCTCACCCAACCCTCACCCAACCCACACCCAACCCTCACCACACCTCACCGAAAACCCTCACCCAACCCTCACCACACCTCACCACACCCTCACCCAACCCTTCGGGGGCAGGCCTACGGGAGGAGGAGGGACGGAGACACTGGGACAGGCATTTGGGGTGCAACCTCAGGCTTTGCAAAGACAACGGTGGTGCTGAATGGTGCCACAGCCACATTGTCAACGTTTGCCTCAATCAAGCGGTCCTTCAAGTGGTCAGCGACTGCGATGCAGTGCTCCACCTCACGGCGCAGTCCTGTGTCGCCCTTGGAGAGCAGTGCGGCCCAGAGAAAGATCGCGGCATGACCACTACGAGACCCGGTGAGGGTAGTGTCCAGCACTCCACCGACGTACTCCACAGGGGCGTTGACAACGTTGTCCAGCAGTGACTTCCGGACCATCAGCACCCCACAAATAATAGAAGTACCGAGAAACTTGTGTCCTGACATTGTGATGCCACTGACCATTGGCTTGTTGAAGCTGAGGAACAGCAGGGGTGAACCGCAAAAGCGAAGACTATTGCCCACGAAACCATGCGCCTTGCATCAGTTGCACTGGTATTTTTCTTCGTAAATACAGTGTATGGGCTCGCGCATGCCACAGGTCCCGGGCTGCGGGGGTAACTGAGAGCTTTTTGTTGGACGAGAATGCAACAGCAGCAGTACAGCTCACATCTGGAGCATTCTACTCTACAAGGCTGCACTCCGCACATGCAGTCCAGCCCAGCAGTGAGGTTCGGAAGGGTGCTTGCCGCCACTAACTACCACAGGAATGGGGGGGGGGGGGATCCAAAAAGGGGCATAAGGAGGGAGGAACAGGGGCGGCTGATGGCGTTTGCATGAACGAGGGCTGCCTCAAAGCACAAAGGTGAGGAAGGGACGAGGGGTGGGGTAGGGTTTGGTAGCGGTAGAAGGCTTTCGGACGTTGAAGAACAATGGGAGATGTGAGGCAGCGTTAACAGAAAAAAACATAGGCAATGGGCTGCAGTATCTCCACAGCCAACGTCAGCCCTCGCCCCGAGTGACAAGGGTGATCCAGGTTGGGCCATGCCTTCCATGGTGCATGGGGTAAGAGGTGACACGTATTTGACCAACCCATGGCAATACAAGCACTCAGCAAGCTCTGCTAGTGACTCATGGGTGCTTAGTGAGTTGCATAGTGGGCAAAAACAGCCGTAGCTCATGGTTCCTCTCTACCCATTTGCATTACTTTGACATCTTAGTCACTATAGACCACGAACACCACCAAGGGAAAGCACCAACTTGGTGCAACGGTGTCTGCCCTTGATTCTCAAGGCAAGGCTGCGCTGAAATCGCTGTTCTTCACAACACAAACGGCTGTCATGTGGTGCCTTGGGATACAACTTCTTCATAGCCCATTTGCATTGCTTTCATGTCCAAATCATCGTTGAAAAAGAATGGCTCCGTTTGGAAATACAGTTTTGCGCACCAGCGATTGTCCCGAACCTTCATGACAATTAGAGCTAAACTAGAGCGGATAGAAAGCCATCATGTTGAGTTGGGTCCATTTGGCAGGACCAGCTTGGCACAGCGCGTTCTGTCTTGAAATCTCGGGTTGAAACCAAGCTGTTTTTCACAGAACTAAAACGGCTGTCGCGACGATTCAAAGCTTTGAAGAACTAGCTTGCCCCCCCATACTTTCTCAAGACAAAAAGGTCCAAAACAGGCTGAAAACTGGCTATTTTTGACCCAGGTTGAAACCGTGAAAAGTGCGCATTGGAATTAATCGAAGTTTCAAACATTGTGAAACACAACGTTGGAGATGTCGGATCTTTGCAATAGCTTGCTTGCTGCGTGCGTGCAAGGGGGGCTTTCATTGAACAACCTTAGCGTAGAGCCATGGCTTGGAGCATGGCTCCTTCATTGGCCATTGGCATTCCTGTATATCCCAATTATTATGAAAAACACAATGGCTCTATTTGGAAGCACTACCTTGGCACACCAGTCTTCATCTTGAATCCCCAAGACAAAAAGGGCAGCAACAGGGTGAAAATGGCCATTCTTGACAGTCTTTGCCTGCCCAAAGCTGCATAGCTCCACTCAGGAAGCCAGGTGGGGTAAACTGCCTTATGGTGTGGCTAAACAACATGGTCTGACTTCTAAATGCATTCAAGAGAACTAATTTTCTCCGGCGGTTGCTTGTTGCTGGCTTGCTTGTTCTACGGAACTACTGTTGAGACACAAGGAGCTGCTTCTTATTACTGCCAAAAAAGTGGGCAAAAGGGGGGCATCTTCAGCCCATATTTTGGCCCCACTATCCTGAAAACTCATGACGATCCCTGGTGTGCCAAGGTAGTGTTTCCAAATGGTGCCATTCCTTTCCAACAATGATGTAAAACAAGGTACATACCTTGAACATAATGTGGTGCTGAACAACATGTGGTGCTGATATTACCTGATGGCAGGATAGTTGGTGTTAGTTCCTTGTGACCACCGCGACACCTTAACAAACGGCTTCGGTCCTTAAATACCATGGCGAAATTTGGTACAATTTTTTTGTGCCGAATTTCGCCATTCCAAATTACGCCCATTCCAATTTTTCACCCCTCCGGTAGTACATGGAGAATGAAAGTGGGCGATGAGCAAGCTGGATACAAAGCCACGGCTCCACGCCACGGCTGTTTGGTAGTGAAAAACAGCCGTCCGTTTTTCAGCCCGGTTCTGTCCTGAGAAGCTGGGGCAGACACTGAAGCACTAAGGTGCTGCTTCCCCATAGTGGTGTTTGTTTTCTACAATGATTGGGGCAAGGAAAAGAAGCCATACCAAGCCGTGTCTCCATGCCATGGCCGGATAGTGCAATTGCCATTTGTGCGTGTCGTAGGGTGAGGGTTGTCACACAAAGGGATTGTTGGCGCGCCGGGCATCTATTCAGGCCCAGAAGCCCTCAACAACGCTATTCCTGGGCGGCATCTAAGACTTCCCCACCTTTCCCACCCAGGCACAGGAAGACCTGAGGAAGCTGGGCCGTGAGAATGGGAGGATCATGCCCGAAAGCGCAGCATCACAGTGGATGTACGAGTCCTCTGCGGAGTACCCTGTCTCTGTTAGCGCTGCAATCACAAGGTCAATGTCGTCTGTTGCGCCGCGCATTGTTGACCCAATGTTGAGGGAGATGATGGCAGGGTGCGGGGCGTTCTCCAGCAGCAGCTCCTTTAGGGCCTGAGACAGGGAGGAGGAAGAGGGGGAGGGGGAGAGAACGGAACAGCGAAAGAAAGGGAGAAGAGAGGGAAAGGGACGGGCTCTGGCTTCTTGGCTCTGTGGCGGAGGCTGGCTGCACTGCTGCAGGAACAGGGCCACAATGCAGCAAGCCTTCATGCTGCTGCAAAGCAGCGGGCAATTTTGCTGCTATAGAGCAGCAGGCCTGGTATGTTTGGTGCCACAGTGCAGCAGGCCTGCTGCAGCGCAGCCGAAGCAAGCCTGCTGGACTGCAAACCAGAAAGACCTTGCTGTTGTGTGGCAGCAAAACGGTTTGCTGTTCCATAGGCGCAAAATTGCAAAGGACTGGCTGCAGCATGGCTGCAGGAAGGCTTCCTGCTGTGCGGCTTGAAAGCCGCAGCTCCGCCACAGCAAAATGACCTGCTACTTCAGCGGAGCAACCAGCTTTGTTGTTTTTGAATCATTGTTCGTGGTGCTTATTCTTGTTTTTGTTAATATTATTGTTGCTGCGGCCTGCTTGTTGCTTCTACAAAATTATCATCACAACAGGAGGACCTGTTCCTCTTTCTTTCTCCTCATCGTGTCCCTTCTTCACCCATTCGAATTGCCGCTACGTCTCCATTACAACAGAAAGAATTGGCTCCATTTGGAAACACCAGGTTGGTGCGGCAGCCTCTGTGTTGGATTCTTGGGTTGAAACTGAGGTGAAAACGGTTGTTGTTTTTAACCACTTGAACAACTGTCATCTGGAGCCACAGCTTCGGAATTTGGGCCCCAAATTGTTCATTTTTATTCCTTTCATTCCTTTCATGCCCCAATCATTGTGAAAGACCAATGGCACCGTTTGGAAACCTCAACTTGCCACAGGAGTGTCCGTCCTGATTTGGAATTTGCGAAAAATTATTATCTAACATCACAACCGTTGGAAGCACCAGCGAATCAACATCCGTCTTCAACTCATAGTATGGGATAGGGAGGGCTATCTCGCACCACTTAAATCGCCTTAGCATGGAGCCATAGGTTGGAATACAGCCGATTCATTGCCCAATTGCATTTCTTTTTTCTTCTGATCATCATGGGACGAGAATGGCTTCACTTGGAAGCACCAGCTGGTGCAACAACGATTCTCTGACCTTGCACGACAATCATCAGGCTTCAAGCATCCAAACTGGTGCATCCAAATAGAAATAGTCATTCCTTTCCCACAATTATGGGGACAGAACGCAAATAAATTTGGCAAGTAGTATTCCAAGCCAAAGCTCCGTGCTACAGCCAATTAAATGGTGAAAAATAGCCATCTGTGGCCTAGTTTCAACATGTAAATTCAGGCGGAGCATGTGTTTGCTTCTAAATGTAGCCATATGTTTTCAACGTTGAGCTATTTTTTTATGGGCTACAAATTGTGAACAACTATTGTGATTGAGTTTGCGTTTGTGCATATTGTTGTGGAATGTTGCAATTGGGTTTGTGCTTGTTCAGCAGCAACGGGCTGGATGGTCTGCTGCAGCAAAAGCCAGCTACCCTGTTGCAGTTGAAGAGCCTTCTTCTTGTGGCAGCAACGAAGGCCTGATGCCCTGCATCAGCACAAAGGCTGAATGCTGTTTGGCATCTAAAAAGCCCCGCTGCTGACTGGAAAAAAAGGGAGGCACCAATGCAGATGGGCGAGGAACGTGAATGAACAATTAGCAGGTGTGCAAGGCATGAAAACGGAAAGTAGGAATGTGGCACAAGTGCAGTGGACAGCAAAGTGCAAAATGGCGTTCAGAAGCAGCTGCCTTGTTGATGCCAATAGCCAGTCTTTTATGCAGCCACAGTCGCTCATGCTGAGTGCTCGCCCGCTGAGATGCAGTCGACTTCCTGGTATCGGAAAAGGTGCCCCAAAATTTCACTACTGATGCCAAATACTTTCCTGTGGCCGAAAAAGTGTACCACATTAATCTGGTAGTGCAAAATACTGTTTTGTCATCGCGACAGGTGCCTCTGAGTTCCATGTGGTCATCATGGCCACCATTCATTAAAATATTCAGCTAGCTGAAGCATAGGCTGATCAATGTGCAGACCACACAATGTACTTGGAGGGGAGGAGGAAAAGGAAAGGGTTGTAATGACAAAAGATATGCAATCCACCCTGCTTGAGCACACTCAACAAACTGTACAACAACTTTTTGCACAACAAATTTCACACCATTGTAGCAAGTGAAGAAAAGGGTTTCTTGCAAATTTTCTTTGCTGAACAATATGGCAGGAAGAGACACAAGGTCGTGTTAGTGGGCCAGGTGAGGTGCGATTCCGACTTACAACTGGAGTGCTCTGGGTCGTTGTGTGCACGTTGCCACAGTGGCTTTGCTTTGCCATGGATCATTGATTGATCCCAACCAACAGTGTGGCTCCATGCTTGGAAGAAGATTGCTTTCCTTGATTTTGGTCCCTGGGGTGGCTGAGCAGTCGTGTAGCTCTTGTTGCAGCGCCCATCCTTGGCTGAAGATTTTCGTGCACTGAACATGTTGAGCATGCACTTGCCAATGGCAACTGATCTGCACCCCCTTTGTGGTATCCTTGAGATATGTGAGCATGGATGGCCTTCATGATGTTCTGTTTGGTGATTGACACATGCTTGGGTTGGAGGATTCCAAACCGTACATCCCTGGGGCATATTGTATCAGGCCAAAATGGCCAGCTTCCAGGATTGAATGTTCAATGTTCGCCCACTCTTGATCGCAGTGAAAAGACTGTAGACCCTCATGGTGTGAGTGGTGATGAATACGCATGTTGAGAGGCCTCTTCCACAGCACTTACACCCTAATAGCCCAGGGGAGTGGCATGCATTGGACATGCTATGTGCATCCCGTGAGAACGAATCCTTTGAATGCGCATTGAATCTGTGTGAGCATGACTTTCGTCATGTCATGTGCGCCTGCCCCACGCAATGGGCCATTCCCACACCAGATAATTCACAATCAATTCACAACATTCACACATTGACACATTCACAGGAATGTAGAACTTTTGTCTTTTCTGCTTTGGAACCTCCCCTTCACCTACAACCCCCTCTTCCCCTTCCTCAACACCTCTGCCCCCCATCCCCACTCCCCTGTACCCCAGCCTCATCCTCACATCTCACCCTCATCCTCATCCTCTCTTGCCCCTATCTACCAAGTGGAATTCACGTTTTTTGATACCAGAAAATATCTTGCACCATCAGCCCATATTTTCCTCGCTTTACAGACTAATGGCTATGATGGCTGCATGTCAGGGCATGCAAGGGTAGTTGCTGTAGGTGGTGTTGCAGGTTGTGACGACTGGGAGGGGGAGGAGGAGGGAAGGAGGGGAAAAGGAAGTATGAGATTGAGCAACAGGGAGACCTCGCAGTCAATTTCCCCCATGGCGTTGCTTGGAACCACTTTGAGTTCCATGCGAAGCATCCGTGCAGCCTTCGGAACGGAGTAGTGGGCCTGATCTGAGAAATAAAGGATGCCGTCTGGGTGCAATTCCCGTGCCAGAAACAAGGACCAAATGTTGCCCTCCGTTCCCCCAGTAGTGACGTAACCCCAGGTCTCCTCCTCCGGCATCTCCCACAAACGGGCCATTTCGAACAGGACCTGCAATGCAAGATGCACAGGCAACAACAGGCATGCACGTGGACAAAGGCCCTTGATAACTTCGGCACACGGGTAGCAATTGGCAGGGAGAAGGGGGAACGGGCGCAGGGATTGGGATAAGGATCGGTTTTGGCATTGGTGCAGGCAAAAGATTTGGCAGAGATAAACAGCAAGAGGAGCAGTGAGATAGGACCGTGGGCTGCAGAAACAAGCAACAAAACAACAGCCTGAGGCGGCAAAGCAGCAGCAACAACAGGCACAACAGCAGCAAAAACGAAGCATAGCAGCAGCAACAAGCCGCAGAGCAACAGCAACAAGCAGCATGGAGAAACAAGAGGCATGGAAATGTAGAAGCCAGGGGAAAGAAACAAGGTATGAAAAGGAAGAAGAAACAAGAGGCATAGGAAAGAGGAAGATACAAGAGGCATGGCAGGGAAGAAGAAACAATAGGCATGGCAGGGAAGAAGAAACAAGAGGCATGGCGGCAGCAGCAACAAGAGGCATGGCAGCAAACAAAAGGCATGGCCACAGCAACAGGGGGCAAGAAGGCAGCTCGAAGAGGGATGACAGGCAGGGCGCCAGCACTAAGATGCAAAGCAACAGCAACAAAAGGCAAGGGAGCTGCAAGAAGAAGCATGGCAGCAGGGCAGCAACAAGAGGCATGGCAACAGCAACATCCTGTCAATGGAGGAAGTTCAGTCTGTGACACAATCATAGGAAACATGCTATGTACAACATCAAGAGACATCTGTGACATGGAATTCCTGCTTTGGACCCCCTTCCACTGTCACCCAAGTGAATAACAGCAAAATTGATTGGAATTTCTCCTGATTGAAGTACAGCATGAGCTATTCTTTGCTCCTCAAGTCTGCACAGATACGATTGCTGGCCTGCAGACAGCTACGTGGACCAACTGGTCCAAGGCGTGGTCAGGTTGGTGAAAAAAGACCATTCTTATTCTTGGTCTCTGAGGTGAGGCAAATCATCATTTGCCATTTGGGTGCTCACCTGTGTTGTTGAACATTGGGCTCTGGGTCTAACGATCAAAGAGGCATGCAACTATGTGGCCACATCGCTGAACTCCGAGGATGCCTATGCTGCCTCAAGGCCTGCCCCTAAGGAGGAAAAACCGTTCACCAGATTTTTCCGATCCTTGTCCTTAATCTACGACAAATCAGTGTGAGGTCGCCAAACATTGTCAAGAAATTGATGTGTTCCCCCGTGAAGGGTTTACCATAAACAATGGCACAGGGGAGACAAGTCACAACTTTGCTCTGCTTGCTCTTTGGGGCCGTACCCTGACGAGGCCTCCATAATGGCAAAAGTCCCCATCTAGAAAGATCATAAACTTGCTCAGTCATAGTCAGGACGCGCCTTGAGTTGGCCTTGTCCATGGCTTGCACAGCACTGGGTCGCTACCTGTAGTCCAGTCTGGTGCTTTGTCATGCAAACAGAAACAATCTTGACAGCCAGAATATTCCATTGGTGACCTGTCTCGTTGGATGGCAAAGCAAGTCAGCACCTTCAAGCAGGAGCACGTGCACATCAACAAGCATAGACAGGCCAAGACAACGGAATATGAAGACAAGCACAGAGACAGACACACAAAGAGATTGGACCTCTCGTTCAAATTCTTTGGAGTGCATCTGATAGCTTGCAGAATCGGTAAAGGGGTCACCACAGTTATTGATGAGAAACTTCTGGGCAGCCAGCAGTGTATCATCAAGCTCGCCTGACTGCCAGAATTGCTGGTTGACAGGGTAGCCAAGAAGGTTGGAGCTGTAATTGTCCATGCTCTCCATAAACTCATTAACCCGTCCGGGTGAGGCGGCAGCAGCCTCCATTGAGGCAGAAGCAACCTCCATTGAGGCAGGAGCACAGAAGTCAATCTACAAAGCAATTCCCAGTGCAGCAGATCTCTTGTGGCTTCGGTTGCAACCCCCCTCCCCTTTAAGGATCATGCAACACATACCCCCCCCCCCACTCCTAAACTGGGGGGAAATATCACGAAGTGGCACCTGTGGTGCACCTAGGAGGAAGAGTACTTGCATACACATTCCAAGTGGTTCACGTCCAACTTACAAGAGCACGCTCAGCACCAACACAAACTCATCAGATGATCATGAAGCTGCGTGCAAGGCCAAACCAGTTTGAGGGCTGGGTCAGGTCAGGATCAGTTGTCTCTCCTCTCAGAGTATGACACATCTAAATTCAGGCACATATGAACATGCATGGAAGTAGCTTGAGACCAAGAATCGTAGGTTCATACTCGGACAAACCATACACATTTGTTGTCACCCAGCGCACATTGGACTCTTTTATGGATGCCTGCTATTCGTCGGGTTATACCAAAGTGAACAAACAGAGAGACAAAAATCACGACAGCCCTCCCTGACCCTCATTCCTGGTACGGTAGCCACTGCAGCCCCCGCTTTTCGTGAGTTGGCTCCTGTACTCTAATAACTATCAACGGTAGCACACAATCATTGCAACATATTGAACTACTCAGACATGAACGCTCACTGGGCAGAGACAAAGCGCTGTGCTTGTTCAATCCACACCAGGACATCAGTTTCAGTGAAAAAGGCGTCCAGTGCGAAGCATGCACAACCTCTGAAAAACCGCCCTTTCCACCAGCGGGACGGGTAACCACGCACTGTCAAAACCCAAACAATCAACCTAATATTGCAAACCAGGTCCGCTTTGTCCCACGCACACCAGAGTGATTTGCACACTAAAACACTAACAAGCGAACGCCAGACCAGTCGAGCATTAGGAGCTTTTGGGTGAATCCAGCGATGCCATTCAGCTTCAGAAGAATTCAAAAGATCAACACAGACACCCTTTCTGCGTAGTCGAAGCTTCAGTAGGGAAGGACAGGTGGAAATCATGGCCTCGCCCCAGGCCACTTCAGAGCCGTGCGGTTCCCATTTCAAGGCAATCCCATACAGAACTCTGAGCATGTTCGCCTTTGGGTGATTTTTTTTGGATACAACAGCGACCAGAAATAAAGCGAGGATTCTCAACCGGCCATAACCCTGTAGTGTGCTCACTTTCTGAGTGTCTATTTTTTCCCGGTGTTCTTCAGGTTCGCTGTAGCTAAGATGCCTCTGGAAGACTGCGTAAATCGTCTGGAAAGACGCATTGTAAGTCCGAGAGTTAAGACAGGCCCCTGCAGCAGTACTTTCTGGCGAGCCCAGACTATCCCGCAGACACAGCCATACAACGATCTATTAGAATTCTGTGTTCTGTCAGCGTTACCAGCGTCCTGCAGTGGCGACACAACTGCCTGGTGCCTGCGAAGAACGCCATCTGCCAGTTACCGCAGACCTGCTCCCAGCTACGAAATGAGTCACTGCACCCTTTACGTGCCCCTGTCCGCGCTAACCAGGCTGCTGAACAGTATAACGACCAGTCCATCGTACAGCACCCCGCTCCTCAAAACACCTTTCCCCGTCACTGTGCACAGGCCTTCAGCGCCTATTATGGAGAACAAAGCTCCGCGTCGCAGTCCTCTTAGTGCCTACGAAGGATATGGAGCTGATGGCGTCCAGCACAAAGCTGAACGACCGCCGAACCATCTGAGTGGCCACTATACGCCGCACTACGAATCATGTCCCACCCATCAGCCTGCCGATGAGTCAGTCCAAGGAGCCTACCCGTGCCAAAGTCGCAGTACGGGGCGAGCAACAATTGCGCCCGAACACCATGCAACTCAGGGAGGGCGTCATGAAGTCAGTTCAGTTCCTGATCATAACCAAGGACCACCTTGTGAAAGTCAAGAGCAGTCCACAACCGCCACTCATCAGCCTTGTTTCACGGGTGAATGCTTCCCTTCTGACATGCTGTCACCGCTATCTCCCGTTACGTATCCTGTGTACAACACAATGCAAAGCAAGCGGGCAGGGCTCAACAGCTCAAAACCTCAAGCTCAAAATCGGTTTTCGCCTCAACTCGTATCCTACTATGTGTTATGAGCAAAATGCAGTGTGGCACCCTCCCTGCTGCCCATTGTTCACCTTGTTTGTACCAGCGCTTGGCCAAGTACAAAGGTACACGGGTGAGGAGACGGCACTGTTTAAGGCTGTTGCGGAAGGGCACCCACCACCAGCGCCAGGGGTAACCTTTGTACCCACATCAGGGTTTTGCTTACCCACCCTGGGGGGGGGGGGTTAATTCAGGGACCCACCCACCCAGAATTTTGGCATACCCACAGACCGACAAATGTCCCACCCCCCCCCCCCCCAGGGGGGGGGGTGTCTGACACCCACCCACCCACCCACCCCCCCACGTACCCTCTATGGGTGTGGGGCACACACAGCAACTGTGGGGTTTTAGCGTTGCCCCCTTTGCATTTGACACAAATGACAATGCATCCTAGCCCCTTTATGGGCGTGGGGCATGCACACGTGATATGCAATGCCATGTAAACACACCATAAATAAACATGTTACATGGAACCTGCAACAGAAGAAAGAAAGAAGTGGCACTGGCTCGATAGACCCAAGGGCCCCCACAAAGTCCCACCCCACCCCGGGGGGGGGGGGGTGGTTGGACACCCACCCACCCTGAAATTCTGCCAGACCCCCCCCCGTGGGGTAGGACGGACACTAAGCAAAACCCTGACCCACATCCTTGTACCAATGTGCGCAGATTGGCGATGAGTGCAAGTGGACTCCCCGCTTTTTGACAAGACTTCAAAGACAGGGCAGGGATCACGGACGCCAATACTGTAGGGCAGTTTTGGGAGCACGCATCAGGCCACCTGGACCAGACTGTGGTCACAGGGCTTTCCCCGTTCCCCATGGGGACGCCTTTCATGGTGATATCACAGTGTGGGCTAGAGTGCAGGCGTGCATCACACCAGTCCACTGAATTGGCACAGGGTTCCCATTTCATTTTTATATTGTACACAGAATGGTGTAAGAGTTCAACAAAAAGTGTCAATTGTGGGTGGATCTTGTCTCTGGGGGTGTGTTGAAGAAGAAGAAGAGGACGCTAGCAAGCACGCAAGGTGAAAAACTTCAACAGCAGAATTCCAAAAGGCTTGTGTATACAAGAAATAGTGCACTGTGTGCTCTGGGGAGCTCTCAAGATCAAGAGGGATGTTGCACAAGACGATGTACATGTTGTCCATGTACCGAGTCAAGAGCACACTGGGGTCTCCGGCAGGCGTGTGTGACGTGGGTGTGTCTGGTTACAATGCAATCTACCACAGCGGCAACTTCGAAGCACTTCAAGACTAGTCCCTGGACTCCTCCATTGCGGTGTCTCCAGAATACTCGCTAGAGGAACCAATTTCACTCACAGCACCAGAACCTAGCGAATCGCTGCAACCAGAAGTGGCGGAAGCGCTCTTATTTGAGATGACACATTGCTGCAATGCGATACTGCAAGAGGAACACCTTGCCAGAGTGAAGCTACGCTTCAAAAAATTGCTTTGGGACGAGCCCCTGAACCGATGGAGCCTAGAACGGAGAGAACTATCCATCAACAGAGAAAGGCAGAGATCCCAAATAATGCGTAACGAGAAGTTGCACCGAAAGGAACTCACCCAGCACGCAACTCGCTAAGGAGAACTACAACGCGAGCTCTCGTTGGAGCCCATGACGCGGTCGGAACTGGTTGCTCAGTACAACTAGTTCAGCAGAGCACAACATTGAGAGAAAAAAGGTGACATGGCCGGGGAATATCCCCTACCACACCAAAGTTTTGGCGTGGACGGTCAAACACCATTCTAAAGGACCCCGAAAGAGCGACTAGGAAGCCTATGCAGGCTGACACTTGAATCCCTTCACCCGTTCTACAAACTCTCTCCACAAATATCTGAAGAGCCGAGGTCGATGTTAGCCGCACGCCGCATGGCTTCATCGAGTAGAAGTGGGGGAATGCGGGGCATTGGGCAGTTGAAAGCTGTGCAAAATGTTTTGCATGTGGCAAAGCACCCGAACACATGCTTGCAACCACACCATGTCGAATCCTCTATACACATCGTGCACAATGCCAAACCCATGGAGTCGTGCAAAGGCGTGTTCTGTCCTTGCACGATACCATTGATGTAGCCTTGTGAACTTAGCGCAATCTGCGGACCACTCACCATGAGCCACACCCAACAGGGCAAACATTCTGGAACAGAAATGTAAGCCGAATCTGCCAAGTATGTACGCCCCGGTTTGGGGTGGTAACAGCGAGCAAGAGTGACAAACCCGAACAAGCCCAAGTGCGAAACATATGCCTGAAACTTTACGACATATACTTGTACTTGGGTTGGTACCAGTGGCGAGCGGCCTTGCACAACACCGGGAACGTGTCCACTCCACCAACCATGCACCGCGGAAAGTGCGGAACATGGGGGGAGCTCACGGTCGCAAGCGGTCGCAGGCGCTTGAGATGTTGAGGGCTCCACACCAAGTGTACTTTGGGTTGTGACCCCTCTACGTACATATTTTCTTGTGCTCTTTGCCATGAAAGTAGTTTTTACAACACCCTTTTAATGTTGCTGGTTCATGTTGCGTGGGACGAAGAAATATTCTAAATGGTGAATTGGCAAAATTTTGAAGGGAATTCATGTCAAGATGATAAAAAACCACACAAATACGACATGACTATGTTGTTTCCTCCTAAATTTCTTCCTCTATGCAAATCGCCTATTTGGTCATTTATTTTTCTTGTCATGATGATGTCATTTTTGACAACTACATTCATTTGTGGGTAGAATAGCGGTTTTTTCCATCAAAACAAATGGAAAATGTTGCTAGTAGGCTCGTTGGAACCGCCTCGGAAAGCCGGTTTCATTGATTGGTCACAACCCTAGGTCATTTGATTGTTGGCCGTGATTAATTGGCATGTTTCATCATTTGCTACATGCCACGGGATACAAGGCATGCATCCGTGGCATTCACCCAGGATATCATCGCTGCTGTATCCACGGATATCTGCCGATATCCTCCGGCCCATGCCACGGATATAGGGCAGATATCCGTGGCATTGGCACAATTTTTGTATAGTGTCTTGTTCTCAAAGCCAAGGATGACAAGGAAAGGGACAAGTGAGCACAACCTGTTATTATTAGCAACCGACCAGGAAGTAAGAGGGAGCATTGAGGATCCGCCGACGTGGCCAACCATAGGCAAAGAGGGGTGGGGTGGGGCCGGCCACCTTGAATGCTTGCACGTGATCAAACAAATGGTTTAGCGAGACGTGTTGTCCGTGGGAATGGACGTTTTGTCCATGGGGACAAGCTTTTTGTGTGTAGTAGAAATGGCGAACATATTTTAGGTTGCATGCTACCATTGCTATCCACTTCCCACTGTCCAAAACATCCCGAAACGATCCATGATCACCCAAATGATGCAATGTGGACTGTCCGTTAAAGTGCATATTGCAAGTGTACATGAACGTGGATGAAAGAGGTGCACCACTTTAAACCCATGGAGGTGCAATGATTCAAACTTGATGGACATGACCTAATAAAGCCGCATACAGGTGTAGCAATTCAAACCCAACGCATGTGCACCAATTTCAAACGGAATTGCACCACTTCAAACCAAATTGATTCAGAGGTGCAAAGATTGACGAGGATGGTGAGTGTGTAAAATGAAAGCGAAGCACTTAATGATGGAGCATGGATTGAAAAAGCGGGAAAAAAAAGTAGACAACCAGAAAGGAAGAAAGAAACTTGAAACCAAACAAAATGCACCAACGACAGCCATAGAGATGCAATCCAAACGAAACGGAGGTGCAACAAGTACAGCCTACGACATAACCTCAAACCTAACTGTGAGTTTTATTGGACTGTGTGACATTCGCCCGTACCCTACGTGTCGTTCACATTCCCAAGGAATACCATAAAACACCTGTTAAAAAGCCAGAATTTTCAATATCAGGCATCTATTTATGAGGTGGCAAATCATTTATATCCTAAAAGGTTCTAGAATCAGTGAGAACGAGAAAAGTGGTGAGGCGGAGCCAGCGACTCTCCGGCAGATCCGGCGACTCTCCGCGAACGCAAAGACAAATTCTGTTTTGCAGAATTTCGAGATTTTGTCGAAATTTCTTGATGATGATGAGGATGAGAAGCTGATAAGCTGGATGTTTTTGGATTTTCGTTTCACCAGGCGTGCTATTTAGAATGTCGTCGAAGCGTCGATTTCACAGTGTAATTTTGTCGAACTTTCAGACCAGAGTACGACTTTTTACCCAATCGCACCAACGCTCGGAACCCTTCTCCAAAAATACGTACAGCCCGGTGAACGATGGATACATTTTTTCATCGGTGTTTGTGTATGGGAAGTTGCCACTCTTGCTTTGATGGCATGCGTGCCTACTGACGAGACCATCACTCCCCAACACATTGCATTCAGCACCTACTCGGTTTGATTGTGACACGGCTACTTTTAAACAATGTCAGATGGAACAATTGGCTGAAGTCATGTAACCGAACAATTGATTGATAAAGGAGTTTTGCGGAGGGGGAAACAATTTGGAGGGCCACCGTAAGTACACCATCAAGCTACGCGAGTGGTTAGGTCGTGCGGCATCAATTGAAAGACGCAAGATACTTGCAAGTTCTCCCAAGAAGAAGCAACCGGCTTTTTTGCGAGCAGCGTTGGAGAAGGTGTTTTCTAAGAAAGCTTTGGATGATGCCCAGACACATTCAAGGTTGAAGCAAATGCGAAAAAGGGCGTACAAGGATTTTAAGAATGGGCAGTTAAAGGAATCCGACGAGGAGACCAAAAGATATCGTTCTTCCTTGGCACCCAAAGACACACTCCAGTTCGTAGTTCGTTTGTACGAGTGGTACAAAGAACAGCATATGCAAGACAAGGGGATTGTTTTATTCGCAAATTGAATAGCTGAATGAAACATTGGCGGAAGGGGAGAAGCCTATCAATGTGTGAGTTCGGAAGCGCAAGGGATGGCGAACAAAGTGGGCCAAGAGATACGGTGTGAGCTTTCGCAAGACGAACAAGAAGTAGAGAATGCCGGCGGAGGAACGAAAACAGAGGTTGGGATTGGCTTGGCGGGATGTTATTCGGATTCGAGTTGGGCTAGCTCCGAGGAGTGGAGAAGTTCCAATTCAAGGTTGGGATGAAACCCCGCTCTGGTGGGATGAAACCCCGCTCAGGGAGGATGCATTAGATGCAGAGGCCACGGCAGTGGCTCCGGGCTCCGAAATTGTGGCCGTGAATGCGTCTCATGCTACAACATGCAACAAGAACACGGTCATGTTGTTATCCACTAGTATGAATGGATACAAAGCGGCATTCCCGGTTGTTGTGTTCAAGGTTCCGTCTATCGCCCATGGTGATACGCTAACCACGTCTTTTACAAACGGCCATGTGCTCAATGGAGTTGGGAGTGTCTTCTTCCGGCATCATTGCCGCGCTGGTGTTTCCATTTGCCGTAATGAAGTACTTCTCCTTCAAGTTAGGTCGCTTTTTCAAGGCATCGTCCAACTCTTTTCGTGACACGGTTGTATTTCCCGAGGGCAAAAAATGAAGAGTACTAGTTCTCTTGTCGGGGGTGGGGGGGGGAATTTGGCATCAGTGTCCGCGCAGCGGCACTGTACGCTAGTGTAGATGTGTGCGCGCATTCATACGCCAGATAGGAAAGATTGTAGATTGTATACCTTGGGCACTCTCTTCTTCTGCAGCCAAAGAGATGCCATGTCATCAACCGTGAGTATTGTTTTGCTCCTCTTGGTTCTACACAGCTTCGGGACTGCGGGGCAATGCACGTTACCTAGCTATGCTGCAAATGACACCAAGACTCTCAAGTCATGGTTGCTGTCCACGTACGACCGTTGGAGCGTCCCGAACGCTACGATCGAAGTGGGCACGTCCATGCGGCTGATCGACATCTACGGTGTGGACACGGAGTTAGACTCATATTGGATGGAGCTTCAGGTATCCAAAGGAGGCCTTAAAAATCGGCCGGTTTTGTGATTCGCTTGGCCCAATGAGTTGGGCCGTTTGTTTATTTTTTCGTATTCCCCTCAAATTGGCCCTATCCCCATTCCTTTGGTATTGCATTGAGTGCAAGGGCGTTCGTCGACGCCATGGATTCCATCGTCGAGGACGCACTGCGTTGGGGAGGCCCTGTTTAGCTATTCGCAGTAGTCGGCGGTGGTTGGAGTACTCATGGTGCGTTCGGTGCAATGTGGTCGCCAGCACCGTGTAGACGTCTATGGGCTTCCCTTCTGTTGGCCTTGGTGCCGTTGGGGATTTCCGGGGGGCCGGGAGTGGGCTTTCCGGTGGCGTGGTGGGTGCCCGAGGGGGAGGGGCGCTTGAATTCGCATGATCAGAAGATGGCGCTTCATCACGATTCATTCCGAACAACGGCATCCCACGATCAACTCAGCACAAGAACCCCTTGACCAAATAAACGACTAACCCATTGACCTAAGTGTACGGACAACTTAAGAGTATTGTGTGTTCTTTCCTCAGATTCTCGGCGATTGGATTGATTGTGCCCTTGCGTATGACGCCACTCTCAATCCAACGATTCCGTACCTCGCGTGGTCGTGGCGCGACTCTGAGATTTGGCAGCCGGATTTTCTACCTTTGAACCTGAGAGCGGACTACGTGCACCCCATCGGCAGTGTGCAGGTCACCAATTGGTGGTTAAGATGGCTTTCCATCCAGGGCCGAGTCGGACTGGCTTCGGTGTTGGTTGGATGGTGTTGGATTGTGTTGTTGGTGTTGTTGTCTTGTGCCGTGTCCCGTCATGTCGTGTCGTGTCATTTCTTGTTGTGTTTTGAGAACAATTTTAGCCCTTAAATCGTATCATTTGCTTTTACCAACCCTCCCAAAATTCTTGGAACGCTTCCAAACTAGCCACATGAGCATGGTGTTGAGCCACCACCATCTATTTGGAGGAATTGAATTCGCAAAATCAACAGGTTTCAGTACCTGCCTCGGATTAAGGAACTATACCCATGGGCTGAAGTTGCCAAGCCCACTCTCTCCCCCCAAGTGCCTGCGAGCAGCAATGGCACCGCAAGCCAGAACCCATGAGGATTGGCTCGGGCCAGGAAAGCTGTCAACGAGTCAAACCAAGGGGTTTTTTTTTTAAAAAAATCATTCATGTGGTGTTGGTGCACTGTTTGCCCTCGCACTGCCTCACCTGTGAAGACCGAGCTGAAAAGCCCAAGGACTTAAGAGACTGCAAGTGGGAATTAGAGGGTTTGATTAGTGAGTATGACAGCTTACCTCATCACCATGTCACCTGTCTCAGGTCATGTCCCTGCCACCGGGGATCGTGTTCATGAAGGTCCGCTTCACAGCACGGTACGCCTGCACCATGGACCTGCGGAAGATCCCATACGATATCCAGTGGTGCAACTGGACAGCACACCCGCTGTGGGGCTCCGCCTTCGTGGGACTACGGCCTGGCACAATCTTTGCCACTGGCACGTCGGACAAGTACGGTTACTTCCCGCTCGAGATCTACCCTTTGAGCAACAAAGAGTGGCTTTTCTCGAACTTCACCACATCTAAGACCCTTCTGCCGTTCGATGGGTGTGCCCTGCAGTAGTGGGAGTGGAGGTCGCTTGGCTGCCCCTTCAATCAGCGAAGATAGCACCTGTTTTTCGGTATCTGGTGCTCCAACATGCACAGCTGGTGTTTTGGGGGTATTATGCGTTATGATCGGCAAGCAAGGTGTTTTTCGTGGGTGAGATGCGTTGCTGACAGGGAGGTTGGCTTTGGTGATCCGTATGATGGACAAACACGACGCCTCACAGCAGTCCGTATGCAGTACCTATGTGCCTCTTTCTCCCACCGAACACACTGAATTCATGATGATGAAGGCGTGGAAGGCAGGCACGGCTGGAGCTAAGTGGCGGCACCATTTACCTCTCTGCCGCCACCACCTGCATATTCCCGAGCGTGTCCCTCGTTGTGGTTCACCACGTGCACAGGGTCCTGCCGTTGTGCATGTCCTGCTGCTGCCCCCGCCACTGCTTTTGCTTTTGCCTGTGCCCCGTCCTGCCCCTGCACAGGCCCGTGCACATGCCTGTGCCCCTACTTTTGCCCCTTTCTGCACAGGGTTGCTTCATACTGGGGAGCGACACTGACTTTCGCCATCACGCGGAAGTCCTACTGGTATACCGTCAACCTCATCATCCCGTCACTGCTCATGTGGCTACTGTCGTACTGCTCCGTCTACGTCAACCCCTCCGCCGTCCCAGGCCGCATGACGATGCTGGTGCTTCCCATCCTCATTCTGATCACACTGTCCAGCCGTGCCTTCAACCTGCTCCCCATCATCAGTGATCCCACATGGCTCACCGACTACCTCTTTGCCATCACGATGCTGTGCGGCCTGCACCTCATTGAGTTCGTCATAGTGCACGCAAGCCTGCGTGCGACCAGGCGCCGCAATCTGACGCGGCAGAGTCAGCAGGTCGTTAACCTCCCACCCGTCCCACAACAGCCATTTGCCCAACAACCCACTATCAGCAATCAGACAATTCCTGACTCCCCACTGCATAAAAGTAAGCTCCCCTTGATGCAAAACACAACAAACAAAAACAACCGGTCCAACAGCCACGGACGGGAATGGCTCTTTTGTGGAAGGGCCATGAAGGCCAGAGAACAGCAGCGCATTGCCCATGTGTGCCGCATGCTTGTGCTTGACTCGCACCAAGCATGCACCGCTGGAAAGCAATGCACGCTGCAGCGTGTGCCCCCGGTTTGGCTCCTCCCAGATGCGCAGAGTGGACCAACAGGCAGACCGCATGGGGAAGGGATTAGCAGCCTTCATGCAACACCAAGTCTCCTCAGCCAGCATCACCAGTTGCAGCAGCTGCTTCCGGATTGCTGGGGCCTAGAACTGCAACTTACCAACCAGGCAGTTTGGTCGTGCTGATCGACCCAAAGAACAGCCAAGCGCCTCTGTGCGGCTACGAGGGAAATCTTGAGAATCCGAGTGCAGTACGTGATACAGTAAAAGCACTGACATTGCCCGACATTGTACGCATGCCTAAACACACGAGTTGAGTTGAGTCGGAACTTCACCTGGGTTGTCTCGGCCTTGGACAGCGATGCCGGCTGAGCAACCGCCGACACTTCTAGAATGGCCTAGCATTATCCCAGCGCACAAGCGCCTATCTTCACAGGTGCACCCAGATAACAATTTCACGAACGAAGGAAAGTGGAACACCTGTGTAAACAATAACGAGATGATGCACCTCCCAACACACAATTTGGGCCATCCGACTCAGAAGCACGCCCCTCCGCATCACGGTTGCGTATCGCGCTGCATTTCATAAACACAGCGCAGGAAGCAGAGAAGTCGGCTGTTGGTCGCGTTCTTCAGTCAGCCCCCCACCCACTTCTGGACTCTTGGCCCCTCTCAAAAGGATGGTCCGCCCTACCCCCCCACACCCGCACCGTGACGCCTACACGTGCTGTCTGGTCTGTCTGTCTGCCCTTCTCTGTTGTTGTATGTCTCAGCAGCAGCATCTATGGCCCACCAAGAGCCGGGTACCGTCCGAGGAGGTGGTGGGTTGCTGCGCTTTCTGCAAGCGCCTCTGGAGGGGCATCAAGTCTGCGGCAGAAGCGCCAATCGTCAAGGTCCAGGAGCACCGCGCCTCGTGGGAGTTGGATCTGGAGCCTCGGGGCGCGGACCGGGATGGGCTGTTTGCAGAGGCCACCCCCACCCCCATCGAATCGGTACTCTCCTCTGAAGAGTCCGACCGGTCCGACCCAGGCGAGGACCGGTCGAGCACCCACGACGGAAACGGGATCCCGCCGCCGAATCGAAGGGGCAACGGATACTCCACCCTCGGCAACGGCGACAGTCGCCCAGAAGAAGGCAAGTGGTCGCACTGCATTGACAGAATGCTGCGCTTCGGGTGTGTCCTGGACGTCCCGGCGCGGGCGATCTTCCCCTTGATCCTGTTGGGCATCACCGTGGCCTACTATATCGCGGCCGACAACCAAATGAAGAACTGGGATGCGTCTTTGCTGTAGCTTCGGGGAGGCATGTGGCCGGTTGCTTGTGGCCGAGTGGTCCAGTGGCTGCTTTGTGGTGCTCGATTTGAGCCCCGGATGGGGTTGCCTGACAGGAAATGGGAGGGAGGACAGGGGCTTCCATTACAGATCCTAACATTGCGGGTTACCTGGGAGACACCTTGAGGCCTTCAACCGCAACATCAACTTGGAGCCACGGGACCGCCTCTCCGGCGGGGGACGCGAACCCCCCCAGCCCCCCTGCCCCCTGGCCTTCGGCCACACTTGGTTCCCAAAATGTCACTGGGTTTAGCTGCGTTTGGGCTTGACATGACCCTTGGCGCCAACAGCGTGGGATGGAGAAATTTGGCTATGGCAGCCAGCTGCAACAATGTCCATGATGCATGCATGTCCGGCACATGGTGCCAAGATGATAGGGTGGGTGGTGCTTCCTAGGGTATGTGCATGCTGCAAGACTGCCACTGACCCCGAACCCTCACCATAACCCTTACCCTGGGGTTGATGCACTAGGTTTAGTTAGGGTTAGGCTTAAATTCCTGTAGGAATCTTGTAAAGGGTGTGAGGTGCTTCCATTTTGTTCGTGTGGATCTCTGATGTGCTCATGCCATTCCAAATTCCAAAGAGTAGTTTTTGAGCATGCCGATCCCATTGATGGCAACATCGTAAGGTAATGGCCAATACAGAGTGAGAGCCCAGGGAGCATGGCCCTCCTTGAAGGCTTACTGGTGTAATGATTTGCAGGTAATTAATTAACCCTATGCGTAATGTGCGAACCCACATTGCAAGGCTCCAAGCCCCCCCCCGCCCCCTGCCCCGTAGCCCCTACCTTTTTTCCCTACCTACCCAGCACCTGTTTTCTTGGGATGCCCCCCCCTCTCCCACTGGCGTCCCTCCTCCGCTCCACACCCTTGGGGCCTTCAGCCACTTTTAGTTTTTGGGCAATCTGTGTCACAGACCAAGGAAGCGGTCCCCTCGGGCCCTGGAACGACATGCACAGCATCGTCTTGGGTTGCTTGGCCAAACATGGTCGTCTGGTAACATGCTGTCGCACCGATCCGCCGTTTTTTTAACCCCCCCCAACTTTCTCCTCCCAGGATCCATGCACATCGAGAATCAACAGAATCACCTCCGGTTTAGAAATTTTGTGTCATGGTTCATCCATTGAAATCATGTGGTCAAGCCTTGTAGCTGTTTTGCAAGCTCACGGAGGTCCCCCACGGCTGTCGTGTAGGGCAGCGTGGTGTCTCCCCAGGTATCTTTGGATCCCAACAAGTTAGCGCATCATGTCGTCATATGGTGTGTTGGGTGAGGTTCTGTGTGTAATCAGGATTTGGCTTTCATTTTGGTGCTCAACACAGCGGGTGGTATCCATTTGGGATACCCATTGAAAATAACGGCGCTTGTAGAGATCAGCCGTGAAGTGTGCAATGTTCAAACTCTTCATGCCACCAAGCGAGGCTTGATTTCCGTCTTGGATCTGGTGTGGTAGATATATTGATATGGGTGTCATAGAGAGAGGGCCAGGGAGGTATGATGGGGATTGTGGTGGTATTCTTGTCAGTGTGTGGGCCCAAACCCCTCAGATTTGTCGATACGCACTCAGTGTCTGCCGTGCAACACTGCTGCTCCAGCTACTGTATTTTCGCTTTTAAACACAATGGTGTTTTTTGTATGGGCTGGTCTTTTCAAGTGCTGTCTGCAAACGGATTGCACAACTAGCATTCGCGTGCCACAGGACGGAATCCACAGATGCCACAAAGTAGGTTTGCTGTACAACATGGGGAAGCCGCTGCTCCCAGCGATGGTGGAAGTTCATTAATGTGGAGAGTGTTTGGATCAGGCGTTCAGAACTTTCTTTTTGGTGGTTCTTTTGAACACCAGCGATGGCCAGCATTCACAGGCAGGCTTGGCATGTGCATTTGCCAAGGTCCAAAAAACTGTCTCTCACTTGTGCACCTAGGCTGATCTCGTACCTCCACAAAAGGGGTACCTGTGCATATGGATAATGTGTACAAATCCAGTAACTGCAAATCCAGTCACTGGGCATATCAGGCTCTTGGGCATATTAGGTATTTTGGGACCATATCTCTCTGGGACGCGTAATTTCATGCCAACACGGAGCGTTTTCAGGGGTTGGTGCTGTTGTTGCCTCATTTGTGCCTGCTGAGTGTCCCAAAGGGGGGGGTATGTGGGGTATATTCGGAAAGCCACTGAAAGGGGCTATTTGGAACACCCAGGTTTGCATGCTGTACTGACGACATGTGGGAGATTTTTGTCCATTTTGGACGGTGCCTGTGTTGCTTTCTGCCTCTATTTGTCAACAGGCAGGTGCCATGTCCGCATACAAATTCACGCAGCGTGCTGTTGCTTCGCCCGATGCACCCCAGAAACCTAAAGTGGTTGGATTTTGGCAAGATACCTGATCCTGAAAACCTTGAGGCCCATCCCGGTTTTGTCTGGGTGAAATCAGGGTACAGTGAGGCCATTCCATGGCGCAAGGTCCAGCTCACCAAACAGCGAAATGTGGACCTCACAACTGATGGCCTGCGGGCCATGCCCCTGAACACAGGGTGGGTGCCAGTCAAGGCACGCAGGCTGCAGGATTGGGAAAAATTGAAGAAGTATGTTCCCAGTCACAAGCAGGGGGATGTGTGCCCCAATGGAGTCCCGGCCCTTGTGGAAAGGGGCAACGATGACAATGAATCGGATTCGGAATACTGGGTCATCCTTGGAGCATCGCCTGTGCCCTGTGTGTCCTCCCGTTTACAGCTCTGTGTGCAAAACTGTGACCCCCCCCCCCCACCCATACATTTCTAAAATGGCGTTTTCTCACAGACTTCGAAAAGCATACGCATACCCCCCCCAAGGTGACGACATTTTGGTGCATTAGACCAAAAGTTGAGAAAAGTCTGAAAAAAATGTGAAAACGCTCCGTGTTGGCAGGAAACGGATGTCCCAGAGAGATATGCATATCAGGTAGCACATCAGGTACCTAGGGGATGTCGTTTATACGGTGCGCACGCTGTGTGGCTAGTGCGGCGCAGTGCAAGGCTTTCTACATTGACCTACCCCCCTTTTCCAAAAGCTACTGAGCTTCTTGGATGGAAGGTCCGTTTAATTCTATTGATGGCACTTGTGTGATAAGAATTTGTGGCTCTTCAAAGGGTGTTTGGTGGCCGTTAAGGGGTTTGGCCGTCGCAGTTGACACACGTACCCCTTCTTGAATTGTGATGACAGGGAATCGCGTGACAACTAGTGCATTCATGACGCAACGACCATGTATGGCTAGCTCTTTCATGCATTACCAGACTGATGAGTGGGTTGAAAACAATGCTCAGGCGGCATTGACATCAGCCTCAAGGATATATGACTAGATATCTCTCAAAAGATCAAAAGCACATTTGGCTAGATATCTATCAAGAGATCATGCAAGGGTGGTGAATCTTGTTGCACATTGGAGACAACAATTTTGTACCTGTTGGTCTGGCTATCTTGCCGTGTTGTACAGAAGTGGTGGGTGGTTTTCGAGGGTTTTCTGTGCGGTGAGTTTTTACCAAATATGCACGCTGTGCAGCACGCAATGTGAACGCCATGCAGTAATATTGCCCTAGGCACCATACCCAGACATGTCCAGATATTGTGTGTTCTTGGATGTATGAAGGGCTTCAGCACGTGTGGTACCTGGGCATATCAGGTATGTGGGCATGTCAGATACCTGGGCATTGCATGCCCGGGCGTATTGCATGCCCGGGCATGTTGGTACCTGGGCATATTGGGCCTGGAACATCAGGTAGTTACATGGGCGTATATATATCAGGTGCATGGACAAACTAGGTATCCAGACATCTTGGATACCTGGGCATTTAGGGATTTGGATACATTGGATACATTGGCATACTACGTACCTTACAAATGAAAGGCTGAGAGGCCTGCTTGTCCAACCAAATCAAGTGGGGGCCTGTGATGACATGTCCTGGGATGAATGTGTTTGTGCGAGCGTTTCTGACAGGCAGGGAAGGTTGTCGATGAGGACGCGTCTGTGCCCGGGAGGGGTGCGCCTGTGCCGCTCAGGGCGTTTCTGTACAGGGGGGTGTGGGCAGGTGTGTTGGGGAGGCATGGGAGGGCAAGCCTGGTAGTACAGGTGCACATTGTTGCCAGTCGCATTCGTGTTATGTTTTGTTGCCTTATGGGCCGCCTCAGTGCGCCCTGTGAGGCCCCAAAAAATCCTCCTGCTAGGCCATCCCAAACCTCGACCCGTCGTCGGTCGACACTGGTGGTTACCTGCCAACCGCAGTGCACCAAGTACGACCGCTTGATGTATCCGCGCGCGAGCGTGTCTTGATCACCGTGTCTCAGAGACGAGGTTGTGTATGAGCTGATGGTGGGGACGTTCCTCCGGGGTGTTTCCACTTCACGCTTGCATGGGTCCTGTGTTCCTGGCTTATGCAAGGGTGTTTCTAGGATGGAGTGTCGCGGAGACAATGTCCTCGAGGGCATGTTCTGAAGAGTGTGTGACTTCGATGGTCTACCGCCCCATTTTGCGTGTGTACGGTATCTCTGGCAGACCAGATTCACTGGATGGTTGGGTGCTTGATGTGGACGCTCTCATGTGCGTCCAACTGATGGACCGAGTCCAGCAGACAATCCAGCCCCACTTCAATCGATGTCACAAACCACTACGCCCATCCTCGAAACTCACACCCGTCCCCGACTCTTCATGCAAGGGTTGAGTACCGCAGAGCATCAGATTTCATGGATTGGTTGCACATGGCTGCACTGCTTCGGCAGTGCCGCTGCCTGGGGCAGTCACTTAGCTGTTCTTTTATTGTTGACATGTGCATACATTTTGCTTGCTGTGCTTGAGTGCTGTGCTTGACGTCGCCATCTGTGCCTGTGACACTGGCACCATGACATGGCCGCATTGTATTCCCACCTGTCCCCTTGTGCAAACGGTGTCCTTTGTAGACAGCGTTGCTGTTCCTGCCACAATCTGGGCCCATGGAAGTGACGATTCTTTCTGCTGCTGACACGGATATGGAGCATTTGTTGGGAATGCCCTTGTACCTGCTGCACCTGTGACCCCTACAGCCCCTGCCTGCACTGGTTGATTTGACGCATGAAAAGCTTGAGTCTTCCTGCAGACAAGCTGCAAAGTGCCTGAGCAGTTTGTGCACTGGCTCTTGCCCTTAGAACCGCCTGCCCACAGGCAACAACACCAAGCCCTGGAGCAGAAATGGAAAATTCCGAGACCAGTGTTTTAGAGCACAATCATGAAAGCATGTTTTGCAATCTCTTCATGAGTGTCTCATTTTGCACTTGAGTGCTTGGGGTTGGCGTGGGATCTGGGAAAGCCGGCGACATGCACTGCGCGAAGCGGAACAGATGCTGATGGTGATGTGTGTCAGCAATGCAAAATGAGTGGCCCAAGTGAATTGGAAAGCCTCCAGTTTGTTTTCAGTTGTTAATCTGTCTAAGATTTGTTCCCTACCAATCCTTCGTTACATGCACCCATCAACCACTCATAGTGCGCAGCTTCTTAACGCTGCCGCAACGAGGCTGCCAATGGACAGAGAAAGGCAGATTGCACAGGACCTGTGTGACCTGCAACATCCTGCACCCCTTAGCATGCACAAACGGCAGAGCCCACCTTCACCGTACCTGACTGTTGCGCGGCACCGGTGCTACCATGAAGCAGGCAGGACCCACGTTCAGGGTCAGGCTGTTGTAGCTTGCTTTGTTGTCGCCTCAGGATATTCCCGTCAACCCTTTCTCTGCATGATTTCGCACTTCTCATTCCTACCCCACCCTTTGTGCTGACCCTTCTCCTCAAAGTGCTGAGTGACATTTTTCTGTCGGCAAATGGCAAAACATGCTTTGATGGCTTGTCCAGTGTCAATTTTCTTGAACACCAGGTGTGTTTCTCATGATTCTCATTTATCCCCACCCTATTCCGCTTTCAGTTCCATTTCCGTTGCAGAAGGATGCGTGTGCTTGCTGGGGCATGTCTGCAAGCGGATTTATGGCTGTGTTGTTCTGCTTTCTTTTCACACAGTTTGTACACCTCTACTCTTCGTGAAACTGTCTTATTTCTTTTCCCATCTGCGTGCAGAGACAGGGACAGGGCAACCTAAACAAAACAACTGCAGCGCAACCACATTTTTGCCGCAGGAGTGGGGGGCAGACACAGAGACAGACACAGACAGACAAACAGGCAGACACAGCCACGGTCCCCTACTGCTTTTACAACACAGTTTGATATTTTCTGAGTGCAACTGGTACTCAG
Source organism: Eutreptiella sp. 'Long Island Sound 2002' (assembly GCA_964036045.1). Taxonomy (NCBI): domain Eukaryota; phylum Euglenozoa; class Euglenophyceae; order Eutreptiales; family Eutreptiaceae; genus Eutreptiella; species Eutreptiella sp. 'Long Island Sound 2002'. Next base: position 10,947,599 of record OZ038398.1, on the reverse strand, counting down.
GCAGGCCATTGCTGAGTGTGGCAGACACCCTAACCCCCGCGGGGGCTGGGGGGGTTAAGAGGCCAAAAAACGGTTTGTGTACCAAAAATCAGCCTCAGATTTCCGGCTCCTTTTATAAATTTCAGTTGTTGTCCGAGGAAAGTTTTTTTGATGCGGACGGGTGGGCAGGTCAGCTAGGGCTGACTAGGACCCACGCCCCCCCTGGGTCAGTCAGCAATGGCCTGTTGTAGTCATAGTCGTAGGGCACATATTATTCTGATGCACCACCGGCACTGCCATATGCATGGCCACATCATGGGGCCAGAAACCCAAACACAACAAAGTAAGTGAATGTGTCCATGAGAATGCTGGCTGGGTGTGGAGAAGGGATGAGAACAGGGCGAACTAAGCACAACATGTTGATAGTTTTCTGGTCGTGCCAACCGCTTGCACAGTGTACAATGACCTCTTCTTCGGGGGCGCCTTAAGCGCAGTGCGTGCGCAGTGCAACTATTTGGGCGTCTGGCGTACTGGAGACCCATGCTTTGAGATACTAGGGGCATCATTGTTGCCCCATTGCGTAGGTTTTGATGCTTTTTCCACATTGGGGATATGGCATTTTTGGATTTTCACCCAATTTCACACATTTCCACCCTTTCTCACCCTTTTTTGCTCATCTCCACCACATCCACTCTTTTCTTGGAGGGAGCGTTAGGCGCGCGCAGGGCATGTTTTTTGGTTATTTCCAATCCCTACCCCTATGGGATCCCTCAGAAGGCGGCGGTTATGAGGGATGATGTAGCCAACCTTCCGGTGCTATTGAGGAAACTGGGCCAATTATCCAATCCACGTCTTGTTGCATGGCCCCTTAAGTTGTGGTTAGGGACTCTCAATCCACGCTTTGTTGCGTGGATCCTTGAGTTGGGGTTAGGGACTCTCAATCCACGCTTTGTTGTGTGGCCCCTTGAGTTGGGGTTAGGGACTCTCAATCCACGCCTTGTTGTGTGGCCCCTTGAGTTGGGGTCAGGGACTCTCAATCCACGGTTTGTTGCATGGCCCCTTGAGTTGGGGTTAGGGACTCTCAATCCACGGTTTGTTGCATGGCCCCTTGAGTTGGGGTTAGGGACTCGCAATCCACGCTTTGTTGCGTGTCCCCTTGAGTTGGGGTTAGGGACTCGCAATCCACCTGCACATGTATGGACCGCACCTACACAGGAGGACAATGATGATGAGGATGTTGTGGGTGATGATGGGGATGTATGTGCCCTTTGTTGCACCAAGTCTGATCCTGAAAAGATGTCCATGTGTGACAAGTGTGAACTGCAATATTGTACGGATTGCATTCACACACACACATGCGACAATGTGACATTTCTTTAATTTTGCAAACGTGTCATGTTGTGCACACAAGTTGTGTATTCTCAATTTGTACTTCGTTGACAATGGAACAAAAAGACAATTGTGTGTTGTTGAGGGTGGCAACCAATGCGCTGTGCATGGCTTTTCCAGTTGTGCATGATGTGTGTTATGTGAAGGGAAGGTAGTTTGCAACTTTCTTGAGCCGGGGCAGTTTGGGTCACCTCATTCTAAGGGCGTTTCCAAGGGGTGTGCCTAGGGGCTCTTCGGGGGGAACATACTGCCATTCAGTGGTCCAGATTTGACCTAAATCAGGCGTCTCGGCGCCCCTAAAAAGGCCAAAATTGGGGTTTCGGCTGTCCCGACGGCCCGGAAACGGCCGACACGGCGGCCCAAAAAGGACCAAAATTCGCCGTCTGGGCGCCCCCAAACTGACCAAAATCGACCGTTTTCGGCTCCCCCAATAAACTAAAATGGGCCGGTTCAGTGGTCCAGACTTGACCAAAATCGGGGGTCTCGGCGCCCGAAGTAAGGCCACAATTGGGGTTTCGGCTGTCCTGACGGCCCAAAATCGGCCGACTCGGCGGCGCAAAATGGACCAGAATTCGCCGTTTGGGCGCCCCCAAATTGACCGAAACAACCGCTTTAGGCTCCCCGAATCGACAAAATGGGCCGGCTCAGTGGTCTAGATTTGACCAAAATCGGGGTTGTTGGCGCCCCAAAAATGGCCACAATTGGGGTTTCGGTTGTCCTGATGGCCCACAATCGGCCGACTCGGCGGCCCAAAATGGACCAAAATTCGCCATCTCGGCGCCCCCAAATTGACCGAAATCGACCGCTTTGGGCTCCCCGAATTGATTACAATGGGCCGGCTCAGTGGTCCAGAGTTAACCAAAATTGGGGGTCTCGGCGCCCCAAAAATGGACAAAATTGGGGTTTCGCCTTTCGTGACGGCCCGAAATCGGCCGACTCGGCGGCCCAAAATGGACCAAAATTCGCCGTCTGGGTGCGCCCAAACTGACCAAAATCGACCGTTTTGGGCTCTCCGAATCGACAAAAGGGGCCGGCTCAGTGGTCCAGATTTGACCAAAATCGGGGGTGTTGGCGCCCCAAAAATGGCCAAAATTGGGGTTTCGACTGTCCCGATGGCCCAAGATCGGCCGACTTAGCGGCCCAAAATGGACCAGAATTCGCCGTCTAGGCTGCCCCAAATTGACCGAAATTGACCGTTTTGGGCTCCCCGAATCGACAAAATGGGCCGGCTCAGTGGTCGATATTTGACCAAAATCGGGGGTCTTGGCGCCCCAAAAATGGCCAAAATTGGGGTTTCGGCTTGTCCCGATGGCCCGAAATCGGCCGACTCGGCGGCGCAATATGGACCAGAATTCGCCGTTTGGGCGCCCCCAAATTGACCAAAACGGCCGTTTTAGGCTCCCCGAATCCACAAAAGGGGCCGGCTCAGTGGTCCAGATTTGGCCAAAATCGGGGGTCTTGGCGCCCCAAAAATGGCCAAAATTGGGGTTTCGGCTGTCCCGATGGCCCACAATCGGCCGACTCGGCGGCGCAAAATGGACCAGAATTCGTCGTATGGGCTGCCCCAAATCTACCGAAATTGACCATTTTGGGCTCCCCGAATCGACAAAAGGGGCCGGCTCAGTGGTCCGGATTTGACCAAAATCGGGGTCTCGGCGCCCGGAAAATGGCCAAAATTGGGGTTTCGACTGTCCCGATGGCCCACAATCGGCTGAGTCGGCGGCCCAAAATGGACCAAAATTCGCCGTCTGGGCTGCCCCAAAATGACCGAAATTGACTGTTTTGGGCTCCCCGAATCGACAAAAGGGGCCGGCTCAGTGTTCCAAATTTGACCAAAATCAGGGTTGTTGGCGCCCCAAAAATGGCCAAAATTGGGGTTTCGGTTGTCCCGACGGCCGGAAATGGCCCAAAATTCGCCGTCTGGGCGCCCCCAAATTGACCGAAATTGACCGTTTTGGGCTCCCCGAATTGATTACAATGGGCCGGCTCAGTGGTCCAGATTTGACCAAAATTTGGGGTCTTGGCGCCCCAAAAATGGCCGAAATTGGGGTTTCGCCTTTCGTGACGGCCCGAAATCGGCCGACTCGGCGGCCCAAAATGGACCAAAATTCACCGTCTGGGCTGCCCCCAAACTGACCAAAATCGACCGTTTGGGGCTCCCCGAATCGACAAAAGGGGCCGGCTCAGTGGTCCGGATTTGACCCAAATCGGGGGTCTTGGCGCCCCAAAAATGGCCAAAATTGGGGTTTCGACTGTCCCGACGGCCCAAAATCGGCCGACTCTGCGGCCGGAAATGGCCCAAAATTTGCTGTTTGGGTGCCCCCAAATTGACCCAAATTGCATGTTTTGGGGCTCCCCGAATCGACAAAATGGGCCGGCTCAGAGGTCCAGATTTGACCAAAATCGGGGGTCTTGGCGCCCCAAAAACGGCCCAAATTGGGGTTTCGGCTATCCCGACGGCCCGAAATCGGCCGACTCGGCGGCCCAAAATGGACCAAAATTCGCCATATCGGCGCCCCGAAATTGACCGAAATCAACCACTTTGGGCTCCCCCAATTGATGACAATGGGCCTGCTCAGTGGTCTAGATTTGACCAAAATTTGGGGTCTTGGCGCCCCAAAAATGGCCCAAATTGGGGTTTCGGCTGTCCCGACGGCTCGAAATCGGCCGACTCGGCGGCCCAAAATGGACCAAATTGCGCCGTCTGGGTGCCCCCAAATTGACCAAAATCGACGGTTTTGGGCTCCCCGAACCGACAAAAGGGGCCGGCTCAGTGGTCCAGATTTGACCAAAATCATGGGTCTCGGTGCCCCAAAAATTGGGGTTTCGATCCTCCCGACGGCCCCAAGACCGGCCGACTCGGCGGCCCAAAATGGACCAAATTTCGCCATCTCGGCGCCCCCAAATTGACCGAAATTGACCGTTTTGGGCTCCCCGAATTGATGACAATGGGCTGGTTCAGTGGGCCAGAGTTAACCAAAATCGGGGGCCTTGGCGCCCCAAAAATGGCCGAAATTGGGGTTTCGCCTTTCGTGACGGCCCGAAATCGGCCGACTCTGCGGCCCAAAAGGGACCAGAATTCGCCGTTTGGGCTGCCCCCAAACTGACCAAAATCGACCGTTTTGGGCTCCCCGAATCGACAAAAGGGGCCGGCTCAGTGGTCCAAATTTGACCAAAATCGGGGGTCTTGGCGCCCCAAAAAAGGCCAAAATTGGGGTTTCGGCTGTCCCGATGGCCCAAAATCGGCCGACTCGGCGGCCGGAAATGGCCCAAAATTCGCCGTCTGGGCTGCCCCAAATTGACTGACATTGACCGTTTGGGGCTCCCCGAATCGACAAAATGGGCCGGCTCAATGGTCGAGAGTTGACCAAAATCGGGGGTCTTGGCGCCCCAAAAATGGCCCAAATTGGGGTTTCGGCTGTCCCGATGGCCCACAATCGGCCGACTCGGCGGCGCAAAAGGGACCAAAATTCGCCGTCTGGGCTGCCCCAAATCTACCGAAATTGACCATTTTGGGCTCCCCGAATCGACAAAAGGGGCCGGCTCAGTGGTCCAAATTTGACCAAAATCGGGGGTGTTGGCGCCCCAAAAATGGCCAAAATTGGGGTTTCGACTGTCCCGACGGCCCAAAATCGGCGGACTCGGCGGCCGGAAATGGCCCAAAATTCGCCGTCTGGGCTGCCCCAAATTGACCGAAATTGACCGTTTGGGGCTCTTCGAATCGATAAAATGGGCCGGCTCAGTGGTCCAGAGTTAACCAAAACCGGGGGTCTTGGCGCCCCAAAAATGGCCAAAATTGGGTTTTCGGCCGTCCCGACGACCCGAAATCGGCCGACTCGGCGGCCCAAAATGGACCAAAATTCGCCGTCTGGGTGCCCCTAAACTGACCAAAATCGACCGTTTTGGGCTCCCCGAACCGACAAAAGGGGCCGGCTCAGAGGTCCAGATTTGACCAAAAGCGTGGGTCTCGGTGCCCCAAAAAAGGCCAAAATGGGGGTTTCGACTGTCATGACGGCCCAAAATCGGCCGACTCTGCGGCGCAAATTGGACCAAAATTCGGTGTCCTGGCGCCCCGAAATTGACTAAAATTGACCTTTTGGGTCTAAAAGTATCGCGCAGTGGGCACGCAGTGCAAGGATTCCCCCTTCCAAACCACAACATTGATGGAAGGTGTATTCCAAGGCCACGTGAAGGTGTCCATAATGATTAACAAATGCTTGATCTTCATCATGAATTGCTCAATCAAAACACCCACCATGAGGTAAACCTTCTTTGCCCTTGTGGCACACTCGGCAAAGAAAGACCACTCAAAATGGAGAAGCTAAGCCGCCGGTTGGTCTAGTGTGCTTCAAATCGTGGTGCAAAGTGGCGTTAAATCCTTTGTGAACTCACTGCCCGAACGCTTTCGCTGGGTTGTTTGGTATTCTTAACATGGCACACGGGGCAAAAGGCATATGCCCTAAGGAAGGAAATGGCGCACTATTGGAAGCGCGTGTTTTTAAGGGTTACAGGGTTATGTACACAACTGCCCATGCCAACAGCGATGAAGTATGATGGGCTGAAAAACCAGAGGCCGTAGTATGGTGAATTTTGGCAAAGGCCATTTCAGCCTAACCCTACAGTAGTGTCCATTTTTTTTTCGATGCCCTTAGATCACCACCAATGGATCCCCTCTGGCGACCCGGCGCCGCGCACTACATCCAATCCTTGGATCAACCCCAGTCATTGGGCAACATACCCAGCCAACCCGCGGGCTTCAACCACGTCATCCAAGCGCTCCATGAAGTCAAGTCCCTGCTCCAACATGCTGGACACCGATCATTAGTAGCTCCGGACCCAATCCTATCGCAAGGGTACTGCTCCTCAAAGAGCGGCTCACAATCACCCAACATGCTGCCTGTACAACCCTACCATCACCACCAAGTGTATCCAGCCGTTGCCCCTCAGCAGTTGATGGGGGGTGAGTACCATCACCAACCGGAATGCACCACGACGAGCTTGACATCCCAATAGACGGAGACGATGCCCAGACCCGGGAGCGTTTCTTGGGATGCGGAGCACATGACTTGGGAATATCCGATCCCCATGATGCAAACCCCACCCAAGCATATAGAGACACCGCCCGCGGACACTCATGCCCCTTGGGTGCCGAAATACAAGCCCTCCCACGGTTATGCGGACACCTGGTCCGACACCATGCCCCGCGATGACCCCCCCCCCCCATACGAGTTTGTGTTGCGGTATGTGAGGGAGGCTGGGGATGCCCCGCCAGCTAAATATCCGTGCAGCATGCGGGGATGCGCAAACGTCAATGGCCTAGGCTGCTGCAGCGTCGGCGGCCTTGACTTCTTGGATCTTGTGCTGTGTGGCTCGGTCTCGCTGTTGCACCCAGCACGTCCATCTTCTTCTTGTGCTATGCTGATCGGTGCCTGTTAGGGCCTGTGTAGAAGTGGACGTTCTTGCCTCTGACGGTGTACCCGGATGAAGAGAGGGTGGGGTGGTGTGGAGGAAAATGGGAGCGGTGCCTGTGGGGTCGGATGGTTGAAAATGCCCCTTGACGTGGGTGGCAGGATGAATCCAAGGTCAGCATGAGGGCCGAATAATATTGCTCACTGGCGGCGGCTCAGAACAGGGGCATAAATTCGGATGGCCCGCATGAAAAATAAACGGGCACTGGGTGAGAAAACCCTGGCATGATGCACAAGAAATTGATGAATCCGTGACGTGTCCACAGTATCGTTCCCAGGGGGACCAATGGCATGGTGGGCCTGCTGGCAACAGGGCCTGCTTATCCTGCGGCGCACCTTGCGGCACGCAATTTGGGTAATTATCTTGGAACAGAGGCAATAGCGTGGTACATACACACATGCAATTGTAATGTAGCATGTACCCCTATATGCCACTTTCCCCCATTTTTGTTACTATTTTTACCTTTTCGGGCCTCTTCCCCTCACAAATGGTGCACTTGTTGCCCGTCCCCAATATGGAATGGGCCGCGTATGAACTTTGCGTCGTCCTTGCTTTGGGCACTCCTAAGACGGCAAGGGTTAGGTAGCACGGGTGTGGTGGCTAGCTAGCACCCGACCCCAAGGGGGGGTGCCCCCCCCCCCCTCTACGGACCCCAAAATAGTACTACGGAACTATGGGTTTTGTGGGTTTGGGAGGTAATGTGCTGAACTTAGCTAAACCTATGGTGGCGTATAAGAGTGCTTTGAGCGCCAGATGGGGCATGTCGAGGCACTGCGCAAGTGTCATTTGTTGCTCATTGAAGAGGTGGTAGTAAAGGTGGTTGTTGAGGTGGTTGTTGGGGTGGATGCTGCGGTTCTTCTCGTTGTTCTCGGAGTTCTTGGCCCCGAGTAGCGCGCTGTACTCCTCAGCGGCGGTAGAACGCTGTTGACACGTTACCGTGTGGGGGGGTCCTCGTCCACGGGTCACACTCGGCGGACACGCAAAGCAGGCAGGCAAAGCACTGCGCTCAGGGCATCCTCATAGAACAAAGCCTTCTAGATCCCGCCCTCGAGCTCAGCCCCGGCTCGATGTGGTAGTGCCCTAGTCTCTCCTCTATAGAGAGCGACGGTGTAAATAGATCAATGTGCACCGAATTTTTTTGTTCCCGTGTATATATTTCCTAGAGAGTGTACACTCAAGCTAATTACCCTTAAAGCGCGGCGCCTGCGGCACGCACTAAGCACTCACAGAGGCGTACCGTTTCTGAGCCGCATACTCAAAGTACCGCGGATCCTTAGCTCGTCGTGCTCAGACGGCACCGCTGACCGTCGAGGGCATACGGTCCTACAATGGTGAACTTCTGTCCCACACTGACGGTTACACTGCGGCACAAGGCATCAACTCCAGAACCATGCCTACGCAGACCTCTAAGGACTATCAAATCTGCAGAGCCTGCTACGGTCGCCTCGTGGAGCAAGGAAGGGGGTGTGATGGATCGTAGTCAGGGGACTGCGGTGAATCGCTGAGTCCATGGCACACCTGTGATGGGGTTTGCAATCACGACGTCCGTCATTGTACCACCGTTGGCCACGCTGCTGCGGCGTAGGACTGTGTGGTGTGCGGCTGTTGTGCACTTCCCCATTCCACACCGCATTGCACAGTGCCCCACTGTACCGACCATGACTAGTACACAGTCCATCCAACCCCTGCGGTGTTTACCCCGAACCTAAGCCTCAGCCGCCCCCGCCGGATACTTTTTATGTTGTCATCATTGTCAGCATCACAGGTGGCTATACTCGGGGTTGTCAGTGGGCATATGGGTGAAAAGGTCGCCAGCCACGGGTCCACCTCCTCAAGTATGATGGCCAGTCCCTAGTGACCATGGTCGGTGATCTACTTACAATTAGGGACCTTAAAGTCCTGCTTTACCACAAAACGGGTACACCCCCCCCCCCCCCCCCGCAAAGGTGCTACCATCCAGCGCCACACCAAGTCAACCAATTTCGGTCAATTTGGGGCTGCCGAGACGGCCAATTTTGGTCAATTTGGGGGCACGGAGACGGCCGATTTTGGTCAATTTGGGACTAGAACCAAAGCCTGCCCCCGCCGCCCGAAAGCCCCCCTGCGCAAGAGCATGTCGCCAAGGGTTGGTCCCCCCTGATGACCAAATCACTGGGCACCCATTGTGTTGCGCAATAGAACTTCTTACGGTCGTGAATAGACAGCAATACCTACAAAAAAAAAGTGGGTGAATATTAGGATTAATCACCTCGAAGAGAGGTTGTTAGATCAAGCGCAGGCCCGGGCGTCGTATACCCCCCCTTTTTGGGGTCGTTTGCGTAGCATATCCCAATGTATGGTTTGTAAAATCATCATTTTAGAAACAAAAATGATCCCCCAATGATTTTGTGGATTTTGACCCCTGTACCCCCCCGCACCTGGGTACCCCTTTTTGGGGAGGGGATGGGGGGGGGGTCAAAACTTCTTTGCGTATTTTGGCCGCTGTGTGTATATTGGGACCCGGGTCCCGAAGAATTTTTTTCTTGTATATGGACCCCCTACCCCATGGCGGGGGTTCCGGGTCCCAACTCCAGGTACCCCTAGTCGCCCCCCATATGGCCCCTTGCCAGTAAGGACTTGACCGTTTTCACGCTGAGTAGGCTGTTTAGTGGCATGTGAAAGTTTTTTGAAAATTCGAGTTTTCATGAAACCCTTCTGTTCCCCCGAGGACAGGTTTGGGTGATCATTTGGTGACAATACGGGTGCTTGAGCACCGATGGGGACCCACGTAGTGGCCGCTAGGCCTATGTAGCCCGTGCCATGGGCCCTCCGAAAGCCCCAAAATCACCTCGCAGAGGTTGTTAGATCAAAGCTAGGCAGGCATATATAGGGGAAAACACCACATACCCCCCCATTTTGGGCCTTTTTTGGGCCTATTCGCGTACCCTACCCCATGGGTTGGAACTATTACTTTAACCCCTTGTAAAATCATGATTTTGTCAAATATCCTATGTAAAGCATGGTTTAGCCCCTCTTTATGTGTTTTTCAGGCATGGTCGAGGTGCCTCCCCACCCCTCAGCGACCAGGGGCAGCAGGGTGCTGCAGGGCAGGGTCTGGGGCAGCAGGGTGCTGCAGCTCTCTCTGTGGTGCAGGCACAGGGGCAGCCAGAGGCTGCTGCCCTGGGTCAGGGGTGTCAGGGGGCTGCAGGGTGGCCTCGGGATGGGCAGGGCAGAGGTGCCTCCCCACCCCTCAGCGATCAGGGGCCGCAGGGTGCTGCAGGGCAGGGTGTGGGGCAGCAGGCTGTTGCACCTCTTTCTGTGGTGCAGGCACAGGGGCTGCCAGAGGCTGCTGCCCTGGGTCACGGGTGTCAGGGACAGTGCCAGGGTCAGGGACAGGGTGGTTCCGCCCCCCCCCCCCCCCCCCGGCGCGGCGCAGCACCCCCCCCCCCTCCCTCCGTGGGCGGGCACGGCGGGCGCAGGAGCGCGGCAGTGCGACACGGGGGGGGGCAGCGCGCGGGGCAGACCGTCAGGGGCGCCCCGCGCAGCGAAGGGATGCGACAGCCCGTCCGCCGCCCCGCGGGGGGGGGCTCTTGAGCCTGGGCTTCACTCGGCAAGTGCAGTCATCGGGAGGGGGGGGCACCCAACCCCCCACAGCCGCACCTGCATCTGCGGGCGCGGATGGGGGAGCGCACAGCCCCAGGTCTTGGCAGGGACGCTCCTCAGAGGATCCCACATAGGACGGAGGCCCAGGTCCTCCCGTTGCGCCGCGATACGCTGGGGGGGGGGCGGGGGGGGTAAGGGCCTAATATATCCGTATACAGCTGTATATAGATGAGCTCTCACCCGCTAACCCTCTGAACCCCTCAATCGCACTAGCGTCAGGAGTTGAAAAGGCGAATGCCTCTTTATGTGTTTTTCACCCTATTTGTGTGTGTGTGTGTGTGTGTTGGGGGGGGGTGGCTCCCAAGGGGTCTAGGGCACTACCTGCTTATGCAGTTTTCCAGCCTCGGTAGCTCAAGAATGGTTGTCCCTCTCCGCTCTCCGAGGTGCCTTCCCGAAGGCAATAGAATTTTTCGAGGTTAATGTTAACGTAATTTTTCGATCGCCGTTAATATTAACGTAATTTCGGATATTAACCTCGACCCTAGAGCCCTCTGGTATACGCATGTGAACTTTGGGTTTTTGCCATTTGCCCCGCGTTCCGGGGATCCACTGTATCATATGTTGCAGTCCCCCACTTTCCCAAGCTTAGTCTTGAGTACTCTTTGAACTTCTGGAGTTCGTAAAAAAAAAGATAACCCTTTTTTTGTTTAGGGCAACGGAGGATTTTTGCTATGGGCGGTACAAACGGGAGGCAAGCGACAAGTACACATTGACCTCCATTTTCTGGATGTCAATTTGCGTTGAGTTGGATTAGGCCTCATGCAATGACAATGCTGGAGAAAGCGTGCGAAATGAGGTAGGCAATACAGAACTGAGCCCCCTCCGCCAATTGAAGCCCTATGGGTACGGGTCTCGAAAACACCCATGATTTCACAAAAAAGGGGGGGGTGTCATCTTTCTGCCCCCGTCACAAAAAAGTGGGTTTTCAATGGGGGTCGTGGGGTCCAAGGGGGTCCCGACCGAAAATTCATCGCGGGATGCTTTTATTCGACAAAAGAATTGATGACCATTACCAACACGAACAGACACCTTCAATCTCAATGACTTGTAGATTTGAGAGTTAAAGTACCAGATTTTCGAGGTAGATGCCTTAGACAACGTAGGGGCACACAAACAAATGCGCTCAATGTCAAATGTCGCTGAAATTGCTCGTGAAAGTACATTTTTTTTTGGGCAGCACAAACCACAAACAATGCAGGGTCATGAACAAACAACTTGTAGATTGTTGGAGCCGAACAAGTTAAGCCAGCTACGAACTCACTGCCAACATTCTACCCCGGCTAGAAAGCCATGAGGGACGTGGCTGACACCGGGACAATGCACTTGAACGCGAACCCTTGGCACTCACAGCGGGTTACATATAGGCAACCGGGGAAACTAGTTGCTGAGGATTTTTGGGTTTCCACATGCCGGCTAACATGGCCCCAAAGCGGATTTGTTGGGGTTTGCCTATGATCGCACCTTGTGCGGCTCCTACAGTGTAGCGATCGATGGTACTATTGACTCATGTACAAGTTTTTCCACAAAGATGAATGTCCGTGAGCCGTGAACCGAGGTGCACCATGCCTCTTCTCCGCCACCTTTCGCCCACAGGACCTCCACCGAGGCAACCTTAGGAGCCTTGGGCAATCCGCCCGCGAGGCCCTTCAGAGGCCGGACCGGGGCGGTAAGAAGCTAGGCAACGCTTTCAAAAGGGGCAGGGGGGGGGGGGGGCAGGCGCACGCACACTTGATCGCTCCACCAGGTTGGGTAAACAAAGTACACGAATACCTCGACGGCCTGCATTTGGACCATAACCATTGGTCACGGGAGTTGTACAAATAGCCAGCTACACAATTCTTGGCTAGCACTATTGTATGGGCCCACACATCGCAAAGTGGCTACATCACCTTTGCCATCTAGGGGATCCCAAACGATGAACCCGAGACAAAATCATAAATCGCTATCTTGCTCCTGCTTTAGGGTGCTTTGGAGGGATTTGGGATCCCTGAGACAGCATCAGTGATGTAGCCGCTTTGCCCCATTGTGGGCACCCGCGACTGCCGGGGGGACGTAGCCACTTTGCCCACTTGTGGGCATTGAGATTGCAAGGACTAGGTCAGGATTTCCGATTTTGTCCCCCGCGTGGAGCTTTGGGGACCCCCCCACAACGCATGGGTGGCGTATCCATTTTGCGGGTTCGTTGGCCCATGAGAGGGCATGAGCCAAGGTGAAAAATTTGATTTTGTCACCGCTCCAAGCGCCGGTGTGGGCGGGGTGCTTGAGCCACTTTGCCCTCGTGTCAACCCCAAAGAAGGCAACGGTAGGGTTGCCATTTCGGATTTTACTCCTGCCCTATGTGTTGGGAGATGGCCACGGTGGTGTATCCCTTTTTGCTCGCATGCGGGCCCTTGAAGGGACAACACCTATTCGATATCCATTTCTGATTTTGCCCCCGCGCCGAGTGTTTGGGACCATGGACAAGGCAAGCGTGATGTAGCCACTTTGCCCACATGTGGGCCCTGACACGGCAGGGGTGTAGTAGGCATTTTTGATTTCTTCTGTTTGTTGAGCTTTGGGATTCCCTGAGGTGGCACATGTGATGTAGCCATTTCAGCCACCTTTGCACCCTCGAGAGGGCAGGGCTGAAGCAAGCATTCCTTGCGTTGTTCAAGCGCCTCGACATTGCGGACCCAAGAGACGGCTTTGTCATGTAGCCATTTTGCTCAATTGAGGGCCCCACCAAACAACATTAACAAGCAAGCGTTTTTTAATTTTGTGCTCGCATTGAGCATTGGTGACCCCATGGACATGAGGGTTGGTGTAGCCACCTTGCTGATATGGGGCTTTCCAACACAGTCTCAGCCGGGTAGCGAGCTACAATATTGGCCCTACGCCGAGTTTTGGGGACCACCGAGACGGCATGTGTAAATTAGCCATTGCTCATTTTTTCCCCTGGCCAAGTGTTCGGGACCCTCGACACGGCATGAGTAATGTAAACCCTTTGCCCACATCCGTGCCCTTGGGGCGGCATCGGCTAGGTAGCGTTTCGTAGTTTTCTCTACGCACCGAAATCTTTTTGGGACCCTCCAAGAGAGCAAGGGTGATGTAGCCACTTTGCCCACTTATGGCTCTCGGAGCAAGCAAGGGTTTGGGCGCCAGTTCTGATTCCATTGCTACGGTGTGTGTTCGGACCCGCGGAGATGGCAACGGTGATGTAGCAGGTTTGCGACTTGGGGGCCTTTGACCATGAGTCAAGTAGCCGGTTGTGATCTTGTCCTTACAGTACTTGTGTCCCTGCGGTAATTGTTGGTGAGCCCTGAGATGGCCTGGGTGAAGTGGCCATCTCTGATTTTGTCCCGGCGCCAGGCGTCAAGGACCCTCAAGAGGGCATGGTAAATCCAACGGCCGTGCCCTCTTCCGGACCCTTGAGACGGCTGAGGCTCGGTAGCGTATTCTGATTTTATCCCCCCCCCCTCATTTTGGGACTTCCAAGAGGCAAGGGTGATGTAGCTACCTTACCCATATATGGCCCCCCAAGCAAGCAGGGGTACGGTTGATCTTTAATATTCCCTTCCCGCGCACTCCGTAGGGAGCCCCCAAGATGGCAGAGTTGATGCACCCCATTTGCTCACCTTTGGGCAGAAAGTCAGAGTGCTATTTTACCCTTGCCATCCTGGGAGCACACATGTGGGCAAAATGGCTACATCATCTCTTGTGTCTCTCGTCCCCAAAGCTTGATGCAGGCTTGGTGTAGCCACTTTGCCCACATGTGGGCCCTTTGGAGTGCACGGGCTTGGTGGCATTTTATGATTTTGTCTCCATGCTCCCTTTTTGGGGCCGTCTAGTCGGCGAGGGTGATCGACCCACTTGGGCCACATGTTGGCATCCGAGAAGGTACGGGTTCGGTAGCCATTTAGGATTTTCCCCGCGTTGTGCGATGACAACCCCAAGAGGATGGGGTGATATAACCCCTTTGCCAACGTGTGGGCCCCCGAGAAAGTAGCGGCCCTGCAGCCATCTTGGATTTTGACCCTGCGCTATGCATAGGGTCATGGCGGTTGTGATGTACCCCCTTTTGGCCACATTTAGGCCCTTGAGAGGCACCACCGGTAGGTAGCGGCTCCTCATTTTGTCCTCATGTTGCGCATTTGGGACCCCCCGAGACGACAGCGGTGGTGTAGGAATTCCGCCCAACTGTGGGCCCCATAGACAACGCAGGGAGGTAGCCATTTTGGCCACATGCGGGTGCCTGAGACAGCAGGGCTGAGGTAGCCATTTCTAGTACTGTCCCCTGCCTAGAAGTTGGGGATCCCCGAGGCGGTAGGGGTGACGTAGCCACCTTTCCCACTTGTGGGCACCTGAGACAACAGGGGTGATGTAACTAGTTTGCCCACTTGTGGGCACCAAGATCGCAGGGGCTAGGTAGGGATTCCCCCCCCCCCCCCAAACCAGCATGCGTGATGTAGCCACATTGCGGGCTTCCTTGCCCCTGAGAGGGCATGGGCCTAGTTGAGTTTTTTGATTGTGTCGGCATTCTAAGGAGGAGCACCTAACGCGGCGCGCGCGGAGCGGAGACTTAGCGGTCTGGCTTGACCAAGCAGTTGCACCTTCTACCCCGAGGACCCCTTGTCTAGGGATTTCGAGCCTATTTCGTGATAATCTTGAGTTTTGCATTAAGTTGTTTCATCAAACCATCCATGCTTTGAGGTCAAGATCGCGCAAGACGAGGCCCGATACAAATGTCCTTTGTTGCTCTTTGAAGATCCCGCCTTCTAAGCTCAGCCCCAGCTTGTGTTACCCAAGGGTTATCTCTCCTTAGGGGGCATTTCGGGAGGTGTGCCAAAGGTCGCCCCTTCTGGGTAAACATCTTGGAAAAAAAGCGCGCGGCGCATATACCCCCACATGTCGCAAATCGCTTTGCTTTGTATGTCGAAATCCCTAGGGATTTCCCATGTAGTTTTTTCCAAATTGCCGGCGATAGCGGTTGCGTTTCGGAACCATTGCTGCCGAAACACGGAGGACCAATTCTGTGCCAGGAAAAAACGCCCCAGATTTATCCGGTGCCCGCTCGGGATCCTCCCTAGGGATGCTGGGCCGCGCGGCTTGCGTAATCCCCAGGGTTCTTGGGAAAAGTTACATATCTATTTGTTTTCAGCACACCCCAAAACCATTACACCCCCCACCACAGGACTTGCCCACTGTGCCCTTTCCACCACCATTCTCTTTTTCCACAGATCTTTTGTTGACTGGAGAGCCCCTTAAGTGCCGGTCGCGTCCGATGAAGGTGCCTATTTTTGCGGCACTGGAGGCATGGGGGACCATGGACATATTTGGTACCATTGATCACTTGCACGCACCCCTGTCCGCCCACACTAGCTGGCTGAGAGTGTACAATGTGCGTATTTGTGGTTGGTGCTGGCGTTGGATGTACTCCACCTTGAGTTGATTGCGTGCCCCCTTTTTTTGTGCTTGGCTTTGTGCATGTCTTGTTGTACGCACTGGTGCAAGCAAGGCATTGGGGGAAAGTATTTTGCCCAATACATGTGCACGTTCAATCCTTTGCCTCTTTTTGTGCCCCATGTTGCGTTTCAAGTTGCCAAATTTTCAATACATGTTAGGCCCGGATGGGCAGACACCGCAGGAGCTCAGGTTTGAGTACACCGGACCTGGTCCATGCGAACCCCCGGAACACCAGTCCCCATCCGCGTGGCCCCATGGGAACGGGCCATGCAAGCCCCGCAAGCCCACAACTCCTCTGACGCGCGTGAGGGTGCCCCCTGTGGCAGCACCAAGTAGTTGAAGGTTGGTGCCTCCCTTTACTACTTTTCCTTGTGCATCCCTTGTTGTTCTCTTCTTCCCCCCTCCGGTTTATCAGTTCCGCCATGTCTTGGGTTTTCGATGCCGTCCTTTCCGACTGGGTGTGTACTGCATCTGTAGCCGGTGTGGCGCTGAGCGGAGGGGCAGCGGCGATGGACCCCTACGACCATGGCAGAGGTACAACAGTGGCCGGCATTCAACTGTGCTAGTGCGAACCTTTTCCTAACCAAAAAGCAGCGGAAGGAACTGGCCAAAGAACGCCACAAAGGTAAGGCAGTGAGAGGGACGTGTGGCACGAGACGGGAAGAGGCGACCAAGATGACAGTTGTGTCAAATTGTGCCGAGGACTCAGCCGCGTCTTTTGATATCGGTCGTGTGTCACATCCGGACACGATTCGGGCACAACCAATGCGTGTCGCCAAGCTGCACAGGCGCATTGTTGTAGATGCGAGTAATTTGTCGGACGCTGACGCAGCAGCTCCGATAGTTCTTGTACTTCCTCCTCTGCTGCCATTGAGTCAAGCTTGCGTACCGACAGCGATGCTTGTACAAGTACAGCCACCCCCACCAGGAGCAGCAACAACAGAAGTAGTGAATCCCCCGTTCCCGTCGAACCGCTTGTGAAAAAGTGTCTCCGCCGTGGCACCCCAAGCAAGCCAACTATGAAGGTTGAGTGCATTGACGTGGATGATGCATCCTCAAGCGCACCCCCTGCAACCTTACTTCGCGAAAGTGACCATTACCCAACCGATTACATTAACACATTAACCGTTAACCGTTGATGACCTCTACCTCAGGAACCCACTCCCCGAGGTCCCTGGAGCGGCCGGGGTATACCCAAACCGATGACACCCACCCTGAGGCTGGGGCGGTGCAAATGTCGGACCTTGGCACCTGGGCCGCATACCCAACTGTTCGGAGGTGCCCGACACGTGCATTTTGTGCACATTCTAGGTTGTAAAGCCGGCACTGATTTGATTATTTGCTACCAAAGCATCAGCAACTAGCACACGCGGGCCATGGGGATAGAGGTAAGGCGTATCTCACAACAAAAGCCCTGAGTGCCTTTGACCATGAGCGGAAACGACCTACTTCTCTATGCTGAAGCGCTAAGGGGTTAGCCGTATCGACCCCCCCGGCTAGTTCACCATACTCCCCTATTTCACAAGGTATTTGAGCACGCCCCGACCACCACCACCGATTCTGAAATGTGCAATTTCTCACCAGTGGTACGAGACGCGGTGGTTTTGACCCAACTTTTGGGTGTTTGTACACTGCCATACCATAGTGTTCGCCTATGCGTGGGCGTCGAAACATGACCAAGTCTTATCCCCTTTCCCATGGTGTATACACCAAATTCATCGCGCTTTTTTAACAAAAGGAAAGGCGTTACCCGTGACGCACATGCTTTGGCGGTGACCTAGGGGTTTTTGGATGTTTTGGGGCGCGCCGTACATAGTGCGCTTTGCCGGCGAATTTTGCCATGGGCGCTCTAAAAATCCCTCGGGATTTATCCGATGCCCGCTCGGGAAAGCCCCAAACATGGTTGGTCTTCCTAGGCCTATCTGAGCATGGCCCTAGGCATTTTCAAAAAAATTTCCCCGGCGATTTGGAGATACGAAGCAAGGAGATTTAGCGACATGTGCCCCTAAGCATTGGTGAGCTCCGAAATAGGAGGCGTGGTGTTGCCATGTTGTCCACATGTGAATATTCTGAGAAATGAGAGGCCGGGTAGCGATTTATGTTTTTGTCACTCCGTGTTGGACTCCCGAGACGGTAGGGGTGATACCCACTTTGCCCACAATGGGGCCCTTGGGTTGGCAGGGGTTGGGCAACGTTTTATGATTTTGTATCTTTGCCTTCTTTTGGGGATACCCTAGATGGGAGGGGTGGTGGAGCAACTTTGCTGAAGTGTGGACCCCAGAGAAGGTAGCTAGCTGTTTGTTAGCTATTTCGGGTGTTGGTGCCTGTGCTATGTGTCCGGAGGTAGCAGGGGTTATGTGCCCCTTTTTGCGCGTGTGGGTCCACAAGAGGGTGTAGTTGTCTGGTACACGATTCTGATTTCATGTGTGCCCACGGACGGTTTGGGGGTGATGTAGCCATTTTGCTGGTTTGTAGGCCGCATGAGACAACATTGGCTAGATAACGTTTTGGATTGCGTCTCTGCATTGAGAGGTGGGGACCCCCTAGATGGCATTGGAGATGTAGCCACCTTGCCGGCATGGGCCATTTCGAGATGGTGTGAGGTAGGTAGTGATTGACGATTGATTTTGGCCTTGCACCCGATGTTAGGGACCCCCCAGACGGCATCACTGCAGTAGCCATGGGTCATTTTTTTCTCAGGCCAGGTTATGGGGACCCCCGAGGCTGCAAGAGTAATGTAAACCGTTTTCACACATCCGGGCGCTTGGGGCGGGCTAGGTAGCATTTTATGGTTTTCTCTATGCACCGACCTCTCGGGTCCTCCAAGATAGCAAGGGTGCTGTAGCCACTTTGCCCACGCATGGCTCCGTGAGCAAGCAAGGGTTTGGTCGCCCGTTCTGATTCAATTGCTACGCTGTGTGTTGGTACCCGCTGAATTTGCATGGGTGATTCGGGAAGTTTGCGACTTGTGGGCCTTGGAGCATGAGTCAAGTAGCCAGTTGTGATCTTGTTGCCGCATTACTTGTGTCCCTGCGGTAATTGTTGGTAAGCCCCCAGGCATGGGTGAAGTTGACACTTGTGACGACTAGTCTATGGAAGATCTTAACTCAAGTCGGCCTATACGAGTAGCGGGACGGGTGTCGGCGTTGAAGCGTCTGCCAAATCAACAAAAACATCTTGGGTGCAAGGGTGTTCGGCGCTAAGTGAGTACTTCGCCAAACAGTCGTGGCCGGTTGTTGCGGCCAGGCATTCTCAATACGCTACAAAATCCCTCCAATTTTGGCCAACGCCGGACATCACCCTCACGATGGTGCAACACACAGAAATGTAAAGTGTTGCAATAACACAACACATGACTCTTTCTGGGCCTGCACCGTCCTTCTCCTTCTTCATTGCATTCCTCTATGTTTGCCTGTCGGTCTGGACTAGGTTTTCTCGAAGCAGGAAAGCACTGGCCAGCCACCAATCACATGCCACAAAGAGAGCTAGGGACTATCGGGAACATACATCGATCGTGTCGCCGCCGCATCTTTGCCCACCACCTTGACGGTGCCCTTTAGAATGCGCCGTGGCACTGAATAGTCTCCTTGGGTGAGAAAGTGTCCGTTTTCCCAAACACGGAAGGCTGCAACACAACAAACGCTTCGGGGGAAAGTTGTTTGAATGTTTCGCCCGGACGACGGCATGCACCATGTGAACACATGGACATCGGACAAAAAACATACTGTTGTACGAGCGTGGATGGGAATCCGTCATGGTTGCTTTGACTGTTGACACGCAAGGAACAAGCATAGACCACGTGTTTATGCCCTAAAGATCCTCGTGGGATCTTCGGACACTTGATCATGCACGTACACCATCAAAATAATACAGTTCCGCAACACTTGTGAACGAGTGAGGGGTGGCAAAAGCACGAGTGCGTGGTCACACAAAGACATTGAAGGGGTGGTGGTGTTGGTGAGATTGTGAGTCGTCCAAAAAAGTGACGCAACATTTCAAAGTATTCGTCCACTGGCCCATGGCGCATTATTCCAATGCAGAAGCGAAAAGGCAACAACCAAGTGTGGATGCATATCATCCTCTTTTTTTGGGTTCAACGTTACCTCGTTCACCCATGTCCGCTATTTGCACATGCACTCGGTCGAATAGAAAGTATATGCATAGCGCATAGCAAAGCATTTCGGCAAGTCTTGCACTGACACAATGGGCGCGGGGCTTGGATGTGCGACGCAGGCGCTTCCCCTTCACCCTCCACGGCAATTTGGCCTCAAAGTGTAGCCTTCATCCTTGTTTTCCAGATTGTTCAATTTCCTTACGACTGTGCCACCTCCTCAAGTTGTGGTCTCAAACCAAGTGTCTAGTTGACTCCAGTTAGACACTTAGAACTTGCAAGGCCGCGCTACAAAAAAATGTCCACCTCAGACAAAGGCACATGCACCATAGCACCTTCAAAAAGCCATCCTTTAACACCTTATCCCGACATGAAATCCAAAGTGACCTGAAGTGTTTAAACCGGGTGTAAAATTTGACCTCAAAACCAACCGATAATTCCCCATGCTAGCAACACCTTGCAACTGTTCTCGATGAGCGGATGAAACGAGGAGTATTCACCAAAGAAGGGGTGCAATATATTCTGCTACACAAACCAACAGGACCATCAGTTCTTGGCAATTCGGTACCTAAAGTTCATCCCGTTTTTGGGGCCCAACCCAACCATATTCAGGGAATTCATTTGCCGAGAGATCGTGAGTCGTCAACGACCTTAAGGCCACGACAATTTTGCCCATAGACACTAAAGTTTGCGAATAGATGGGAGACGCCAATGAACTAATGAAAGTCACCGAAGTATGTTATCATTCGAGCCCCTGGTTTACGGATCAAGTTTTGCTTCTCCACAAAAGCACAAATGAGACCAAATGTCTCGCAAGTCAATAAACAGCCGCATGGGACTAGGCCAACCCGGAGGCGGGTCACGGTGTGACAAACATCTACCCGAACAACCAACCATCAACAGCACTAGCAGCAGCAGCAGCAAAATCATGCAGCATGCCATGAGACCGCCGGCATGCCAACACTCGCAGAAAAGATGCAATAAAACAGACACCATGGGGTCCAAAATTCGTGCCCCCCTGGTTTATCAAATCGCCCAAGAGCCGCTTTGTGGCATTTTGCGCTCCAAAGACCACCTTTTCTCTTCGCACTATCTCAGGAGCTGCAGTTATGCAAAGGCAATTTACCTCCATAACTTACATTTTCCCATGTTTTGATGACCTGTATACTATCGAATGTATTAATGCAAACCCCCATTGTACTAACAATTGTGTCACAATTTGCAATTCGTTCCCTCTCTCGACGATATCAATATTTTGTTGGATTGATACTACAATGATTTTCATCTTACCATCATCAAATTGTGTGTTTTGGTGTACTCCGCACAATCATACATCCTTGCAATGTTTCCATGCCACCTTGGCTTCACATATGCATTCTGTACGGGTACACTCGGCTGCATCGGTGCGGCTAACTCATGCACTGCACATGCCCCTCTATTTGTGTCGCAAGATCACTTGCTCATTCCATCTATAGATTTTACCAACCTAACAATGGATGGCGCAATTGATGACAAAAGGAGGAAGATCCTAAATGTTTGTGACCATGTGACCACACTCATGTATGATGTACTGCTAAAAATTAGTTATATTATTGATTAGCGCTTTGGTGTAACTCACCATTCATCATCGTTACTCATGCATGAAACATGGACCTCATGTTATTTGGGGCATTCTTTTCTTAACTTAGTCAACGATACTATGATGTTGTAAGGGACTTGAACTTGAAGATGTTGTGGACATTTCTGTGTGACAAATGTTACGGTATGTGACGCTCAGGAAGGTTTCACTTATTCAACAAAGGGGGGGGGGGGGTTGGACAGTATATTGCCGTTGCGAAAAAAAGCGCTGCATGACTAGGGGGTGGTCAGTAGGCAAGACCATTGACACTTATGAAGGTGGTTATTGTCTTGCGCATTGCATAGGCGGTATCTTACGAGATACTCATTCTTCACGGTGTCAAGCTAAGCGCCGGGGCCCAAAACAATGGCTCCCACAAGAGCGGTATTGGAGTGTATTGGATTGAAAATATTGCCAGCAGTGAACATTGAATCGCATATGATACAGGACATAGGACACAAGAGGTGGTGGATAGCAACAACCTTCATTGCACGCGCCTCAAAACTCGCCCAATATGTTGAAATTTTCGTGGTACAGACACCGCATCTCGCCCCAAAGCCATTAATCCACAAGTCTGTTGTTGAACAAAAAATCGGTCACGTTGCACCAAGTGCCCCCCGCTCAGAATGCGATGTTCATAGCATAGCGCTTGAACCACCCTGCTCATTACGCCAGAAAGGCACGATCACGCCGCCCTAGTCGTGGAGCACACAACATAGTTGTCCCCAAGGGCTGCCGGCACCACCTTTCTGTACTTTCTCCACCACCATTCTCCAACTTGTGGGTGCAGTACATAACCCATCAAGATTGGTTTGGAAACCGTGTCCACTCGGCCAGGAACGTGCCATGTAGACGCCTTCATCCGTTGATTGATTGCATGTTGTTGGACCATGGTTGCTACTTCCACACAGCAGCAATCGAGGCCGTGATGTCATTGACTTTGGTAGCCAACCGATTAAGTTGGATTTTTTGCCGTTGTTGTTCTTTTTTCAAATCAGCAAGCGCGCCACTTTTGGGCGTCACATCCATGCGTGCGCCCTAAGCTACAATTTTTGCATAGCGTGTGCTGTTTTCAGACAATGCTACCCATGTAGCACACCCATTGCGCGTGCTATGACCCCATGCTTTTCAAAAACATAAAATGTCTCAAAATCTTGCAACACCTTGCTTTTTTCTGTGCTTTGCTTGCTTAAAAGACCCCCTACCTTGGAAAAGCATTCCTTGCCTGTACAACATCGCAAGACGCGTGCATAAATAGCCCACAACTCTCCCCGTTTTTGTGTAGCAATTCCGGTGTTCGTCGCCCAGAGGTATATACCGCGCACTACTTATGTGCAGCGCACGCTATATCTCCTGTAGCGCGTGCTATGGCAACCATAGCGCGCACTCTTAATCGTTGACGATGATCTTCAACTCCCATTTGCCATTATCAATGACTGGGGACTCCTTTTTTTCTTTGGGTGCTGCCTCCGCTGCACCCTCTTGTGGTTCACCCTCTTGCGCTTGTGCTGCTTGTGGTTGGGGTGCTGCCCCCTCCTTGGGTGCCTGTTCTCCTTCCACTTCTGGGGCTGCTGCCTGTGCGGCGGTTGCTGCTTGTGGGGCTCACGCTGGTTGTTGGGCGTGTGCCTGTGGGGCTGGTGCCTCTGGGGCTGTTGCGTCCCAAGCTTCTTCTTGTGGGGCTTCCAGTCTTGGCATCTTTGGGGACGGCCTCTTTGGGGTCACCCCCAATTACCTTTGCGTCCGGTTAAGTTGCCGCCCTATTCACTTTTGCACCCTGTTATCCGTCCCCGCAATTCCCTGTGCAACCCGTTGAGTTGCCCCCGTGTCAACTTTTGCACCATGTTATGCCTCCCCCATTTTACCTATGCACCTCGTTGAGTTGCCGCCCTACTAACTTTTGCAACCCATTATGTGTCCCCCCATTTACTAGTGTACCCCGTCAAGTTGCCGCCCTATTAACTTTTGCACCCTGTTATGCGTCCCCCCAAGTACCTGTGCACACGGTTAAGTTGCCACACTATTAACTTTTGCACCCTATTATGCGTCCGCTTAATTACTTGTGCACCCGGTTAAGTTGCCCCCCAATTAACCTTTGCGCCCTATTCTCCGACCCCCCCCATTACTTGTGCGCTTGGTTAAGTTGCCACCCTATCAACTTTTGCACCCTGTTATGCGTCCCCCCAAGTACCTGTGCCCTCGGTTAAGCTGCCGCCGTATCAATTTTTGCACCCTTTTATGCGTCCCCCAATTCCCGGTGCACGCTAATGCACGGGAGGGGGGCTCCTTGCACTGCGTTGTGTTCTGCCGGATCTCCCTCCCGAGCAATTCATGCCATCACCTGCACATGTTGTGCATGCCTCCTTCAACATTATGAACTGTTGGGTAAGTTGGGTGCTTTCCCACAGACCCAGGTCCATACCTATTTTGCTTTGGCCCCATCTAACGGTTCTCCGTCTTTCCTTACATGAACACTGGTTTTTCAAGCCGTTCCCGTTAAAGAACAATGCTATGTAGTGTTTAGACACTGTTGTGAAGGTGTGTCCCACAAGACAAACAAGTGGAGGTGTTAGAGGATTGTTTAGGCACCACGACACTGTAGAAAGTTTCTCTCCGTTGTTGTGCTTTTGTGTACCTCTTGTGCGGCTCATGGGCTTGCTCAACTGCCTGCACCCGGGCTATTGTCCTAGGACGGGCACGATGTATTTGTGAGATCTAGCTGTGCCATGTGAACCTTTTGTCAAATGGGCACAACAAATGTCGCTAAAACAACAACACTAAAAAAAAGACCATGATGCACGCAACATGACACACGGATTCAAACCGGGAAAGTAGCTTTTGCAATTAACAATACAGGGGATGCGCACCAGTGGAGAGGATGAAGAGAGACAAACTACAAAATCTATTGCTCTAGAATGTTTGGGACCGATGCAAGAGGCGCAACGCCTAAACAAAACAGTGCAATATTTGATAAATGGGAGCCTCACCATCGGGAAAGTGGACTTGGCAGAGCAAAATGCCAGCTGAGACTAAAATTCAAAGAATTTGATGCAAAGATCACCCTTGTCCACAAATGCATGCAGGGCATGGTCGGCAAAACATCACGCTGTCAAGACTATAGGACATAGCCAAAGCATTTGCAGCCGAATTAGCCGGCAAGTCGTGGGGGTTTGCAAAAAAAGGGTGACATGGTGCCCAAATAGGGGAGAAATGAAGAGAAATCGTGGACAACCGAGGAAAATTGGACCGTAAATTTGCCATGTACGTTGTGCGAAGAGTACCAAAAACGCGTGATCGCCGTGCTAGAAATGCGTTGCCAAAATTGGACAAAATCGGGACAATTTTTTGGGACAAAGTTCCGAATGTTCCAAATCTCTTTTTTAGGATTTTTCCACATGCGTGCCACCTTCCCCTTAGGTCCTTTGATGAAGCTCCTAGTGGAACTAGCCAGCTGGAAAAATGGAATGCTTCCGGCAAGCCGACAATGGCCTTTTTTTTGGCTCACGTGATGCCTTGCATAGTGTGTGGAGACGAAACATTTTCATCATTAGTTGCATGGTCCATAGCCGAACGGTATTGCATGCCTGTGTGTGCAATGCCCACATCATGGGATGTGAACACCCAAACGCAAAAGCCGATAGGGTTGATGTATGTTGTATGCATGGTTTTTTTTGTGGTTCCAGTAAGGAGTGAAGCGACATTGCCAAGGGCAAGCAAAATTGTATCTAGTGATGTGCCTTGTAGACCACTTTCCGGGGATGTCAAGAAAGTGCTGTTGGACGTCCAAAAGATCTTGAATGATCCAAGGCCATGACGGAAAAGAATGACCAAATGCATCGTCAAGGCGTGAAGGAGGCCACAAAAAAGATATTCGATGCGCTAAAATGGGCCAAGGCGGCAGCAACGCGCCATGTGGAGAGACAACGACATCTTTTAACGAACAAGGTCAGTAGGGAGGAAGGGATGGGCTGGGTAGAGAGAGGTACCAAGTGGTCAAGGGCCCTTGGGTGCCGCCACCTATGGAGGGAAAAGGCATGAAGGGCCGCAAGAAAGTCCATTTGCTTGTTTTGAGGTTCTCCTTGTTGGACTTGAGTGTTTTGAATTCCTTTCATTGTGTGACCGTAGAAGGTAGGGTTAATTCCTTGCATACAAATCTTCATGGTGATGTCCAAGCACACATTAACATGGTCCCAAATGGATTTGGTGGTTGGCATGGTACTTGCATGATTTGAGCTCTAGTGCGTTCCTTGTGCTGACAATTTTTTCCGTGAAACCCCTTTCCGATGGTGGATCATTGCTATCAACGGGAATATGTTGCACGGCATGTGTTTAACCATCGGCACCCTTTTTCCTTGGAATTCATTCAACGCGCTTGAAACACGTGCATCGGATTCAAGGAAAGCATGGACCTTTTTGTCGAAAATTCGAAATAGATGTCATGTTCAATGTGACCCTCTAGCACTTCGGCTCCTGTGTTGTTCCATTCTATAAGTCCTATGGTCGCCAAACACCGATGCTTGCGCGGCATCGGAGCTGTGGAGCGCTTGGTCTCTTGAGCAGGTTGCCCCTGAAAACCTTTTTCTTTTTTTTCTCTTAAGGAGTGTTGGTTGTAGGGTTACCCTAGACTATCTCCGACCCCTTTGAGGGGTTTTTTCCACTCGCACGTTGAGGGCCCTTTTCGAACCCCTTTTTGGGGAACACCGAGAATGCAAGGGTTACGTCGCAATTCCACCCTCTTTTGGGCCCCCAACAAGGCAGGGGTGAGGCAACCACATCTCATTTTGTCCTCTTTGTTGGGGCTCCCCGAGAATGTAGCGGTTACGTAGCAATGCCGCCCTCTTTCGGGCCCGTGACAAGGCAGGGGTGAGGCGGCCACCTCTATTTTTCTCCCCTCTGTCGGGGATCCCCGAGAACACAAGGGGTACGTAGCAATTTCATCCTCTTTTGGGCCCCCGAGAAGCCAAGGCTGAGGTAGCTAGTTCAGATGTTGTCCCCTTTCTTGGGGATCCCCGAGAATGCAGGAGTTACGTAGTAATTCTGCCCTCCTTTTTGGCTCCCCGAGAGGGCAGGGGTGTGGTGCCACTTTTAATTTTGTCGTTGTGCAGCAAGAAGGACTACTGGATTGGATTGGCGCATCATGTTGCTCATGTGAGCGTCTTTTTTCCTTTGGCACATCCCGTCACCATGGCCAAAGGAGACAGTGTATGCGCCAAGTCCTATGGATTCGATCTAATGGGCCATGTGTTGAGGAGTGGTGTCCAGTGGAAGTGTTTGCTGAGCTGCGTGGCACGCATCTTAGGCCATATCGTCGGGTGCGACGGCACACCGTAGACATGGAGCATAAACACGTTGCTCTGCTTTGAAGCACTGAAAGTTTTTTCAATCCCCTTTGATGACGAGGATTTTGAACCCACCGAAGAGATGATGTAATTTTGGGCCAGACCTAGCCTGCCACGCACATAGGACCCTCAAATTTCTGAAATCGAAGAGCCGTATAGCAGGGAGGGGGGTACAAACTTAGAAGTTAAGGAGGACCTAACCTAGCCCACAACCGTTTCTAAAGCTTTGCAACAACCCAAGAAGGATCCCCCTAGTCCTTCAAGAGGGTTTTATTATAATGTGGATGCGGCGATTGCCGCATCCATACAAGATGGCACCATGCATGAGTGGGTGCTGTGTGAACTCAGGGCTGCTTGCTGTAGGTATGGTCTGTTTGTTCGGGGGAACAAGGCAAATGTGCTGGCGGGTGTTGTCAGCCATGTTGCAAACACGTAGGCATTGTGCACTGTTATCCACACGACTTTTTGAATTGGTTGATTAGAAGATTAGTGGGCGTGAATGACTTGAACCGGTTTTGTGTTTGCATGTATGTGCCGTGGACTGCAATCCTTGCACATTTGTATGCCTATGTAGCGATGGACTGCAATCCCACAATGCAACTGATCCACGTTTGTATGCTTGTGTAGGCATGGACAAGCGAGAAGAGTGGGAACACCCAGCCGGGAACAGCCTTTTTGGGGGTTGGTGTCAACACCCCATTGCATTTAGGGAAAGTCATGCTCCTCAGATGACACAATTTGGGTGTGTCTTGTTTCGTTTACTTTGGCTCTGGCGGCCTCAAGGCCATATGTGACACATGGTAACAAGTGGCCATTAAAACAAGGCCTGTTATCTTCACTCCTTGCAATGCACAACATCCATGTTTGGCTCCCGCCTAGAGCGCACGTTGTTTTTGCCTCTTTGGCGGTGTTTTCCCTCTTTGGCCCTTTCTAGTGCATGGTATGTCTTCTTTGTGGCCCTCCTAGAGACCATGGCAAGCAGGTAATCTGTTCCCATGCCCCTCTTGTTACCTTGCTTCTAACTAAAATCGATGGTACAAAATAAACAAAGATGTACGAATATGGCGTGTGAATATGAGCGTGTAGAAAAATGGGAGACAGTTTGCACCTCACTAATTGGTACCGTTGCTACCATTTATCGCAACAGCCACATGGACAACCTGCCATGTGCATATTAGGTACACTTTCTAACCTTTTGTAACACATGGCGTTGCGCACGACGTACGTCCTTGTCGGCATCGGTGTTGTGTAGAAGGCTGTTGATCTTGCGGTTCACATCATCCGTCCGCCGGCGTTTGTCCGGTGTAATGGTGGCCTTGATTTCGTTAACACATTGCCGGTACGAAGAGGCCATGATGATCAAATCTGACCCCCTGTGGGCATCGGTGTCATGTAGAAGGCAGTTGATCTTGTGTTTGACATCTTCCGTGCATTTGACGGGATCCACCCACGGGGGGGCGGCCGGGCCCGGTCCTTGTATGCAACACCCCCCACCCCCCCCCCCCCCCCCCCCGGGTTTTGAAAGATAGTGGTGCCGGGTTGGCCACCAGCAAGTGTCCTTAGAGAAAACTGTCCGGCGCCGAAGGCGCCAATTTTTTTTTCATACTATGTGTTTGTACTCAAAATGCTCAAAATTTTGTAGAGAATTCATATTTGGGCTATAGGAGGGCTGCAGGCCCTAATAGCAACCCTAGCCCTAACCCTAATCAAGACTGAATATTGGGACCGAGCTGGTGGGGGAGGGAACATCAGCTATGACTAGTGAGGGACATCAAGAATGATTTACACATTGATGGCTCTTGACAAAGTGAAATCAGCCTGCAAGTGAACCCCATCACCACAAGGCCCACTTTGAAAGCTTTTTGGACTTCTAAGGGGCCACAATGCGCCAAAATGGGCTCAAAATGGGCTCATTTCACCCGTTTGTGCACCCCAAATGGTCTAGGATGAGGTTTGGAAAAATGCGTTTTTGAGCCATTTTTGACCCATTTTTGGTCACAACACAGCCCACTGTCAAGGCATTTTGGGATTTTCGGAGGACCAAACTGGGCCGCCACAAGCTCAAAACGGTCCAAAAACACTTGTTTTAGCGTTGCACATGGTCTAGGACCATTTTTTAGAAAAGTCATCTTTTTGCCCCTACTGGACCCTGTTGACCCATTTGGGCACCCACGTGTTTGGGCTTGAGCTTGCAGCTTGCCGCAGCCTAGTGGGCCTAGGTATTGGGGTCTAGGTGTCCGTTTGGGCAATTTTGAGGGGTGGAAACCACAAAACGTGGGGGGTTGTTGGTGGAGTAGGTGCCCTCGGAATCGCATTTTGAGCCATGTAGCCAAAGATATGGCCTGTTCTTGGTTTGTGGCTGTCAGCATTTGGAGCTTCTGGGGCCTTTTTGGGCCGTTTCCGGGACATATCATGGAGTTAGAGGGCCGCAAAGAGCTCGTTGACACGGGGAAGTCAAGCCGCATGTGCAATGTAGCCGCCGTTTCCCTTCGTTTGGCCGTTTTGAATGTGTTCCAGGGCTTTTTTAGTCCAAAATTGGCTATTTTTGGCCCTAAACTACAGTTTTTGAAATTGAGGTCCGCGACTTGGGAATCCCGTTCCCGGCCGCCACCGTTGAGTTTCTGGCTCAAACTTTGTGTGATTGTACTTCACACCCATAGGTATCATCCACCAAAATTTCAGCCAAATTTGAAGCACCACGACAGAATTCTGATTTTTACCCATTTCGCGCGTGCTGCTTGCTTGCTTGCTGCTGCTGCTTGCTTGCTGCCGCTGCTGCTGCTGCTGCTAAACCTAGTAGGTCCACCCTAGACACTAAAAAGGGTTATAAAACCAAGACTGGTTCCACCAGCTCGGTGACCCCAACCCTAATCAAGACTGCATATTGGGACAGAGCCTGTGGGGGAGGGAACATCCGCTATGACCGGTGAGGGATATCAAGAATTATTCACGCATTGATGGCTCTTGACAAAGTGAAATCAGCTTGCAAGTGAACCCCATCACCACAAGGCCCACTTTCAAGCCTTTTTGGACTTCTAAGGGGCCAAAATGTCCCAAAATGGGCTCAAAATGGGCTCATTTCACCCGTTTGTGCACCCCAAATGGTCTAGGATGAGGTTTGGAAAAATGCGTTTTTGACCCATTTTTGACCCATTTTTGGTCCCAAAAGAGCCCATTTTCAAGGCATTTTGGGCTTTTCGGAGGACCAAAAAGGGCCACCACAAGCTCAAAACGGTCCAAAAACACTTGTTTTAGCGTCACACATGGTCTAGGATCATTTTTGAGAAAAGTCATCTTTTTGCCCCTACTGGACCTTGTTGACCCATTTGGGCACCCACCTGTTTGGGCTTGAGCTTGCAGCTTGCCTCAGCCCAGTGGGCCTAGGTATTGGGGTCTAGGCGTCCGTTTGGGCAATTCTGAGGGGTGGAAACCACAAAAAGTGGGGGGTTACGGGTGGAGTAGGTGCCCTTGCAGTCGCTTTTTGAGCCATGTAGCCAAAGATATGGCCTATTCTTGGTTTGTGGCTATCGGCATTTGGAGCTTCTTGGGGCCTTTTTGGGCCGCTTCTGGGACATATCATGGAGTTAGAGGGCCGCAAAGGGCTCGTTGACACGGGGAAGTCAAGCCGCATGTGCAGTCCACCCACCGTTTCCCTTCGTTTGGGCGTTTTGAATGTATTTCAGGTCTTTTTTGGCCCAAAAATTGCTGTTTTTGGCCCTAAACTGCAGTTTTTGAAATTGAGGTCCGCCACTTGCGAATCCCGTTCCCGGCCGCCACCGTTGAGTTTCTTGCTCAAACTTTGTGTGATTGTACTTCACACCCATAGGTATCATCCACCAAAATTTCACCTGAATCTGAAGCACCACGACGCAGTTCTGATTTTTAGCCATTTCGCGCGTGCTGCTGCTTGCTGCTGTTGCTGCTGCTAAACCACTAGTTGTGCCTCGTCTCAACTTTTGTTTGCGTCTCCAATGTTTAGGCAGTTTTCCTGTCTTTGTTTTTGTTAACCCATGCACGGGGTTGAGCAGCCTAATCAGAACCAACAAGAGTCAGCCGAGGAGCGGCTGGCGGCGCAAGCCAAAGAAATTCAAGAACTCAGAGAGCAACTCGCCCGGGTGGCAGTGAAGGAGGGGCCTCGCCTGCCCCCACTGAGCGTGCCAGAAGTAAACCGAGCCCTCGAGAAGCCCCAGTTGGCACAGTGGATGAGACTCATGCTGTCCAACATCAAGGCGTACGTACGCCTTAGAGCTGGTGAGGTGGGGGAGATCCCCCGACCAAGTGAATTTGGCGGCCAGGTGATGGAGGCCGCAGTCGACCCAGGAGAGCAGCTGGCGTGGAGGGTCTGGGACTGCGTGTCCCAGTCCCAGGCGGCGTATGCCCGCAGGTATGCAGGGACGCACGGGAAATCCAGCTCCGAGTCCAACCAGTACACCACGCTGGAGGAGGCATGGAAGGAGCAAGGGTCGGCGTTCACGTGGCGGAGCGTGAAATTCAGGGAGGTGGGAGGAGTACTGCAATGGCAGACGAGGCAGGGCGAGTGGATCCCTGTGGACTCGCCGCCGAGCGGAGGGTGCCAGAGGTGCGCGCAGCGGGGCTCCCCCGACGAACGCCACTGGCACTTTAGATGCCCACACTGGTCCTGACAGGACCGGCTGGAGCCCGGACCGGCCGCCCCGGGCTCCGGCATTGGAGACACGGCGGCAGAGCTGCGGGCGCTCGCCCGCCGGTGGGAGACAGCAGCCCGGTCAGACGACCCCTGCTCACCGGAGGAAAGCGCCATGCAGTCCTGGAGACCGAGAACCCGCTCACAGTACGCGTCCCGACTCCGGGCCTTGGCGGCTTACGCGGGCCGCGCGGGCCCGCCTGATACAGCCGCGGCACTGGCAGGCCTCCTGGCAGAGCGGGCCCAAGCCGGCGCTACAGCGTCGGCCGTGCGGGGTATTACCTCCGCGGTCCGGGCCGTGGAGGACCTCCAGTGACTGCCCCCAACAGTCACCACCTTGCACAAAAGGATTGCGGCGGGAGCCGCATCCTCGGGCTCTCAGCCCTATCTGTCCCCAGCAGGCTTGGTCCAGCTGGTCCAAAAGGCCAGAGACTCCAGACACGGAGCGGTGTTCAGCGCATTGGCCATCATCAGCTGGGTATGCTACCTGCGGGTGGGCGAAGCAGCTGGCATCAGGGTTACTGACCTGGCTATGCCAGGCTTTGTTCAGTTTTGGAACTCCAAGACAGGGGAGGAGGGGTATACCACCCGCCCCCTGTACAGGTATGCGGACGGCGTCCGGGCGTGGCTTCATCGCCACATGGTTTCGCTGGGCCGATCCTCAGACATGCTCGTATGGCAGTCAGGGGAAGCGGGGTTGGAGGCAGGCATGGCCGAAACCCTGGCGAGCACCGCACACTCCCGAGCCAGGTGGCACGCCCTGCGCAGGGGAGGCGCAGCAGCGACTTGGGCCCGTAAACCAGACCTCGCCTACTACAAATGGTGGGGCAGATGGCAGAGCACGGCCGTGGCGATGCAATACGGCACCAAATGGTCAGACCCGGGAGTCGTTGCCCCTACGGTGCTGCCCGCATGGTCCCGTGACCAGGGGCCTTTGCCGACTCCGGAACGCGTGGGCGTCCTGGCCCTGTGGGGATCCCCGATGTTCCCCAGTATCGCGAGCGCCCTCAACACCCCGACCAAGCGCAAGCCGAGACTTCCGCGAGGTTAGGAGCTGGAATCCACTGCGAGCGGCACGCTTGGGGGAGGAGGCGGCGGAGACCAAACCGCAACCGAGCTGGAGGAATCCCCAGGGGACGGCTCTGCTGAGGTGGGCCCGGGGCCTGACGCAGCTCCTACCCTCCCTCCACTTCCTCCTTTGGCCTCTGCCATTGAGCGCGGCGCCGTGTCTCGGGAAGGTGCGGGTCAGCTGTGCACGGTGGCGGGGCCTTTGGTTGCCGTGGGGGCGGGGGCGTGCGGGCCGGGGACGGCAGCCGGGCCCATCAATGTCGATTCCGACGTGGACACCGACGACAACAGTGAGGATCCGGAAGCGAGCCCGCTGGCGAATTCGCAGTCGGCAGCGCCAGGGGCTCCCCCGGGCGTCGACAGGCCGGAGTTTCCAGGTTCGTTGGGCGGGAGCGTAAGCCGTGGTCCTCCAGGGCGGCCGTTGGCCCTGTCAGAGGAGGACCCGCAGCGGGCTCGAAAGCTGGAGTGGCCGGCCGTGTCCACCGCACATACACGGGGCCGCGTCGCGCTAAGGTGGTCCTGGGTGGTACGCAGGCCGTGCGATCCCGAGCCCCCGCACGCCGTCAAGCTGGAAGACCTCGTTTGGCCCAGCAGATCGGAACGCCGCAGCCCAAGCGCATCAAGCTCGGGCAGGGCGGGCATGTCCGGACGCCGGAGGCGCAAGGCCCGGTGGAGGGTGCCTTCGTGGCTGCAGCTGAGCGTCTCAAGGCCAAGGCTTGGGGGCGGGCGGGCCCAGTGGCGTCGCCCCCCCCCCCTCTGTAAGGGTCCCGACAGGGGTGGGAGGGTGCAGGAACAGCCCCCCCTCTTCCTGGAGTTCATGCAGGCACTCACCCCCCATTTTCACTGGATAGCCGAGCGGGAACGTTGTGGCTTGTGGATGGTTGCGAAGAGGGTGGATTTGTGGTTCAATAGAGTATTCGATACAGCCGAGGATTTCCGATTGCAAGGGGCTTTACCCGCTCTCCTGGGCGCCTTGCGCAAGCTCCACCCGGACGCATGGGAGGCATGCCTCCATATCAACACCTCCCCCATTCCGCGGTTCATGGGGGGGGGTCGAGGATGCCATTTTGGACCGGGGATTGGGGCCGATAGGCTCCCACCAGATCCCTGACGATCTGTGGGACGATGTCGTACCGCCCTTCTACCGCGGAGGACTCCAGGATTTTGACGTCGAGCGGGAGTGGCAGGACGGGGATAGGGTGGTCCGAGGGGCAACCAGATGGGTGTCACAGCAGGTCCAGAGGATAGTGCAGGCGTTGAGGGGGGCGGGGGTCTACGAGGAGACGGCTGACCCCCCCCCCCCACGTGTTACCCCTTCGTCATCCCCAAATCCTCCGAGAAGGTATCCTTGATCTTGAGTTGCGTCAAGATCAACAAGAGTGACGGGGGCAAGCCCCCCACTTTTAGATTGGATTCCTGGGAGGATTTGGCTAGGTCCTTGTCGGCATTCCCGCCTGATGTGGACCTCTACGGCCTCCACATTGACCTCAAAAATGCGTTTTGGAGCTTTTGCTTGCCCCAGGGTGCGCGCCAGGTTTTTCGCTTCCGGCCCGCCCCCGGGGCTCCGCCTGTGGCGCTGTCGCGCCTACCGTTTGGCTGGAAATACAGCCCCTATCTGTGCCAAACGAGTTTGGCTCGCATTCTCCAGGGGGTACTGCCCCCTGAGATACTCCTTGTGCACTACCTTGATGACTTTTTGCTCGTCTTCACTGATAGGGAGGTGCTCAGGGAGGCGGGGCGTGTGGCAGTGCGTCCCCTGATCGAGGCTGGATTCCTCATAAGTCCTAAGAGTGTCCTGGACCCGGTGCCTGTGGCGTCATTCCTGGGGAAGGAGCTCGACTTGCAGGCTAGGCAGATCAGGAGCCATGAACAAGCGCTGCTCCAGTTGTGGGCGGGATGGCTGAGGCTGGCGGTTGGCGCCGGCAACGACCGGCACCTCCGAAGCTTCCTGGGTTTACTGAATTGGCATGTGCGTCCGAGGGGATTGGGTTGCCCTTTCGCGGCGGGCGCCTACTGCTGGTTGCGCTGGGGTAGGACGGTGGGGGGGGGTCAAGCAGCCGACCCAGGGCTTCCCCCTGAAGATGCTGGGCAGCCTCGCAACATTGGTGGCGGTGGCGGCCGAGCCCCGGCAGGCACCGGGCGGGGAGGCCTGGGGGCAATTGAGGGCCCTCCAGTTTGGGACTGAGGATAGGCTTTCGCGATCCTCTCTGTGGTGCGGGGGTGTCGTCATCTTTGTTGATGGAGCGCGCGATGCGGGGTGCTGGAGGGTGGGGGCGCTCGTGCCGGGGGTGGGTGTGCGTACGCATGTGACACCTCCCGCCCGCTTCGCCAGCCAGCAAACCACGGAACTGAGGGGAGTGGCGTGGGCTGTCAGATTTGCAGTCAGGACAGGAAACCGATCTGTTACGGTCTGTAGCGACAGTGAGGCGGCCATTGCTCAGGTCCTCAGACTGCGCGCGACTAGCCACCTGACCCACCACCAAACGGTCCTTCGGTCGTTGGCTAGGGTCCTGTGGGTATCAGGGATCGTGCTCCGCCTCGTGTGGGTGCCCTCGGCGCTTCAGCCGGGAGACCCTATGTCCAGGGTGACGTCAGTGTTCGGAGGCTCACAGGCCAGAGCGGAAGTCGAGGCTTGGTGCACGTGGGATGCATTGCTGGAGAATCTGGGCGAGGCTCGGGTGAGGGGGGTGGTGTGTCTCCGGAGATGCTAGCCCCCCCCCCCCCCCCAGTAGGCCAGTGGCGGCAGTGTATGCGCCCTCCATGTAGCAACCTTTTTTGCTATCCGCACCTATGACCAAGCGTCGGGGCTCGCGCGGGGCCCACAAGCGACGGGGTTCCCGTGGAGCCCGCCGACAGGGTCGCCATGGCGGACAGCGGCACCATCGTTCCGCAGACGCACAGCAGCGCCGGGCGGCGAAGTGGAGCAGCGTGCTCCGCACCCGCCTTCGCGGCAGGTTGGCGCGCCTGCCCATCCGCCGGGTGCTGCTCGGCAACGGGGTGCGCCTGTGCCCCCAGTGCCCCCTCCCTGACGACAGGGAGGGGTTTTTGGAACGGGCGGTCCGGGACGTGGCCGCACGCGTGGGAGGCACGCCGCACCGCCGCACGACCCCCGACGGCCACAGCGTCAAACCCCCAGGGCGGCATGCCTGCTGCCAGGTCTGGGAGGTAAGGCTGCCGGAGGGGGTCGCAGTGGTCTCCCTAACGGACTGGAACCAGGGAAGCAGGGTTGCTGAACCATATATATGGATCCAAGCCCGGTATGGGCTGGTGTTGCAATTTGCCCGCCTCTTCAACCCGTGAGGTCTGCTGGGTGTCGTCGTCGTCTGTGCCTGCCCACTGCAGTGGGTGTCCCTGACGGCTTGGCCGCTGGGTGCTGATTTGGTTTTGTATTTTTGGGCCGCGTCGGTCCGCGTTCCGCTGGAGCTGACGGCCGGGTGCTGGGACTGGCCGCCTTTTACCGTCAGTGAGACTCCCCGACAGTCGTGTTCGCCTGTATCTGCCCTCTGCAGAGGTTGACTCCGGCGGCGTGGCCGCTGGGTGCGCCTGTCTTGTTGTCTTTATGCTTGGTTGGCGGCACGGCCGCTCGGTGCTTTATTTATTCACCTTTTTGGCCAGCCTCACTCCGCATCCGGCTGGGACTGACGGCCGGTTGGTGCGATTTGCCCGCCTCTTTGTCCGCAGGGCACGGCGACCGTCGTGATCGCCTGTATCTGCCCGCGTGGTGGTTGTCCGGGGCCCCAAGTCCTGTGCAGTTTTCTTGTGCTCTGCTTGTGCAACCTGGTAGGTCCACCCTAGACACTAAAAAGGGTTATAAAACCAAGACTGGTTCCACCAGCTCGGTGACCCTAACCCTAGGGCTAACCCTAACCCTAGGGCTAATCAAGACTGAATATTGGGACCGAGCTGGTGGGGGAGGGAACATGCGCTATGACTGGTGAGGGACATCAAGGATGATTCACACATTGATGGCTCTTGACAAAGTGAAATCAGCTTGCAAGTGAACCCCATCACCATGGGGCCCACTTTCAAGGCTTTTTGGACTTCTGAGGGGCCAAAATGCCCCAAAATGGGTTCAAAATGGGGTCATTTCACCCGTTTGTGCACCCCAAATGTTCTAGAATGAGTTTTGGGAAAATGCTTTTTTGACCCATTTTTGACCCATTTTTTGTCCCAAAACAGCCCATTTTCAAGGCATTTTGGGATATTCGGAGGACCGAAATGGGCCACCACAAGCTCAAAACGGTCCAAAAACACTTGTTTTGGCGTCGCACATGGTCTAGGATCATTTTTGAGAAAAGTCATCTTTTTGCCCCTACTGGACCCGGTTGACCCATTTGGGCACCCACCTGTTTGGGCTTGAGCTTGCAGTTTGCTACAGCCTAGTGGGCCTAGGTATTGGGGTCTAGGTGTCCGTTTGGGCAATTCTGAGGGGTGGAAACCACAAAAAGTGGGGGGTTGCGGGTGGAGTAGGTGCCCTCGGAATCACATTTTTAGCCATGTAGCCAAAGATATGGCCTATTCTTGGTTTGTGGCTATCGGCATTTGGAGCTTCTGGGGGCCTTTTTGGGCCGTTTCCGGGACATATCATGGAGTTAGAGGGGCGCAAAGGGCTCGTTGACACGGGGAACCCTTCGTTTGGGCGTTTTGACTGCGTTCTAGGGCTTTTTTGGCCCAAAAACGGCTGCTTTTGGCCCTAAACTGCAGTTTTCAAAACTAAGGTCCGCCACTTGCGGATCCTTTTCCCGGCCACCACCGTCGAGTTTCTTGCTAAAACTTTGTGTGATTGTACTTCACACCCATAGGTATCATCCACCAAAATTTCACTTGAATCCAAAACACCACGACGGAGTTCTGATTTTTCCCCATTTCGCGCGTGCTGCTTGCTTGCTGCTTGCTTGCTTGCTGCCTGCTTGCTGCTACACCTGGTAGGTCCACCCTAGACACTAAAAAGGGTTATAAAACCAAGACTGGTTCCACCAGCTCGGTGACCTTAACCCTAATCAAGACTGAATTTTGGGACCGAGCTGGTGGGGGAGGGAACATCAGCTATGATAGGAGAGGGACATCAAGAATGATTCACACATTGATGGCTCTTGACATAGTGAAATCAGCTTGCAAGTGAACCCCATCACCACGGGGCCCACTTTCAAGGCTTTCTGGACTTCTGAGGGGCCAAAATGCCCCAAATGGGTTCAAAGTGGGCTCATTTCACCCGTTTGTGCACCCCAAATGGTCCAGGATGATTTTTGGAAAAATGCGTTTTCGACCCATTTTTGACCCATTTTTGGTAAAAAAAAATCCCATTTTCAAGGCATTTTGGGATTTTCAGAGGACCACAATGGGCCACCACAAGCTCAAAACGGTCCAAAAACACTTGTTTTGGCGTCGCACATGGTCTAGGATCATTTTTGAGAAAAGTCATCTTTTTGCCCCTACTGGACCTTGTTGACCCATTTGGGCACCCACCTGTTTGGGCTTGAGCTTGCAGCTTGCCGCAGCCTAGTGGGCCAAGGTATTGGGGTCTAGGCGTCCGTTTGGGCAATTTTGAGGGGTGGAAACCACAAAAAGTGTGGGGTTGTGGGTGGAGTAGGTGCCCTTGCAGTCGCTTTTTGAGCCATGTAGCCAAAGATATGGCCTATTCTTGGTTTGTGGCTGTTGGCATTTGGAGCTTCTTGGGGCCTTTTTGGGCCGTTTCCGGGACATATCATGGAGTTAGAGGGTCGCAAAGAGCTTGTTGACACGGGGAAGTCAAGCCGCACATGGAGTGTATCCACCGTTTTCCTTCGTTTGGCCGTTTTGAATGTGTTCAAGGGCTTTTTTGGCCCAAAAATGGCTGTTTTTGGCCCTAAACTACAGTTTTTGAAACTGAGGTCCGCCACTTCCAAAACCCGTTCCCGGCCGCCACCGTTGAGTTTCTTGCTCAAACTTTGTGTGATTATACTTCACACCCATAGGTATCATCCACCAAAATTTCACCCGAATCCGAAGCACCACGGCGGAGTTCTGATTTTTCCCCATTTCGCGCGTGCTGCTTGCTTGCTGCTTGCTTGCTTGCTTGCTGCTGCTGCTAAACCTGGTAGGTCCACCCTAGACACTAAAAAGGGTTATAAAACCAAGACTGGTTCCATCAGCTCGGTGACCCTAACCCTAATCAAGACTGAATATTGGGACTGAGCTGGTGGGGGAGGGGGAACATCAGCTATGACTGGTGAGGGACATCAAGAATGATTCACATATTGATGGCTCTTGACAAAGTGAAATCAGCTTGCAAGTGAACCCCATCACAAGGCTTTCCGGACTTCTGAGGGGCCAAAATGCCCCAAAATGCCCTCAAAATGGGCTCATTTCACCCGTTTGTGCACCCCAAATGGTCTAGGATGAGGTTTGGAAAAATGCGTTTTTGACCCATTTTTGACCCATTTTTGGTCCCAAAACAGCCCATTTTCAAGGCATTGTGGGATTTTCCGAGGACCAAAATGGGCGACCACAAGCTCAAAACGGTCCAAAAACACTTGTTTTAGCGTCACACATGGTCTAGGATCATTTTTGAGAAAAGTCATCTTTTTGCCCCTGTTGACCCATTTGGGCACCCACCTGTTTGGGCTTGAGCTTGCAGCTTGCCGCAGCCTAGTAGGCCTAGGTATTAGGGGCTAGGCGTCCGTTTGGGCAATTCTGAGGGGTGGAAACCACAAAAAGTGGGGGTTGCATGTGGAGTAGGTGCCCTCGGAATCGCATTTTGAGCCATGTAGCCAAAGATATGGCCTATTCTTGGTTTGTGGCTTTTGGCATTT
Organism: Eutreptiella sp. 'Long Island Sound 2002'; assembly: GCA_964036045.1. Taxonomy (NCBI): domain Eukaryota; phylum Euglenozoa; class Euglenophyceae; order Eutreptiales; family Eutreptiaceae; genus Eutreptiella; species Eutreptiella sp. 'Long Island Sound 2002'. The sequence continues at coordinate 10,908,091 of OZ038398.1, read as the reverse complement.
GGAGCTTCTGGGGGCCTTTTTGGGCCGTTTCCGGGACATATCATGGAGTTAGAGGGTCGCAAAGAGCTTGTTGACACGGGGAAGTCAAGCCGCATGTGGAGTGTACGCACCGTTTCCCTTCGTTTGGCCATTTTTAATGTATTCCACGTCTTTTTTGGCCCAAAAATGGTTGTTTTTGGCCCTAAATTGCAGTTTTTGAAACCGCGGTCCGCCACTTGCGAATCCTGTTCCCGGCCGCCATCGTTGACTTTTTTTCTCAAACTTTGTGTGATTGTACTTCACACCCATAGGTATCATCCACCAAAATTTCAACCAAATCCAAAGCACCACGACGGAATTCTGATTTTTCCCCATTTCGCGCGTGCTGCTTGCTTGCTTGCTTGCTGCTTGCTTGCTTGCTTGCTGCTGCTGCTAAACCTGGTAGGTCCACCCTAGACACTAAAAAGGGTTATAAAACCAAGACTGGTTCCACCAGCTCGGTGACCCTAACCCTAACCCGCCTCAGCTCATCCGACGCCCCCCTGACCCCCGGCCAGACCCCCCCCCCGGACCCCCGGCAGGACCCCCCCCAGACCCCCGGTAGGACCCCCTGACCCCCAGCCGGACCCCCCCCCAACCCCCTGCCGGACCCCCCCCCCGACCCCCGGCCGGACCCCCCCCAACTCTGCCCCCCCCCCCCCTCCCCCCCCCCGAGTTTTGACAAATAGCTGGGGGGTATGTCGCATCAGCACCGGTTGTAGTCGCCCCCCCATGTGTCCACCGGGATCCTCCTGGTGTAATGGTGGATTTCCTTAACACGTTGCCTATGAGAGAGGCCATGATAATCAAAACGGAGGAACGCAGTGCTTTGCCCCCACTGTCATCGCATGTACAACATCAAATTTGGCTACTGCATCTGTTCTCCCCTCTCAGAGGCCACCCCGCGCCCCTTCTTTCGGGATCGCTGAGACAATACTGTGATGTAGGCAATCTGCCCGCATGTGGCCTCCTTGACGGAATCTGTCGAAAAGCCATTTCGGTTATGGTCGCTGCACGAATTGTTGCCTCTTGGAAATGGGCAGCAAAGTGCCGGATTGATGGCCCCAAAGGCCTCATAAGGAACATTTGCCTGATGCCGCACACAATGAAAAAATGGTTTTTCACCCCATGTGACCGAACGCAAAATATTGGGACTTTTTAGGAGACCGCAATAATCTATGAAAGAGTTATTTCAGCAAAGATCATACCATCAGTGAGCAATCATTTGTCAGGGATGGCTTGTACCCTAGTGGTTAAGCGGTGCCTTTGTGATTGAAAGGTGCCTGGGCCCGCAACAACCCAAGCAGGGCTAGGGACATGAAGCAACCTATTTGGGCCCCTTTTGTTGGCTCTACTATGCTTTGATTTTATTCAGTCTCCTAGGGACCCTTGGGATTGCAAGGGTGACACAGCAATTCCGCCTACTTTTGGGCCCTCGAGAACAAGTAAATCATGCGTTGTCTATCCGGGGCCTTTGCGCAAATAGCAAGGCAACGCCTTTTAGTAACATCTCTGGCAATTTTTAGATCGCCACCGATCTGTAGTTTTGCTCTGTGTGCTATGTGTGGCGTGCATGGTGCCGTGTCATGTATCATTGTAAGCAGTTGTTTTTTACTTAGTTCTCTTTCATGATATTCCGAGGATGCTGTGTCTTGATGCTTAGCGTGTGCTTCGCAAAAAGCGACAACTCCTCCTCCTCCACCACCACCACATCCTCCTATCACAAAGGATGCCTCCTATGGAAGCAGTGGGCATGCTGGCCACGGAATGTGTGACAGAGTATGGACAGTGTGGGACATGGTTGCAATCCCCCTCATGGAGTATGTGGGCGGAGGTATAGCTCAATTATGCATGTTTCGGACAATGATATTGGATGGCTTGAATGGATGCAACCTTTTTGTGTTCTCTTTGTGCAACATGTGATCCATCTAAGCTTACTCAGTGGGAAGTACAAAGCAGCTGATACGCTTGGTGCACCGGAATCCTCTTCGTTTTTTTAGGCGCGAAAGGGAAATTTCAATTGTACATGGCGACCAGTCAAATGCTCATATTGGTCACTCAAATTTACCAATTATTTCATGTGCCACATCTGGGCGACCTGGAGATGATTCAAGTGGGACCCTCAGTAGAAGTGCTTGTATTTATGTTCATTTTGTTCTGAGTTTACCGGGGTGGACCGGGTTTCACACCCTATATACCGTGTACCCTGTGTACCCACAGGGAACGTTTTTTCATTGGCAAGTTGCCAACATAGCAAACTTACTGGCAGGCCGACGGCCTTTCAAATAGCTACCAGGTAACAAACAACATGAAAAGGCAAAATTCTATTGCCTTTGGCAAGGCACCGGAGACACGGAGAGCCCTTCATGGGTCGCCATGGGTGCTTGGGTACCCATATTGGGACCAAATGATCACCCAAACCCATCACAGTGGCCACAGAAGGTTTCCGGTGGAAAAAAGACATCATCCAAAATTTTCAAGTGCCGCTAAATGGCCTAAACAATGGCAGTTTTCGGGGGTTTGCGTGGTCCTTGACATTGTGGGAATAGAAATTGCATAGTCCTAGAAATACTCGTAGGCCTCGGATGTTGGTAGGTTTCTCTCACCTTTCGACTGCCATCAACTCGCGTGGGGCAGGTTTGCGGGTACAGGGTGGAATGCCGGAGCCCCATAGTTGGTATTTACACCTTTTGGAGCTAAAACCAACCATTCCGCGCAAACTTGTTTTATAGGTCGAGCTGCAAAGCATATTGCCCCTATCGACCATCTCAGTTGCAGAATACAAAATGATGGATACACAAATCGTGCAGTGGACGCCAACGGCCGCCGTTTTGGCGCGATATTTGACCTTTGCACCAACCAACAGTGGCCGAAATAGCTTGATAAGCCTACTAACAAGTCCTCTATACCCCCTTTGCAGTGCAGCTTCAGATGGGGCACTATCACCAAGAAAGCCATCAAGCAAGTCTTGCCTACTTGGCATGGCATCCAATTGGTTTGGGTCATCAAAGTCATTCATGGCCTCACTCATCTTATCATTACACCCACTGGGACAATAGAAGTCTACGCTGCCGAGCATGCCCCAGTCCCACTGTAAGGGAGGTGTTGCCTTGAACGCATTGTCAAATACTCCATAGGATTTGCAGTCGTTGCTGTGCGGTTGGGTGCGAACCGTTATTTGGATGGACACAAAGCCATCTTGCCCCATACACCTTCTTTCGTACTCATGGAGCATATTGCGGCGCCACCCAAACACTTTTGTATTGCGAAGGATAACAATCCTAGACCACAATCCCAGGGACAATTTGATAGGGATGAAACACAAGCATGCATGGTCTACATTGGAGGTACGGAAGTGCCCATTCTAACGAGACCCATGGAATATGTTAAAACATATGCTGCTCAAAATAGTTCGCAATGAAAATTTCGAGACACCGGACAACATAAAGTGTTGTTTGGGGTCTTGCCGGGGTACTCTTCACAGTGACCAAGACCACTTGGTGAAACAAGATCATAATTTTCCCGGATCCACATACCTTACTATTGCAGGCGGGGGGGGGGGGGGGCACCTTGGGATTCGGAAACCAACTCTGGGGACAAATGCGGTTCCCGTACATTGGTTGGGAGGGAGGACTCATTTTCCTTGAAGAAGGGGCCCCATTATTTATTGCTTAATATATACACGTGGAGGGATCAACATGGTGATCCCACATGCACAACTCCTGGAAAAGGGTTGGGGATCTCAGCGCGTACATACATCTTGGGGTACCTTAGCGACCTACAAACCTCTTCTTTCATCGGATTAGTACACTTCTTTCGCCGGGTCCGGATAAAATCGTTTTTTACCGATTTTCTAGCATGTTACTTCCAACGAGTTGCCAAGCTTTCCGTTAAGTTGAGTCTAGCCCAATACGGCGAAGGATGTTTGTAGACCGGGATGTGGCTGACGTATGGTTCTATTGAAGAGTGCCTACCCATTTAATGTAGTTCATGACCTCAATCTAGAGTTACGTCCTTCTACCAGCATGTACTCCATCTTCGCATCCCTATCACACATCCATTGTAGCATCGCACAGTCGTTTTATGTGTTGTTGCTATTGTTTGAGGACGTCGCCGACTGCAACAGTCATCAAAGTAAAGCTGGGCGCCAATTTTCATATGTGTTTTACTTGCCGGGTTTAGTGAGGATGATTCAAATCATAATTTTCCGGCATGCAATACGACATTTTTGTTGATTAACATTTTTTTAAACCATTTACTGCCCAAGTTTTGCAGAATCTTGTTTTGGTATTGATTTCTCGCAACATATCATTTCCAAGTTCGCACGATGAATACTTCAGTCAGATCCGGCCAAAGTATGGTATGTAAGGTATTTGACTATTTGCCCATTCCAATCAACACAACGGAACGTTTAAAATGCTAAAACCTCATTGTGTTCTTAATCACGCCTCCATCTCTTTTCTTGAATACGTTAAAAAAGCCGAGGTGCAGAGCTTTACGAAAGAAAGTCTGTTTTCTAGCGTTATCTAAACGACTTGGAAAAACCAAGACTTCCGAGATTCTCAAATGTTGTGGCGAAAACGTATGCAACCGAAGGCCACCTTGGTGTCTTCTACCCTTAGTAAGTGCCCGGCAAGTGCCAAGTCGCAAAAGGTTTCTTTTGAGAGCATGATCTGACGGATCTTCGCGATTTGCGGGTCTGCTACAATCTTAGGATTTTGTGCCGAGCTTAGAGCAAAGTAGAGCTAATTGATGGCTTGGGACACGTTAGAAGCGTCCTTTGAGCGTTGGAAGCGCAAAAGGTTCTTTGTGGAGGCCGTGATGCGCTGGATTGCTCGACGCGCTGATTCCAAGCATCCTATTTTCAATTTTTGTTTGGCCGATTTTAGGGTCTGGGTCACCTCCGAGGCCCGGGGGTCAGTCTCGGTAGGATGTTGGGGGTCCCGTCAATTGAGCCTTTTTTCGGGGGGGGGGTCCAGCCGAAGGGCTCTATCGACCCCCCCCCCCCCCGGAAGTGAAAGCCCGCCCGCCCCTGCGCCTGTTCGGGTACCCGGACCCACCCGCCTAACCCCCCCCGCGGCCATTTTTCGGGTGGTTCTCGGACGTGTCCTGGAGTCGATGGCCACCAAAGGGGCTTTGGCATGTGCACACCAAGCCCGTCACGGCGCAGGTCATCCGTTTTCTTTGGTTTGGCCGGTTTCAGCAGGTTTCAAAACCGATTTGGGCCCAAGAAGCGCAGATTTGGGAGGGCATGCCGTGGGCCGCCACTGGTGAGCCGGGGGCTCAGACTCTTGATTTGGGAGGGGTGTGTGTCAAATGCAAAAGATGGATCGAGTAGAGTAGAGCCCGAAGTGTTCGGGGGGGAGGTATTGGCAAGACTGTTGTGGTCGTTGTTGGGTAGATTTAAGGGGAGAGGGGTGCAAGATTCGACGATGCGGCATGATTCAGAGTTTTAGGGCAACAAGAGGCGCAACTTTGGCCGCGGGCCTAGGACACCTTAGTAGCGTACGTAGACCTTTAACAACACGAAAAGTGTCGTTTGGTGCCTTGATGTGGCGGATCCGCATGAGGTGAGGATCCGTCGAAATGGAGTGTTTTTTTGCCCAATTGGCTGCAACCAATCGCTATCCCTTTACCATGGACACCTAGGTGGTGTCTGCTGACTTCTAAAAATGCCACTAGGGCGGCGGTGACCTTTTCCACTTTGTAGAGCGCGTGGGTCTGGCCCTCCATCAAGTTCTGTGTCTCCTCAAGCGGGATTGGGTAGACCGGAATTCGTTTCTCCATGCTTGGGTTTCTTCCAGAATCTTCTTCCACGCCAAAGTAGGTCTAGCCACATGTAGGATCCTCTTCATCCCCATCTCTTCGGTAGCCTTTAGGAGTTTGTCCTCCAACCGTCGCATCATGGTGTGGCATTTTTAATCCCTCACTTGTCCACAGAGCCACAAATCTTATTCGATGAATCCTGCAGCCTCAGTCGGGGGGACTGTCTATGGTGAAAACAGGTGACAATGTACGAGGAAAGGTAACTTTGAGGGCTACCAAGTTGCAAGACAAAGGGGCACAAACATTCGAAGTCGGGAAATTTGGGGTGATAAGAAACCTCTTCCGCTCAGGACTGTCTTCCTCACCCTAGGCTTGGGGTTAAAGCGAGTCTTGGTGATTGCCTTACGATCTAGGAGATCATAAGTAGGCGCGGATGCCTCCTCTTCGCAAGTCGGGGCTTGTGGTTCCACGGGAACTAGCACTTGTTCGGGCTCCATGGGTTTGCTGACAAAGGTGCGTGCTTCTCTTGCCCCCAGGAAAACCGGTAGGTGCAATCTACGTGGAAAGCTTGGGCCGTTGTGTACTAGGAGACCACCTTCACACTGGATAGGCGCAGGCCGATTGTCAATCGTAGGGGTCTTTTCTTCCATGTCGGTGTGTATTGAGACAAGGGCACCAAGTTCCACTTGTTGTAGCACGGCCACAGCCGCATACTTGCTTGCATTGGTATCCATGTGAAAAGTCTTAGAATTGTCAATAATCTATCGTAGTACCACGGGAAGGAGCGCCTTCTTGAGGTCACCAAAACTTTTATTTGCTTCTGGGCCTTATCGAACTGGTATTCGACATGTGAGGGTCTGATCTTTGGATCTTCTCTTAAGGCAATCCATGAGTAGGCTCAGGTGGTGAGCTTGCTTGTTGGTCGTTGACCGCCATGTTGTTGCAAACATCCGCTTACTGGTGCCATAGAATTCATGTTGTCCTCCACGTCCATAGGTTCCATAGACACTAGTGGCCCAACTAGCGTGTTCTCGGACGCGTAGGTCACTTAGGGTAGCGTAGCGTGGCGTGAAGGTTTGGACTTGGTGTCCAACAAGTCCAGCTTGTCCTCTTCTGATGTCGTTTTCAGTCATAGAGCACTCACCCCTCCCCAACTCTTGATCAAGGTACTGCAAGTAATCCAATCGACCCCGGTGCGTCAGGCTACCATTTTTGTTGCTTGCCCCGATGATGGCGGAGCATTCCTTCTCGTGGGTGCTCGAGTTGATTTGCGACCTAGTGAGCTTGCCGCTCCAGGCGATATGACATATGTTGCCCAAAGCCTCATTTGCTCAAGGCGAGATTCGTTTTGCCGTAGTTGACGGTCACCAATTTTGTCAACAACGAACTCAAACATCTCCAATGCATGCCTATCCAAATTTATAAGAAATACTTCTTGTTTGAGCCAAATTGATGCCACTTGCCTCTTAATTGCAACCCTTCTTGAAAAATAGCACAAATGAGTGAAAGGCTTAAAGAAGCAAACCACAAATCCCTATAATGCCCCATACAACATGAGGGGGCTGCTCAGGTACGACGTATGGTGACATCAAATTGCTACCGCCCAAAGGCACCTTTGCCTAGGTTTGTAAGCAAGGGGAAGGGCGTCAAGCTGCACTAACACCAAATCACAAATGCATTGGATTTATTAAATCAGTACGGTAGACCAAAAGCAGCAAAAGAATTAAAAAAGCGCTATTGTATGGGGCAAAATGATGGTGGCGGGTTGCATTACTCCGATTTGTGTTTTACATCATACACAGGGTATACAGAGTACACAGGGTACATACACTCTATACCAACAAGTACTAAACTTGTGTCAAGACGTGAACGAAGAAGTCCCTAAATACCATCACGATTGCCTACAGCTGGAGGGAAAGCACTTGGAAGAAGTGCATCCAATCGAAGGACATGTCATGAGGTTGGAAGGGTCATTAGAAGCATTGCAGGAGTCAAAGGAAGTCAAGGGCTGTGGTGGAAGAGCCCTCCCTGTGACCCGAGGAGAAAAGGAGACATGGGACGGAACCATGCAAGCAAGCCGGCAAAAGAATGGGTAAAGTAATGACAAGAAGAGTGGATGTGTGACTTTTTTTGTGTCTGACTACCGCCCTTGAGGTGTAGTCTTGTGTGCAAACCTCTACCTTACCGTTCTAGACCTTAGACAACCCCAACCCTCACCTCAACTACTAATTCACTACAACTTCACCTTCCGTGCTGCATGCCACCGAGTTGCAACAGTCACTTGTGATCCGAACCCCTGCACTCATCCATGATGTATCGTCCTCATTTGGGAACATGAGTCATGAGCCGGCATTGGTTGTGTGCCACTTTCTGGAGGTGGCAACCTAGAAAGAGACATACCCAGAGAGGTCTGTGGCTGTGGTGACCACACACCATACCCAAATGGTGTGGCCCCGGCATTGCTTGTTCGATGTGGGCAAGCAACTACAATGTGGTGGTTATCCGCTGCACCAAGTGGTTGCCACCCTTGATCCGTTCCAAGGGCTACAAGCCCAAGTCATCTTCGCTTCATTGGTTTCTGAGGTTCTAGGCATCATGACTTATGTCTGTACGGCGAACACAGTGACCATCAGGGCACAATTTGAGCTCCACCTATTTGGCCGCTCCACCCAATGGCGTGCCCGACCCACCCTTGAGGCATGGATCAAGACACGCAGTGCTGTCCAAAAGGAAGCTGGCTCAGCTACCAGCATGGAAACCCTCCCGTTGGCGGGGGGATTTCGGGAGGTTGGAACCTGTCCTGATGTGGTACAATGGACAATATTGTGGTGGGAGGGGGCACAAGTGGGGCACTAGCTATGGAAGCCTTGGAAGAAGTCGAGCAATGCAAGTGACCCCTATGGGTATGCTCCTCCCATGATTGTTGTCCCCAAGCACTTGGGGGTTACCCTCCTAGATTTCACGAATGGGCATTGCCCTATGTGATCTTGGAGCATCACCGAGAAGACATGAATGTTGGGAACTCCAGTGCATTGGTAAGGGTGGGCCACACACGTGACCTGCCACATTGGGAGGGCAAACCAGTGCAGCACCTTGTGCACAAACCCGTGCTAACCAAACAAAAGTTTATGCACCAATACAAGGTAGGCATGTATCGAACCGTTGACCTCAATGCTTGGAAGGATGCATACCACTGTTTGGATCAATGTAGGTTTGTGAAGAAGGCCTTGTGCACCCTTCTTGAGGCCTAGTGGGACAGACACTCATGATCCCGATTGGGCGCAATGTAGTGAGACTATTCATGCAAAGGAAGCATTACCCACGGAAAGGGAGGTTCTACCCAGCCCTATTCTTTATGACCTACCATCTTAGGAGCCTACAAATGAAGAGGAGTCGGATCTTGGGCAAGAAGTGGGTGCTCTGGCGGCCCCTCACCCCCCGTTTCACCATGGAGTTTGAAGGACGATCTTGAGCTTGTGTAGTTGCTCTAGGACCCCCTATACGTCGTTTTAGTGCCGGGTGAACATCTCCTTGTCATTCTCACCACGGGATCGACGTGAAATTACACAATTTAGGCTGCAAGTTAAGCGGAAGTCAGCCTCCCGTATGCCTTTGTGCCTCTCCTATGTCGATTCCTATCCGTGGGTGGTGGTGGGGGGGCATTCCTACATGGAGGTAAAGCGTAAAGCACCTTTGGCATGCGGAATAGGCGAACTTAGTCAACAACACAGATATGGCGAAAAACATGTTACGATGTTGTTGACACGATGTTTGTGCATTTCTTTCGTCAAAGTGAAGGTATTGGCACGTACAATTTGCCCAGCGAGGGCCCTCCCGGGGTTAATTGTACTGCTAAGCATGTATGGGTTACCGGGTTGCAGGAAATTAATTGTTCAAGCCGCTATCGGACTACTAAATGGATCTACAAGTAATCCTTTCAGGTCAACAAATATAGCACCTGCAGTTGTGCCCCGGGCCTTTGGGGAAGGGTGAGGTGAGAGAAACGGAATCTGTGGCTGCGGCTATCGTGCGGGGTTTTGTTACTCCCCCCCATTCTCTATCTCTCTATGCACAGCGCTCTAGCAATGCCCTCACAACGCATGTGTCTTGCTATGAATGTTTCAGCTCACTTTTACCTGCTTCTGCACTTCTTGTGCACATTGCGAAACCCCGTGCGATTGGCTACATCTAGTGTTGGTTGGCCGGCTTCACATGGATGTCGCGCCCATACGTGGTGATGTTGTAGTTCCTCAGTTTTGTACATGTGGAGATGTTACCTTTTGGATGTACGAAAAGAGATGGCTGTTATGTGGGCGGGTAAGTGTCACTTATTTCATTTTCCTTGAGACACACAAGGAGATTTTGCTTTCCTTGTTAGTGTTGATGTTGGTCATGTGGGCCAACGGACAAATCCAAATCGTGATGACAAAAGTTGCCTCCTATGGAAGCGATGGGCATCCTATCCACGTAATGTGTGACAAAATATGGAAAGTGTGGGACGTGGTTACACTCCCCCTAAGGTCATTGACTACGTGGCTGGAGGTATAGCTCAACTACGACCCATACATACAAAGCTTTATCTCTTTAACCCCAAATTGTGGGAATTGCTTGAGGTATTCACTCTGAGCGACTCTGTAGCGCCACTTCCGTGGGAGGGGAGGGGCTCGCCACGTCGGCTGGGTGCACTTGGCAAGGCAATGCATTGCCCTACTAAGTCTAAGGGTCATGTTGGTGCAGCGGATGGAGACGAGTACATCCATGGATATGTCCTCCCATGTGCCTCTGATGGTTGTGCCGTCACCCTATCTTTGATCTTTCTAGTTCGCAATGCCTTGATCTTCGCGATCCTGATCTGTTTCTTAACGACCATGTCCTGATTTTAGTTACTTTTCATCTCTGCGCTCATAGCACTTATGCACAAATGTGGTGTTAGGCTTGGGTAAAAAGCCAAATGGGTAATTGATGACTTTTATGGCACGTTTGCAGGCACATGTTTCGGACAGTGATAATGGACGGGGTGAATGGATGCAACCTTTTTGTGGTGTCTTCCTGCAACACTTGAATCATCTAAGCTAACTGAGTGGAAGAGATGGGTGAAACAGCTGATGCGCTTAACGCACCGGAATCGGCTTCTTTTTTTCGGATGCGCGAAACGGACATTTCAATTCCCCATGGCGACTCGTCAGATGTCATGTTAGTCATTCAAATATAGCAATTACCCCAGGTGTCACGTCCAGGCGACCTGGCGATGATTCAAGTGGACCCTCAACAGAAGTACTATGCGTATTCCTATGCCTATGAATGAGACTTTATGGGAATGTGCTCGATAGCACATGAAAAATCAACTCGCCATAATGGGAACCGTGGTATGTGGTTCGGCTTCTACCGGCGGCGTTTCTTTTTTCCTTAGATGCGACATCGTGTGGCACATGCTTAGTTGTGATTTGCAATTTGGGTCCTTCTTGGGGCACTAATGATTGCTTTGTATGTCAGGCAGAAGGCGACCATCATGTTGCTAAATCGTGGCGTCCGATTAGCATGGCTGTTTGGCTTTTTCGCCCTCTTTTTAGGTGGATTGGAATGTATGTTACAAAAGTCATGTCGTCGTTTATTGATTTATTTTCAAGTTGGCGGCAAGAATGGGACTTGCTCAAAGCGAGCAGGGCCCAGCTGCGAGGGACATGGGTGCATCAACAGAAGCAGAAGGCGGTCCCAAGAAAGCCAACAAATTGGAACCCAGCTCAATGCAAAGGGTGACCCAGGGGGGTCCTTAAGGGACGAGATTTTTTTTTGTTAAGGACCGCCCTTAAGGACCGCCCCCAGAGGCCTTTTTGCCCTGGCCCACCGTGGGCCATGTCTATCCCCCCTTATTGGGGATCGCCGAGAAAGTAGGAGTTACGTAGCAATTCCGCCCTCTTTTGGGCGCCACTTCTGATTCTGCCCCCCGCTTTGAAGCGGTGGGGACCCCCCAAGCGGTAGGGGTTATGTAGCCACCTTGCCCACAGGTGGGCCACTTCTGATTTTGCCCCCCGCCCTGAAGCGGTGGGGATCCCCGAAGGGCAGAGGTTATGTAGCCACCTTGCCCACAAGTGGGCCAATTCTGTTTTTGACCCCCGCTCTGAAGCGGTCGGGATCCCCGAGGAGGTAGGGGTTATGTAGCCCCCTTGCCCACAATTGGGCCACTTCTGATTTTGCCCCTCGCTCTGAAGCGGAGGGGATCCCCCAGGTGACAGGTGTTATGTAGCCACCTTGCCCACAAGTGGGCCACTTCTGATTTTGCCCCCCGCTTTGAAGCGGTGGACATCCCTGAGGCGGCAAGGGTTATGTAGCCACCTTGCCCACAAGTGGGCTACTTCTGATTTTGCCCCCCGCTTTGAAGCAGAGGGAACCCCCGAGGCGGCAGGGGTTATGTAGCCACCTTGCCCACTTGTCGGTCACTTCTGATTTTGCCCCCCGCTCTGAAGTGGAGGGGATCCCCCAGGCGGCAGGGGTTATGTAGCCACCTTGCCCACAAGTGGGCCACTTGTGATTTCTTCTCCCGCTTTGAAGCAGTGGGGGCCCCGAAGCGGCAGGGGTTATGTAGCCACCTTGCCCACAAGTGGGCCACTTCTGATTTTGCCCCCCGGCTGTAAAGCGGTGGGGATCCCCTAGGCGGTAGGGGTTGTGTAGCCACCTTGCCCACAAGTGGGCAACTTCTGTTTTTGCCCCTCGCTCTGAAGCGAAGGGGATCCCCCAGGCGGCAAGGGTTATGTAGCCACCTTGCCCACAAGTGGGCCACTTCTGATTTTGCCCCCCGCTCTGAAGCGCTGGAGATCCCGGAGGCGGCAGGGGTTATGTAGCCACCTTACCCACATGTGGGCTACTTCTGATTTTGCCACCCGCTTTGAAGCGGAGGGGATCCCGGAGGTGGCAGGGGTTATGTAGCCACCTTGCCCACTTGTCGGCCACTTCTCATTTTGCCCCCCACCCTGAAGCGGAGGGGATCGCCGAGGCGGCAGGGGTTATGTAGCCACCTTGCCCACAAGTGGGCCACTTCTGATTTTGCTCCCCGCTTTGAAGCAGAGGGGATCCCCGAGGTGGCAGGGGTTATGTAGCCACGTTGCCCACAAGTGGGCTACTTCTGATTTTGCCCCCCGCTCTGAAGTGGTGGGGCTTCCCGAGGCGGCGGGGGTTATGTAGCCACGCAGCCCACAAGGGGGCCACTTCTGATTTTGCCCCCCGTGTATAGCGGTGGGGATCCCCTAGGCGGTAGGGGTTATGTAGCCACCCACGTTGCCCACAATTGGGCCTCTTCCGATCCCCCCCCCCCCCCCCCGCTCCGAAGTGGAGGGGATCCCCCAGGCGGCAGGGGTTGCGTAGCCACGCAGCCCACAAGTGGGCCACTTCTGATTGTGCCTCCCGCTCTGAAGAGGTGGGCATCCCCCAGGTAGAGTCTAAGGCCATTTTTAGGAAGCATAGTTTGAGTGTTAGCGGGGCGAAGGGTGAGCTTATGGAGCGTGTCAGCGTGCACTTCTAGAGGTTGTACCAGCTATAGGGGGTTTGTTATCAGCTGTGCCACCGGCGACGGAACATTCCGGTGGTTGAACGCTGCGTCACTGCATCTGATTGAAAAAAACATTGCTCTTGTTCATGTTGAATTGTGCAGGGTGTGAGGTAGTGTTCGGATGCTATTATGCACAACATGTGGGGCTAGGATCATATGGTTGTGTGCCTGCACAAATTTGTGGCTAGGGATTCATGGTTGAAGAATTGGGAACACCGGGGTGAAGACATGTACTGTCCGCGGGCACTTTTAAAAATTCTAGGTTCTCGAACAATTTTCTTTTTGCGTTAAGGACCGCCCTAGGGTGACGGACCCCCCCAACTCCACAAGCATTTCACCAGCAACAGAATGGGGGTGGAGGTTGGGAACGATGGAGGTTCGAAACCCACTCCATCAACGTGCCCTTGTTGAGGCGAAGAAGAGCTTCCGGCACACGAGATTGGCCTCCGGGTAGCACTGCCCGGCGAAATAGAGACAAAACGTAGAGGGGATACACCATGACGGCCGACTTGGTGTGGCCCCACAACCATAGAAAGCTCAAGCAACATGAAATGGCCTGGGGTGTCAAACCCTTTGCCGCGGGGAAGCTGTGTAGCCAAATCCCGTATGTGTGTTCCCCAGCATGAACCCATTGAATGGCTAGAGGGGACGAAGGGAGGGGGTGACGGGGGCAAGTCAAGATTCAAGTGCAATTTACAACTACTTAAACTGCAAGGAACACAACCATGACCTTGCCCCCACATGAACACGTTGCACACTCATTGGTTGCCGCCACACAATCATGCGGCAGGTCGTTTATTATTAGCATGCCAACATGCCACTGCTCATTTGTTGCCATCAATGGAACACGCTGCCGCGCATTGCGTGCCCCTTAAGGAACGAACACCGCTCATTTCTTGCGGCGAATTAAACACATTGCCGCTCATTTTTTGTTGCCAAACAAGAGCGCCACCGCTAATTTTTGGCAACCACATAAACACGCCCCGCTCATTTGTTGCCGCCAAATCAACATCCCGCCAATGATTTGTTGCTACCAACAAACATGCACCCCCTATTCGTTGCCACTGCTGTCATTGGTTGCCGCGGTCCCTTTGCATATTTTTACGAGTAGCAATTCTACGACCACAAGGCACATGCGCAGCAAGATAACAGTCACCGTGTTGTTGCGCAGGAAAGGAGTACAAGGAGGCCTTTGGGGACTCGGGCGGCAGGCACGCCTTAGTACGTTGTTGTTGGCCATACCAATGATGTACAACCATTGCATCTTGGGGTTGGTTGTCACCTACAAGTTCAGATGGGTGTGCACCCTAAACATCGATCGATGGGAGAAGTGTCTCTCTACGTCACAACATAGGCTGTGGTAGGGCAACCTAGCATGAGCAAACACAAGGGGTGGGGTTGTTGCTGCTTTAACCATTCATGCCGCAAAACTTGCGGAAAGCGCCAGCACACCGCTCGTGTTGCAATGGAAGCGGAAGGCAATCAGGCGCTTTTCGGTTTGTTGGATTGCCGACGCAATGGGTAATGACATTTTGCGGTAACACGAAAACAGCTTGCAAGACATTGAGAAGGCTAACCGCCACGGCGTAGTATTGACCGAGCAAGCCCATACCTTTCGAGGCAGCACACAACGGACACCTTCCTAGGTCGAGCACAACACATAATGGCGCCCATTGGACAGACGTGGTGGTTGCTTTCATGTCCGGTCAGCACCCATGCACCGCCAACCGGAAACCAGGTGCAGCAACGGGGGTAAATCAAGACTGTAAGGCCACCATGAAGGTTGCTGCGGTAGTACAACGGATCCAATGTTCACGATTTCCCTCGAAAAGATTCTGACTTTTTTGAAACTCGTCCCAAGAGGGAATGCATGCACAATGAGTTGTGAGCTCAATCTATGGAAACACTTCTTTTGACTTTTCTGCTTATTTTGCAAAAATTAATCTTGTTTGTTTTCCGGATCATCTATCGCACAATGTACCCATGTTTACCTTGCCTTTCTAAATTTCAAAAAAGCGTTAACTCCTGCATGCTCTGCACTGCCTTGCCCTGCCTTAGGTTGCGCAAAGGTGGCAGAGAAGACATGTTTTATGATGTGTTTATGTTCATTCTATCATGAGTTTGCTGGGGGGCACCGGATTTCACACCCGCCTGCAATGCTCGGAGCCCCATAGTTGGTATCTGCACCTCTTGGAGATCAAACCAACCATTCCGCTGACACTTGTCTTACAATTCGAGTTGCAAAGCATGTTGCACCTACGGACCATCTGATTTATAGATCACAAAATAATGGATACACTAATCGTGCAATGGACGCCAACGGCCATTTTCTTTTGCGCCATATTCGACCTCTGCACCAACCAGTTGGTGGCCAATTCACCTTGATAGGCCTACTAACAAGTCCTCTTCAGCCCCTTTGCGGGGCAGCTTCAGACGGGGCACTATCAACAAGAAAGCCATCACGAAAGTCTGGCACACTTGACATGACATCCAATTGGTTTGGGTCATCAAATTTAACCATGGCCTCACTCATCTTAACATTACACCCAGTGGGACAATAGAAGTCTACGCTGCCGAGCATGCCCTGTTCCTAGTGCAAGGGAGGTGCCCCGTTGAACGCATTGCGAAATACCCCACAGTATTGCAGTCGTTGCTGTGCGGTTGGGTGCGAACCGTTATTTGGATGGACACAAAGCTATCTTGCCCCATACACCTTCTTTCATACTGAGGGCGCATATTCTGGCGCTACCCAAACGCTTTTGTATTGCGAAGGATAACAATCCTAGACCACAATCCTAAGGACAATTTGATAGGGATGAATCACAAACACGCATGGTCTACATGGGAGGTAAGGTAGTGCCCATCTTAAGGAGACCCATGGAATATCTTAAAAATTGTGCTGCCCCAAATAGTTCGCAATGGAAATTTCGAGACACCGGACAATATTAGGTCGTGTAAGGGGTTTGGCCGGGGTACTCTTCGCAATACCCAAGACCACTTGGTGACACAAGATCATAATTTTTCACAATGCACATACCTTGCTATTTGGTCGGGGCACCTAGAGATTGGGAAACCAACTCTTGGGACAAATTCCGCTCCTGTACATTGGTTGGGAGCGAGGATTCATTTTCCTTGACAACGCAAACCCATTGTTTATTGCTTAATCTTTACACAAGGAGAGATGAACATGATGATCCCGCATGCACAACTTCCGGAAAAGGCTTGGGGATCTCATTGCGCACATGCACCTTGGGGTACCATGGCTACCCACAAACCGCTTATTTTATCTGATTTTTAAACCTTTTTCGCCGGGTTAGGATAAAAACTTGTTTTGCTGATTTTCTTGCATGTTACTTCCAACGATTTGCCTACCTTTCCGTTAGGTTGAGTCTAGCCAAATCCAGCGAAAGATGTTTTTAAACCGGAATGCGGTTGACGTACACATCTACTACAGAGTGCTTACCCAACAAATGGAGTTGATGACCTCAATCTAGAGTTACCTCCTTCTACCATCATGCACTCCCTCTTCGCCCCTCTAACACACATCCGATTGTAGCATCAGACAAATATTTTATATGTTAGTGCTATTCTTTGAGGACGTCGCTGATTACAACAAGCAGGAAAGGCTGGGGAAATTCTGTGGGGGTCATCTCGTTGTGCTCTCCGATATCTTTCTCATTCAGTTCCTCTTTCATCTCTTAGGTAGGTTGTGCACAGGGTACCGCTGAAACAAAGATAGTGTGATGCAGCCATACACACACAAATACCTGATCAGTGATCACCTCTTCCGTACATTTTACAAGTTGGCCCCACACTGCACCATTTGCAGGTTGAGGCATGCCTAGACTCCTCCCTTTTTGACCTCCGTTTTCAAGCATCCCGCTTCGGGACACATGGCCAAGCAGTTATAATCGATCGCAAGCAAAGGAGAGAAACATTTTTCAATCATACCTGTAGGCTTCCTCCTTCCCAGCATTCCGGTTCTTCTTGTAAGTCACCGCTTTCGATTTTGAGTCTGCTTATGCACTTCAAAAATAAGCAAGAGACAAAAACACCAAGTTGATAATTGAGTGAGTGACCGAGTGACTGAGTGCGTCAATGACACAAGCTCGGGCAATTTTTCACATCTCTTGGATAGTTTGTGGCTCAGCAAGGCTACCAGCGTAGAGGCTTGCTTGCCGCATAGTTTGCAGGTGTACGCACCTGGTACTCCTCTTGGTGCTACCTTTTTTTGGGTTTGTAGAGTAAAACAAGGCGCCAATTTTCATGTGTGTTTTACTTGATGGGTTTAGGGAGGATGATGGAAATCATAACTTTCCGCCATACAACCCGACGTGTATGTCGATGAACAATGTTCAGACCATTTACTACCCAACTTCTACAGAATCTTGTATTGGTATCAAGTAGCCACGATAAGTACTTCAACCGGATCCGGCCAAAGTCCAATATGTAAGGTATTGGAACATTACCTCATTCCCATCAAGACACATGGATTTTCAAACTGCTAAAACATCATCGTTTCCTTAAACACGCCTCCATCTCTTGTCTTGAGCAGGTTAAAATCACCCCAATGCAAAAGTTTATGAAGAAAGTGTGTTTTCTAGCGAGATCTAAACGACTTGGAAAAACCAAGATTTCGGAGGTTCTCAACTTTTCTGGCAAAACCGTATGCAAACGAGCACCACTTAGGTGTCTTGTAGCCCTAATAAGTGCCCGGCAAGTGCCAAAACGCAAAAGGTCTCTTTTGAGAGCGTGGCGTGACGCATTTTGGCGATTCGGGCTTCTGCTGGATCGAGATACTGGGCCCAGCTCGGCGCAAACTAGAGCTACCTGATGGCTTGGGACACGCTCGAAGCGTCCTTTCAGCGTTGCAAACGCAAAAGGTTCTTGGTGGAGGCTCTCATGCGGTGGATTGCAAGATTCGACGATGCGGCAAGATTCAGAGTTTTGGTGCAACAACGCGCGCAATTGTGGCCACTAGCCCAGGACAGCTGAGTCGTGTATTTAGACCTTTGACCTTTGACAAAAGTGCCGTTTGGTGCCTTGATGCGGCGGATCTACGTGAGGTGAGGATGTGTCGAAGTGCACCGTTTCCTGGCCCATTTGCATGCAACCGAAGGATATCCCTTTACTGTGGACCTAGGTGGTGTCCGCTGATTGCTAAACACGCCAAAACGACCCTGGTGGCCTTTTCCACTTGGATGATCGCGTGGGTCTAGCCCTCCATCAACTTTTGTGTTTCCTCCAAGCGCGACTGAGTAAAATGCGACCATTCTTCCATACTTGGGTTTCCTCTAGAATCTCCTTCCACGTCAAAGTACGTCTTGCCACTTGTAGGATCCTCTTCATCGCATCTCTTGGTAGGCTTTAGGATTTCGTCCTCTACTTGTGGCATCATGGTGTGGCATTTTTGAGCCCTCTCGTGAACACATAGCTGCAGATCTTATTCTATGAATCTTGTAGCCCCACTCGGGAGGATTATCAATTGTCAAAAAAGCCGAGGCTCTACGAGGAAAGGTTTCTTTGAGTGGTGACAAGTTGCAATACAATGGGGCACCAAGATTAAAAGTCGGAGAATTAGGAGCGATCGCGCCAAGGCCGGGATTGCATCCACAATGTGCTGCCTGCAAGGGTCGGCATGTTGTGTCCATTGGCGTCCTTTCGGAGCCACGGAGAGCCCTACATGGGTCCCCAGGCTGCTTGGGTGCCCATATTGGGACCAAATGATCACCCAAACCCATCACAATGGCCCCAAAAGGTTCCTAGCATAAAAGTCACCTTTTTCAAAATTTTCACGTGCCACTAAATGGCCTAAACAATGGCAATTTTTGGGGGTTTGCGAAATCCTTGACATAGTGGGAATAGACATTGCATAGTCCTTGGAATCCTTGTTGGCTTCGTATGTTGGAGGGTTTCCGCCGGCTTTGGATTGTCATCATTTTGCCTGCGGCAGGTTTGCGGGTTCCACCATCTAATATGTGTCCACGAAATTGGACACTACGGGCGAAGGAGTCCAACTTGCTTGTCTGAGTAACCATCTTGAACTTGCGTAGTTTCTAGAGGGCCCTACCTCTGTACCTCGCTGTAGTGCTTGGTGAGTGTCTCCTTGTCTTTCTGACCACGACCTGAGCGAGAAATCGCACAACTAAGGCCGCTGGTAAAGTGGAAGTCGGCCTCCGATGTGCCACCTACATGCTTTTGTGACTCCTTGTGTTGATTCTTGCCGGTGGGGGGGGGGGGGGGACCTACACGGACGTAAAGCGCAAAACGCTTTTGGATTGCCAAGGAGGCGAAGTTAGTAAACAACACACATGTGACGAAAAAACATCTCTTCATGTTCCTTACACCATGTTTGTGCACTTCTTTGCCAAAGTGAGGGTATTGGCAGGTGAGCATGCATAGGTTGCCGGGTTGTAGGAAATATATTGTTGAAGCCGCCACCCGACTGGTAAACGGATCTACAAGTAATCCTTTTGGGCCCACAAATAAAGCACCCGTACTCTCCACACGGCTGCCTCGGGCCTTTTCAGTAAGGTGCGGTGAGAGAAACTGGAGCAATTCGACGGCTATCGTGCGGGGTCCTCTTACTCCCCCCCCTTTCTCTATCTCTCTATACAAAGCCACGTGACAATGCCCTTACAATGCATGTGTTTTACCATAAACGCCTATTCTAAAACACAAGTCCCCCCCCCCCCCTCCTAGAACCCACCAGCAATGATCCTTAAACTCATACCTTGTGGTTCACAATGGCTCGTCCGAAAAGCTATGACTTTCATTCAGCCTTCGGCCCTGTCATTAGGTGGCGGCCTGACCATGCGGTGCGCCCGAAGCCATAGCTAGATTTCCGCAAGTGGAGCAAAACTCCCTAGGAACACGTCACTTTCAGCATGACCTCTCCCACCACAGTTTCTCCTTCCCCTGCAAAAAGGCTTTGGGCTGGGACGGAGCAGGCGCCCACACTTGCAAAGATGTAGCTGCAGGTGGGCATAGTAGAGGGCCGCTGCAGGGCAAGGACAGGGCAAGCAAAAGCCGGGGCTAGTTTAGTACGAACATTCCACGACTCTTTTGAAGGCTGCCACGGGTGCCTTTTTATCTCCGGGTGATGGATTGGCTACAAAACACTTTTGGGGGAGGGAACCATCTTGTCCAGCCCATTCCTTCCAGAAGGCACTCTGCTCTAGGCAACCAAATCTGCCGTACCATTGTGTATCTCTTTGCCTCCTTGATGAAGGAGGCCATTGAATTGCTCTTTTCCACTTGCACCCCTTGTTGTTCTATAGGACAATGGGTTTTTTCGTTTGAGTGGGTCGGCGAAGCAGGATGATAATCCACCATCTATCTGCGATTAACAACACCCATGGATGTATCTTTGTGCATGTGCTTAAGGCTTTGCGCACTAAACTTGTGCTTGAGACACCCAACGAACATAATCTCATCTAGAAACCCCTTGTGAAGTAGCGTAAGTGTCTTAAAGCGAGACATGTGCTTTTGCTCCACATGCTGCTCCTCTACGTCATCAATGCAAACCCAGGGTGTGACGTAGGGAGGGCGATGCTCTGCACATATGACCATCTTGCCATCTCAAGCAAGTATCTCATTCGTTGAGCAGTCACAGCCTGCCAGTAATAGCCTAAGAAGCAACCGTCCTCTCGGATACGACACAAACCACAAAAGCCTTGTGTTGTACCACCATGCGAATCATTTTGACCAATCTCTTGTGCACTTGCACAAGTGTAAAGGTGCCACTTGCAAGAAGGGCATAGCCGGCTCCGTCCCCACGGGCTGCTCTAGACAACTCCCCTTCACCATCCACAAGGCTGTGGCAAGCCGAGGTAGTCAGATGTGTAGGAACCACGCTAAGTGTTCTCCCATGCTTCCGAAGGCTCCCGATGTCAGGGTTTTGAGCTCATGTGGATCACGGACACATTTTCGGAACATGGAACACAAAGTCATTAAACACACAATGCAGTGAAATAATCCTCAATGGCGGTAATTGTGCAATCAGGAGACAGATTGCAACATGTTGCTCTTTCAACCTCTTTGTGACAGCTTCATTTTGCCGAGGCCTGGCGGCCCAGACCAACGGAGGCTTTGGTGCCAACTTCACCATCACACTTGTGTCAACCTCCTTTGACACGAAAACCACTTCTCTAACTGCTTTGATCATCTAGATGTAGCACTATTTGATACTATGTTTCGCAATGCTCCATCTCTAGGTTCACCAAGATCACGATCCGTCTCGCTGCTTGGAAAAAGTAAGGTTTCTCCGACCTTTGTTTTGTCCCGCAAGAAGAAGTCAATGTTGTGCGACAACGTTGCAAAAATCCCACTTTGCTTGTGAAACACACACCTCAAGAATCTTTGACACAAGGGGGAACAAACGTGGCAGTGGGTCGCGAGATAGCCGTTGGAGAGCATGCGAGTAACGTTGAAACATTTGTTGTTGCTGAATTAGCCATGACACCAAGCTGCAAATTGTCGGTAATACCACCCGTCAAATGTACAATCAAACCGCGCATGAGAAAATGAATGAAAGAACCAAGGCGGTTTCCGGTCCGCCATGATGTGGTTTTGATGCACATGTGGAATTGGAATCGTAACCAACAATAAGCGGTCCGCTAAGCCTCCAAATGGCCGAGGAGAGTGGCATGGCGCCCATGCCGTGAGGGAATATCGGCTAGGGCCGAGGCATTTAAAATGAGGCCCAAGTACAGGGCCTTCGGCTTGGTCTTCTCCTTTCATAGAGGAGCCGGAGAAATGGATCTTAGCTGCGTAGAGCGGAGAGTGACTGTGGTTAGAAAGTGAAGAAAGCGAGGACGAGATTGCACCACACGAACCTTCCACAACAAACACGTACCACGCCTAAGGGGTCCTACCGCCCGACATACGTTGAGGCAACGAACACACATTATCCGAATACATCTTATTTTTTGGCAACCGGTCACATACGCTATGTCGTTGTGGGTTCCAATGGTTCAGCTACACAAATCTATGGTGTGTTGCGATGCAGTAGCCGGCTTACATGGTGGTTATGTTGTGGACCACCACCATATTCGTCCTTTGCAATGTTGAGCTGCAAATGGGAGCATTGTGACACAACGACCAAGGAACACCATAAACCGTCGTTCAAGGGCTTCAATCGCTCCTTGACCGTTTGCTTGCACCGTCGCCCCCGGAAACCGTAAGTCACACAGCCATGTCTCTGAAATTTGCGCCTTCTTCATCCTATGGTCCTCGGACCTGTGACTCTTGGAGTTGTTTGTCGTGGAGTAGAAAGTGGTCCGGATTTTTCTACACAAGCATTGGCAAATGCGAGATGTGCGTAAACGAGAGCTCATGACATGGTTTTCCAACGTATTGGGGCCCACGGGGGAACTGCCTAGCCAGTTTTGGAGGATCTTTGGGCAGGTACCGGACCCATCACCCACCACGCGCCACACACACCGCAACATACATTCAGGTGAAGCAGCAGCAAGCTGGAGCAAGCGGAATGGAGATCTCGCCCAGCAATGGAAAACCACAAATATGGAGTCTGTAGGAGCCTCGCAGAAGCCTCGCAAGCCGCAGGGTGGACACATTCCCGAAATCAAGGCAACAATGTGACAAGGGGGCACAGAGAGTCCACGCGCAAAACAGGCAGGCGCCCCGTCGGCCATGGACGAAAGGCCCATGGAAGTGAATGAGAGTTCCAAAGATAATGCCGCGGAGGAACGGCCCATGGAAGTGGATGGCCTTGCGTCCACTTTTGCACTGTGTGTGTGTGTGTAGTACATTGTGGGCCAAGGGTCTGCCGCGGTAGCTTATTAGTTATTAATAATATTTTGTTTGGTAGTTTAGTTTAGTTGGCTTCAGCCGTGAGCATTTTGCTCATTTGTAGGATGGCGTCAACTTCTTAGAGGGTGCCTGTGAAGTTCGGCTCACAAGCCGCGTGATGCTGCAGTTGGCATCCGGAGCCCCACGCTAGGATGCAGCCTATTCTTGGTATGCTGGTGTGTTAACCCGCTACGTAAATCACGTGTGGCCAAATGAAAATGTGATGCCCCTAGTGTACCAAGTACACGTGATGTGCCTGTACCACGACGATAGAATCCACTGCAATCTCTCACACTACCTCTCCGGCAATCCCTACATCCGTCTCAATATGACCGGGTCTTCCATCCACATCCCAACGAAGTGTAGCTCTCTTGTGGTCTCAGAGGACGTGGCACATTTTCACGGAATTGTCTCGGCTTTCACGCCTACCAAAATGCCTCGTGTCTAGATTTGAGAAATAGCCAAAGGCCAAGGCTGTTGATGAGACTTGAAGTGAGCGGATGCCCAGGTTGGAGGCGAAGGGAAAGGCCAAGATTGTTGATAAGAGTACAAGAAAGAGGAAAGCCGCGCACATGAAGAAGGCTTAAGACATGCAAAACGAAGACACCCGTAAGTGCCCAGCAAGTGCCAAGACGCAACAGGTAATTTTTGAGACCGTGATGTGACGGATCTTCGCCAATATGGGTCTGCTACGATGTTAGGTTTTCGTGCCGCACTGGCAGCAAACTAGAGGTGTTTGTTGGCTTGGGACACGGTAGAAGCGTCCGTTGAGCGTTAGCAACGCAAAAGCGCTGATGTGGCGGATCGTCAGATTCGAGGATGCGGCAAGATTAAGAGTTGTAGGGCAATAATGGGCATAACTCTGACCACGAGCCTAGGACGCCTTGGTAGCGTATGTAGGCCTTTGACAACACGAAAAGTGTCGCTTGAGGCCTTGGTGCAGCGGATCTACAAAAGTCGCGGATCCGTCAGAATGGAGTGTTTTGTGGCGCAACTAGGTGCAGCCAAAGGCTATCCCTTTAGTATGGACACCTAGATGGTGCTCGTTGATTTCGAAACACGCGAACAGGGCGCCGGTGGCCTTTTTTACCTTGTAGAGAGCGTGGGTGTGGCCGTCGATCAAGACTTGCATCTCATCCAAGCGGGATTGGGTGCAATGGAACCATTTTTCCATACTTGGGTTTCCTCTAGAATCTCTTGCCACATCACAGTGGGTCTGGCCACATGTTGGATCCTCTTCATGAGAATCCCTTGGGTAGGCTTTAGGAGTTCGTCCCCCACTAGTCGCATCATGGTGTGGCATTTTTCACCCATCACGTGCACATAGAGGTGCAGATCTTATTCTATGAATCTTGCAGCCCCACTCGGGACGACTGCCATGGTCAAAACTGGTTGTGAAACTTGCAGTTAAGGCGCCAAGGCCAGGACTACATCCAGAGTGTACTCCCTCCGAGGGCTGGCATGTTGTGTCTATTGGCGTCCAAGGATGTAGTCCTTCACTTCATGTGGCAACTTACCCCATGCACTTTGGTCATCAACCTATGTCTGCACAATCACAAGGGCACACAAACTTTGACTCCCTACACATCTGCCAACCCCATGCAGCACACATGCCACTCACAGTCCACGAGGGGTGCAAAAGTTCTTCTTCTGAAACCTATGTTGATCCAAACAGTGCTTTGCATCCCTCCAAATAGTGAGGTCAATGGTTCCGTGCGTCTCTACCTTTTCTTCATGCATATACTTTCTCCTTCCTTAGCAAGGGTTTGTGCACAAGGTGCTACACCCTTACCAACCCGCTGCACTTCCCAACATTCACGTCTTCTTGCTCATCCTTCAAGATCACATAGGGTAATGCCCACTCTGTGAAATCTAGGAGGTTAACCCCCAGGTGCTTAGGGACAACAACCTTACCCGGAATGTCTGTCATGAGCATTTGCAACTTCTTGGACGTATTGCTTGCCATGATTTGTTTCCCGACCATGGTGGTTCATGGGAGGAACATACCCCCCTAGGTCACGTGCCTTCTTGCACTTCTTCCAAGGCTTCCGTAGCAAGTCCCCTACCTTTGCCCCCTGAAACCTATATCCTGTCCGTTGTACCAATGGTTGTACCTAACGCTTCCAGCCTCCCGCAATACCCCAGCCAATGGGAGGGTTTCCATAATGGTAGCTGAGCCAGCCTCCCTTCGGACAACAGTGAGTGTCTTGATCCATGCCTCAGGGGTGGGTCGTACATGCCATTGGGTGAAGCGGCCAACCAAGTGGCGCTCACACCATGCCCTATTTGCTATTGTGTTCGCCCTCCAGACATAAGTCATGATCCCCAGAACCGGAGACACCAATGAAGCCAAGATGACTTGGTCTAGTAGCCCTTGGAACCGATCAAGGTTGGCAACCACTTGAAGGAGGGGATAACTACCACATTGTAGTTGCTTGCCTACATGGGACAAACCATGCCGGAGCCACACCATTTGGGCAAAGTGTGTGGTCACCACAACCATACACCTCTCTAGCTTTGTCCCATCTTGGGTTGCCACCTTGAGAAAGTGGCACACAAGCAAATGGTCGCCTCCTGACTCATGTCCCGACTTGAGGACAACACATCATCAACATGGACCGCAACTCCTCCAACGCCATGGGGGGGACGTCTCCTCGGTCCCGGTACGCGACTCACCCCCCCCCCCCCCCCACCTCCCCCCCCCCTCCGGGCCCTCCGGGCCCACTTAGTTACCAAGGGCCAATGGCTATTAGCCATACATAGGGTGGCGCCGAAGGCGCCCGAAAATTTTGGGGACCCCCGAGAATGCAGGGGGTGCGCTAAGGGGGCGCACTTAGGACAATCTTTGAATCCACGCTTCGTTGCGTGGTGCATCATGGTGACCCCCGGCATAGGTTTTGACTTCCCATTTTGTTCCCTTTGTTGGGGACCCCCGAGAATGCAGGGGTGATGTAGCATTTCCGCCCTCTTTTGGGCCCCAACCGTCCGGTGCTATTGAGGAAACCGGAACAATCTTTGAATCCACGCTTTGTTGCGTGGTGCATCATGGTGACCCCCGGCGTAGGTTTTGAGTTTTGATTTTGTTCCCTTTGTTGGGGACCCCCGAGAATGCAGGGGTGATGTAGCATTTCCGCCCTCTTTTGGGCCCCAACCGTCCGGTGCTATTGAGGAAACCGGGACAATCTTTGAATCCACGCTTTGTTGCGTGGTGCATCATGGTGACCCTCGGCGTAGGTTTTGAGTTTTGATTTTGTTCCCTTTGTTGGGGACCCCCGAGAATGCAGGGATGATGTAGCATTTCCGCCCTCTTTTGGGCCCCAACCGTCCGGTGCTATTGAGGAAACCGGGACAATCTTTGAATCCACGCTTTGTTGTGTGGTGCATCATGGTGTTGTTGTGTTGTGTTGTGTTGTTGTTTGTGTCCAATTCGCCGATACCGGCACTTGAAGATCCCTGCCTCGAGCTTTAATACCCCGGCTCGAGGAGGAGGCAATCAGGGACTTGGAGATCCCTGCCTCGAGCTTTTCCCCGGCTCGAGAAGGAGGCAAAAGGGGGCTTTCTTTCTTCCTTTGCTTTCTCGTGCTTTGCTTTGCGTTGCGTTGCGTTGTGTTTTGTTGCGTAGTTCCGTTTTTCCGCGTTTTTCTAGGTAAGTGCGGCAAGGGGCGGTTCCCCGTGTCACAAAACTTCCACCCAGCACAGTGCCCAAACCCAAACCCGTGTGTGCCGAAACCTAAACCAATACCAATGCACTCGCCGCAGAGCGATGGGAGTAGGCACCCGGGAAAGCATTCGCCGCAGAGCGACGGGAGTAGGCACTGTCTGGGTGGCATGGTCATTAAGAATCGCGAATACAGGAGTTGCATTAGATATGTCTTTGCCATGTTTCTTGCCTGTGCTCCACGGAATCCCGCATGTGTTTCCCTGTTTCCTGTGTGCAATTCTTTCTCGCCCCATGAGTGCAGCAAAGAAGGAAAAGAAGAAGTTACCCCAAACCGCTTGCCACATCTGCGGCAAGAAGGGGTGCCAAGCTGCATGCTTGCTTTGCAAGGTTGCGTTCCATACGGGTTGCGATCCTCACGATCCGTGCCCCAGTGCACCCGAGTCCGCGGGCATCGATTTTGGTATTCAACCCAGACTTGCACCTTGCGAAGGAAAATGCGGGAGTGAGCATGCCAAAACGGGTGATTGTGGTTGCACAGATGAAGTGTGCGGCTGTGGCTATCGCTTCAATGGCGTTCCCGAATTTTTTCAATGTTCGCAACACTTCACGAGCAAGCAACACCATGCTTGGCTTGAATCAGCTCCCTCCCAGGGTGTGCAAACCGCTATCACCAGTTTTGTGGCAGTCGTTGACGTTCCTGCTCCGGACCCTGATTCTCAAGATCCACTCCCTGACCCGGAGGTTCCAATTTTGCTGCGCGCTCCCCCTTCCTCTAAGGGTTGGGAGTGCACAAGGTGTGATGGTTATAGACCACCGGGACAACAGGTTGACTTTGTACCGCGCAATTACCCGCTGCAATTGCACGCGGAGAAGTACCAATAGCAATGGTCCATAACGTGGTCCCTCACAGCAGATGTCTCTGCTTTTAGATCGGAAGACCCCCCTTGTGAGGGTTGGGGTGTGGATGGGAAGCCATGTCGCCCATGCGCCGATTTGCATTTCAACACGCAACTACGCGAGATGTTGCAGGTTGCTTCCGGGCCCAAACCCCATACCCCAAACTCTTGCCTGGGGTTTGAGGCCTTGCAAACCCGGTTGGATAAGAACAGAAATGTCATGCAGTCTGCCTTTTTTGAGTTGCAGAAGTTGAGGCGCCTCGTGCGGCCCTTGTATTCTCGGTTGTCTTTGTTTGATCGCTGCTTTGCAGCCATAAGATCGAATGATTTGCCTCGTCTGGCGCAGATTTTGAAAAAGACAATGGAGTGGGGGTGGGGGCTGAAACGGATTGCCCCTCTTTTAGAGGACGCGGTGCGTGCCAATCGCATGTACAGCGGAGCGGATGAGCGCCGTCTCGCGGTGCTTTTATACCGTGTTGCCGGCCCCACCGGTATACAAGCATTGCATGCCGAAAAGTTGCTACCGAGTGTGCGACAATGCACTCGCATTGCAAGACAGGGTACAATTGCAATCACCAGCACTTGTTCGGTGGAACCCCCTCAAGCTGCATTTGGACCCCTCCCACGGGCTTCCATTGCTTGCCTCAAGGATGAGATCTCCATCTCAAAACGGTTGGTGGCTGGTGTGAACACACTAGAAAGCGTGTGTGATTGTGCACCGCATCCCATCCCTTTCACTTCCCTTTCGGACTTGGCAATCCCTCTTGCGAAACTTGAGAGTGGCGAATGGCATATTGCGAGCTATGCCAAGGTGACCGATGTTGCACGGCATTCACGGACTAACTACATGCCTGTAGTGGTTACGTGCAAGGCCTCATGCAACAGGTCTAGGAGTGAAGATGAGGTTGAGTCCATCTTAGAGTTCGAAACGAAATGGGACCAGGTGGAGGCCACCATGGGGCCATGCGTCCAGTATGCCACTGATGGGGATAAGCGGCGTGCTGCCGCTTTCCGTAATCTTTCCGCTGAGGTGATTTTCTTTTGAATCCTCCTGAGTATGCTCCTACGATTGGTGTTCCTCCGTACCCCAATTTACCAAGCTGTGCCATCAATGATGCATCTTGTACCATGAACTTTGGATCGGCCGCACCTACCTCGGGTACATGCGTAGTGTGTAACCATGTTGTCCCGTTGCACAGCATGCCGACACATGTGGGGAGGCACATTTTGAGGGACGAATGTGGCGCAGATGCCTGCGGATTTTGTGGAGGCAATGCGTGCACCACAGAATTGCTCCGCAATGGCCAGGGTAAGCTTGTCTCTGTCATATTGACAAGCTGTCCCCTTGAGCCCATCAATGTTCGTTGGGGGGCAATGGCCAAGGCTTCGGCACGCAATCCGTGCACAAACCGGCCAATGCACTGCACCTTGTGTAAGGCCACCGTGTGGTTGTACGGCATGAAGATGCACTTCGATGCAAAGCATCCCGATGTCGCTCCCCCCGCCACCCTTTGTGCCCCAGCCTCAGAGCGGGATGTTGTCCTCGCTTGGACTGCACATGATGAGAAGAAAGAGAAGAAAAAAACAGCAGATGATGCGCAGGTGGATGTGGCAATGGGCCCGCCTTCGGCAACCAATGTTGCGGACCCCTCTAACTCCTCCTCCTCCTCCTCCTCCTCTTCCTCCTCCTCCTCGTCCTCCTCCTCCTCGTCCTCCTCCTCCTCGTCCTCCTCCTCGTCCTCCTCCTGCACTGAGGCGTCATCACGTGCGGAACGCTCACACCCTTTGGAGAGTGTAGGGCAGCGCAGGAAAATGGACTTGTCATGGACAAGGCCCCGAAAGCGGCGGAATACAAATGTCTCTGATTCCGACTCGTCGTCGGAGGGAGAACTTTTTAAGTGAGCCGTGGGGTAGTGGAAAAAAAAGGGACGGAACGAGCTGTATTTGTGTATACGGCGAAGGAAAAAAAAACCATTACTATAGAGCGGTACTTGTGTGTACGGCGAAGGAAAAAAAAACCTACTCCCACAGAGCTGCATTTGTGTATGCGGCGAAGGGGCAAAAAAACTATTCATATAGAGCGGTACTTGTGTGTACGGCAAAGGAAAAAAAAAACCAATCGGGTGCCTCGTAGGCTTGGGCAACCTGCAAGGCACCCAGCTGCTCTCCGGTGTGATGGGCCGTGTCGGAGAGACCAGCATATATATACGGCCCTCCCCAGGCAGGGGGTGTGGGCGCCTACAACCACCATTGCAATGGTGAGGAGGTAGAGTGGAGGCCTCCGTTGTTGTAGAGTAACCCCTTAGGCCACCGCGTCTCTGCCAGACTCGACTAGACCTCTGCTAAACCCTCTCCCCTAGCCCCCCCCCCCCTGGCAACTAGCAGCAACTAGCTAGTCCCCTAGGGAGGCCCTCCTCGGCAGCTGGCACCCCCCCCCCCCGAAGCCCCCCCCCCCCCCCCCCCGGGGCCTTCGGCCCACTTCTACTGGGGGGGAGTCGCGTACAGAAGCGAGGAGACGTCCCCCCCGTGTCCAACGCTTTAAGCAGCCCCTCCAACGTCATGACATGTCCTGCCATTCGATGTACCTCTTCCAAGCGCTTTCCCTTGAGCTGTAGGCAAACTTGATTGCGTTCTTGCACTTCTTCCCTCAAATTGTGACACAAGTTTAGTATTGCTGTCCAGTGCATGGAAGCAGTGGGCGGTCACAATTCTAAGAAGGCCCAATACATCAAAACTAAAAAATTGGAGCGAGAAATACCTGTGACGTGATGCGTAGAATTAATCAATGTTTTGCGATTATTCTGATTTTCGCGTCGTTTTGGATTGTACAGGTGGAATTATTTTTTTGTTGTGTGGAATGCACTTTAAACGCACAACCCACCATAGAATTAATGAGCCTTGAAAATTTTCTAACTTTCCATGGTAGACAACGGCCCAAGCTTTCCATGCAGGATGCACCTACTTGCATTTGTGGGGGCAAGGGAAGCAGGCACCCTTGCTTGCAACCTCATCGAGGCCGAACAGGCGCTAGTTCCCATCTAATCACAAACCCCAGCCTATGAAGAGGAGGCACCCCCACCTCCTTATAGTCTCCTGGATCCTAAGGCGATCACCACTACTCAATTTTCCGCATGCCTCTGAAGCATAAGAGCTACCTTCCTAGTGGGACAGACACTCATGATCCCGATTGGGCACAATCTAGTGAGACTATCCATGCAAAGCAAGCATTACCCACGAAACATGAGGTTCTACCCAGCCCTATTCTCTCTCACCTACCATCTGAAGAGCCTACGAGTGAAAAGGAGATGTCTCTTGGGGAAGAAATGGGTGCTCTACCGGCCCCTCACTCCCCATTCCACCATGGAGAGGGTCGACCGTGCTCCCTACAATCTACCGGCGTCCAGAGAGACGCCGTTGTGATGGAGGTGGACACCATGATGGAAGTGGATGAACAGCACAGGGACAAAGAGGCCCTGTGCAGAGAGATGCAAAATCTATACCAAGTTGTTTGGTATTTACTGATTACACTCAATCGTTCATGATAACCAATTCTTCATTTTTGGGCCCGCAGTGTGTTGTTCGTGTGCATGGAAAATTCAATTGGATGCACTCGTTTTGTTTGTGAACGCAAATTGGAAGAATAATCGCAAAAAACAAATTATTTTTTTGCCGGCTATTCAATCTTATGTGTGCATGACTGAAAAAAATCGCAAAAAAATTAATTTCAAGGTTGGGGCCTTCACAAAAACATAGGTTTCGCAGATTATAAAAGCTTGCACGGTACTAGGAGATCATGTTCAGATTGGATAGGCCTAGGATGACTGTCGCATACCAAGGAAGGGAAGGAGTAGTCTGCTTGATGTTGGCTTGGGTCTACTAGGAACACGTCTTGGCGCTTAATCGGAGAGCTCTCCTCTTTCATGTCGGTGTGTCTTGGGACAAGGGCGCCAGCTGTCATGGAGTCAAGTGGTGAGCTTGCTTGTTGGCCGTTGACCGCCATGTTGTTATGGATATCCGGGTAGTGGTGCCATGGAATTCATGTTGTGCTCCACATCCATAGGTTCCATAGGCACTAGTGGCCCAACTACCTTGTTCTTGGGCTCATAGGTAACTGAGCGTAGCTTAGCGTGGCCTGAAGGTTTGGACTCGGTGTCCAACAAGTCTAGCTCGTCCTTTTGTGCTATAGATTGATTCATAGAGGACGCACCCCTCCCAAACTCGTAAAGAAGGTGCAGCGGGTAGTCCAATGCTTTCTGGTGCGCCGGGCTACCATGTTTCTTGCTGGTGTTGATGATTGCGTAGCATTCCTTGTTGTTGGTGCTGTAGTTCATTTGCGACCTAGGAACTTGCGGCTGTGCAAGGCAATAGGCCTCCACTTTCCATGTAGGTCCATTTTTTGTAGCACGGCCCCAACTGCGTACTTGCTTGCATTGGTATACATGTGAAAAATCTTAGAATAGTCAATAATGTGTAGTGGTACCACATTAATGAGCGCCTTCTTGAGTTCTCCAAGACTTTTGTCCATTTTTGGGCTCCATCGGACCTGTATTTGCGGATCTCATCTTCGGATATCCTCTTAAGGCAATCCATGAACAGGCTCGCAGCCTTGGCGTAGTCCTTGACATATTGGCAATATAATTGCATAGTCCTAGGAATCGTCGCAGGCCTGTAATGGTGGTGGGTTTCTCCCATCTTTCGAATCCCCTCAACCTGCCTAGGGCAGGTTTGCAGGTTCCACCCTCCAACATGTGTCCACAAAATAGGACACCGCGGGCGAAGAAGTCCACCTTACTTGTCTGGGCGATGACCGGCTGGGTGTGGTGCTGAGTTTTTTGAGGCACGGGAGGCGCTGATGCAAACTTTTGGCATAAACTAACTGGAATAAAAGCGCAAGAGAAAGCTTTTGATTGGCCGAAGGGCCAGAGAACATTTTGGCCCAATCACTTGGGGCTCACTCGCCCCCAGTGGTGCTAAGTTGTCAAAAGGAGCCTTGAACCCAGTTCCCTCAAGAGGACCGCATTGTTCCCTCGTAACCCACGCTTTGCTAGCCACCCTACGTCCTAAACGTGAGTGTGCAGTAGAGGGCAGGGATATGACAAGATGGCAGTTCCTGACGCACAGGATGTTCACGACGGGATGGCTAGAGGTGTTTGGAAAGGTGACCACGTTCTGGCAGCCCGTCCCCCAACCCTCACTCACCCGCGCACGCGCGACCCACTGGCGGAATGGTGCAGTAAGCGCAAAATGCTCGGCTGCGGGGGCACACACTTCGCTTGGCACGAGCTCCACCCCGAAGGCGAAGGACGCCTCCCCTTCACCACTCCACTCGGAACAGTCCCCAGCCGTAGCCGCACATCCGCTTTTGTGGACCCCATTTTGGGCATCGTAGGCCGTCAGCGCACGGATTTGGTACGCGATGTCACTAAAGGACAGCGTCGGGTGGCAATTCGAGGGGTACAACGACGGCAGGGGACGCCCGCTGGCAACGTAAATGGCGAGCTTCTCCACAGCGGCGCTGTCGCGATACCTGTGGACGCGCGCAGAGTAATTTTGCCGGAGGAGGGGGCTCAACGAAACTCAAGACGTGATTAGAACCCGACAAACGATGAAAATGGACCATTCAGTGCCCCGAGGGACTGCCCCTATCGGTTCTCAGTTGCGATTGACCTACCCCAAGGGCAATGCTGTGAACAAACCCCTAGGAGGCTCCTTCTCCGCCTCTTTCCTCCGCAAAGATGTCGCGTAGGTGAGCCGTCACACACCTGACACCTGAACCGGAGGGACTTGAACTTGCGTAGTTGCTCTAGGACCCTCCGTACCTCATTAAATGCTTGGTGAGCATCTCCTTGTCATTCTGACCACGGGAACAACGTGAAATCGCACAATTTAGGCGATAGATAAAGTGGAAGTCACCCTCCTATGTGCCACCTGTATGCCTTTATGACTCCCCATGTTGATTCTTCTTGGTGGCTGGGAGGGGGGACTCCTACATGGAGGTAAAGCGTAAAGCGTGCTTGGCTTGCCAAGTAGGCGAACTTAGTAAACAACACCCATATGACGGAAACCATGTCATGATGTTCCTTGCATGACTTTTGTGCATCTCTTTCGTCGAAGTGAAGGTACTTGCACGTACCATTCGCCCAAGCTGGCCCTCCCGGGGTCAATTGAACTGCTAAGCATCTATGGGTTACCGGGTTGCAGGAAATAAATTTTTGAAGCCGCCACCTGACTTGTAAACGGATCTACAAGTAACCCTTTAAGGCGTACAAAAAAAGCACCCGTACTCTCCACAGGGCCACCTCGGGCCTTTGGGGAAAGGTGAGGTGAGAGAAACGGGAACTGTGTCTCCAGCTATGCATGAGCCCACGGCTATCGTGCGGGGTCCTCTTACCCCCCCCTTTCTCTATCTCTCTATGCACAGCCACGTAACAATGCCCTCACAATTGATGTGTCTTGCCATAAACGCCTATTCAAAAACACGGGTGCCTCCGCCACCTAGAACCCACTGGCAATCATCCTTACACTCATATCTTATGATTCACAATGGCTCGTCCGAAAAGCTATGACTATCATTCAGTCTTTGGCCTATTCTTTAGGTCACATCCTCGCCATATGGCTTCTTAGAAGGCGAGGTGCGGCAGAAGCCATACCCAAACTTCCGCAAGTCGGGCAAAACTCCCTAGGAACATGTCTCTTTGAGCATGACATGTCCCACCAGACTGTCTCCTTCCCCTTCAAAAAGGCTTGGGGTTATTTTGTGAGAGGTTGGGACGGAGTAGGCACACAAGCTTGCAAACATGCAACACTAGGCCTAGGGGCATAGTAGAGGACGGTTGGAGGGCAAGGACACACGTAGCAGATGTCCAGGCCAATTTAGTAGCAACGTTGCTCAACTTTTTTGAAGGCTGCCACGGGGGAGTCAAGAAACAAGAGACGTGAAAGAACATAGCCGGGGTTATGATCTATATAATCATATAATGGGCCAACAGCTCCAAACGTTGGTTAGCAGACAAGTGACCCGACTTTTTGTCCAATGGCTGATGGGCTGGCTCCAAAACACCTTTGGGGGAGGGAACCATCTTGTCCACCCCATTCCGTCGAGAAGGCACTCTGCTCTAGGCAGCCAGATCTTCCGTACCATTGTGTATCTCTTTGCCTCCTTTGATGAAGGAGGCTATTGCATCGCTCTTTTTCAACTTGCACCCCTTGTTGTTCTATAGGGCAATGGGTTTTTCCTCAGAGTGGGTCGGCGAAGCACGATGACAATCCACCATCCTTCTCCGATTAACAACACCCATGGATATTTCCTTGTGCATGTCTTGAGGACTTTGCACACTAAACTTATACGTAACATACCCAACGAACATAACCGCATTCGGAGACAAACGCCTTGTGAAGTAGCGTAAGTGTCCTAAAGCGAGACATGTGCTTTTGCTCCACATGCTGCTCCTCTACGTCATCGATGGGAACCTAGGGTGTGGCCTAGGGAGGGCGACACTCTACACATATTGCCATCTTACCATCTCATTTGTTGAGGAGTCACGGCTTGCCACTGATAGCCTAACAAGCAGCCGTCTTGTCGGATACAACACAAACCACAAATGCCTTATTTCGTACCACCATGCAGAATATTTTCACCAATCTCCTGAGGATTTGCACAAGTGTACATGTGCCCCTTGCAAGAAGCGCATAGCCGGCTCCGTCCCCACGGGCTGCTCTATACAACTCCCCTTCGCCATCCACAAGGCTCAGGCAAGCCGACGTAGTCGGATGCGTAGCTACCACGCGAAGCTTTCTCACATGCTTCGAGAGGTTTTGGGTGTCAGGGTTTTGAGCTCTCCTTCAGCTCTCGTGGATCACGAGACACTTTCCGAACATGTAACACAGGGTCATTATACACACAATGCAGCCAAGTATACCTCAGTGGCGGTGACCGTACCATCATGAGACAGATTGTAACACGTTGCTCTTTCAACCTCTTGGTATACATGACTACACCCCTCTCCCCTTAAAGGTAGCAAGGGTGATGTAAATGCCTTGCCCACATATGGGCCCCTAAGACGACATAGTTGTAGTAGCAAACTCTCATTTTGTCCCCGTGTTGAGCCTTGGGGACCCCTTGGACCCCTTGGGCTCCCAAGACGGCAAGGTTGGGGTAGCTATTCAAGCTGTTTTCTCTCTGACCAAGCATTGGGGATCACCGATACATCATGGTTGATGAAGCCACTTTGTTGTCTTCCGGGCACGTGAGACGGTAGGGGCCAGGTAGGGGTTTCTGATTTTGTCTCCGCGGAGCGTTGGGGACCCCCCAGGCTGCGTGGGTGATGTAGCTACTTTGCCAACATGTTGGCCCTGGAGCGTTGGTGACCCTCGAGACAGGAGGCTTGGTGTCGCCACGTGACCCAAATGTGGGTTGTAAATAGTTAGGGGCTAGATAGCGATTGATGATTTTTTCCCCTTCTCCGAGTCTTGGGCACCCCCTATGAGGCAGGGGTGTTTGAGCCTCTTTGCTGCGATATGGGCCCTATAGAGAACAATTGTCAAGCAGCTCTTTCTGATTTTGCCGAGCTAAGCGCTGGAGACCACTGAGACATCGTGGGCCACTTTGCTTGCTTGTAGGTTGGTCCTTGAGATTGTAGGGGCTATGAAGCGATTTCCCCAAGGCACTTGACTAATCCAAACATTTTAATTTTCTCGCGCAAGGAAATATGATATCCTCAAGCGCACCCTTTCTTGATGGGGTTTACGGGGTGACTAGGGAAGTTTACAACCCCCATAGGGAGCCCTACGGATTCGGGTCTCATTTGCACCCCGAGGTCGGGGGTGGGGGAGTGGGGGGGCTACCGGTGCTATCGTGTGACAATCTTGAAACGCCCCCCGGAAATGTGGGGCATGCATGACAACAATTTGTGCTCGGCGGTTTACCACGGCAGGTATCCGAAAGAGGAACTGGCAGGCATGTGTCAAAGTCTGTTGTGGGAGGTTGTGAGCCGGAAGGGTTGTATGGCCCCCAGCAGTGGGACGTGTGCTTGGGCTGGAGCTAGTGTCGCCGTTGGGTTCGTCTTGTGAGGGCAATGGCAGTGATGCGGTATCCTTGTCGGAGTTTGGGGTTCAGTGGGAGGGGCGGGAGAGCGCACATTCGATGAGCAGCTTCTTGGGTTTGAGTGGTACTAGCGCAGCTTCAGACGTAGCCCCGGAGCTGCAAGCCACCCTATACCTGGCATTGATGCACCCTATACCTGGCATTGATGCAGGAGTGCCCAGTATGATAAATTGCCCGGCACAGATCGTTGTCATGCACGCCTGACAGTGGATGGACAATCATTTTCCTGTGTCCAGCATCGCATTGTGTGTTCATAGTGCCACATCAATTTCATAAAGTTCCACAAACGTAATGACATGGTCATGACGTAGATTCCGCAACATAGTGGCCTCACGTTGTGCATCACTCGAAAATACCTTCGCTGCATACTCAATGTCAGACCCCTCGTCTAGAAATCTCCATACTACTGAGGACGATTTGTACTTGGCAGTTTATAATGGCAGGAATCAAAGGAGGAAATCCCAGAAGGAATGTGTCCCCATTTCCAAACAGGTATTTCATTGTCATGGAGCTAGCAAATGGGGGCACTCTTCTTCACCACTTTCCACTCTCAAAAGCTAGAGTGCGTGAGGTCATGAAGGATCTTCTGCGAGCAGTTGTTTACCTCCATGGGCAATGGGTAGTGCACCGTGACATCAAGCCTCACAACATCCTGGTTTGCACCCCAGGCCTCCGTGATGCCCATTGGTTGGTGAAAATTGCAGCTTTTGGTTACACCACATATTATGAGAGACCGGGCCTCACAGGAGGCTATGGCACCATATACTACATGGCCCTAGAAGGCATGGGTTCGTACCGCATGTACCATTGCGCCCCTTACAGCCTAGGCTCTGACCTCAGGCCCCTCGGGAGTCTGGGTGTTGAAAGCTACTCAAATATCCATCCAATGGTTGCAACCTTAGGCGCCTCCACCAAGCTTATTGACCGAGATGCAATTGAAACGATTCATGCAAAGAGAAACCCTGACAATGGCAAAACCTCATGGCAACTGCCCCCTCAAAAAACCACTCCCAACCTAGCGAAATTAATAAGCCCTTCTTGACTCCAAACAACCTGAAGATGGCATGCAATGCCCCAAACAAGGGGCTACAAAAAAATGTGATATGGCACAAAGCAGCAACACATTGGCACCAGGGAGTTGCATGCACATGGCGGTCCTACAATGGGCCCAAAGCGACCAAGAGAATATCAGCCATCTTCAACAAAAATGATCATGCAACCATCTTCATGCCAAGTGACCGTGTTCCACATATATGACCCATGTGCACAAAATGTGCATGAATAAACTGATCAACACCAAATTACTGTGACCTCAACCCTAACAAGGATTGAATATTGGGACCGAGTTGGTCGGGGAAGGAAATTCGTGTAGGAGACTTCAACGACAAAAGAGGTACACACTGGACAGCCCCGCCACGCCCCCCCCCCCCCCGGCCCCAACCGCCCCCCTGCCCCCCCCCCCCCCCCCGGCCCAACCTCCCTACACGATTAGAACTGATTAGTGCGGAGCCGGATCCTGTGAGCGGGGGTACCCGGTTAGCCAAGTATCCGACTCTATGCCAGCCAACCTCCCTACACGCCCTGCGCGCCCCGCCCGCCACAACCGCCCCGCCACCCCCGCCCGCTTCGCCTGCCCCACCCGCCCCTTCCGCCCCACCCGCCCCGCCCGCCCCAGCAGCACACCCGCCCCACCCGCCCCGCCACCCCGCCCGCCCCGCCCGCTCCACCCTCCGCGCCCGCCCTGCCTGCCCCACCCGCCCCACCCGCCCCGCCCGTGCCCCCCCCCCCCCCGCCCGCCCACCCCGCCCGGAGTACTTCTGGTGCATGGACTTTGAAGACGATAAGTACTATGTCATGAAGGCTGGCGATGCGTACAATGTGAATAACCACCTGCCGGAGAAGTGCACAGAGTGTGGCAAGGGGCATTGGATATTGAAGTGCGGCATGGTTTGACGGGGCGCTATCTCAAGGCATGGTGAAACCCTCGGATCGCCAGCAGAAGTGGCAGAAGAAAACAGGAGGTTAGAGAAATGGGAACCAATTGCCCTGTGTCTTGCCGTAGGGAGCCTGTAGCCCCTTGGCGTCATGTCGCCAAGGGGTTAGCAATCCAAGTGCAGCACTCCACTCAACCGGGGATGCACGGTGCGGAGCAGCTAGGAGCGAAGCAGAACACGGGTTCCGATGACGCCAAAGGAGACAGCAAATGGGAATTCCCGAGTTCTTGGCCTACTTACAGAACGGCAGTGGCAGTCTTCGGAGGCATCATCCATTAGAGAAGATGCGGCGAACCTCCGGACAAGAGAACCCTTTTGTCCCTTGCATGGAAGACATCATCCCTGTCGACGTTCGATGCAGGTCTCCGAAAGCTGAGAAGAAGGCACACGGCAGCCCCGGACGAGCCCAAATGGAAGATCCTAGAATAACGGCTCCAAGAAGAAATGGCAATGGGTAGGAGCCCTAGCACCATCAAAGCACTGCTATCAGCGGCCACGTGGGTGTTGTCGATGGGGATCGCAGAGCACAACATCCCGAGGTTCTTCTGGAAATGTGTCAAAGCAGCGGAAAACGCATGGGATGACAGAAACGTTCTATGGGGATCAGTTGCGGCCCTGCACACAATGGCCGCCAAGGCCCAAAACCCGAATGGGTGGTGGTGGCAGCTCCGGTACTATCGCCGGTGGCAGACCTACGAGTGGGGGAAATGGCGGGCGTAAAGTTCCAAGGCCTGAACGGTATCATGGGCATCATCACCTTCCGGGACGAAAAGGTCGGCCGCAGAGCGTAAAGCAGAAGAACAAGACCCTAGGCAATGTGTTGGGTTAGATTACTCCATCGCTGGGATATCCATAAGTAGGGACGAGGCCCAAATGACTCGGTATTCGCGGGACCTAGATTGGAGAGGGTTATGGCGAAACTATTGGCGGGATCCCAGTGGCAAGACGTCAGGTGGGACGGATGGCGCGGGCTTTGCGCT
The DNA here is from genome assembly GCA_964036045.1 of Eutreptiella sp. 'Long Island Sound 2002'. NCBI lineage: Eukaryota > Euglenozoa > Euglenophyceae > Eutreptiales > Eutreptiaceae > Eutreptiella > Eutreptiella sp. 'Long Island Sound 2002'. The sequence continues at coordinate 10,868,317 of OZ038398.1, read as the reverse complement.
GCCACGCTATTCTAGGACGGCGCATCAATGCCCAACATCACATCATGGTGCCGCCGAAGAGCCGCTACAATTCCTGAAAGAGGCAGCAATAGCCTCAAGGATGGCTCTGATGACATAAATCGCAACTTTTCGGCCCAAGCAGGGCCGTAGGTTAGCCAGGCACGAGGCGGCCAAAGGAATGAAGCTGCTATGTTAGTGGGTCTGCCCAACCAGGTAAGCTGTCCCAACAAGCCTTGAAGGGGCTTTCGGCGGTAGGGCTTCACATCAAAATTGGCCCACATTGTCACAATATCAACAATGGAGGAAATTCGAGGGGATCTCAAATCAAGATTTTTCCCCATCCAGTTTAGGGACCGTGTGGGCTGAAAAACACTTTTTGGAGTGATGAGAAAACCAGCCGACTAGCGGGCTGCAGTAGTGGATTGGGTAGCACCTTCTACCCGTTCGCATGATTGTGAGAGCAGTAATATATCGTCCAAGCACTGGACTATTATCACCATATCTCTGGGTATGGTGGCTAAAATTCGATCTATTAGGTGTTGTACAAGGCTTGGCTCTTGATGCCGCCCAAACGGTACGCGAAGGATACAGTGCCAATCACCACCAGCACCTATTCACACAGCATGCGTCAAGGGGGGGGGGCAGATGGATGGACCAGTAGCAATATTTCCCTCCCTAGATTCTGTCCCTACAAGCAAGAAACAAACTCAGACACATGCTCCATCACTAGCCGCTGGTGGGCTGTGGGTACAATATTGTGTGAGTGTCTGTGAGTGTATGGAAACAACTCGTACTGTAGGGCGGGCGGGCGGGCAGTAATCACCCAAATACAAAAATATTCTGAGATCCAAAATGAAGAAATGAAAGGGAAATCTGGCGATTCCCTACCGTGAATCCCTGAATTTCCCTCCCCGGATTCTGTCCCTACAAGCAGGAAACAAACTCAGACAGGTGCTCCATCACTGGCTGCGCCCACCCCACGGGACCAAGGAAACAAACTCAGACAGGTGCTCCATCACTGGCTGCGCCCACCCCACGGGACCAAGCTGATGCTCAGACATATATCATGGATCGTACCCGGTGTACGAACATCCTAGTTGAAACAAAGGGTGAGTGTGCGGACCACCTGTGTCCATCCACTCCGGAAAACAAAAGCTGCAGCCATTTATAACGTCATATCACGGACCTTTCACAATGTATAAATCTCGTGTCTGAGACTGAGTGAGCTTATGCGGACCACCTGCGCCCATGCACCCCTGGAATCAAATCATGCGTGTCAGGCCTCTCGTCACACACAAGGTAGGGAGGCCAGGTTTGTGTAAACCACAGGTATAGCATCACCAATGATAGGGTCCATCTGCCTGAAATTGACTGCTGAAAACATCTCAAAACCTTCGGCTAGCCTACAAACCATATATGATGGTAATCCTATGCCAGGCCGGCTGACGATGAAATCGACTTTCGACCCCTCAATGTGGGCACCACCAGTGACGCCTCCCAGTTGAAGGAGTGAAGCTGGGTGGTCTCCATTCTGTCCCACTGGATTTGCATGTTTTCTTCAGGGCGTTGCTTCAGCATCTAGTACACATGCACCATGAGGGAGTACATCTCCTGCTGCACCATGTGCTCCGGCGTGCCGTGCGTGCCGTGCACCGTCACCACTTCCGTCAGCATCCTCGATGGTGATGTGATCCTCAGTCTCAGCCAAACCTACTGGTTTCGGTGCCACAGCATTGCGCCGTGGACCATGCGTAGCGTTCCCAGTGCTTTAGCCTCGATATGATCCAGTCGTTGGAGCGCCTGGATTTTGAACCGCTGCCGCACTTGCTGCGGGCGGGGCCGGCGGTGTCTCTTGGGCGGCATGAGGCCCAAGTTTAGAAACCCACGGTAGGATGTGGGGTATAAAATTGAGACAGGGGACACATACATGTGTTGTGGGTCAGACATATGCCTTACCCCCCCCCCCCCCGGTTAAACAATCGGCTCCGGTGCGACACGACGCCCAGGAGCACTCATCATTGTGGCAAGACACAATGTGCCACTGCAAGCAGCCAGTATGGCGACTTGTACTACGCCTACCACACTAAACCTTGACCGAACCCACGTGGGTTAGTTTCTGCATGTATGATATCAGAACCTTCCATTTGGACAGCGCATCAACAATAGCGGCAGTGACAGCACAAGGGCTCGCGTTAGGCAAGCGCCCGCCCCACCCGCCCCGGACGCCACGCCCGCCCCACCCGCCCCACCCGCCTCGCCCGCACCACCCGCCCCGCCCGCAGCCCGCCCTACCCGCCCTGCCCGCCCCGCCCACAGCCCGCCCTACCCGCCCCCCCCCCCCGCGCCGCCTGCCCTGCCCGCCCCACCTACCCCACCCGCCCCGCCCGCAGCCCACCCTACCCGCCCCGCCCACCCCACCTGCCCCACCTACCCCGCCAGCCCAACCCGCCCCGCCCCGCCCGCCCCACCCGCCTCACCAGCCCCACCCGCCCCACCAGCCCCAACCGCCCCGCACGCCTCGCCCGCACCGCCCGCCCCACCTGCCCCGCCCACCCCGCAGGCCCCGCGCGCCCCATCCGCCCTGCCCGCCCCGCCCCGCCCCGCCGGCACCGTCCGCCCCGCACGCCCCACCAGCCCCGGCCGTCCCACCCGCCCCACCCGCCCCGCCCGCCACACCCGTCCCGCCCACCCCACCCACCGCGCCCGCCGCGCCCGCCCCACCCGCCCGCCCCGCCCCACCTGCCCCGCCCGCCCAGCCCGCCCCGGCCGGCCCTCCCGCCTGACCCACCCCGCCCGCCCCATTGGCCGTGCCCGCCGCGCCCGCCCCGCCCGCCCCATTCGCCGTGCTCGCTGCGCCCGCCCCATCCGCCCCACCTACCCCCCCCCCCGCCCCGCACGCCGCGCCTGCCCCCCCCCCCCCCCCGCCCCCCCCTCCCCGCTGCGCCCGCCCCGCCCGCCCCAACTGCCCCGCCCACCCCACTGCTCCGCCCGCCCCGCACAGCCCACACGCCCCGAACGCCCTGCCCTACCCGCCCACCCCGACCGCCCACCAGCCCCAACCGTCCCACCCGACCCGGCCACCCCACCCGCCCCATCCACCCCACCCGCCACACCCGCCCCGCCCGCCCCTCCCAGCCAACCCGCCCCGCCCGGCTCATTCGCCGCGCCCGCCCCACCCCGCCCGCCCCACCCGCCCCAACTGCCCCGCCCGCCCCACCCGCCCCATTGGCCGTGCCCGCTGCGCCCGCCCCATCCGCCCCACCTACCCCCCCCCCCCGCCCCGCACGCCGCGCCTGCCCCCCCCCGCCCCCGCCCCCCCTCCCCGCTTCGCCCGCCCAGCCCGCCCCGACTGCCCCGCCCACCCCACTGCTCCGCCCACCCCGCACAGCCCACACGCCCCGAACGCCCTGCCCTACCCGGCCGCCCCGACCGCCCACCAGCCCCAACCGTCCCACCCGACCCGGCCGCCCCACCCGCCCCATCCACCCCACCCGCCACACCCGCCCCGCCCGGCCCTCCCAGCCAACCCGCCCCGCCCGCCTCATTCGCCGCGCCCGCCCCGCCCCGCCCGCCCCACTCGCCCCGCCCGCCCCACCCGCCACGCCCGCCTTGCCCGCCCCGCACATCCAAGGAGCCCCGCACGCCCCGCCCCACCCGTCACCCCCACCCCCCCCACCCCGCTCGCCCCGCCCGCCCCACCTGCCCCACCCACCCCTTCCGCCTCGTCGGCCCCACCCGCCGTGCTTGCCCCGCCAGCCCCGCCCCGCCCACCCCGCCCGCCCTGCACACCCTACCGCGCCCCGCCCTACCCGCCCGCCCCGCCCGCCCCACCCGTCCTGCCCGCCCCCCTCGCCGTCCCGCCCGCGCCGCCCGCCCCTTCCGCCCCGCCGGCCCCACCCGCCGACCCGCTCCGCCAGCCCCGCCCGCGCCACCCGCCCGTCCTGCCGCGCCCGCCCCACCCGCCGCACCCCCCCCCCCCCCCCGGCCCACCAGCCCCGCCCGCCCCGCCCGCCCAACCCGCCCCGAGAGGATGAGAGCGGCTTAAAAGGGGCTCCAAATGAGTTGTATTCATCCGTTTGGGCACCACAACTTGACTAGGATCATTTTTCCATTTTGTCCCAAAACCATGGTTTTGACCCGGTTTTGAGCCATTTGTGGTCCCAAACGGGCCCATTTTCAAGGCCCTTTCGGCCTTGAGAAGGGCCAAAATTGCTCAACATGCACTCAAAATGGGCTCATTCCACTTGTTTGTGCTCCCCAAATAGGTCAAAAGTATCTTTGGAAAAACACAGTTTTGTTCCATTTTTGACTGATTTTTGGCCCCAAAACAGCCCATTTTCAATGCAGTCTGTGACTCTGTAGTGGCCCAAATATCTTGCAATGGGCTCAAAAAGGGCTCTTTCGCTTGTTTAGGCACGCCAAATGCATTATACTCCCCAAACACCCAAGTGTCACCAAACGCCGCAGCTGGATCTTGCAAGAATACACACGATAGCATGACAACGGATCTAATCGGTGGTTGCATGCTCACGGCAGCACAATTTGCACCATTCCTAATGCTTTCAATGGACTTTGCATGTTTAGGGTGAAGACACACCAATGTCCTGCACAGCAAATGCCCACAATTATGTGTTGTTGGTATGGTAGATGATACATCCCATAATGTAGATGATGCAATGGAACGACTTGGCATGGGTGACGTGTAGATGTCAAACTTGTGAATGCGCCCAGTATTATTGTTCATCTATAGCTTCAACAATAGGTCCGAATAGTCCATGCTTAGCAAATCGTACACTGCATTTGGCCAAGTGTGATTCATCTACACCGAGTGAACAAAGTTCCCAACACGTTGATCATGGTTGTGTGTATCCAAAACATCATGCACTTCACCTTCTAATTGATTGGCAAGGTCGGCCTCTTTAGGTCAAACATCAATAGAAATTGTACGCGACCGGTAGAATGCATCCGTGAGATGAACCATTGATTTCAAAGGTTCTTTGTGAATGTATACCTATGGTGCTTTTGGAATAGCATTGACACGCTCGCTTTGGGGCTTGAATGTGGATGCTGTGGCCTGAGTAAACCTTATCGTCAGTGATGTTGCGCTGGGCACAAGTGACAGAAATGGTTTTTTGGTTTGGACACTCCCACAAGAAAAATCACAATCGCTGCATAGATACTACACACCTCCCGCATTGACACCACTCTTGGCCTCAATCACTTGCGGGATGTCTCCGCAATAGCATCTCTTTTTTTTTTGTCATCTGGGTAGCTGCAACTGGCGTATATAACTCTGAATGCACCAAACATTTTTGATTTTGTTTGTGCGCAGCGTTTGAGAACCCTTGAGATGGCAAGGGTGATGTTTTTTACCAGATGTTCCCACATGTGGGCCCCCAAGAGGGCAGCACGGGTTATGGAGCCAATTTTGTTTCTGTCTTCGAGCTATGCGTTTGACAGCCCAGAGGACCTAGAGCCACGCAGCTGCGTGTGGAGCATGTTGACCTATCCGAATATGCGGTGCCCTAAGAGGCGATGCCGGGGTCGCCGGAGGCCCCGTGCCCGTCCGAGATTGGCCATATGGCGCTTGACCCTTTGACCCCTAGTTCTGGGCCGGGTGGCCTCACTGAGTTTGAACTCCTGGTGGTGGAGACGGGGATACACCATGGGTGACTAGCCTCGTCAGGGCTATGTGCAGACGACCCGCCAGCACGGTGGTCTCGCAGCTGCGTTGAGCTGCCGGGTTATGCTAGGGGCTGGGTTCTTGAGCCCTCCCCCGCGCACTCCACAATGTTGTACACTATGATGTAGGTTGACAGGTCTCCAGAGGCCCATGCGGTTCATAGCCGAGCGTCCACAGAGCAAACATAAATTGCCCTACGGATGGAGCCTCTTGTCATACAGGGTCCAGCCAGTCTGGCCACCAGTCTGGCGTGTCGTTGATGTCGGGTCTAAGGTTGACATGGCAATGACCCAACAGGCTGCTGCTCCTTAAAATGAATTTGTTCCTTCCCTTTGGTGTCCTTTACATGCCAAACATGCGTGAATGTCTTTGTTCTAGCGACGTTCTAGTGATATGTTCTAGCAACATTCTGGCACCGTTCTAGCCAGCTCGCTAGAATGTCGCCCGAACAGCCTTTTTTTGTCACTGAAATTCACGTCAAAAATGTGTTTTTGCGAAAAACCAAGCATGGACTTTTTTTGTCCGCTTTTGAATTCTCCTAAACATTGCGAGTATATTGAGTACAGACACATGGGGTGAAAACACATGTTCACCCTTTGCCACATCAAGCAAAAATTGCTTACGGCGCCTTGGGCGCCGATGGTCCGGCACTTTCCTCTCAATTTCTAGGGAGCGGGGGGGGGGGGGGGGTCGGCGTTCAAAGACTGGGGCCTGGTGACCTCCCCGTGGGTTGAACGTTCGCCGTAGGATGTTAATCCAGCATGACCGCCTGAGGAGTCACGGACGGATTGCGCATGCTAGCTAGTGCCGCCGTTTGATCACCCAGTACACTGGCGGGGCTCCAGCTAAAACACTCTACTGGTCTTGCCGCGTGTCCCATCCCCTGCAGCTCCCCTCGTTGGTGGTTTGCAAGAAAAAATTGTAGACATCGTAGCACCATTTCGACACAACACCCCTACCCCGTACCCCCCCCCCCCACCTCACGAGCATCGACTGCCACCCAGGGGGACGGTGCGGCACAAGCAGTTGGTCCGTGGACAAGTACCAAGCCAATCCGGAGGGCGTCTATCATACCTAGGGTCATTTTTGTTTCTTCCTTCCAATTTCGGATTTGTTCTATGACACTCCTCGGGACGCAATCGTTCGAAATCTCATGGGGGATGTCATATGCCCTACAGTGTCCAATGCCTGCCGCCGCCAAGTCGTCCGAGACCTCTCCTTCCCTAGGTTCTCCATCATACCCGTCGTACTCTTCATCCAGCAAGTCCCAATTTGTGTCATTCAACCGTTTCATTGCCTCCACCAGCATACCCATCCAACGTCTTGAATTGTGGTACTCGTACAGGCGTTGTCTGCCTGCATCAAGATAAGTTGAATCGCCTTAAAGGCCTGTGCGTGAGACCGCCAAGCCACTGGCCACTCCGCGTGAAACTTTCCATGCCAAGGAACAGCATTGTTTGTAAGGGAACCATGCTTGCTGCGCAACGGTCAGGTCAAGGAAGGTTCTCCACACGTCAGGTTGTCGCCTACATTCAAGGCTTCACCCAAGTTGATCAGGCGCGGACCCCCCGCCTGCGTTGTCGCTCCGGCATTCGCTTGGGGGGCCATTCATGTGTGTCACTGCCCCCCGTGTCATCCCTAGTACTCCCCTCGATGTCGTTGTCGTCGCCACTATCACTAAGGACCTCACCCTTGAATAGTCCCGTCGGCCACACATCCTGGACCTCGAGTTTTGATGACTTATGGGTGTACATGTTCTTGTTAATGGCGTTCGGAGCTTGTGGCTAGTGCACCACTAGTCTGATCGTGCTCTCCTCTGGGCATTCGGCGTACCCACGTGGGAACCTTGCCTTCTCACTGACGCCCCCGCCGTGAGGATTTTTGTTGATGCAGCGCAAGATCCTAGTGATGACACACAATTTATTGTTGGATTGTGGGGAAAATTCGGCCCCCGACTGTGAAGAACATCCTGTTGGGTCCAAAACCAACAGACTGCCGAACTTTTTGGGGCCCTGGCTGCATTAGATGTTGTGCGCCAGCAGAGAGAGACTTTGATTCAGCTGGTAATGGATAATTTAGGTGCATTACAGCAGCTGCTATATGAACGAGCCAGCCCCTCTCTCCAGCCCCAGCAGCGCATTCTTCGCAGATTTGCGCATCACCTTCCCTGCTTCAGGGATGTGTGCTGTATACTCCCTCCCTTCTTTTGACACTCCCCGAGGCCAAACCATTACCACCCCAGTTTTTGAACAGTGTTTTCATTTCACAGTAGGAGACACTTGCTCTCATGTTTCCTGCCAGCATTTATCATGCAACTTGAAGACGTGCCCCAGTTCGAAGGCGATTTCTTTCAGCGGCCTTCCAAATTTCAAGTTGGTGTGGGGTTGACTACCTTCGCTGTTGTACTTTGTGGAGTTGCCTATGGGACATCTACCAGAGCTCAAGGTGAGCACCCTACAACGGCATTGCGTGCTGTTGCGCCTGCTCCCACATTGTTCCGCACCCCAACGGGTCTGGGACCACACGCAGATTTGATAATCCACTCAAGACCACCGAGAGCTGATACTGTGACACCACAGCCCAATGCATTGCAAGCGCAAGCAGCTCCGGCTGGTATCCTTAAGCTCTCAAAGCAACCGCAACCAAGGATGGTGGGATGGGTCATTGCAGGCTCCACAATGCTGGTACTTCCATTTCTACTGGCCCTGGTGCGGCGCATTGCCACGCTTGCGTCACCGAACAGCACTAGGCTGGGCAACAACGTGATAGGATCCCAGTGGACGATGGCAGCGGCTGAGGGGAAGGAGTATTTGTTCACTTTCGGCGACGGGTCTACTACAATGAAACTGCTGGATGAAACTGCTGAGGCTGCTCCCGCGCCGGACGCGGAGGCGAATGAAACTGCTGAGGCCGCTCCCACGCCGGACACGGAGGCGTCGGATGAGTCAGCTTTGCGTGCTACATTGGCCCACAAGTTGCAGGAGATGCAGTCGCGGCAGCTTGCTGTAGAGAAGATGCTCCGAGAATGGCGCGACGACGAGGATGGTGACACCCTGCGTGACCAACTGACGGAGAAATGGCAGGAGATGCAGTCTCGGGAACGTGCAGTGGAGCAGCTGTTACAAGAGTGGCGGGGAGATGACCTGCAAGACGAACTGCTGAAGCAATGGAACGAGATGCAGTCACGGGAAGGCGCAATCGAGAAGATCCTGCAAGACTGGCACGACGATGCAGAGACTCCCAAGTCTGAGTCCGTGCCAGATGCATCGGACTTGGCAGCTTTGCGAGAGGATCTCATGGAGAAGTGGCAAGAGATTCAATCTCGGGAGTTTGCCTTTGAGACGCTTGTACAAGAATGGCGTGACAATGATTTGCGCAGCGAATTACTGAGGAAGTGGGAGGAGATGCAGTCACGGGACCGTGCAATTGGGAAGCTCCTCCAAGAATGGACTGAATACGAACTAGACGAAGCCACTTCTGGTGCGGATACTAGCCTTGAATCTTTGCGTGCGAACCTGTTGCACAAATGGGAGGATATGCAGTCCCGTCAACGTGCAGTGGAGCGTTTGCTGCAAGAGTGGGGTGCGTCTGTACCCATGCAGGGTGAAGACGACCTGGCAGCTTTGCGGACGAATCTGATGCAGAAGTGGCATGAGATGCAGTCCCGGGAACGCACAATTGAGCGGCTCTTGGAAGAATGGCGAGACAACGCATTCATGCAGGTATCCCACACGGGCTCAGGTGCAGAAGCTTTGGCAGCGTTGCGACAGGAGCTGTTGGAGCAGTGGCAAGAGGTGGAGGATCGGGAACGTGCCATCGAGAGGCTGCTACAAGAATGGCGTGACGCTTCTGATAATGAATGAACATTGACCTCTGGCGAGTGCAACACCTGTAGTCTGTTTTTTTCCAGCACATCGTAATATATAAAGTGTAAATGTGATCCATTGCATTCATGCTGTTATGGGTGGAGCAGGAAACCATGCACCTCCCACCATTGTCCATCACACATGTCCCAGTTGTGGTCCAATTCCCTGTCCTTTTCTGTTTTCTCAATACAGGATTTCAACTATGTCGCTACAATATAAATGGCCCGTGGATGGTTTCCATTTGTCGGGCATTCAGTGTCCAGGTGAGCACACCAGAATCTGTCGGCTCACAGCTCAGGATGGACAAACAGCGTGTACATAAAAGCAACGATAGCCATTCCGTTGCGTATTATTACCCATCCCTCTAATGCCCCTGTTGCTCATCGGATTGGTTTGACCTGCTGCTACGTGTGGTATTGGGTGTTTGCAGTTTGGAGCCGTGGTGGTCCCCCATGTCCTCATGGCAATTATCTTCTAGGCCTGCTGCATTTATTGACGTGTGGTGCTGCAAAATTATGTCACACAGTTGTATCAAGAACCAGTACAGACCTCCCAATTCTTACCAGTAAATAGTTGCCACCATAGCTGCACCTCGGGACTTTTGTATTGTTGGGATCAATCTTCAGGTGCAAGCCCCAAGGCACGTCGCGTTGCCCACACAGGACAGCCGTGGGTTGGACTCGTGTGGAACGACCTTGGGGGTAACTGATAGTAAGAGACCCGCCAAAATGTACAATTGAACCTGGAGTGTGCGACATGAGAGTTGGGGGCCGGGCAAACGGTGCTGACGTGCAAAAAGTTGGCATTGTGTTCGTCCCTGGCGTGCCGTGTAGACATGACAGAATAGGGCTACATTTCCATTGCCCTTGCCAAGTGCGGTCTACCCCTGACTTTTTCTATTTTCACTGGCTGCATTTCAAATAATACACAAGTGGCGACCCAGTGGCAGATATGTGGATGGACATGTTCATGAGGGTGCCGCCCGCGCGGTGCGTGCGGTGCAGTACGCGGTGTGACGTCGGAGGGTTGTGCATACAAATTATGGTCATACTAAATGTCGCCAATCAGTGGGCCGTTGCCACTGAATGCAACAATTGGGTGATGCTGTGTGTATGTAGGGATAAGCCACTTCATAGGGGCAGCTTTTGGCAGGGAGTTGGGCATAGTGGATGAATGCATATCAATACAAGCTTCACGTTGCAATGTGTTGTCTCCCGTTGTCTCAACAGCTCACGTGTCAATAAATGTAGAGCTGTTGGAGCTAGGCAGTGGCGACTACAACATCTACATCAAGGAGTTGCGACAGCGACACCCTGAAGTCATTTTTTTGAGATGTGTCCACTGGGGGGTGGCCGGGCCCGGTTCTTGTATGCGACCCCCCCAGCCCCCCCCCCCCCCCCCCGGGTTTTGAAAGATAGTGGTGCCGGGTCGGCCACCAACAAGTGTCTTGAGAGAAAACTGTCCGGCGCCGAAGGCGCCAAATCTTTTTTTCATACTATGTGTTTATACTCAAAATACTCAAAATTTTGCAAAGAATTCATATTTGTGTTAAAACAACAAGAAAAAATTTTCACCTGAAGGAGGGCTACAGGAGGGCTGCAGGCCCTAACAGCAACCACAACTCTAGCCCTAACCCTAATCAAGACTGAATATTGGGACCGAGCTGGTGGGGGAGGGAACATTAGATATGAATGGTGAGGGACACCAATGAGTTACACATTGAAGGCCGTTGACAGGGTGGAATCAGCTTGCAAGTGATCCCCTTCACCACAAGGCCCACTTTCAAGGCTTTTGTGGACTTGTGAGGGGCCAAAATGCCCCAAAATGGGCTCAAAATAGGCTCATTTCACCCGTTTGTGCACCCCAAATGGTCTAGGATGAGGTTTGGAAAAATGCGTTTTTGACCCATTTTTGACCCATTTTTGGTCCCAAAACAGCGCATCTTCAAGGCATTTTGGGATTTTCGGAGGACCAAAATGGGCCACCCCAAGCTCAAAACAGTCCAAAAACACTTGTTTTAGCATCACACATGGTCTAGGATCATTTTTGAGAAAACTCATTTTTCTGCCCCTATTGGACCCTATTGACCCATTTGGGCACCCACCTGTTTGGGCTTGAGCTTGCAGCTTGCCGCAGCCTACTGGGCTTGGGTACGGGGGTCTAGGCGTCCATTTGGGCAATTTTGAGGGGTGGAAACCACAAAACGAGGGGGGTTGCGGGTGGATTAGGTGCCCTCGGAATCGCGTTTTGAGCCATGTAGCCAAAGATATGGCCTATTCTTGGTTTGTGGCTGTCGCCAGCCAATCTGCACAAAATTTGGGGCTTGTGGGGGCCTTTTTGGGCCGTTTCCGGGACATATGGTGGAGTCAGAGGGCCGCAAATGGCTCGTTGACACAAGAAAGTCAAGCCGCACATGGAGTGCACCCACCCTTTCCCTTTCCTTGGCCGTTTTGAATGGGTTCTAGGGCTCTTTTGGCCCAAAAATGGCTGTTTTTGGCCCTAAATTGCAGTTTTTGAAACTGAGGTCCGCCACTTGCGACACCCATTCCCGGTCGCCACCGTTGAGTTTCTGGCTCAAACTTTGTGTGGTTGTCCCTCACACCCATAGGTATCATCCACCAAAATTTCAGCCGAATGTGAAGCACCACGACGGATGTCTGATTTTTCCCCATTTCGCGCGTGCTGCTTGCTGCTTGTTGCTGCTTGCTGCTTGCTGCTGCTGCTAAACCTGGTAGGTCCACCCTAGACCCTAAAAAGGGTTATAAAACCAAGACTGGTTCCACCAGCTCGGTGACCCTAGCCCTAATCAAGACTGAATATTGGGACCGAGCTGGTGGGGGAGGGAACATCAGCTATGACTGGTGAGGGACATCAAGAATGATTCACACATTGATGACTCTTGACAAAGTGAAGTCAGCTTGCACGTAAACCCCATCACCACGAGGCCCACTTTCAAGGCTTTTTGGACTTCTGAGGGGCCAAAATGCCCCCAAATGGGCGCAAAATGGGCCCATTACACCCGTGGGTGCACCCCAAATGGTCTCGGATGAGGTTTGGAAAAATACGTTTTTGACCCATTTTTGACCCATTTTTGGTCCCAAAACAGCCCATTTTCAAGGCATTTTGGGATTTTCAGAGGATGAAAATGGGCCACCACAAGCTCAAAACGTTCCAAAAACACTTGTTTTAGCGTCACACATGGTCTAGGATCATTTTTGAGAAAACTCATCTTTTTGCCCCTACTGGACCCTGTTCACCCATTTGGGCACCCACCTATTTGGTCTTGAGCTTGCAGCTTGCCGCGGCCTAGTGGGCCTAGGTATTGGGGCCTAGGCGTCCGTTTTGGCAATTTTGAGGGGTGGAAACCACAAAAAGTGGGGGGTTGCGGGTGGAGTAGGTGCCCTCGGAATCACATTTTTAGCCATGTAGCCAAAGATATGGCCTATTCTTGGTTTGTGGCTGTTGGCATTTGTGTGGTATGGTCCCGCCATGAGGTCCGGATTGGTGGCGCACCGTGCTCAGCGTGGGTCGGGTCAGTGGAGTATCCAGCTGACTACAGCCGGGGGTGCAAGTGTGCGGGCTCGCCGAGGGTTGGTCAATCAGGGCAGTCGTTGTATCTTTACCGGCAAGTCGTGCGCTTTTGGGAGGGTGGAGGATGTCCAGAATGGAGCTTATGGGGGCCTTTTTGGGCCGTTTCCGGGACATATAATGGAGTTAGAGGGCCGCAAAGGGTTGACTCGTTGACACGGGGAAGTCAAGCCGCACATGGAGTGTACTCACCGTTTCCCTTCGTTTGGCCGTTTTGAATGTGTTCCAGGGCTTTTTTGACCCAAAAATGGCTGTTTTTTGCCCTAAATTGCACTTTTTGAAATTGAGGTCCGCCACTTGCGAATCCCGTTCCCGGCCGCCACCGTTGATTTTCTTGCTCAAACTTTGTGTGATTGTACTTCACACCCATAGGTATCATCCACCAAAATTTCAACCGAACGTGAAGCACCATGACGGAGCTCTGATTTTTCCCCATTTCGCGCGTGCTGCTTGCTTGCTTGCTTGCTTGCTGCTTGCTTGCTTGCTTGCTTGCTTGCTTGCCTGCTTGCTTGCTTGCTTGCTTGCTTGCTTGCTTGCTGCTAAACCTGGTAGGTCCACCCTAGACACTAAAAAGGGTTATAAAACCAAGACTGGTTCCACCAGCTCGGTGACCCTAACCCCAATCAAGACTGAATATTGGGACCGAGCTGGTGGGGGAGGGAACATCAGCTATGACTGGTGAGGGACATCAAGAATGATTCACACATTGATGGCTCTTGACAAAGTGAAATCAGCTTGCAAGTGAACCCCGTCACCACGAGGCCCACTTTCAAGGATTTTTGGACTTCTGAGGGGCCAAAAATGCCCCCAAATGGGCTCAAAATGGGCCCATTTCACCCGTTTGTGCACCCCAAATGGTCTAGGATGGGGTTTGGAAAAATACGTTTTTGACCCATTTTTGACCCATTTTTGGTCCCAAAATAGCCCATTTTCAAGGCATTTTGGGATTTTCGGAGGACCAAAATGGGCCACCACAAGCTCAAAACGGTCCAAAAACACTTGTTTTAGCGTCACACATGGTCTAGGATCATTTTTGATAAAAGTCATCTTTTTGCCCCTACTGGACCCGGTTGACCCATTTGGGCACCCACCTGTTTGGGCTTGAGCTTGCAGCTTGCCGCAGCCTAGTGGGCCTAGGTATTAGGGTCTAGGCGTCCGTTTGGGCAATTCCAAGGGGTGGAAACCACAAAAAGTGGGGGGTTGCGGGTGGAGTAGGTGCCCTCGGAATCGCATTTTGAGCCATGTAGCCAAAGATATGGCCTATTCTTGGTTTGTGGCTGTCGGCATTTGGAGCTTCTGGGGGCCTTTTTGGGCCGTTTCCGGGATATATCATGGAGTTAGAGGGCCGCAAAGAGCTGGTTGACACGGGGAAGTCAAGCTGCACATACCTTTCCCTTCGTTCAGCCATTTTGAATGTGGTCCAAGGCTTTTTTGGCCCAAAAATGGCTGTTTTTGGCCCTAAGCTACAGTTTTTGAAACTGAGGTCCACCACTTGCGAATCCAATTCCCGGCCGACACCGTTGAGTTTCTTGCTCAAATCTTGTGTGATTGTACTTCACACCCATAGGTACCATGCACCAAAATTTCAGCCGAATCTGAAGCACCATGACGGAGTTCTGATTTTTCCCCATTTCGCGCGTGCTGCCGCTTGCTTGCTTGCTGCTTGCTTGCTTGCTTGCTTGCTGCTGCTAAACCCGGTAGGTCCACCCTAGACACTAAAAAGGGCTATAAAACCAAGACTGGTTCCACCAGCTCGGTGACCCTAACCCTAACCCTAGGGCTAACCCTAATCCAGACTGAATGTTGGGACCGAGCTGGTGGGGCAGGGAACATTAGCTATGACTGGTGAGGGAGATCAAGAATGATTCACACATTGATGGCTCTTGACAAAGTGAAATCAGCTTGCAAGTGAACCCCATCACCACGAGGCCCACTTTCAACGCTTTTTGGACTTCTGAGGGGCCAAAATGCCCCAAAATGGGCTCAACATGGGCTCATTTCACCCGTTTGTGCACCCCAAATGGTCTAGGATGAGGTTTGGAAAAATACGTTTTTGACCCATTTTTGACCCATTTTTGGTCCCAAAACCCCCCATTTTCAAGGCATTTTGGGATTTTCAGAGGACCAAAATGGGCCACCGCAAGCTCAAAACGGTCCAAAAACACTTGTTTTTAGCGTCACACATGGTCTAGGATCATTTTTGAGAAAACTCATCTTTTTGCCCCTACTGGACCCTGTTGACCCATTTGGGCACCCACCTGTTTGGGCTTGAGCTTGCAGCTTGCCGTAGCCTAGTGGGCCTAGGTATTGGGGTCTAGGCGTCCGTTTGGGCGATTCTGAGGGGTGGAAACCACAAAAAGTGGGGGGTTGCGGGTGGAGTAGGTGCCCTCGGAATCACATTTTTAGCCATGTAGCCAAAGATATGGCCTATTCTTGGTTTGTGGCTGTCGGCATTTGGAGCTTTTGGGGGCCTTTTTGGGCCGTTTCCGGGATATATCATGGAGTTAGAGGGCCGCAAAGGGCTCGTTGACACGGGGAAGTCAAGCCGCACGTGGAGTGTACCCACCGTTTCCCTTCGTTCAGCCATTTTGAATGTGGTCCAAGGCTTTTTTGGCCCAAAAATGGCTGTTTTTGGCCCTAAACTGCAGCTTTTGAAATGAGGTCCGCCACTTGCGAATCCCGTTCCCGGCCGACACCGTTGACTTTCTCGCTCAAACTTCATGTGATTGTACTTCACACCCATAGGTCTCATCCACCAAAATTTCACCCGAATCCAAAGCACCACGACGGCAGTTTGAGTTTTACCCATTTCGCGCGTGCTGCTGCGTGCTTGCTTGCTGCTTGCTGCTGCTAAACCTGGTAGGTCCACCCTAGACACTGAAAAGGGTTATAAAACCAAGACTGGTTCCACGAGCTCGGTGGCCCTAGCCAACCCCCCCCCCCCCGACCCCCGGCAGCAACACCCCCCCCTCTGACCCCCGGCGGGAAAATCCCCCCCCCCGACCCCCGGCTGGACCCCCCCCCAAAGTTTTGAAAGATTGAGGGGGGGGGGTCGCATCAGGACCGGTTGTAGTCACCCCCCGTGGATGTGTCAACAACATCGCGACTTGGAGGAAGTGAGTGAGGTATGGGCCTCGGTGGAAGAGATAGGACGTATCCTGGGGCTGAGGGCACACCATGTCAAGACAAAACTCTACCACGGGGGGGGGGGGTCAAGAGGTAGAAAAAACGGTCCATTGGGGGGAACAACCGGTGAAAGTAAAGGCACCATACTTTGGTTACCTGGGGCATTTCATGGTTGCCCCACATTGTAGAGGGAATGCCATTGAAGACTTTAGCGAGCCATGGGGGAGTTAGCTAGGTAGAGAGGACTACCACCGGACAATTGGGAAAAAGTGCAGCTGCTCAACGTGGTAGTGGCACCTGGACTAATGCATAAGCCCTATGACTAGGTTATAAAGAATGTATTGGCATTATGTGGACAGGGTTTTTCAGGACTTGTTTGGGAATCCCACGGGCAAGTCAAGGGGCAGATGCAAGCAAAACAGGCCAGTCAAGAGGTATGGGCCTACAAATGACATATTGGACGTGGCGGGCTAGATTTATTACAGTCATGCAATGCACTTTCAGGCAACCGCCCACATTGATGCTGGACATGTGAGCAAACAAGAAAATATTTGTACCACTGCAGAAATATGCAGACTTGGTCCATGAACTAGGTGGAAAAACTATATTTCTAGTGTCGATGGCAAGGCACGTCAAAGGTGGAGAACAACTGCTGGAGGACGAGAGCACAGACGATAACATGGTCACGACGCCACAAATTAATACGAAGAACAATATCAAGTGGTGGTATCCATTTGAACAACATCCCACACCCACACATGAACCACTGCCACCACGTGAGGAAGGATGGGAGTACATGTAAACAAGAGGGGGCATGGCCTGCCAAAAGGGGACCCCGCCAAAGCGAGGAGAGACTACATGGGCGGACGGCAGTAAGACACAACATGGGGCAAGTTGGGCGGTGGTGATGCCCAGTTTTCAACGATATGGATGCTTGATGGGACCACATACATCATATAGGGGAGAGCCCATGCGATACTGTCAGGTTGGTGATCTAATCTCAGACGCCACTGTAGTGTTGGACAACCAGGCTGTAAAAGGTGGCGCACTAGGCACTGCACAGAGAGGCGTTAGATATGGAGCTAAGGATGGAGGTAGCAAAAACCACGGAGGCAAAGAAGATACGGTCAAGATGCATGCCGTCGCCCCAGGAACTAGCCCAGACGAGAGATGACTAGGAGAGAGCGGACATCAAAATGAACGACCTAGTGGACAAATTGGCCAAAAAGGAACCAAGTTACCAATACAAGCAGCACACCCCAAGGAACCATGGTCCATCTACATTGCTGGAGGGGGAAGCACCTAGGCAAAAAATGGATCCACCGATTGTACCACAATGACAAGGAAGACGGGACACACTGGGCGACATGGCTCCCATTAAGAGGTGCGCGAAGGCGGGTGTGGTGACCATGGCTGTGGGCATTTGTTGGCGCTCCTAGCGCCTTTTCTTTGACTGCCTGCTTGGGAGCAAGGTAGTAGGTCCACATTCCGCACTTAGGTACCTTGGACAGTGAGGGTCCCAAAGCAAAAACCTTGATAGCCTTCCCACCACCAACCTCGTAGCTCACAACGCTCATAGACAAGTAAACACTGGTGGTTGTTGTACGAACCAACCATTCAGAAATAAATAAAGTCACATTCACCATCCTACATCTGCACACAAAAAGGGACTCAAAAAGGCAGGGCAAGGTTACTGGTAACAGGAGCAGTGACATGAGGGGCGGCGCCGCAAATGTCTATTTTACCGGTAACACTCGCGGTAACTGCCGTTTTAGGTGTCTACACGAGCGGTAACATGTTTGAAACTGTGGAAGGCACCAAAAACACCAAAACAAACAAAAGCAGACCCGAACAATCACCACGGCGTCTCTTGCTTGTTGACTCTTTAGCCTTCCCATCAGTTGCGGTCTGGGCGGGTATATCACAGGCTTGGGCTAGTACGCGACCACGTTTGCGGAACATCTACCCTATGTGCGTCCGTTTTTACTATGGCTGAGTGCAGCGGTTAGTATTGCACTGCAGGTGCTGACATACAGGGGTGCGCAGTAAGACACATATGTGTTGTATCTGGGCGGGGGGGGGGGGGGGGGCTGTGAGTATTGGCGGCTAGTATGCCCGCCAAGCTGGTGTGGGTTTGTGGGAAATATAATCCGATGGATGTTCCCGCATATCTCTTGGTGCTTGTACTGCCAGCATGGGAAACGACTGTCTGGCTCACATGCTGGACAGTTGTTTTCCTTTGAGCTCCTTAAGTCTGTCACTGTGTGTATAGGTTCTTTTACCTCAATGAGTGCCCACCCAAACCCTCCCGCCCTGTTCCTATTGTTCAGTGCCTTTGGCTCTGAGTTCCGTATGGGAGTGAACGGATTGCCCCATTGGGGTACTGAGAGTTTGTCCCGATGGATGTTCCCGCATATCTCTTGGTGCTCGTGCTGCCGGCATGGGAAACTAGAACCCAAGGGCCCAGAGGTGTGATTGTAGTGAAGAACAGGTCAACGGTGCTATATGCGAAACACGTTACCGCTGCTGTTACTTCTTCGATCTACGCCTGAAATGACATTACTGGCAAAATCTCCGCCTCAATTGAAGTTACCGTTTGTGTTAGTGGTAAAAACGCTCCGAAAACAACGCTTAACTGGTGATGTTAACGGTAAGAATCCTGTCGGAGAGATGAGTTGGATAGCATAGACACACAAAAGGCCAAAGTTAGCCAACAAACCTCAATTTTTTTGTTAACTAATGTTTTATGGGCACTTTTGGTACCGTAGCAAATAGGACACCACCCTTGCCTCCCACAATGCAGAACAACGCAAAGGGATAAAACAATGTCGATTGCACAATTGATGCTATAGTCATTTCAACACATCTAGCCTCCGACAAAATCCTCTTGCAACCTCTTTTTTCGTTTGAACATACTCACTATTTTGCTGGAAATACTTCAGCCACCCATAAATTGTTTGGTAGCTCAACTTGTGCTCGTTCTCATCACCCTTTTGGTGTCGCTGCACAGCCTCAAGAACCCCATGTTGCCGTGCCTGGACAACATTTGTTTTGATATTCTCATCATTCCAATTGTGCCAGGGAGGCAAAAGTCCAGGCCGAGTCATGTATGCATCCACCACAGTAGCGGGAACAACATGACCGCCGATGACAAAAGAAGGACGTACAAGAAATAGGGGCCTGCAATGAAACAAAAGACCAGTTACCAAAACCACCTTGATTTTAGGGTCATTTTTGAGGGTAATATTTTTTGGGTAATATTTGCCTTGGGTAACTTTTGCTCGGAATGTTTTGTGTCACCACCAATGTTACCATTAAAACAGGACCGAGAAAGCATGTTACCGCCGTTGTTACCAAGAGCAGACCCGACCTCCGGCTGCTCCGACTTCCGAGAGTGAGGATGATTATGGGCCGTTTGAAGCACGGAGCAACAACACCCAGTCAGCCATGCAACCCCCCCCCCCCCCCCCAAAGTGGGAGCCGTGGGTGATGAGCTAGTTCGAGTGAAAGCCTGGTTTGTATGATGGAGCTCCGTTGGCTGACCCCACTGCTACTATCGGTTTTATCAGTCCAGCCTAAGCCTTTTGTCTCGACCCCGCATAAAAGTTTTTGTTGGGTTGTACATTTTCACTCGTGGTTTGGTGGCGAACACTGCTAGAGACTCCATGTTCAGTGAATTGACGCTTGTTTTGAGTTTGTGCCATTTGTGGAACATTTATGCAGGTTAGCAGGAACTAGTTTGTTAATTTGAAGCATGTAAAGGAGTAACAAAGTGATGAGAAGTATGTTACCGAACACGTTACCGGTAGAATCCAAATAGTTAGATTAACGAAGGAATGTTACCGTACATGTTACCAGTAAGATCATAGAATGGAATAGAATGTTACTAGTAAGATCATAGAATGGAATGGAATAGGGCTGATGTCACCGAAGATTGTGCCGGTAAAATTTTGGTTCCTTTTTTTTCTTTACGGGTCATGCATTTCTCCGTGGACCCCATAGACCCTAGGGGGGGGGGGGGTTGTGACTACAACACCCTGAATGAGTTCTTGAATGCCACACTGCAACTCCCATTACCGGCTACCTGGAGCTCGTCGACACCCTACCAAGAAATATTTTCTTTTCCAGTTAGTATTGGGGATGGTCCGACCACGGCTAGTAGATGATGTTTGGAGACTAAGGAGTATGACATACAATGTTACAGTGGCAAGCCTCCTCGACAAGAAGATGTCTTCCAAGCTACACACCATGTGTACCGTGGATCTAGATGACTTGGTTGAAGCTTGTAATGATCAATGGGGATGCCTTTGGCACCTTGGCTCCTTCGCTAGTGGCGATGAGACAATAGTGCCACATACAGGCAAACAGGCGGGATGAGTAAGGCAATACAATGCCCGAAACCTCCATAGCACTGGCATTAAGCTTTATTGCATTGTAGATGGCACCCACCCTTAGAAAGCAAAATGTGTGTTTTTTCAAAGGCAGCCACCGAAAAAATAGGCGTACCCTTGCAAAAGGGTGTAGTGGATCCGCAATCGCCTAAGACATGGTGCATAAATGGATAGGCCAATTGTCTTGAGGCACCATTTTGGTTTGTGATTCGTTTTTCGGTTCCCACAGTGTGGCACAACAGGTGGTAAGTGGTAAAACGGAGGCATGTATTTCCTTTCCTATGCAAACGCTCCGAAAACGATGTGGATAATTTGGGAGTGACCACCCTCCCCGCCAGCACAAGTAGTTCTGTCCGGCGTGGGTACACATTACATGTTTTCAAGAATCCTGCCGTTGGTGGGGAGCTAGCGAGTCAATAGGGTGCTACCCCTATTGACAAGCTGCACTTTTAGATGCATGTACCATCCCCGAGTGCGAACGGGTGATAATTTGCCCGTGGTTGTCTCAGCATACCACCAGAGATCTGGTGGTGTGGACATTGCCAACCAAATGAATCTCCAACACCGGGAGATGGGGAGATTTTTCATTTGAAAAAAAGCCATTTGTGCCTTCCTTCTCCGCTTTTTGTTTGTCAAAGCATATGCAATTTCCTAAAAATGAAACCTCTCACCCCCCTTTGAGACTCTGTATGACTTCCAAGTCTGGATTTTGCGGGACGTGGGTGGCATTGAGGTTGGAACATCAATTCACTTTGCTGATACTTTTGTATTTTGTATTTTGTTGTGTTTTGCAATCTACAAGGGGGCTTCGGCATATTATCGGGGATGTTACTGGCAAAAAAAGCACGTTTTGCTCAAAAATAGATGTCAGGAGATTTTCCCAGATTAAAAGGGTTTCCGATAAACATGTTGCCGGTCATGTTACCGGTAATTTTCTTGTGTGAAATAGGCGTTACCGGATGTGTTACCAGTAAGTTTTGGGGCATGGGTGACATCTAGCAAAAAAAAAATTGCAATTGCTTCCTGATTTTTTAGGGGTGCAAAAAGCGGTACCTTGTCCGACATGTTACCGTGGAGAAAGGATGCAGTACGAAGTCAGGCTGCTGCACAAATCGAATGGATGGGAAAGTAGATCAATGGCCGGAGCTGGAGTACACAATCCTCGCCGGGTTATATTGCAGGAGTGGTGATCCTATGCCTGGGCCCAGCATTGTGGAAATATGACCGGAAACAACTGAGAAGGCTGCTCTCATCGGGAAGATTGCATGGGTGAACAAGCCAAGCAGAGAGTCCAGCCCACACACTAGCAGGCCCACGACGTGGCTCATGTGGGGTCCATTGAATGTAAAGTACACACCTCTGCAAGTGCTCGGGAGAGTGGCGGAGGCGATTGCCACAACAATGCGGCCAGACAAGGCATGCGCAAAAAAAAACTGGCGGTGACATCTAGTGCTATGCCAACGCGGCGCGGAGTGGCGGTACGTACCTTGTGGGTCTTTGGACGAATTCAGGGCCCTTGTGGAAAGTGCGTTCGGAGGTATGGAACCAATAGGCAGCAGACCTCCAAAGGGTGGAACGAGCAGTAAAGCTGGCATCACACATGGGCACGAAGAGCTTGCACCTCGGTGTGCACAACTTGGCGTCGATATGGGCTATGCCGAGGAGGAGGACAAGGATTCATCATAGGGACAGGGGTACAATCATAAGAAGAATCCAACACACACTCCGTTGGAGTGGGCTACTTGTCTCGCTGTCTTATGTACCGTCTCAATAGGATCCCTACGGACGTAATTTTGCACATTTTTGAGTGGGGCTCAGGTGTGCGTACGGTGATTGACGTGCAGGCCACGAGCTTGGCGCTATAGACAATTCGGATCCTGACTTGCAGTACATGGGGATCTACCAGGTAGAGAAGCTAACCAAGTGGCATTTTTTTAAGGGGGGATGAGTGAGAGACCCCATGCTGAGTGTGATGCCAGTGACAATGGATTTATGCCGCATCGTATTGTGAGCCACTGCCAGTCCAACCCTTGGCCCAGCAAATAATAGTGGCATGCATTGGTCATCAGCGAACTGGACCATTAGAACAAGGGTGAGACAAAGCCAGGTGCTAGTGTATGGGTTGTCCCGGAATAGGCTTAGACAGTCGCTGTAGCATATGTGGATGCCAGACCCTGCATGGGTCATGCCCGGGATGAAGCGAAGAATAGACAAAAAGTGAAGGAACAACGAGAGTTGTGACAACCTAGAGCCCATGCCTGAACGCCAACGCGCACCAGCCCCTCGTGTATACGCCGCGAAGGAGTGTATAGCAAGAGCCAGAGACTCCACCTCCACGTCTCCAACAACACCAACAGCCGAGAAACTGGAGGGGAGCAGCCGGCACTAGCCCCCGCAGAAGGGGAGCAGGCAGCAGCCGCCGTGGGTCACAGAGCCCAGGGCAGTGCCAAGAGCACTCAAAGTGAGATGGCGGCCGCTCTGTGGGAACCGAGTTGGCGCTAGCCTCCAGTGGACCGCAGGCAAGGAGAGAGCCGATTGTGATCAAAAGGCGTCCGCATATACTCACTTTTAAGGGGGGGGGGTAGACGCGCACAGTTGAAACACATGGGTAAAGCGAAACATGGCTGAGCGGAGATAGTTGCAATGTGTATTTGATTGTTTCGGCGATTCGCATGGAGGGTCAAGACTGTTGCGTTGTGTCTATTTCCAGGCATATTCCGCTTCAATGCATTGCAACCCCACACCCCCCTTTTCGACGAACAATTGAGCAATTCAGTAAATTGCGCATTGCGTGAAGGCAACTTATCATGATGCTTGAAACGAAATGTCTCAATGTGTACTTCTACAAATGTTTTATGCATAGTGGAGCACAACCCGTTTCTGACATTTGTAGCATCCACACCCCTCCCTTCGTTGGGCTCTGAGAGCCGTGACCAACAGGATATGGCCTCCCTCGCAGGGGGTGTGGGCAGCTGCAACCATCGACAGTTAGGGATGAGGTCTTTGGAGTGGAGAAGACCGTTATTGCATGCAAACCCCTTTGGCCACTGCGTCTCTGCTTTCTTTAATCAAAGGGTGTGTGTTGCACTAAACCATTACTTCCTTTGGCGCACGCAGTGCACGCAGTGCGATGACGGCACCCTCCGTGCTGTCTGTCCAATCTCCACCTGTTTTACAGAGCACGCACACCTTTATATCGGTGGTTTGGGGAACTTCGCTTGCTGTCCACAATCATCTTTGCACTGGCATGAGTGTTTTTCAGAGGTCCAAGAAGTTCTGCCAGTCGCGGACTTTCCTGCATTATGCAACGAAGGTGCAAAGAAGTGCTAGTGGAATGGCGTCCTCCACCGCCATTTCCGGCTGCTCTGCCGCCACTGCTACACAATGCTGATTTCAGTGAGATCTTACTATGACCAACCCATCCAGATTCTCTCCTCACATGTCTTGTCAGCGTGGCCCATGTTTACCGTGTTTGCTTCAGCAGTGCTGCAGTGATTCCAACCCTTGAGCCTACAGTCCTGGAAGTAGTTTCGATGACCAAGGTGAGCAACAGCACACTGTAGGATATCTTTCTTGAAATATGCCAAATAGGCCCTTAAACCTGTTTGTGTGTCTGGATAGGTTTAATCCTGTGGTTCCAATAAACTTGAACGATTTGTCCCACACACTGCATCCTTGGGCATTCTCCAGGACATCAGTAGGCCACACAGGGGGTCTGTTGATGCCCTGCAGACACTCCTTCAGTGAGTCTGCCGCCTGTCACATCTAATTTGCGATTTTCGTTTTTCGTTTTTTTGCTGTATTTAGGGCTATGCCACAGTCTCAGCCATCAATTCGGCCCAACAAAAAATGGATTCCCAGCCTCTTGCTTAGAGAACGAGCCCCCGTGGGTCAAGGCTGGGTTTGCTGTGGAATTGCTCCACCAGAGCTGGTAGGCTCCCAAGGGAACTGTTTTGGTTATGTAGGCTGGAGAGCTGCTTGCCCAACCAATGCAAAGCGAACCAAACATACATGTGGCCTGGATGCAATTTCTGTGCATTCCTTCTACTGGAGGGGGGGGGGGTTAGAAAGGGACAAAGGCAAAGGCATGGGCTTCAGGGGGGGTGGGTTTTCTGCCCCTGCATGCAGTGTGAATGCGCAAAATCGTTGCGACGTGGTGTCAACTGACACTGCGTTCTCCGCAAGTCCTCAAGACTGCCGATGTTCACAGCAGAAGGAGAGTCGTGGGCAGATGTACAGTCGTCTAGCGGGGGCTGTGCACAGTCTTCACACAACTGTCTTTTTCAGCCCACAGTCATTGTGCCTCATCCACCCTGGGAAGCCTACGGGCGTGGCAATCTCCCACTGCACAACCCAGTTTCAGCCTCAACTAATCCTGACTATGTGTCTGATCCGCACTAGACAGCTCTGAACCTTGATTCCGCGACCTCGAGTCCAGGAAAGAACAGCAACCATCCAGAGTCCATCAGGAAATATCAGCAACCATCCAGAGCCCACTAGGAAATATGAGCAACCATCCAGAGGCCATCAGGAAATATGAGCAACCATCCAGAGGCCATCAGGAAATATCAGCAACCATCCAGAGGCCATCAGGAAATATCAGCAACCATCCAGAGCCCATCAGGAAATATCAGCAACCATCCAGAGCCCATCAGGAAATATCAGCAACCATCCAGAGCCCATCAGGAAATATCAGCAACCATCCAGAGCCCATCAGGAAATATCAGCAACCATCCAGAGCCCATCAGGAAATATCAGCAACCATCCAGAGCCCATCAGGAAATATCAGCAACCATCCAGAGCCCATCAGGAAATATCAGCAACCATCCAGAGCCCATCAGGAAATATCAGCAACCATCCAGAGGCCATCAGGAAATATCAGCAACCATCCAGAGGCCACCAGGAAATAACAGCAGCCATCCACTAGGAAGCAACAGCAAAGCACCTTATACCAAAATTTTCCTTCATTTCTCGGGACCAGTTCCAAACATTTCCCCCCCGAATTTTAGCCCTCCCAAAAAAAAACCCTCAAATATTCCCCTGGTGGTATTGGGACCACACGTCGCTTGCGCATAGCAGTGTTATGTTTTAGCGATGGGACATGGGAATCCAGAGAACCCCCTGGGAACCCCCTGGATGTGCCGGGACCAAGCCATTGAACGAGGAAGAGGCGGATTCAAATACAAGGGTATCTTGTTTGTGGCATCCTGCACTGGCTTACAAAGGACATTCGGTGGGTTCCCATTTCTGCAGTAGCATTGGGTGAATGGGAGGGGGATGATGTAGAAAGTGGGCACCAACAAGCGTAGGCACTGGCATTTTCAGTACCCACATTGGTCCTACCAATGTTGTTCCCGTTGTGGTAGAAGTGGCCAGAGCACCATCGCCAATGTCTGGAGAGTTTCTTGGACCAAGCTGTGAGCCGGTTTGTCCTGTTCCACTTCACAGGGCCATGTGTCGGCGCCCTTGCTTAAGGGGTCCTGCTGGAGGGGGGGGGGGGGGTCTGCAGCCTGTGGGTGGGTGGGTTAGTTTGGTTTTGGGTAATTTGTCCCAAGGTGCGTGTCCCCCCAAGGTTGAGGTGGGTTTCAGGCACGTCCACTCATAGCACCGACAGGCATAAGACGGGTTGGCCCAAGGTGCCTGTCTCCCCAAGGTTTGGGTGTGGGTGGGTGGGTGGGTTTCAGGCCCGTCCATTCATAGCACCGATAGGCATAAGACGGGATGTTTGAACAAATTAGTTCGCACATTGTTGGCACCACAGATGCGGCCCTCACCCCCAACAAACTACCCACAAGGGAAACACAGGGGTCCTGATGACGTGGTGCCACCAGACTGCCCCATCTCTTCTTCTAACACAAAATTATCTACAAATGTATGTGAAAAAGATGAAAAATCTGAGGCGCCTTCTTGCAGGCGGTTGCTTTTCCTCCCTGGCCCCTTGAGTGCAACCCGCAACCTCCAAAGACTCTTCCGCGCAATGCAGGCCCGGTGGATTGGGCCCAAAGTACCTAGTGGATTGGTCCCAGGGACAAAGTGCTGTTGAATTCCTTCTTCTCCAAAGTACAAACCCGTGGTGCACTGCTCTTGCCACCACTCCAGGATTGAAGAGCCAGAATCCGACTGCTCATGTGGACACCGGTTGGCTGGGGATTCCTAAACCGGAACCAATCCTGACGCAGACGTCGCAACATGACCTCCAGGAGAATTGCAAGGCAAAACCAATGCTTGAGGAGGTGCTACCCCGGCTGACTTGGGGGGTTTCGTGGCTGAATCAAACACGCTGGGGCTGAATCAAACACGGTGGGGCCCAAACTGCAATGGGAGGGGAAGTACCTGGACTTCCCCGGATCTGACCCGGGCACAATGGCCGCCTCTTACTTCTCCACCTGCAGTGCCTCTAGCAAGTCCTTTTCCCACGCACCGTGGTACTGATTGACCATCATGCGCCGTCATCTTCCGGCGCCTGGAACACCAGCACATTAGGATCCTCCCCAGGCGGCAGCATTCGCAGTTGCCGGAAACGAGCCTGCGCACGCAAGGATCCACTTGAACATGTCGTGTGAATCCCCAGTTTGTACTCAAGCAATTGTTTGCCTTCTCTTTCTCAGGCAGTTTTCTGTCCGTTTTTGTTTTTTGTTGTGTGTCCTGTGTGTGAGCACCTATCAGGATGGGGGACGTAGATGGTGGGGCAGCATCGGACGCTAAGAGCATGGTTGAGGCCATGAAGGCACAGGCCCAGGAGATTGAGAGGCCGAGAATGGAGCTACAGCGTACCAGCTGAAGCAAAAAGAGGACATTCCGGAACTCACGTCGGGTCCCTTGGAGGAATTCGTCCAGGAAGAGGAAGTGACCCAATGGATGCACCTGTGCCTGTGCGCCCTGAAGGAGTTCCTTGACAAGGTGGGAGGACCACTGCAGCGTCCGACGGATCATGCAGGGGCCAATGACCAGGGGTCCCCCCCCCCCGTGATCATGTGCTGGCATACTGAATCTAGGAGCTGCTCTGCAAGTCGCACACGGCATACATGACGAGGTATACAGGCAGGGCTGGTCAGGAACCTAAAGGACGCTCACCGTATGCCAGGGGTGCCCTGGGCCGTGACTTCCACTGGAAGAATGTGCACTTCAGGGAAGTAGGTGGGGTTCTCGGCTGGCAAACCCGAACAGGAGAGTGGATACCGGTGGAGTCGGAGCCAACGGCCAATTGCAGGACATGTGCCCACAAGGGGGCGGCGCGGCCCGCCAAGCACTGGCACTTCTAGTGTCCCCATTGCACCTAAAAACCGGCACTGGGGGGTCTCCGGTGCCGCGCTCCACGCAACCACGAGAGCCTGTGGCGGGGACCCGACTACGTCCATGGAGCGGTGTAAGTGCTCCTTTCGCTCGATTTGGTCGCGCTGGTGCATGCTAGGGAACGAGGACGAGCCCAGCGGTCCCGATGCTTGGGCGTCCACATCGTGGAGGGTTGGGACCCGCAGAGCGTACGCGCAGAAATTGGCCAAGATCGCGGAATTCTAGGAGGCCTCTTGAGAGACGTCGATGGCTGGGGTGCTCGCGGAATTCCTGGCAGCCAGGGTGGAAGCAAGCGAGAGACAGTCCACGCTGTGTGGATACGATGCGGCGGTGCGCACTGCTGAGGATCTCGGGTGAATTGGGTCTATCGTTCATCAACTACACAAGCGCATTGCGCAGGCTGCGTCTAAGGTGGGCTTCCAGCCCTACTTTCCCCCTGAGGGTTTGTGCGTCCTTGTGGAGAGAGCTGAGCTGCAACCTGGTGTGTTGCCTATGGCCTGTGTGGCAGTCCTTTGTTGGGTTCTTTGGCTCGGGGTTGGTGAAGTCTCTGGTCTACGTATGGTGGATGTGTCATTACCTCTCTAGATGCTGTTCTGGAATTCCAAAACTGGTGAGGAGGGGTGGCAATCTCAACCGCTCCCGCCATGGGCGGATGGTTTCGGAGAGGCCCTGCTGCGGTGGGCGGAGGCCAAACGTCTGCGAGCGAGCGACTAGGGTGTTCGCACACTTGGTGGTTTGGGCTCCCAATATGTACCCCGACGAAGCTGAGCCCCTGCCTCCAGCCGCGTTCCACCCCCCTGTGTGGCCTACGGACCTGTCAGACCCCCCCCCCCCGATCTGGGACCGGTGGCGGGGGGGGGGGGGGCGTTCTTCCGGGAAGTCAGGAGCCGCGAGTTCTGCTAGAGGCGCCCCCCCCCTGCACCCTCCTTGTGCCCTGCACCCCCCGGACCCCAGGGAGAACTTGGCTACGTTACTGTCGACTCCGGTGAAAGTTCCAGGTCCGATGAGGGGGGGCGGAATCGGTCGGGTTCGCTCCGGTGGGGTGCGGCATGCTTTCGCCCTCGGAGTTCGCACCCGCCCACCGGCCTCCCGGTCTAAGTTCCAGGGACGCCGCCAGGAGGGCGGGTCAACGGGGACCCGCCCAGCTAAACGGCCAGTGCTCGGCTTTCAGGCGGGAGGCGGGTCCGCTGGAGATGTGGGTATTACCGTGCGTCTATAGACGCGCGCAGCTACCACGCTGCTGGTGGTAGGTGCTCCAACGGAGGGGGGCGGGCCTGATGCCATCGGGGTTGGTATGGGTAGGAAAATTGGAGTGGCCCGAGCCGGCGCCGCGGCTGGCCCCCAGCGAAGCGCAGGAGGATCGGCCCGAAGGACCCGCTGGCGGAGGGCTTGTCGTCCCCCAGCTTGGCTGCCCTTGCGAGGTTGTCTGCCCGGTCCGGAGGACTTGTTCGACCCCCCCCCCCCCCCCGTGATCCTGTGACACAGCCTGAGCTGTGGGAAGGGGGGCGGTGCGAAGGATCCGATGACCCCCTGTTTCTTGAATTCCTGCGGGCCTGCACCCCCCACCTGGGTTGGCTATCGGCGGAGTTCCGTTGTACCCCCTGGATCTTGGTTAAGATGCTTACTTTGTTTGTTGACCGTGTCTTCGATACGGCGGAGGACTTCCGCCTCCCTATGGCGGCCTCCATCCTCATCAAGGCGGTGCAAGGCCTGAAGCGTGAGGATTGGAGGGGCCTGTTACATGTCACCACCCCCCCCACCCCTCGTGCGGGTAGGGTTAACCCGGACATTCTGCTCAACGGGCTGGGTCCCATGGGGAGCCACGTCATCCCCCAGGCTATTTCGGACCAAGCGGTTGCTTGACTTCTATGGACAGAGGTTAAGGAGTTTTGATGTGAAAGCCCCGTGGGTCGATGCACGGGGCAACGACCGGCCGGGCGCTCCCCCCTGGGTTTCCAACGAGGTATGGAAGTTTGTGGCGGTACTTAAACGGCAATGGCTCCTGTACAACCTCTTTGAGGAACTGCCCCCCCCAACGTGCTGGCCCTTCATTATCACGAAAACTTCAGAGCAGGTTTCTTTAATACCTATTTGCGTTCAACAAAACGGTTTGGACGGGTGTACCCCCCGGCCGCCGCTATTTTCGTTACGGTCATGGGAGCAGCTAAGTAAACTGCTTGTCACATTCGACCCGGGGGTGCCATTATATCGCACATACATAGACTTAAAGAATGCCTCTTGGAGTTTTGTACTTCCGGAGTCGGCACGCACCCTCTTTCGCCTGCGTTCAGGCCCCATTGGACGGGTGGTGGGATTGGGTAGATTACCGTTCGGATGGAAGTACACTCCCTTTATATGCCAACAAGCGCTGGCACGCCTCGTGGAGCAGGCCTTGTCCCCTGATATTTTGTTGGTGCATTACTTAAACGATTTTTTTGTTATTTCATCATGACAAGGGGTACTTGCGGAGTAGCACCGGAGGCACCGTTCATGCCTTGGAGAGGGGGGGGTTGATTGTCAGCCCCAAGAGTGTCCTTGAGCCTGCCACCAGGCTGGTCTTCTTGGGGAAGTGGCTGGATTTGTGGGAGAGGATGCTGTGATCTCATGAGGTGGCCCGCCTCCAAATGCTGGTGGCCTGGCTCCGGTCAGCTGTCTGGCGGTCGCAGAAGCAGTCTATGTAGTCTTTTTTGGGCTTTCTTCATTGGCAGGTGCGACGTAAAGGCCTGGTGTGCCCTTTTGCTGCATGGGGGTATTGTTGGGTCAACGGGGAGCAGGCTGGGCATACCCCTGTGGCGCTATTGGAGTCCCTTGTTGTTCTGCAGACCATGGTTGTAGAGCTGTGGCGTGTGCCTGTGGCAAGTATCCAGCAGCTATGTGTATAGCGACCTAGTCGGCTATCAGACATCAGACATCAGACTTTTTTGGACCATCACCCCCAACCCCCCCCCCCCCCAACCCCAACACCCTTTCTAACCCCCCCCCCCCCCCTGTGTCAGACTTCCCCCCCCCCCCCCCCCGTGTCCCCCCCAATATCAGACTTGTCCCATTGTCACCACACCCTTGAGGTGTAGAAGTGGGTTGTGGTCTCGACCCTAGCGTCTGAAACCCAACCAGTGCTTGCAACCCCTTCAATGATGGTACCCCCCCCCCCCCCACCCCACCCCACCCCACCCCATCTCTCTGACTCCGATCGGGGGGCTCATATGTGATTGAAGACAAGTGGGAACAGAATCCTGATGTCTGGCCCAAGCAACCTCACCTGAGCTAATCGGGTCAGTTTTGCTGGTGGGGTGGGTGGGTGGGGGTTCATCGGGTTGGGCCGGAACTGTGGAGAGGGGGGGTAGTGGGTTTCGAGCACGGCACAGCACAGCACGGCACAACACAGCACATCACAGCACATCACAGCACACCACAGCACGGCACAACATACAGCATAGCACAGCATATTACAGCACAACACAGCACAACACAGCCCCTACGGCCGCCCAAGAGAGCCTCCCTCCCTCCCTCCCTCCCTCCCTCCCCTCCCTCCCTCCCTCCCACCCTGTCATTTCCCTGCTTGTGTGGTTGAGGTTAGGGAGGGTATGCCTGCTTTTCTTTTTCAGGTTTTCTTTTCTAGTAGAGTGCACTGTCGGAGCACTTGCAAAGCACACGTGAGCCGGACATCACCATTGTTTTTTTGGCTCGGAAGCCCGTTAAGCGCTGGCCACGTCCGATGATGTACCAGATGTACCAAAATGGCCGCGAAATTGGCCAAGCATAAGCCACGCCTGGCTGTTTATGAAGCCTGGTTGCGCCGTGATGGATGCGATACATTGCGGTCTTTGACCATCATTGTTTGTTTGTTGGTGGGCACGTTGGGGGACCTGTAGTGCGTGGTGCTTGGGCTGGCGGGGCGCCAACATGGTGATGCTAGCCCAGGAATGAAGTACCCTTAAACAAAAGGCCATGTTTCATTCTTGCCCCCCTCCCTGCCCCCACGAGTAGGTGGGGTTTTTGAGACAAATATGGACACTCTACCCTTACCTGGGGGTGAAAACAACGCAGCATGTTCTAGAAGAATGCAGCACAGTACCGAGGACCAAAAATAAGGTACGGCATCGCTGCTAGTAGTATCTTTACCAAAGTACTAAAAGTAAACATCTTACCCTAAAGATACCTTAAACCACCCCTATATACACCCGCCATACTAATCAGGTGTATTTGACTCACACGTGGTCATTTCAATGTAGGCCAAACTAACGTTTGGGGTGCAAAGGGGTTTTCGAACTTTTTGATCATATTTTACCTATGTTAAGTGCTTTTTTGACACACACACACACACACACACACACACACAATGGCAATCCATGGCAATCTGCAGACAGGACTGGCACCTCCATCAGAGCAGATACTGCCAGCCAAGGGGGAGAGGGGGTCAAACTCGTCTTTCGGGGCCGATTTCTTCCTAGTCATTGGAGATGGGCGCTTGCCACAACGCCCATACACAGGCACGCGCAGACACGTGTCAACACACACCACGCCACACTTGGCGCCGCGAGTCGACCATTCCAAATGCGTGACACACACAGCGACAGCATGTATGACCTGCAAGAGGCTGCGCAGATCAGCAGAAGAGTGCTGCAAACTCGGGCATCACATAGCAAGCCACGTAGCTCGCAGGCCACAGTTGCAATAATGCCCTTTGCATAACCTACCCCCCTGCCCGAGATGTACCCTCAAACAGAGAGGGGTGCGCCATTGTTGTGACCGGGGGCACCACAAGGTATGCACCCCGGTTCCGGCCCACCGGAAACGTGCCCTCCCTATGCAAGCTCTTTTGCCCCACAAAAAACCATGCCTGCAAAGGCCAGCACGGCACTCATCAGGTCTGCTGAGGTCCCCACACCAACCGCCCACACCTCCGGCGCCCAAGCGCAGGAGGCTGAAAACACCGCCGCCCCCATCCCCCCCAGCACCTGTTCCACAGGGACTGGAAGGTGACGGAGCCGAGGATGCAGTAGCCCGACCACTTTTTCTGTCGAGGCATGGAAGAGCCAGTACTTGGGTCACTTAACCAACAAAACACAGAGGTTCTCATTCCGCAGAAGGGGGGGAAACAATGTCACACAGAGGCCTCAGCAGACCTGAGCTGAATGGGGCTTCCAACCCAATGCTGCACAAGGATCTACCTCATCAAAGTATAGAGCACACACACACACACACACACACACACACACACATCCAACATTGCTGCAGTGCCAACCGAACATAGCACAGCATATTACAGCACAACACAGCACAACACAGCCCCTACGGCCGCCCAAGAGAGCCTCCCTCCCTCCCTCCCTCCCTCCCTCCCCTCCCTCCCTCCCCTCCCTCCCTCCCTCCTACCCTGTCATTTCCCTGCTTGTGTGGTTGAGGTTAGGGAGGGTATGCCTGTTTTTCTTTTTCAGGTTTTCTTTTCTAGTAGAGTGCACTGTCGGAGCACTTGCAAAGCACACGTGAGCCGGAGAGCACCATTGTTTTTTTGGCAGGGAAGCCCGTTAAGCCCTGGTGCTTTCCCGCCAGCTTACCAAGGTCCGAACCCCAAAAAAATTAAAATAGGAGGTATGTTACTCCGTTCCTTAGTTAGTTCCGGTGGAGGGTGGATGGGGCACCGCTCCCCCAGGCGCCCCCTTGACACCACCTTAGCACCCCCCCCCCATCAGTTTCATATGCCCCCCCATCAATTTCATAGCCCCCCCCCTATCAATTTCATAGCCCCCCCCTTATCAATTTCATAGCCCCCCCCCCATCAATTTCATAGCCCCCCCCCCATCAATTTCATACCCCCCCCATCAATTTCACAGCCCTACCCCCCATCAATTTCAATAGCCCCACCCCCATCAATTTCATAGGTCCCCCCCATTCAATTTCATAGCCCCCCCCCATCGATTTCATAGCCCCCTGCCCTATCAATTTTATAACCCCCCCTTTATCAATTTCATAGCCCCTCCTCCATCAATTTCATACCCCCGCCCCCATCCATTTCATGGCCCCCCATCAATTTCATATGCCCCGGTATCAATTTCATAGCCCCCCCCCCCCCCCCCCATCCAATACATGAGCCCCCCAGCCCTATCAATTTCATAGCCCCCCGCCATCAATTGGATAGCCCCACCCCCATGAATTTCATAGGTTCCCCCCATTCAATTTCATAGCCCCCCCCCAATCGATTTCATAGCCCCCCCCCCCCCTTGACTTCATAGCCCCCCCCCCCCCCCCCCATTGATTCACAGAGGGTTGTAGACCCCTGTTAGGAATTGGCGCGTGGGCACGCGCTGATTCCTGGAGGGGTCTTATCTGGGGGGTCTAGACCCCCCAAATAATTGACGCATGGGCATGCGTCAATTATTTTGGGGGTCTACACCCCCTGATAACTGACGCATGGGCATGCGTCAAATATTTGACAGACATGCATCCGTCAAATATTTTGGGGGTGCAGACCCCCCAAATATTTGACGGATGTATGTCCGTCAAATATTTTTGGGGTGTAGACCCCCCAAATATTTGACGGACATGCATCCGTCAAATATTTTGGGGGTGTGGACCCCCAGATAAGCGACGCATGGGCATGCGTCAAATATTTGACGGAAATGCATCCGTCAAATATTTTGGGGGTGTGGACCCCCATAATATTTAACGGATGTATGTCCGTCAAATATTTGGGGGGTCTACATCCCCCAAATATTTGACGGACATGCATCCGTCAAAAATTTGGGGGTGTAGACCCCCCAGATAACTGACGCATGGGCATGCGTCAAATATTTGACGAACATGCATCCGTCAAATGTTTCGGGGCCCCAGACCCCCAAATATTTGACGGATGTATGTCCGTCAAACATTTTGGGGGTGTAGACCCCCCAGATAACTGACGCATGGGCATGCGTCAAATATTTGACGGACATGCATCCGTCAAATATTTGGGGGGGGTAGACCCCCCAAATATTTGACGGATGTATGTCCGTCAAATATTTTTGGGGTCTACACCCCCCAAACATTTGACGGACATGCATCCGTCAAATGTTTGGGGGGTCTACACCCCCTAGATCACTGACGCATGGGCATGCGTCAAATATTTGACGGACATGCATCCGTCAAATATTTTGGGGATGTAGACCCCCCAAATATTTGAACGATTAATGTCCGTCAAATATTTTGGGGGTCTACACCCCCCAAATATTTGTCGGACATGCATCCGTCAAATATTTTGGGGGTGTAGACCCCCCAGATAACCGACGCATGGGCATGCCTCAAATATTTGACGGACATACATCCGTCAAATATTTTGGGGTTGTAGACCCCCCAAGTATTTGACGTATGTATGTCCGTCAAATATTTTGGGGGTGTAAACCCCCCAGATAACTGACGCATGGGCATGCGTCAAATATTTGACGGACATGCATCCGTCAAATATTTTGGGGGTGTAGACCCCCCAAACATTTGACGGATGTATGTCCGTCAAATATTTTGGGGGTGTAGACCCCCCAGATAACTGACGCATGGGCATGCGTCAAATATTTGACGGACATGCATCCGTCAAATAATTTGGGGGTGTAGACCCCCCAAATATTTGACGGATTAATGTTCGTCAAATATTTTTGGGGTCTACACCCACCAAATATTTGACGGACATGCATCCGTCAAATATTTTCGGGGTGTAGACCCCCAAGATAACTGACGCATGGGCATGCGTCAAATATTTGACGGACATACATCCGTCAAATATCTTGGGGGTGTAGACCCCCCAAATATTTGACGGATGTATGTCCGTCAAATATTTTTGGGGTGTAGACACCCCAGATAACTGACGCATGGGCATGCGTCAAATATTAGACGGATATGCATCCGTCAAATATTTGGGGGGTGTAGACCCCCCAAATATTTGACGGATGCATGTCCATCAAATATTTCGGGGGTTGTAGACCCCCCAGATAACCGACGCATCGGCATGCGTCAAATCTTTGACGGACATACATCCGTCAAATATTTGGGGGGTGTAGACCCCCCAACTATTTGACGGATGTATGTCCGTCAAATATTTTGGGGGTCTACACCCCCCAAATATTTGAGGGACATGCATCCGTCAAGTGTTTGGGGGGTCTACACCCCCCAGATAACTGACGCATGGGCATGCGTCAAATATTTGACGGACATGCATCCGTCAAATATTTTGGGGGTGTAGACCTGCCAAATATTTGACGGATGTATGTCCGTCAAACATTTTGGGGGTGTAGACCCCCCAGATAACTGACGCATTGGCATGCGTCAAATATTTGACGGACATGCATCCGTCAAATATTTTGGGGGTGTAGATCCCCCAAATATTTGACGGATGTATGTCCGTCAAATATTTTTGGGGTCTACACCCCCCAAATATTTGACGGACGTGCATCCGTCAAATGTTTGGAGGGTCTACACCCCCCAGATAACTGACGCATGGGCATGCGTCAAATATTTCACGGACATGCATCCGTCAAATATTTTGGGGGTGTAGACCCCCCAAATATTTGACGGACATGCATCCGCAAATATTTTGGGGGTGTAGACCCCCCAGATAAGTGACGCATGGGCATGCGTCAAATATTGGACGGACATACATCCGTCGAATATTTCGGGGGTGTAGACCCCCCAAATATTTGACGGATGTATGTCCATCAAATATTTTGGGCGTGTCGACCCCCCACATAACTGACGCATGGGCATGAGTCAAATATTTGACGAACATGCATCCGTCAAATATTTTGGGGGTGTAGACCCCCCAGATAACTGACGCATGGGCATGCGTCAAATATTTGGCGGACATGCATCCGTCAAATATTTTGGGGCTGTAGGCCCCCCAAATATTTGACGGATGTATGTCCGTCAAATATTTTGGGGGTGTAGACCCCCCAGATAACTGACGCAGGGGCATGCGTCAAATATTTGACGGACATGCATCAGTCAAACATTTTCGGGGTGTAGACCCCCCGGATAACTGACGCATGGGCATGCGTCAAATATCTGACGGACATGCATCCGTCAAATATTTGGGGGTGTAGACCCCCCCAATATTTGACGGATATATGTCTGTCAAATATTTTGGGGGTGTAGACCCCCCAAAAAAGTGACGCATGGGCATGCGTCAAATATTTGACGGACATGCATCCGTCAAATAATTTGGGCTTGTAGACCCCCCAAATATTTGACGGATGTATGTCTGTCAAATATTTTGGGGGTGTAGACCCCCCAGATAACTGACGCACGGGCATGCGTCAAATATTTGACGGACATGCATACGCCAAATATTTTGGGGATGTAGACCCCCAGATAACTGACGCATGGGCATGCGTCAAATATTTGACGGACATGCATCCGTCAAATATTTTGAGGGTGTAGACCCCCCCAATATTTGACCGATGTATGTCCGTCAAATATTTTGGGGGTGTAGACCCCCCAGATAACTGACGCATGGGCATGCGTCAAATATTTGACAGACATGCATCCGTCAGATAATTTCGGGGTGTAGACCCCCCAAACATTTGACGGATGTATGTCCATCAAATATTTTTGGGGTGTAGACCCCCCAGATAACTGACGCATGGGCATGCGTCAAATATTTGACGGACGTGCATCCGTCAAATATTTTGGGGGTCTACACCCCCAAGATAACTGATCCATGGGCATGCGTCACATATTTGACGGACATGCATCCGTCAAATAATTTGGGGGTGTAGACCCCCCAAATATCTGACGGATGTATGTCCCTCAAATATTTCGGGGGTCTACACCCCCCAAATATTTGACGGACATACATCTGTCAAATATTTTGGGACTGTGGACCCCCCAAATATTTGACGGATGTATGTCGGTCAAATATTTGGGGGGCCTACACCCGCAAAATATTTGACGTATGTATGTCCGTCAAATATTTTGGTGGTGTAGACCCCCCGGATAACGGACGCATGGGCATGCGTCAAATATTTGACGGACATGCATCCGTCAAATATTTTGGGGGTGTAGACCCCCCAAATATTTGACGGATGTATGTCCCTCAAATATTTCGGGGGTGTAGACCCCCCAAATATTTGACAGACATGCATCCGTCAAATATTTTGGGGGTGTAGACCCCCTAGATAACACACGCATGGGCATGCGTGAAATAATTGACGGACATACATCCGTCAATTATTTGGGGGGTCTACACCCCCCAAATATTTGTCGGACATGCTTCCGTCAAATATTTTGGGGGTGTAAACCCCCCAGATAACCGACGCATGGGCATGCGTCAAATATTCCACGGACATGCATCCGTCAAATATTTTGAGGGTGTAGACCCCCCAAATATTTGACGGATGTATGTCCCTCAAATATTTTGGGGGTGTAGACCCCCCAAATATTTGACGGACATGCATCTGTCAAATATTTGGGGGCCGTAGACCCCCCAGATAACTGACGCATGGGCATGCGTCAAATATTTGACGAACATGCATCCGTCAAATATTTTGGGGGTGTGGACCCCCCAAATATTTGACGGACATGCATCCGTCAAATATTTTGGGGGTGTAGACCCCCCATATACCTGACGCATGGGCATGCATCAAATATTTGACGGACATTTATCCGTCAAATATTTTGGGGGTGTAGACCCCCCAAATATTTGACGGATGTATGTCCGGCAAATATTCTGGGGGTGTAGACCCCCCATATAACCGACGCATGGGCATGCGTCAAATATTTGATGGACATACATCCATCAAACATTTTGGGGGTGTGGACCCCCCAATCATTTGACGGATGTATGTCCGTCAAATATTTTGGGGGTCTACACCCCCCAAATATTTAACGGACATGCATGCGTCAAATATTTGGGGGGTCTACACCCCCCAGATAACTGACGCATGGGCATGCGTCAAATATTTGACATACATGCATCCGTCAAATATTTTGGGGGTGTAGACCCCCCATATCACCTACGCATGGGCATGCGTCAAATATTTGACGGACATACATCCGTCAAACATTTTGGGCCAGTAGACCCCCCAAATATTTGACGGATGCATGTCCGTCAAATATCTAGGGGGTGTAGACCCCCAAAATAATTGACGGACATACATCCGTCAAATATTTGGGGGGTCTACACCCCCCAGATAACTGATGCATGGGCATGCGTCAAACATTTGACGGACATGCATCCCTCAAAAATTTGGGGGTGTAGACCCCCCAGATAACTGACGCATGGGCATGCGTCAAATATTTCACGGACATGCATCCGTCAAATATTTCGGGGTCGTAGACCCCCCAAATATTTGACGGATGTATGTCCGTCAAATATTTTGGGGGTGTAGACCCCCCAAATATTTGACGGACATGCATCCGTCAAATATTTTGGGGGTGTGGACCCCCCAGATAACTGACGCGTGGGCATGCGTCCAATATTTCACGGACATGCATCCGTCAAATATTTCGGGGTCGTAGACCCCCCAAATATTTGACGGATGTATGTCCGTCAAATATTTTGGGGGTGTAGACCCCCCAAATATTTGACGGACATACATCCGTCAAATATTTTGGGGGTGTGGACCCCCCAAATATTTGACGGATGTATGTCCGTCAAATATTTGGGGGGTCTACACCCCCCAGATAACTGACGCATGGGCATGCGTCAAATGTTTGAGGGACATGCATCCGTCAAATATTTTGGGGGTCTACACCCCCAAAATATTAGACGGACATGCATCCGTCAAATATTTTGGGGGTGTAGACCCCCAAAATATTTGACGGATGTATGTCCGTCAAATATTTTGGGGGTCTACACCCCCCAAATGTTTGACGGACATGCATCCGTCAAATATTTTGGGGGTGTAGACACGCCGGATAACTGACGCATGGGCATGCCTCAAATATTTGACGGACATGCATCCGTCAAATATTTTGGGGTGTAGACCCCCCAAATATTTGACGGATGCATGTCCATCAAATATTTTTGGGTTGTAGACCCCCAAAATAATTCACGGACATACATCCGTCAAATATTTGGGGGGTCTACACCCCCCAGATAACTGACGCATGGGCATGCGTCAAATATTTGACGGACATGCATCCGTCAAATATTTTCGGGGTGTAGACCCCCCACATAACCGACGCATGGGCATGCGTCAAATATTTGACGGACATACATGCGTCAAATATTTTGGGGGTGTAGACCCCCAAAATATTCGACGGATGTATGTTCGTCAAATATTTTAGGGGGGTAGACCCCCCAGATAACTGACACATGGGCATGCGTCAAATATTTGACGGACATGCATCCGTCAAATATTTTGGGGGTGTAGACCCCCCAAATATTTGACGGATGTATGTCCGTCAAACATTTGGGGGGTCTACACACCCCAAATATTTGACGGACATGCATCCGTCAAATATTTGGGGGGTCTACACCCGCCCAGATAACTGACGCATGGGCATGCGTCAAATATTTGACGGACATGCATCCGTCAAATATTTTGGGGGTGTAGACCCCCCAAATATTTGACGGATGTATGTCCATCAAATATTTTGGGGGTGTAGACCCCCTAGATAACTGACGCATGGGCATGCGTCAAATATTTGACGGACATACATCCGTCAAATATTTTGGGGTTGTAGACCCCCCCAATATTTGACGGATGTATGTCCGTCAAACATTTTGGGGGTCTACACACCCCAAATATTTGACGGACATGCATCCGTCAAATATTTGGGGGGTCTACACCCGCCCAGATAACTGACGCATGGGCATGCGTCAAATATTTGACGGACATGCATCCGTCAAATATTTTGGGGGGTGTAGACCCCCCAAATATTTGACGGATGTATGTCCATCAAATATTTTGGGGGTGTAGACCCCCTAGATAACTGACGCATGGGCATGCGTCAAATATTTGACGGACATACATCCGTCAAATATTTTGGGGGTGTAGACCCCCCAAATATTTGACGGATGTATGTCCGTCAAATATTTTGGGGGTTTAGACCCCCCAAATATTTGACGGACATGCTCCCGTCAAATATTTTCGGAGTGTAGATCCCCGAGATAACTGACGCATGGGCATGCGTCAAATATTTGACGGACATGCATCCGTCAAATATTTCGGGGGTGTAGACCCCCCAAATATTGACGGATTTATGTCCGTCAATTATTTTTGGGGTCTACACCCAACAGACAACTGACGCATGGGCATGCGTCAAATATTTGACGGACATGCATCCGTCAAATATTTTGGGGGTGTAGACCCCTCAAATATTTGACGGATGTATGTCCGTCAAATATTTTGGGGGTCTACACCCCCCAAATATTTGGAGGCCTATGGGGGCCTAAGGGGGTCTATGGGGACCTATAGCCTATGGGGACCTTTGGGGGCCTACGGGGACCTTTGGGGGCCTATGGGCGCCTATGGGGGTCTATGGGGACCGATGGGGGGTTGTGGGGACCTATGGGGGGCATTGGGGACCTATTGGGGCCTATGGGGGCCTATGGCTACCTTTGGGCGCCTATGGGGGCCTTTTGGGGACCTATGGGGGCTTGTGGAGGCCTATGGGGACCTATGGGTACCTATGGGGGCCTATGGGGGTCTACGGGGACCTTTGGGGGCCTATGGGGGCCTATGGGGACCTTTGGGGACCTATGGGCACCTTTGGGCACCTTTGGGCACCTTTGGGCACCTTTGGGGACCTATGGGGGTCTATGGGGACCTATGGGGGTCCATGGGGACCTATGGGGACCTATGGGGGCCTATGGGGGCCTATGGGGGCCGATGGGCACCTATGGGGACCCATGGGGGGTAGTGGGGACCTATGGGGGCCTATGGGGACCTTTGGGGACCTATGGGCACCTTTGGGCACCTTTGGGCACCTTTGGGGACCTATGGGGGTCTATGGGGACCTATGGGGGTCTATGGGGACCTATGGGGACCTATGGGGGCCTATGGGGATCTACGGGGACCTTTGGGGACCTATGGGGACCTTTGGGCACCTTTGGGGACCTATGGGCACCTTTGTGGACTTATGGGGATGGGGGCCGATGGGGACCTATGGGGACCTATGGGCACCTCAGGGGACCTATGGGGGTCTATGGGGGCCTATGGGGGCCTATGGGGGTCTATGGGGGCCTACAGGGACCTATGGGGACCTTTGGGTGCTTGTGGGGACCTATGGGGGCCTATTGGGGGCTATGGGGGTCTATGGGGGCCTATGGGGACCTATGGGGACCTATGGGGGCTTGTGGGGACCTATGGGGGCCTATGGGGGCCTACGGGGACCAATGGGGGCTCGTGGGGACCTATGGGGGCCTATGGGGACCTTTGGGCACCTCTGGGGACCTATGGGGGTCTATGGGGACCTATGGGGACCTATGGGCACCTTTGGGGACCTATGGGGATGGGGGCCGATGGGGACCTATGGGCACCTTTGGGGACCTATGGGGGTCTATGGGGACCTATGCGGGCCTATGGGGGCCTATGGGGGCCTATGGGGGTCTATGGGGACCTATGGGGGCCTATGGGGACCTATGGGGACCTTTGGGGGCTTGTGGGTACCTATGGGGGCCTATGGGGGTCTATGGGGACCTATGGGGGCTTGTGGGGACCTATGGGGGCCTATGGGGGTCTATGGGGGCCTATGGGGACCTATGGGGACCTATGGGGGCTTGTGGGGACCTATGGGGGCCTATGGGGACCTTTGGGGGCCTATGGGGGCCTATGGGGACCTTTGCGGACCTATGGGCACCTTTGGGGACCTACGGGGGCCTATGGGGACCTTTGGGGACCTATGGGGACCTTTGGGCACCTTTGGGGACTTATGGGGGTCTATGGGGACCTATGGGGACCTTTGGGGACCTATGGGGACCTTTGGGCACCTTTGGGGACCTATGGGGACCTATGGGCACCTTTGGGGACCTATGGGGACCTATGGGGGCCTATGGGGGCCTATGGGGGTCTACGGGGACCTTTGGGGACCTATGGGGACCTTTGGGCACCTTTGGGGACCTATGGGCACCTTTGGGGACCTATGGGCACGTATGGGGATGGGGGCCGATGGGGACTCATCGGCATGTAGGGGGACCTATGGGGGCCTATGGGGGCCTATGGGGACCTTTGGGGGTCTATGGGGGCCTTTTGGGTTCTCTGGGGTCCTATGGGGGCCTATGGGGACCTATGGGGGCTTGTGGAGGCCTATGGGGGCCTGTGGGCACCTATGGGCACCTTTGGGGACCTATGGGGACCTATGGGGACTTATGGGGGCCGATGGGGACTCATTGGCATCTAGGGGGACCTTTGGGGACCTATGGGCACCTTTTGGGGACCCATGGGCACCTTTGGGGGCCTATGGGGATCTATGGGGGCCTATGGGGGCCTATGGGGACCTATTGGCACCTTAGGGGACCTTTGGGCACCTTTGGGGACCTATGGGCACCTTTGGGGACTTATGGGGATGGGGCCGATGGGGACCTATGGGCACCTATGGGCACCTTTGGGGACCTATGGGGGCCTATGGGGGCCTAGGGGGGTCTATGGGGACCTATGGGGGCCTACAGGGACCTATGGGTACCTTTGGGTGCTTGTGGGGACCTATGGGGGCCTATTGGGGGCTATGGGGGTCTATGGGGGCCTATGGGGACCTATGGGGACCTATGGGGGCTTGTGGGGACCTATGGGGGCCTATGGGGGCCTTTGGGGGTCTATGGGGGCCTATGGGGGCCTACGGGGACCAATGGGGGCTCGTGGGGACCTATGGGGGCCTATGGGGACCTTTGGGCACCTTTGGGGACCTATGGGGGTCTATGGGGACCTATGGGGACCTATGGGCACCTTTGGGGACCTATGGGGATGGGGGCCGATGGGGACCTATGGGCACCTATGGGCACCTTTGGGGACCTATGGGTGTCTATGGGGACCTATGCGGGCCTATGGGGGCCTATGGGGGCCTATGGGGACCTTTGGGGGTTTGTGGGTACCTATGGGGGCCTATGGGGGCCTATGGGGGCCTATGGGGACCTATGGTGGCTTGTGGGGACCTATGGGGGCCTATGGGGGTCTATGGGGACCTATGGGGACCTTTGGGGGCTCGTGGGGACCTATGGGGGCCTATGGGGACCTTTGGGGGCCTATGGGGGCTTATGGGGACCTTTGCGGACCTATGGGCACCTTTGGTGACCTACGGGGGCCTATGGGGACCTTTGGGGACCTATGGGGACCTTTGGGCACCTTTGGGGA
Organism: Eutreptiella sp. 'Long Island Sound 2002'; assembly: GCA_964036045.1. NCBI lineage: Eukaryota > Euglenozoa > Euglenophyceae > Eutreptiales > Eutreptiaceae > Eutreptiella > Eutreptiella sp. 'Long Island Sound 2002'. Next base: position 10,824,117 of record OZ038398.1, on the reverse strand, counting down.
CTTATGGGGGTCTATGGGGACCTATGGGGACCTATGGGGGCCTATGGGGGCCTATGGGGGTCTACGGGGACCTTTGGGGACCTATGGGGACCTTTGGTCACCTTTGGGGACCTATGGGCACCTATGGGGATGGGGGCCGATGGGGACTCATCGGCATCTAGGTGGACCTATGGGGGCCTATGGGGGCCTATGGGGACCTTTGGGGGTCTATGGGGACCTATTGGGGCCTATGGGGGCCTATGGGCACCTTTGGGGGCCTATGGGGGCCTATTGGGGCCTATGGGGTCCTATGGGGGCCTATGGGGACCTATGGGGGCTTGTGGAGGCCTATGGGGGCCTGTGGGGACCTATGGGCACCTTTGGGGACCTATGGGGACCTATGGGGACTTATGGGGGCCGATGGGGACTCATTGGCATCTAGGGGGACCTTTGGGGACCTATGGGCACCTTTGGGGACCCATGGGCACCTTTGGGGGCCTATGGGGACCTATGGGGGCCTATGGGGGCCTATGGGGACCTATTGGCACCTTAGGGGACCTTTGGGCACCTTTGGGGACCTATGGGCACCTTTGGGGACTTATGGGGATGGGGGCCGATGGGGACCTATGGGCACCTATGGGCACCTTTGGGGACCTATGGGGGCCTATGGGGGCCTAGGGGGGTCTATGGGGACCTATGGGGGCCTACAGGGACCTATGGGTACCTTTGGGTGCTTGTGGGGACCTATGGGGGCCTATTGGGGGCTATGGGGGTCTATGGGGGCCTATGGGGACCTATGGGGACCTATGGGGGCTTGTGGGGACCTATGGGGGCCTATGGGGGCCTATGGGGGCCTTTGGGGGTCTATGGGGGCCTATGGGGGCCTACGGGGACCAATGGGGGCTCGTGGGGACCTATGGGGGCCTATGGGGACCTTTGGGCACCTTTGGGGACCTATGGGGGTCTATGGGGACCTATGGGCACCTTTGGGGACCTATGGGGATGGGGGCCGATGGGGACCTATGGGCACCTATGGGCACCTTTGGGGACCTATGCGGGCCTATGGGGGCCTATGGGGGTCTATGGGGACCTATGGGGGCCTATGGGGACCTATGGGGACCTTTGGGGGTTTGTGGGTACCTATGGGGGCCTATGGGGGCCTATGGGGGCCTATGGGGACCTATGGGGGCTTGTGGGGACCTATGGGGGCCTATGGGGGTCTATGGGGGCCTATGGGGACCTATGGGGACCTTTGGGGGCTTGTGGGGACCTATGGGGGCCTATGGGGACCTTTGGGGGCCTATGGGGGCTTATGGGGACCTTTGCGGACCTATGGGCACCTTTGGTGACCTACGGGGGCCTATGGGGACCTTTGGGGACCTATGGGGACCTTTGGGCACCTTTGGGGACTTATGGGGGTCTATGGGGACCTATGGGGACCTATGGGGGCCTATGGGGGCCTATGGGGGTCTACGGGGACCTTTGGGGACCTATGGGGACCTTTGGTCACCTTTGGGGACCTATGGGCACCTATGGGGATGGGGGCCGATGGGGACTCATCGGCATCTAGGGGGACCTATGGGGGCCTATGGGGACCTTTGGGGGTCTATGGGGACCTATTGGGGCCTATGGGGGCCTATGGGCACCTTTGGGGGCCTATGGGGGCCTATTGGGGCCTATGGGGTCCTATGGGGGCCTATGGGGACCTATGGGGGCTTGTGGAGGCCTATGGGGGCCTGTGGGGACCTATGGGCACCTTTGGGGACCTATGGGGACTTATGGGGGCCGATGGGGACTCATTGGCATCTAGGGGGACCTTTGGGGACCTATGGGCACCTTTGGGGACCCATGGGCACCTTTGGGGGCCTATGGGGACCTATGGGGGCCTATGGGGGCCTATGGGGGCCTATGGGGACCTATTGGCACCTTAGGGGACCTATGGGCACCTTTGGGGGCCTATGGGGGCCTATGGGGGCCTATGGGCACTTTTTTTTTTGCCACTTTCCCTGCTCACAAATTTCCCCCATTTTCCCATTTTGGTGTTCAAAGTCCTTTTTACCGCTGTACTGCCATGTTTCTGATTGTCCAAGGTGGTTCCCCAATGATTTTTCAATTGTGTCCTCCCTTTTTATTTTTTTCATTTGGGGGGGGGGGGTTGATTTAGATTTAGGCATAATTTCTCTCAATTTCCTCTAGGCATTGCACCCCTAGACCCACCTCCAGTAGATAAGAATATCAGACATCTTCTTGGACAGACCGCACACACAACATCCCTTATCAAACATCAGACATCAGACTTTATACACATAGCTGGTGTCCAGACTTTGTGTCTTGAGTTTGGACTACACAGATCTGACCCAGTCTTGTTGGGACGGTGGTGGGAGGGGTGTGGGCTGGTGTTTTTCGTCGATGGGGCCCATGACGGTCCATCCTGGAGAATGGGAGGTTTTTCGGAATTCTTGGGATTCCGTTCTCTGGTGGCTCGGAGGCTACGTTCCTATAGCCAGCAGCTTGTAGACCTACATTCCCTTGTCTGGGCAGTGCGCCTGGCAGCACGCCTGGGTTTTACAACAGTCACTCTCATGAGTGACTTGGAAGTGGCCATTGCCCGGCTCCTCAAGGTGCTTGCCAAGAGTGTACTGAATGTGTAACAGTCCGTTCTGAGGGGACTGTCAACGCGCCTGGTCTGTTCCGCCTTGGTGGTAAGAGTCTTCTGGGTGCCCTCTGGTTTCCAGCCTGCGGATTCTATGTCTCGTCTCCAGGGTGATAGGGGGTCTTCGGAGGAGATAGGATTAAGGCGGAGAGAATGGCCCGGCTCGTGTATAAACGGTTATTAGATAGGCATTCGGTGGTCCCGTATCGTGGGGTGTTGTGCCTGGGCAGAGGCACGGATTCCTAGCAAGGGCAGGCGTTGGTTACCACGTCGGCGGTGGCTGCTTTCTTTGTGTGCCTGCTGGTGGGGGCGCTTGCTGTGTGCTAGAGCCTCCGGGCCTCTGCACACCTTCGGCTCCTTCTTTTGGCGGTTTCTTACTGTTTGTTTAGCCATGGCTAGACAGTCGTACACCCAGTCCGAGTTACATGACTGATCCTGATTGGTGCTGTGTGTTCCCTCACCCTTTGGCAAACCCTTGTTTGTACTCAAACAATTGTTTGCCTTCTCTTTCTCGGGCATTTTTCTGTCCGCCTGCCCGCCTCCTCGCGGGGGGGGGCTGCTTGGACTGGATGGGGTACGGGAGGGGTTTTTTGGGTGGATTGCATGGTGGGTGTCTGTGGCAGGTTGTGTTGCTCCCACGAGCTAGGGTTGGGCATGCAGGCATGTGCCCCTCCCCCCCCCCCCCACGCCCACAACCAGGGCTTGCGGACAGTAGTAGCCTTTGTTTGTCTCCCACCCCCATCCCCGGGGGTGGGGGGGTGGGGATTTTTCTGCCACTCTGGTGCTATCTCCCCCTGATTAGGGGGGAGAATCCCGCCACTATCGCCTTCGGGCCCTTGTGAGTGTGACACTATGGGCAGTGCAGCCCCTTCTTGCACGGTTCGGTGTCTGGCACACCCAGTTTGAGTTACATGACTAATCCTGCTTGGTGCTATGTGTTCCCTCACCCTTTGGCAAACCCTTTCTTGTACTCAAACAATTGTTTGCCTTCTTTTCCACTGGTCGTGACTCTTCGAGTTCGAAAGGGGCGCCCCAGATGGGGTGCCTGCCCGCGGCGTGAAGAGCAGCCAACGTCTAGCGGGGGATCCCCGGACACGCCGGGGACCATGGTGTGGGGCTTGGAGGCGACCTCCTTTCGCCAAGCCAGGCAGATGTGGGATGAGGCCGCCAAAGGCGACGGAAAAGGCGGCGTCCGAGAGATGGCGGTGCAGGCGTGGCGACCCAGCACCCGTCAGAGGTATCAGCCATCGGTCAGGTGGCGGCTGTCGAGGCGCGGGAGAGCCCGGATCTGGGAATGGCTGAGGTTGTGGCGGTATGCCTCTCCGAGAAGTCCGATGAAGGCCAGTCAGCGTCGGGGCTGCGGGGCATCTTCTCCGCGGTCCGTGCCCTCGAAGATCTGTGCATCGTCCCACCCCTTGTGGGCGCCATCCACAGGCGCATCGCGGCTGGAGGTGCCAAGCCAGGGGCACAGGACTATGCGACCCCGGAGATGCTCCGCCACCTGTGGCAGCGGGCGACATCGGAGAGGGACCCCGCCTTTGTGGCCCTTGTCATCCTGTCCTGGCTCTGCTTCTGGAGAGTCGGTGAGTCAGCGTCAGTCCGCCCCTTCGACCTGTTTGAGGACCGTGGGGTGTCTTTCTACCGCACGAAGTCGGGTGGCCCCAGGGGATGGCACCGGAGGCCGCTCCTCAAGTTCGGCATGTCCTGGGCTTCCTACGTGTCGGAATACTGCAAGCGGCACGACCTCCCCCCCCCAACCAGCCTATCTTCGGCGGCGGAGAGGCGGTCCTTGAGGACTACCTCACCACCCTCCTTCACGGATCACGATGGAGTGGTTACGCATGTCACAGCCTCAGGAGAGGAGGCGCGGCCTCGTGTTGGAACCAAACGCCAGGAATGCCCTACTTCAAGTGGTGGGGAGGTTGGGCTTCCACTGGGGTTGCCATGCGATACGCGACAGCTTTCCTTGATCATGGAGTGTTGGCGTCGTTGGCCCTGCCAAGCCCTGGAGTGGGAGTTGAGGAGCCTCTAGAGGTCAACTGCCTATCTCTTTGGGGTTCTGCTAACGGATGCAATGGAAAAGTCCCTGGGCTTCGTGGGGGCCGTCCTTGGTCCTGCTCTCCCACACCCTAGCGCTGTGGCTGATGAGCCGCATGCAACGGTGGTGGGGGCCGACCACGGCGGCCCTCCTAGCCATGAATCGGACAGTTCTTCTACAAGCTCCGAGAGCTCCAGCTCCTGTGAGTCATCCGACTCGGATGTCAGGATCATCGAGCCGCCGGTTGGGAACGGGACCCCCACGGTCCCAGCCTTCCGGATTGGCGCCGAGGAACGACCAGCAACACCGGGCCACGGGGGGGGGGGGGGCAGGGCGACGCAAGCGCAAGCGGCAGGTACCCCCACCTACAGCCCGGGACAAGCCACACAGACGCAGAGTTCGGGCTCTGGGCGTCCCCAGTGGTCCTGAAGGGGGGGGGGGGGCAGACTGGCCCGCAAGTGGGAGTGGAGGCTGTCCCCCCGGGACTCCCCCCCACACCCCAGTGCTGTGTACTTAGGCCCCGCACCGCGCAAGCTGCGCTTGGGACGGGACCACCGCCTAAACGACGTGCTGTTGGCGATGCGAGGCCGGGCCAAGGCACGGTCCAACAGACCACTGGCATTTCGGCAAAATTCCAGGGGCGCCAGCGCCAGTCCTAATTCCTCATCTTCCCCCTTTTCCTGTTTTTCCTCTTCTGCATGTAGACAACTAGGCTCCTTCCTGCCCCGACCCCCCCCCCCCCAGACCCCCCCGGAACCCCCACCCACCCACCCGCCCTCGTCCTTGCACGTGGGAGCTGCGCGGGCGGAGTTGCCCCTGTTTGTCCAGTTCATGGAGGTCCTGGCGCCGTCTCTGCCTTGGATCGCACGTAAGTTGTCGTGCCCTTTGGAGCTCATGTTTAAGAGGTCCCATATGTTTTTGCAGAGGATGTTTAGCACAGCGGAGGATTTCAGGCCGGAGGAGGCCTCACCAGTGCTCCTGTAGAGCTTTACGGAGCTGCGGGAGGATGCATGGGAGGGGTTGGCACACCTGGCCACGTCCCCCATACCCCAAATGGCGCGCTCTGACCCGACCCTCGCTGCTAAAGGCTTGGGTCAGATGGGATCTTACGTTATCCCCAAGGAGATTTGGCGGGAGTTGGTCCCAGTGTCTTTCTTACGGTACGCCCTAGAGTATGATGTCGAGGCAGACCCCAAGGTAGGCTCGGGTGCCGTGGGACCGGGGGTGGCGGAAATGGCGTCTACGCTACTGAGTTCAGGGGTGATTACCGCGACACCGTTGCCTCCGTCATGCTTTCCGTTCATCATACCCAGAAGTAGTGAGAAGGCCAGTCTCATTCTGTCCTGCTTGGGCATGAATGAGCGGATCAGCGACCCGCCAACATTCCAGTTACCGTCCTGGGAGGGGATAGCACAGCTGCTGGCGGCCACACCCCGGTGCAGGCGCCTTTTTTGCACCCACGTTGACCTCACCAACGCCTTTTGGAGTTTCCGCCTCCCCCCGCAAATGCGCGCGGCGTTCCGTTTTCGGGGCAGACCGGGTAGCCAGGTCTTTGCCCTGGATAGGCTACCGTTTGGTTGGAAATTTTCCCCAATTTTTTGCCGGCGTATTTTGGGTGATTTGGTGAGGCCCCTGGTGCCCCCCCACATGGAACTGTTTCATTACCTTGACGACTTTTTGCTCGTGGGAAGCAATCCACAGGAGGTGCAGGCAATGACAGACAGAATCGTGGGGGCCCTACCGGCTGCGTCCTTTATCGTCAGTCAGAAGTCCACACTGCAGCCTGTCGAGAAGATATTTTTCTTGGGTAAGTGGTTGGACCTTGAGGCTAGAGAGATTAGGTCGCACCCTAGGGCCTTCCTCCAGATGTTCCATGCCTGGGCGCGTCTAGCGTGCAAGTCCAGTCCTAACAGTAGGCTGATGCCCAGGATGCTCGGTTTCCTGCAGTGGCATGTCCGTCCCCGTCTCGGCGCCGGGCCGTTCCTTGCAGGAGCCTACTGTCATGATAGGTGGGGTAATTCACGGTTGCCCACCCCCATAAAGATTTTGCACTCGTTGGTCACGGTTATGACGCGATGTGCAGAGCCTTGGAGACCCCCTTCCCATCATACCTTCAGCATGGCGCGTGCGATGTTCGTGGACGAAATGACACGCCCGGAATTTTATGGGCCGTCCATTTTTGTCGATGCGGCGTGGGACGGTTTTGGGTATCGGGTGGGGGCGGTGGTGCCGAAGCGGGGTGTGCGGTCCTGGGCTGTCCAAAGTCGGGTTTTCAATCAGCAGGAAGCGGAGCTCCAGGGTCCGGTGTGGGCTATACGCCTGGCGTGCCGTTTCAGATGGCGAGCGGTAACCATTTTTACCAACAGCACAGCGGCAGGTTACCAAGCGGTGGGCCTTAGGGCTAAAACGTGGCTTAAACGCCACGTGCGGGTACTCTGGTCGTGGGTTTGGCGGTTGGCAGTGTCAGGTATGGTGGTGCGATTTGTGTGGGTACCATCCGCTTTGCAACCAGCGGACCCCCTAAGCCGGCTTTTCTCAGACCACAACGGGAATAAGAGCGCGGCGGAGGTTGAGGCGTGGTGCATCTATGAGCGTCTTGTCTCTCTTCCTGAGTCTTGCTATGTTTTCGGAGTGGTGCTCGTCTGACAGTAGAGGCACCTGTGATATCTGCATTTTCGAAGCCGGTGGGGGGGGGGGGGGGGGTCCTATTGGCAGAGTGGAGTTGGCCGTGCCCCCGTGTGCAAAGTTCTTACCTTGCATGGTGAAACGCAAGCGGAAACGTAGCCGCGCACGGGGACGCCTTGGTGGCCGCCCGCACCGCCGATCCGTGCAAGCAGCGGCCCGCCGCTGGGCACGTGCGCAGCAACATGTGCGCGATGTGCGATCACGGCGTCTGGCGTGGCGAACGGTGCGGAGAGTGATCGTGGGCACCCAGGCCCGGTTGATTTTCGCGCAACCGTGCGCAGAACAGGAGGCACTGGCCCTCCTGTAGGCGACGGCGATCGACCTGGCCGCCCGCCTCTGGTCCAGCCCCGAGCAGGCCATGCTGCGCGATGGCAACCCGGACGTCAAAGTCCCGGGCCAGCGCCACCACTGCCGCCATCGCTGGCGGATCCTTGTGGAGGGAGCGGGGGGCGGGGTGGTGTACCCGTCTCTGTCGACTCACCACAGGGAAGGAGGCGTGGGCCTCCCTTATATTTGGGTGCAGGGGACGCCGGTTGTGGTTTGGAGAGTGGCCGGTTTCTTCCGTCCCTGAGCGCGCTGAGAGGCATGCTCCGTGAGATTTTTGTTGAGGCTCTATCCCGAGTTAACCCGCAACCCTACTTGCCGCACATCTGCATGTTACCCCAGGGTGGTGACGCCACTGGTCTGGCGCCGTGGCTGTGGGCAGTGGCAGCCGGCACTGTGGTCTGCCAAGCATGTGCCTAGCGGGCGCGGCTAACCGGTTTTTAACCTCAGACCTGCTTGCCCTGCAAATCCGCACCTTGACCCAGGATTATGTCCGCAATGGGCTGGCACCGTGGCCATGAACCGTGGCACACGACTCTTTGATCTGCAGAGCCAATGGCTGTAGGGCACCGCTGACCGGTTACAACCTCCGTCGTGTATGCATTGCGCCAAGATTATATGAGCAATGGGCTGCCGCCGTGGCCGTGAGCAGTGGCAGCCGATTCTGTGGTCTGCAGTGCCAGGTGCCAGTCGGGCACCGCTGACCGGATCTAACCCCCGTCGTGTATGCATTAGTCGCATCCCCCAAACAGCACTCGGCCCCCCTGCCTTGCCAATCCCCCCCCCCCCCTGCCCCCCTACCCAACTGTTGACGGAGCCGATGAAGGGAAGTGGGGGAGGGTAGAAAGGTAAACCAGAGCGGTCTGCCTGCCCTGAGACTTGGTGCTTGTGTGCCTTGGTAAACACCAATTTGTCCCCCAAACTGGGTTTTTCACTTCAACCCCCCCACTGCTCTCTTCTACAGGCTTTTGAAAAATTATTGCTGCCCGCCCGCCCACCCATGAGTCAGCCTGTTTGCGGAGGAGCCTTTCTTTTTTATGCCCGTTAGGTTAGGTACCATTGACGCATCTTGGTTTAGCTGTAATTTAGGAGGCCTGTGTGTATGGCGGCGCTAAGAGTCCGGAGTCCAGGCAGCCCCATGGCCGCCCGTACGCGAGTGGAGTAGACTGCAGGTGTTGCACGGTGTCCAGGTTTGCCTGAGTAGTGCCGTCATATGTTGCTATTGCCCGAATGGGCATTACTCTGTACTGCGGATGCACTATCGTCATGTGTTCTACGGCCCAGAGCGGTCTGCCTGCCCTGAGACTTGGTGCTTGTGTGCCTTGGTAAACATTGCAGATACCTGGGGGTACGCTTCGGCAATTGTACAGCGGAGCAGGCATTTGCACCGGCCATAGCCAAGATGAAGGCCAAGGCAACCTTCTTAAAAACATTGGCCCCGGATGATGTTGAAAAGGCATCCCTCTTCAAGTTGTGGATCCAGCCAGTGGTGTGGCTGACGGCAAGGGTGTATCAGCCAACAAAAGGGGTTTTGGCCTCGCTGAATCTGGTGTATCGTACAGCGCTGGGATTGCATTCCTGGACTTTATCCCCAGCCATGGTGGCGGCCCCACTGCAAGAAGGGGGGCTCAACACAAATCCTTCGGCGGTGTGGTGTCGATTCATGTTTTCGCAGTTGTGGATTATCTTTGCGCGAACCGCACAGAGTGCAGGGGCTGTGGGCCCAGAGCTGTCATCAATGGGCAAGTTCCATAGGGCCGTCGTTATTGCCAGCTTTCCTACCATTTATGCAGTTGGGGGTTGTGTGAGGGGGAAACACCTCATTTTTCCAACAGGCCTGCGCTACATTCTCTGAACTCGGGAAGATGTCACTGGTCACGTGGCATGCCGTTGTGCCGTTGTGTGCTTCCGCAATTTGTCATCCCAGACCTACTATTCCCCGTATTGGGTTAGGAAAGGAACGATTGTGCTGGGGATGTCTTGACTGAGCAGTGCCAGCTGTCCGGTGATGTGCCGCAACACCTCCCTCCTAGGTGGGGGGGGATCTACAAGCGGCTAGTGCTACAAGTTGTGGCAACGGCACCGCGGGATTTGCCTTTGGTCTGCGTCAAATTGCCCACCTCATATCAGCTTTTACGCTATTTCTCGCCTCTACCTCAGCCAGAAATTAGGCAGCAACTTGACACATGGATGACTTTTCACCAAACAGGAGCGCCAAGGATTTTGCGTGATTTCGTGCGCAAGGCGCTATGGAAAAAGTTGGTGGTGAGTGGGCGCACGCAGCGGGTATTTGGGTGACCTATTTGCAGCATTTGTGGGTGCCTTGAAAGCTTGCCGCATGTTTTGTCGGCGTGCAAGTACCTCCCCTTTGCAACTTACACCATACCGGAAGCGTTTGGACCAGTGAGGGATGACATGGGGGGGGGGGGCTTGGCGCTGCAACAGCTCCTGCTAACACATCCACAGTTTTCTCTATCCTCAACCCAGGGTCTCACGCTATGGGCTGCGGTACAGGCCTCTTGGGTGCTGCGCTTTGATGTGGTGTTCAGAGGAGTGCGGCATACATTGCCTGAATTTGTGCAACACTGGCGGGGGCTCTGCAGCAGTGGGTGTGTGCTGAAGAAACGCCCTTGTATCACGAAGAGGGCTCCTATCTTCACAGTAACCTGCTCACTCGCCTGCAAGGACAGGCAATGTTCCCATTGGGCATGCAGATGCAACTGGGGCAGCAGTGCAGCCCAAGTTGCTAGCTGTGCAGGATAATTTGAGTGGGGGGTCGCAGGATGGGGTGACTTCAGATTCAGATTATGTTGCAGAGGCAGCAGAGGACTTAGACAGCGACAGAGGAAAGTGAGTCCATAGATGACAGCGCGCCATCCTCCAAAAGGCAGCTTACCGGGTTCTGAATGGGGGGCACGGGCTGACCCAAACCAGCCTAAGAGACATTCAATAGCCGGCAGACGAACTCAAGGCAACATTCAGCACTGGTTTGGAAGTGCTGCAGTGCAGCAGAACATGTGTGGGCAATGACCGTTCGCCTGTGCCGTGGGGGCGCTCGGTAGCCAAGTATCCGTCGCTTCATGGCCCCCCTCCTCCGCCCCCTGGTATCGGTATGAGCAGGATGGGTCCAAAGTGCAACACCTGAAACACAACATTCACTGCCATGCCACAGGCAGCCCCACCCCGCACCCCCTCCTCCTTCCGCACACAGGTTGGTGTAGATGTACATGAACAGTGCTTCCACCAGTCCCAAGGCACCCAAGGTGAGGTGCCCACAATTGCCATGTTGGAGTTTGGACGGAGGCCCGCAAAGGCCCGCTGGCGATGATGATGATGCCTCAATTAGCAGCGGCAGCAGTGACCATTGTGGGGCAGTCCAAGGAATATCATCTGCAGATTTGCCCAGCTCCCAGCACCGGTCTCACCGGGATAGTAAAGCACGCGCTATCATCATCCCCCCAATCTCCACTGCAATAGGGACGGTCACGGACCCCAGTGAACTGGCCCGCGAGCTCTCAGACGCAGCCGTGCCGCGGCCCAAGCAGCCCCAGCTGCCCTTCCAACACGTGTTGGATGCCTTGCCGCGTGTGGAGTCTGTGGGGGAGTACGACTTCAGTGAAAGTGACGGTCGAGTGCCATCTTGGGGTATGGACAGAGGCCCGCAAAGGCCCGCTGGCGATGATGATGATGCCTCAATTAGCAGCGGCAGCAGTGACCATTGTGGGGCAGTCCAAGGCATATCATCTGCAGATTTGCCCAGCTCCCAGCACCGGTCTCACCGGGATAGTAAAACGCGCACTATCAGCGGGATGAGCATCGGCCTGTTCTCTTCAACGCAGACGGTGATGCTGGCAAGCTCCAGCGAACTGGGGCTCTCAGACGCCGCGACGCCGCAGAACAAGAAGCCCCAGCTGCCCTTTCAAGGCAATGGCAGGGCGTACGCCATGCCCGACAAGGACGGCGCTGCGAGCCCCCCGCCGCACCACCACGGGTCCCGCTGGCCGTTGCTGTGGTTCGCCGCCGGCCCGCTCCTCGGGATCACCCTCTCCACTGTCAGCTACGGCCTCTGGGACATGCACAGCCCGTTTCAGTGGGCGTCCTGGTGGCGCTGCGCCCTGCCCTGCGCCACCGTCTGGCTGTGGCTGGAGACGAGCCGGCTCATCGTGGACTATCACTACCTCCTGCTGCTCCCGCGCTGGCCGGGGCCGTCCCACATCTCCCGCCGCCAGTCCGTGTGCATGAACGGGTCCCTAGACCTCCCGTCCCGATCGTTCTTTGGGCTGCCTTCGAGGGCTGGCAGCCGCACCGCCCCCGCCTCGCCCACCGCGTCTACCTCCGCCTCGCCCACCGCGTCCACCCCCGCATTGGACGCGGCGGAGCCCGCGGAGGCCGCCGGCCCGTTCCGCCCCCGCATCGCCGGCTGCGTCGCCCTCTACCTCCTGGGGACGGCGGTGATGCTGTTCAGCTGGTGGGCCATTGCCGCGGCGTACGGCCGCTACCCGTTCTACTTCCACGGCGCCATCGCCGCGACCCTCGCCTTCTGCTTCGTCCACGTCGCCAGCCTTCGGCTGGTGCTCCCCCGGTGGGTGTGGCGCGATGCGAGGGCCCGCCGCGACGCCCGCCTGGTCCTGCTGTTCCACTTCGCGTTCATCCTCATCTCCATCGTCGCGTGGGGGATCATGTTCCTCTACTCGCTGGCGCTGCAGCGCTCGCGCCTCTTGGCGACGGCCACGGCGCTGCTCTTCCCCCTCCTGCGGGGCGCCGGCCTCTTCGGCGCCAAGCACATCCTCTCCCAGGTCTCCACCGCCGGCGAGTCCGGCCTCGCCCTCGGCCAACTGATGGTGAACTGCAACCACGTCACCTTCGTGGTCGTGGCGCTGGGCGAGTCCCCGTGGGAGCTCGCGCTGGCGATCACCGCGATGGACCTCGTCATGAACCTCCTGATGCTGCCGTTTCTCACAGGGCACATGACCCGGCCCTGGCACTACTACGTCGCGCGGCCCATCCGCGCGGTGGGGCACTGGGTCGGCAGTCCCCTCGGCGGTCTCGACAAGAGGGACGTCGGATGGTGGCGCCGCATCGAGGCCCTCGGGCTGGTGTCCGCCGAGTTGGCGGAGTTCGTCGTGCCGATCGCCTACGGGGTCATCTACCTGATCTGCCGCTACGGCGCCAACGGCAAGTGGATGGCGGGCGTCGGGGCCAACATCTGGCACTACCGGGCCCCGGACCTGGGGTCGTTTGCCCGCAACCTCGCATTTATGGTGGGGGGGGACGTGGTGGTGGGGATGACCACCCATTGGCTGGTGCGGCGGTACGCGAAGGTGGACCTCCTGGCGTCCTCCGTGCGGATGGCCCGCCTGTACGGCCCATGCATCGCCTTAACCTTCGCCTTCCTGCTGTACCACCAGATGTGCATCACCGTCGTGCACTGCGGCATGGATTTCACATTCAGCCCCCGCTCCTCGTGGCCTGGGTCGCTCACCGCCATCGGCTGAGGCAGCCTGCGGCAGGCCAAGACAACCCCCCCCCCCCCAAATAGGTGGCCGAATCCGGCCGACCTCGCTGATTTGTTCTGCGGATTCGTTGGGTTTTCTGTGATTTTGCTGATTCGTTCTGCCGAGTTGTTGGGGCTTCTGGGATTCTAGGACACCTGATTTGGAGGTGTCAATCTCAGATGTGCATCATTTACTTTGGGACACTGGATAATACCTTTTCTTTCCAGATTGGTTCTTCAGATTGGCACCATGAAGTGTTTTTACTGCCCACAAAAAGACACATCTCTGGTCCCCTGGGATTCATTGTCCCCCAGTGATCAGAATTTTTTGCGGGACAAGTACCCTGATGCTGGTCAGGGGGCAGTTTGCAACTATGTGTTTGCTCTGCACGCCCCAGTGCGTTCTTCAGCCGCCATTGTTCAAGCACCTCATCATCAGCCCCCGAATCAATGGATTCTGGGCTGCAGGTGCCTTCGGCTGCTCAATTTGTGTCTGCTTTGGTTGCAGATCAGAGCTGCACACCCACCCAGCACACAGTGAGATGGAAATCGGAAGCCTGTGTGCATTCATCTTCCTCTGGCAGGCTTTGTTTGTGCATGGAAAACCAATTTTCTCATCAAGACAAGTGACAAAAAATGCAAAAAGTGACAAAAAATGCAAAAAAAAATTCGCTACGAGAGTTGAACGCACGCCAGCCAAATCGCAGATTTGCGCATATGCCACTGGACCACCGCCTGACACTGCCATAGTTTTTCTCACGGACCATGTACAGACCGAGAGAGGAAAAGTTTTTTTTGGAAAATTGAGAGATGTTTTGGGTTTCCACATGACTCCAACTACCCCCCCCCCCCCCCTTTGAACAAGAAACACCCTTGTATAATAAGCGGAGGGGCGAGGGAACCGTCACTTTCACTTTCCCAAATTTACAGAAAAGTTCGATATTGAGCTTCTGCCGCATGTTTGTTGGTTGGACAAGGTAGCATTTGTGCATTGCTGTGTTCTTCATATTTCTTGCATCCAAGGCACTGTACTGGACCCTGCACCCTGTATCATGCAGACCTCTCAGTTTTTTGCAATTTCAGCCATGGATGTTGAGCATATTGACACGTACACACCTGGTACGGTTGTCAATTTCAAGCGTTCCTAAGGCACTGTTGTGCTTGCAAAGATTCTGAGCCCTTCAGAGCGTGGTGCTGAGTATCCATCTATCACATATGAGCGGTCTGGCTCTATGGTGACGCATGACTGTGCCCCCATAGCACGGATGTCTCTCCCCTCACCCCCACGCCCTGTCACACCTCCCTCAACTGCCAACTGGTTGGAGAGAAGGCACCCTACCGGGAAGAAGGTGCAGTTGAAGTTGGACACTTTTCTACGCCCCCCAGCACCCCCTCCTGTGGATGAGTCCGATGCTGTGCAGCTCACTGGTGAATCCAGCCCCATCGGTGTGCAGAAATTTGCAACACATTCAGTTTACCATGCCCAATAGTACGGCGTGGGCACAAGGGTGCGACAAGGCAGAAATCAATCAGCGGTTTGGGCAGCATGTTGAGACATTTTTCTTGGATTGCCTTGGCCCCGTGGTTGAAGGTTTGGGAGAGAGGGATACGGTACCAAGTCCACCGCGCCATTTGATGGCAACGTGGATTCCGGATGCATGGGAACTTATTTCCGAGGAGGACATCAAGGCAGCCACTCTGGCTGCCTATTTCCCCGATGGCTTGGCATTTGCCAAGTTGTTGGACACAGAATTTTTGGGACAGGCCCACTTTGATTCCGATGCTAAGGGGGCGCCTCAAGCGCAGTGCGCGCGCAGTGCAACTATTTGGGCGTCTGGCCGTACTAGAGACCCATACTTTGAGATACTAGGGGCCCCTAGGGGCAGTGTTGACTTTTGATTTTGTCCCCCTTTGTTTGGGGACCCCCGAGAATGCAGGGGTGACGTAGCATTTCCGCCCTCTTTTGGGCCCCAACCTTCCGGTGCTATTGAGGAAACCGGGACAATCTTTGATTCCACGCTTTGTTGCGTGGAGCATCATGGTGACCCCTAGCGTAGACTTTGACTTCTGATTTTGTTCCCTCTGTTGGGAACATTGTTTGGATTTGTCCGTTGGCCCCGGGGACATCGGCGGATGTTCTCATTTGGGATCGCGAGGGGCCCAAAAGGGTGAAGGGACATTATATGGATTATGAGATT
The DNA here is from genome assembly GCA_964036045.1 of Eutreptiella sp. 'Long Island Sound 2002'. NCBI lineage: Eukaryota > Euglenozoa > Euglenophyceae > Eutreptiales > Eutreptiaceae > Eutreptiella > Eutreptiella sp. 'Long Island Sound 2002'. Next base: position 10,808,746 of record OZ038398.1, on the reverse strand, counting down.
GGCTCCATGGATGGTGCATACAAGGGGCGCCTCCATGTGGCATGGCCATTTATTGGTCGAAAGACGTTGACCGAGCGGCAAAAGGAGTACAATGATGTTCATGGTTTCTATAGGGCACGCATTGAGCACTTGTTTGCACGCATGTGGCACTGGGGCATCGTAAGGAACATATGGAGGGGATCCGGTACGGAGTTGCATGAGTACGTGCGTGTACTCTTGCATTTGCAGCAATTTTTGATTCGAAGACAGGTACGGTACCCTCCATATGGTCCGTGGGAACACGTACCTGCACATGTATGGACTGCACCTACACAGGAGGACAATGACGATGAGGATGTTGTGGGTGATGATGGGGATGTTTGTGCCCTTTGTTGCCACAAGTCTGACCCTGAAAAGATGTCCATGTGTGACAAGTGTGAACTGCAATATTGTACGGATTGCATTGACACACACACACACATGTGACAATGTGACTTTTCTTTGATTCTGCAACTGTGTCATGTTGTGCACACAAGTTGCGTATTCTCAATGTGTACTTAGTTGACAATGGAACAGAGAGACAATTGTGTGTTCTTGAGGGTGGCGACCAATGCGCTGTTCATGGGTTTTCCAGTTGTGCATAATGTGTGTTATGTGAAGGGAAGGTAGTTTGCAACTTTCTTGAGCTGGGGCAGTTTGGGTCATTTAATTCTAAGGGCGTTTCCAAGGGGTGTGCTTGGGGGCTCTTCGGGGGGAACATAGTCTAAAAGTAGCGCGCAGTGCAAAGATTCCCCCTAGCAGTGATTCCTAATCTGACCATGGTTCTGATTCTGGTGATGATGATGATGATGGCGCGGCGTCTAACCCTTGTTCCAATCCTCCTTCACCATCTCAGGCAGGTTTCGAGGGTTCATCAGAGGGTGACGGTGATGGGGCAAGTTCTTCAAGTCCAAGGTCAGGGTCGGTGTCAGGCGGTTCTCAGAGCGACACAGATTCTGATGTGTCATCGTTGACTTCTGTTGACAGTGGTTTGCCAAGTAATGTTGAAGAAGACAGTGCGTCAGACACTGAGATTGTGTGGGCAAAGAGTGCGCGTGGAGTATGGGGATTGGCAAATGTTATTGCCATGGGAAATTGTATTTCACGCGTGACATTCCTGAGCCAGAAAACCTGCCACAGGGGTTGGAACCCCCTGCCAAGCTGGCTGCCAACCCTGCTCCCAAGGCTGCAAAACCTGGTCCAAAAAGGTCTGCAGCCAAAGCTGCAGCCAAGCCTGCAGCCAAGCCGGCAGCTAGAGAGCCCAACCCCGTGGCTCCTGTTGAACATGTGCAGCTCTTCAAAGTCAAGTACTCTCACCAAAGAAAGTGGTTCACAGAGCCTGTGGCTGAATAGACCTGAACATGCATCTCAAACAGCAGTTTTCAGGTGTATTAGTAGTTCAGGTGGTCCCTGTTGAGCATGTGCAGCTCTTCAAAGTCGAAAACTCCTGCCAGAAAAAGTGGCACACAGAGCATGTGTCTCAGTGGAGCTGCAGCCAAACCTGCTGCCAAGGTGGTAGCCAAGCCTGCAGCTGGAGACCCCATTCCTGTGACCCCTGTTGAGCATGTGCAGCTCTTCAAAGTCGAATGCTCATGCCAGAAAAAGTGGCACACAGAGCATGTGTCTCAGTGGACCTAAGCATACATGTCAACAGGCCTTTTTTAGGTCGTTCAGTGGATCATATGCCCTGTTGTTTGCCTGTCTTGCTGTGTGTCGCGCGTCCCTTACATAGTAAGCGGGGGGGGCGAGGGAACCGTCACTTGGGGTACGTTCCCTCGGGGGTGTGAGGGAACCGTCGCGCAGAGGTGTTTCTTGTACAAGCGGGGGGGAGGGTACAGAGCAACCAAAAGGAAGGTGTGTTTGGGGCTTGGGACTGAGATCCAAGGCACTGGGAACCTGTTTTGCCAAAAAATCGGTCCGCCAATTTGTTCGCCGATTTGTTGGGATTTCTTCGCCGGATGTCTCCGGGATGCGCAAACTGCACTTACTCCTCCACGGTGTGGTGGGCGGGCGCCCCCTGCACGCAGGCAACAGCAGTGGCAATCCTCTGCATCAGAGTCGCTGACCTCGCCGTTTGCATCCCAGGGATACCGTGCACCTCACGCAGCACACACTTTGCACGAATTAAAAAACGCACCGCGAAACTCAATGGTGCACAAACTGAGAGAACCAACGCCCAGTGTTGTCGGTCAGGGGCGTTGCTTGGCCCAGGGTGGTCCTCAAGGAACCATATTTTTTTTTTGTTGAGGACCGCCCTTAAGGACCATCCAAGGGACCACCAACCGCCAACCGCCAACTCCCACCAACCGCCAACCGCCACCAACCGCCAACCACCATCCGCCACCAACCGCCGCCAACCGCCAGCGGCGACCAACTGCCAACCGCCAAACACTACCAATCACTACCAACCCCCAATCACCGACCGCCAACCGCAGCCAACCACCACCAACTGCCACCAGCCGCCAGTTGCCAACTGCCAACCGCCAATCGCCGCCAACCGCCAACCGCCAACTGCCACCAACCATGGTTGAACACATGGAGTGCCCGCGGGCTTTTTTGGGAAAACTGTGTAACAGAAGACCTTTTTTTTCCCGTTAAGGACCGCCCTGGCTTGGCCATAGAACGACGATGGTCTTCACCCTCCAGAATTGCCCCAACATCCGCCGCTGTTCGAATTGTGACACTCATTGCATGGAAGCAGCCCCGCGGCTAATGTGGAGATACGTGTTGCTTGGACACCGTTGTGTGGGGGAGTGGATTCTGAGTGTCCATTTTTTTCTGCCTGTTTGCAAAAGGCGCCTAGGGCCGCTCTCGGCTGTTGACACTCTTCCCCGCTCTCTCTCCTTCTCTCTCTCTCCCTCTCTCCCTCCCTCCCTCTCTTGTAGCCTGCATTTACTGCTAACCATACGAGAGGAAAGGAACTGACCACAAGGCGGCCCTTCCCCTCCCCTAGCCCTGGCATGATTAGCATTCAGGGCACAGACGCTGCATCGCCCATGGGCCAGGGCATGTGCCCCCTGCCCCCCTTGTAATCCCCCCCCTAATGTCAGGCCAGTCCCCCCTACTGGAGGGGGGGGGGTACCAAATGACGGTCCCCCAGTGTAACACAAAGAAAAATCGAGGTGATTTTCTTTGGCGCCTGGTGTTTTTTATGCTTGTTATGTTTTTTGGTGTTTTTTTATTTTTGGGCCAAGTGACGGTCCCCCCCCCCGGGGGGGGGGGGGGTATCTGAATGAAGCGGGGAGGGGGGGTGCCATCAGGCTGCACGAGTGTGCCAGTCGGTACCCCCGGGTGTACGTCAGTGGTGGCCTTTTGAGGATGGAGTCCTCCACTTGTGGATAGGTGGGTTGGGTGCCCACCCATGGGGTTGGGGGTGGAGAAGGTGGGTTCAGAAATACTGCGAGAGGTGGGTTGGGAAAGACTTTGTGTGGAGCGTGCCGGCGCCGGCGTGGGAGGGACACCAAGGGGCAGAAGCAGCACTGGTAAGTAGTGGGACAACTGTCCCACTTTCACGCAGGAAAAATGATTTCTCCCCGGCTGTTAGGTACCCCAACAGGGATTTCGAAGGGTGCTCCCAACCACTGATGTGGGAAATGCAACGCACATGGCCAAATAGGCTTCCCTGACGCAAACCAGGGACATCAACTCAGTACCAAGATATCACACAGCACACGCTTGCACGAATGACAGAACTCATCGCCTGGGGTTGCAGTTGGCTGAGTGCCAGTTGGTTGGTTGCGGCCAACAGCTGGTCACAACTCCCGATCCGCACCTCTGACATTGAGGTATGCTCGTGTGTTTGGCTGGAATCCATAGTCCTACCCCCCCCCCCCCCCTTGTATAAGCTACGCCCTTGTCCAAGCTACAGCAGGTGTAGGGACAGTAATACTTGTGTACGTAATTTTAATTACGTACGAAATGTAGTGCGGCCACATAAGACCAGGGTTTGTCGTCACATTTGCCAATTACATGGAGCCATGGACACATGCAACATGCCACATGCAAGGCAAGCTCATTCCCAAGAATTTGAAGTTGTCCGAGCCCAAACCAGCCCCTAAGCCTCAGCCAAAGGCATCTTCAAGTGGTGAGCATGTGCAATTGTTCCGCATGGTGTATGGTCGCAAGAAGGGTTTCCAAGCCGAACATTTGTAGGCTTCGCATTCTTCATTGCTTGTGTGCCAACATGGGTGTGAACCTGAAATTTTCATGTTCCCAAGGCTGTCTTGTGTTTGCATACACTTGGAAATGTGGGCAGAGGTCAAGGTGCACCTATACCATGCGCGCGCGCACGTTTGTGTCGGTAGCTGTATCTGTTTCGCGCAAGCTACGCCCTTGTCCAAGCTACATTGGGCGTAGAGACCGTAATAATTCCGTTCATTGGCGTAGCTTATACAAGGGGGGGGGGGGGTACTGACACCTGCGCACGTGTCCGACGACGGTATGTGTGCATACATGTTGGCGAAGCCGCACCGTTGTGTTCCACAAGCCTGTTGCCCAAGTTTAGTGGATGCCCGCACTCGGAATATTGCACCATCCATTACATGGGCCATGCAATGTGTGGCATGCAAGCAACACCCTTATCCAAGCAACACTAGGCATGGCCAATCACAACAATGAGGGTGCCGCCCGCGCACCACGCGCACGGCGCACACTGCATCATTGAAGTATCCTGGGTTTTACGCCATGCTGCAAGCATGGCCCCAAGACTTCAAAATGGAGCAACGTGGTGACTTGTGGCGCACATGCACCATCAGGGTTCACAGATGCAGCCAAACGCACATGCCCGGTGCACTCTGTGTACTGCACACACCGCGCGGACGGCACCCTCAACATGCTCAAGATCATCCCTTCCATTCAGTACAAGTTGGCTTTCCTTCCACCAGTGGTGTTGCCAGTGGTTATCCATGCCTGGGGGGGGACAGCATGGGGGCGGAGGGGGCCAGTTCCCATATGGGGATCATGACAATATTGGGGGGTGCATTCGTGCACGGATGCACAAGAACCGACACGAAAGCTCTAAAGGCACGATCCTGACCTGGAACCCAATCGATGGGGGCGCCTTTCTGAACAGCATGAGCCATTTGTGGCGGCGCCTGACGGCGCTTTGCTGAGCTACACAGTCAATGTGTGTCGATTTGAGACATGAAGCACTGTTGTAGTGATTCTGGGGGGTGACGGCCATCGTCGATTTATGGCCAAAGTGGCTCTAGGCGCTGGGTCCATCAATTTCCTGCCATTTACCTTTGCTTACACAAAGGAACGGAGGGAGGGATGAAAGTTCCTCAGTTGCTGTGCAGCAATCCCAGGAGGTATGAAAGGGAGAGGCTTATGGCAGCTCCAATTCTGAGCCCTGAGATCCCGCCATCTGAGCGGCATATACCCTCACCCTTTACCCCAGGCTTCATTCCAGTCAACTCAACATTCAGGGACGTCCACAAGGACGTGGCCATTATCCTGCTGCATACATTGGTGACAGGTTCCCAGGTCCAATTAGACGTCTCACTCCCTCTGGCGGTTTGTGGTCTCCCACACGGGACTACCTCTGTCATGCTTTGTCCACCAGCACTGCAGAGGTCTGCATGGTAAGATCAAGCGTTCCCAGTTGTACCCCCCCCCTTTGAAATCCCCCATTCAGCACTGGTTTGGAAGTGCTGCAGTGCTGCAGAACATGTGTGGGCAATGACCGTTCCCCTGTGTTGCGGGGGCGCTCGGTAGCCAAGTATCCGTCGCTTCATGGCCTTTGAAATCCCCCCCCCTCTTGCAATCTCCCCCCCCCCCTGTGAATACTAACCGGGGGGAGGGGGGCAAGGGAAACGTCTATTTCAGTTTTGCAAACCCCCCCCCCCCCTATAAGCTACACCCTTGTCCAAGCTACGGCGGGCGTAGGGACCGTATTTATTTGGTACCGAGTTTGATTCGGTACAAATGTAGAGCAGTCACATAGGACATGGGTTTGGTGACAAATTTGCTACTTACATGGGGTCATGGGCACATTTGTGGTGCGTGTTTGCCCACTTAAACCAATGGCTTGCTCTGATTTTGGGGATACTTGTGCATTATATTCCCCTTTCTTGCACCAGCTCAACTGGTACTTTTGCGTAGCTTATACAAGGGGGGGGGGGGGTAGAAGGTTGGATATTGAGTGTCTCCTGTGTGTTTGCTGGCTGGACAAGGTAGTGCCATTGGTGCATTGCTGTGTACTTCAAATTTCTTGCATCCAAGGCACTACCCCCCCCCCCCCTTGTAATAGCCACGCCCTTGTCCAAGCTACAGTAGGCGTAGGGACCGTATTGATTTGGTACCTAATTTTAATGCGGTACCAAATGTAGTGCAGCCACATAAGACATGGGTTTGGGCCTCATTTTTCTGGGGTTTTCTGACCACAGTTTTCATGGTCAGAGACTTAGTGGAAGGTGATTGTGTGCCGATTGTAGAGGGAAAGAGGGGCTGTGTCATGTTTGTGGTGAGTCCTCCTGCTCATAACACGCCTGTGCACTGCAGGCACCCAGTGAATGCCGTACGCTGCTGGATGTGCTGTGTGTTGTTGGGTCTTGTAGTAGTGGCAGTGGCCAGCCTGGTGATGTGCTTTTGCACACTCGCACACATGTGCACTGCAGGCACCCAGTGAACGCCGTACGCTGCTGGGATGTGATGTGTGGTGCAGGGTCTTTGCTTCCCCAATGGGATGAAGTTGTTGGAGCTTGAGGATTTGAACTATTTTGGTAATTCTGATTCTGATTGAAGTTCTGACTCTGATTCTCATTTGGGGACGGACACCGATGAGGATGGTTGTAAGCTTCTCATGCCTCATTGCTTGTAGGAACATGGGTGTGAACCTGAAGTTTCATGTTTCAAACACTTTCTTCTGTTTACAAGCCTTTGGGAACGTGGGCGGAGGTTCAGGTGCACTCATACCATGCACTCACTGATGTGTGTGTCGGTAGTTGTATGTGTTGCGCGCAAGCCACGCCCTTGTCTAAGCTACAGTAGGCGTAGCGACTGCACAACACATATGCAACAATGTGTTTGGAACGCCGACGATGGTACGACCAGGCAAAACGCGACACCGTGAGACAGTACGCAGACATAAAAACATCACTCCTCTCATACGAGAGGTTTGAGAGACTGCGCACAGACACCGACTTGCTAGTGGCTCACCACATGCAACAGGCACAATACACATGGCTCTAGCTGGAACACATCATGAAATTGATGCATGAGACCGAAAAAAGCTACCAACAAAAAACGGCCCTGTACTGGGTTGCACCCAGGCAGGCACGACAGACGATCTATTTCATACGGAAACGGCCTCGGGAACAGTGGGACCCCACCTTGTGGGAAGTCCCGTTGCAACCATTACCAAAACGACAAAAAGCGCACTGGGATCCAAACGAGTGGGAAATCCCTCTAACATGACAACACCAACCTCAACGGGAAAACATGGGGGCCCAGCCATGAGCTGAAGCCCCTATGCACACCCTGGCTTTGCCGAAATCTGTATTTAGCTTTGAACTTGGCCCATAGCGGCACCTGGCACTCTCAGAACTGGCCTATTTGATCAAAAAAAAAAAAGCTACAGTAGGCGTAGGGACCGTATTAATTCCGTACTTTTGCGTAGCTATTACAAGGGGGGGGGGGGGTACACTGTGCGCTGTATCATGCAGAACGCTTAGAGGGTGCCGCCCACTCGGTGCGTGCGGTGCACAGAGTGCACCGCATGTATGTTTGGCTGCGTCCATGATCCCCGGTGCACATGTGGCGCCGCAAGTCACCACGTCACTCCGTGTCAAGTCCTGGGGCTATGTTCTGCAGCATGGCATAGAACCCAAGATAATTGAATGACGCAGTGTGCCCTGCAGACCATTTTCCTCCCCACTGCTTAGGGCCGGGTCTGCCACTGCAAAAAACCCAAACTGTGTGTTTCTGTCTGACTGACTGACTGCTGGCCTGGCTAACTGACTGATTGGCTGACTGTCAGCCTCTCTTCGAGGTGCACTGCCGAAGGCAATAGAATTTTCAACTCTAATGCGTTCCTGGTCCTTTCCTAGTTGGCCGCCACTGGCAACAGATATATACACAGAATACCAGCGGTCACAGCGACGCTTTCAGCATCGGTGAACGGCCACAAATACCATCGCCTATTGATGCCCAGACACCCAGACCTCCAGAACATGTCCCTTGTTTTGCAATTCCATGTTGACACTAGCCTGATTCCTGATCTGAACTCCAGCTTCTATCAATACCTGATCTGAAATTACATCAACAACCGTGGACATTTGCTATCTTTTCAGCGTGGCAGTACCCACTGCACTACCATGCATCGGTCCAATCTGCAGGCACAGGTCCAGGTTCTCCCTATGGGGCGCACGATAAATGCGCGACTGCACCGCGCCCTGCAGCACTGATGTAGTGACTGGGCTGAGAACCCGAGTGCCTTACCGCTACTTAGCGCAGGCCTGATGTATAAAAAAAAGAAGACAATTCTAATGCATTCCTGGTCAGAAGCCCAAGCTGGCTCAAGTAGTGAATGGCACCCACATTCATGGGTGGGTGCTGACAGAATGTGAGGGGGCAACACTGTAAATGCAATCTGCAGGCGCCTGGTCCGAGTGCTTTTCAGCCCTCCATTCCCGTGTGTGTGTGTGTGTGTGTGTGTAAGTGGGAGGGTGGTATGATCGTTTGACCAGGTAGCTCTCTGGATACACCCGTATGGCCACACTGGCGTCCTCGGGCTGAGGTCGCACCCCCTTGGTGCTGGCCCTGCTGGGTGTTGTGCACTTGGGACAGAACCTGGCTTGCTGCCCCAGGACCACCCTGAGTATGTGTGACCGTGGGAAAACCATATTCAGGAGAGCACAGGGTCATTAAGCTGCAGGACGCTGATGCGCCAGGGGGTTGGCTGCAGGGCCAGGGCAGAGTTTGACCCCCACCCCGTCCCAGCCCCGCTCGGCGCGATGCGAGGGACCTTCCAAAGGGCACTGAGTGGTTTTTTTGTTAGTCTGTCCGGTGCAGTTGGAGACTGGCTGAGACTGTGAGTGGAACCTCGGATGGATGATCTGAGAGACTGTCATAGTTGGTCCGGTCCGCCTACCCGCCGTCCTTGCACAGAGGGGCACAAGGCTTGGGGAAAATCAACCTCAAATGCTGCCTCTCCCAGTGAGGCCCCTCCCAGCGGGCCAAGGAACGGCGGGAAGCGATGGAGTCCAGCCCCAGCATCAGGGAGCGCATTCCCAAGCTCAAGTACACATCGTCTCTGCTGCCTGCTATGCACACCCCCAGGCATCTCACCGGCAGAGGAGGAGGTAAGAAGAGCACCACTCTGTTTGCGGCTGACTACTTTCCAGCACACCGCAACCCTGGAGCTCCCCCTACGCGGCCCTACCGGTTGCTCCGACCTGCCAAGCAGGCGGTCCCGCCTCCACCTGATGTAGCTGCAGTGGGCTCGAGTCCACAAGCGGCACTGCCGGCGGGGCGAGCGGCAGCGCCCAGCGATTTGTCTCAGCGCATAGATGCGCTAACTCTCCCGGATGCACCTCTAGGATGGGCTCCGCCGTCGCCGTCGCCCCCGGTGCAGATGGAATGCACCTCGGAGGAAGGGCCCTCTACCCCGGAGGTCTTCTCCTCGTCGTCCTCGTGGGAATCTGAGCCCATCAACACCGGGGGAAGCTACCGACGAGCGACAGCGGGGCCCAGAAGCGGCCCAGCGCGGTCCTCACCGCCACACGCAGTGCCCCGCACACGCGCCCCCAGGGCCCGATCCGTTCACCGGTCAGGGAACCCGGCGCTGAGGAAGTCACGGCGTAGGGCACCACCTGCGAGGGTGCCCCGAGGGGTCAAAAGGCGGCAGTCGGTCACAGCGCAGCCGGGGAGCCCACGGCGCAAGCGACCCCAGCTACAGCAAGGGGATGCGCGGTCACACACGGCCCTGGAGGCCCCAGACCGCCACGGGAGCCCGGCCGGAGCCCCCCTCCCCATGTCCAGGCATGCGCTCTCATACCTACAGCTCACAGGAGCTATCACTCCTGAGCGTGCGTCACGCATAGTGGTGGTAAGCACCCCAGAGGGGCAGCGCACCCCACTACCGACACGCAGCTCGGAGCAGCCTCCACACGAAAAGGGACGCGACATCCCCCCGGGGATAGCAAGGATGTTGCAGCAGATCCGGATGCCCCCAGCAAGGCCACAACCGCTACAGCCTCGAAGGGAACCACGGCCCAACGAGCAGACTTCACGCACCGCCGTCCTGCCCCCCGGCCCTCCAATGGGGTTCAACGTAACCAGCACCCCGTCTCCGCGGGTGCTGAGCAGGCCAGGGCAATTCTCGCCATCTCCGGCATGGTCGCCGGCGGTGACTTCCAGTTGGCACTCCGTGCGGCACGTGACCCCGGAGCATTGGTCGCCCGCATGCACACCAGGGGGGGGTCTAACCGACAGCAGGATTCACCTCACCTGCCCCCTGTCGTGCTGGCGCCCCTATTTGAGAGCGCAATGTCTACCCCGCGAAGGGACAGCACTCAGAGTGCGTCTGATGAGGACGTGCAACAGTATGCCGTCCGGTGTTCTACCCCCCCCGATCTGCCCCCCACCCTGCTGGCTCCACTTTTTGAGAGCGTGATGTCTGCCTCGCGAGCGGGCAGCACTCATCGTGAGTGCGATGAAGACATGGGTCAGTATGAGGTCCAGTACTCTACCCCACCCTCCGTGGGGGAGTGGCCCCCTAACCCCTTTACCTTTCCCTCTCTTCGCGGAGCACAGCGTCTCTGCACGGAATTGCCTGGCATGGCCCGACAGGGCCAGGGATGGGTTCGTGACCCCCATGCACGACACTCCACCATGCTGTACAGCATGCAGGGAGGTGCTCTGTCTTCCAACAGCGCGGAGGGGCTCATGAAGCATGGACGGGCCTCACGTGAGGCAACCTAAAGGACGGAGGAGGGAGCCTCTTGTCATACAGGGCGGCAGCTCTCCAGAAACCCGCGCGACTTGCCCCTTGGGTGAGTCTGGGGGCTGGAATGGGTAGAAGCCCCATGGACTATTGCTCCTTAATATGATTTCCTCCAGTGAGGCCCCTCCCACCAGCTGTGGGATCAGGGCAAATAATTGTGTTGAGTTGGAAAGTACAGGGGGTACTGGTTCCGTCAACCGCAATACTGCTCAAGGCGCTGAAGGCTGAGGACTTGCTGTGCTTCCCCCATCAGGTGCCTCCGAGTCCGGGCCAACTCACTTTAGTAGCCTGCAGAGCAGGTGCGGAGTACAAATGGGCACAAAGCGCCAAAAGTGCATCCAAGGCACTCCGCATACAACCCGTCCCCCCCAATCAGCTGCCGAATTCGGCCGACTTTGCCGATGTGTTCTGCTGATTTGTTGGGTTTCTGGATTTAGCCGATTTGTTCTGCCAACTTCCAAACAACTGGAACACTTATCACCAATTCACTTAACACCTATGGCTCACCATGGTCTGCCTTGAGGGACATTACATACACACAGGAGTGCAGCCCCAGTGGTGTGCAAATTGGTATATCCCCATTCAGTGTTTGAGCTGAGTGCAGTGCCGATTCTTGCATGGTCAGGGGGTGGGGTGCCTGGACTTTTGTATGTGTCATGTGCTGTCACAGTTCATTGTACAGCCTGTGGTGGGGGGGGGGACACAGGCAAAACCATGACTGGACTGCCCCCCCCCCCCTGGTACACAGCATACCTGTTCTCCACAGCTAGGGTCGGTCGCCCAGCCCCAGAGGACGGGGCAGAACCGATGTCCTGTGATACATGGGGGAAGTGCCTGCACAGTCTGTGCACAGTGGAGACGTGGCAGAGGAATTGCACATCTTGTCTGGTGACAGCTCTGCTCCCGGCATGCCACTCGGTGTCTCAGCTTCGCTATTTCGAGTGATAATTTAGCGATTTTGGATTCCACAGCAGCACATGGGGGGTGTTGCCTGAACCGTGCGCGCACCGTGCACGCACCGTGCGCGCACCGTGCGTCCTTTTGCGTATTCTATGTCCACCAGATCCACAATGCCTGAATCTGAGCTGCCCTGGCTTGTCGCCGGACTGCCTGTGTACTACCACCGCTCCAACGGGGATAGGGTGTCGGCCACTGTCGTTGACCCTTCTCCAAGAGGTGGGCGTCGCGTCTCTATTCGGTACGAATTGGGTGGTGAAGAGGTCTTGTACGAGCATGCACCCGAGGAGCGGTTGGAGTTTGCAATTGTGACTGCTGAGAGCCCCGATTCCCCCCAACCTGTGCACCATGAGGCGCCGATGGACGCTTTGATGGAGCCCCAATTACCTGAAGTGGAAACTGAAGCCCCTAGAATTGATGATCATGAGCCAGAATGCTGTGGCGGATGAAATTGAAATTCCCGTAACCCAACCAGTGTTGTCGCTTGTGTTGTCGCCTGTGCATGGTTTGTAACGGAGGTGCGTGCAAGGTGCAGAAATTGGGAGCCTGGAACCTGTGACAAGCATCAGATTCAAAAAAAAAATTCCCGGTACGCCAATAGGGGCTGCAGGGTGCAGAAAATAGGACCCTGGAACCTGTGACAAGCATCAGACTAAAAATTGAAGAATCCTGGTATGCCAGTATGGACTGCAAGGTGCAGAAATCAGGACCCTGGGTGTGTTTCTATGGGGGCCATTCAACGGGGTACAAGTTGGGCAACCATCCCAAAAACATTGAACCGTGCGCGCACCGTGCACGCACCGTGGGCGCACCGTGCGCGCACCGTGCGACAACGCCCCCATGGGCAGCCTTTGTTGGTGCTCCTACCCCCCCTCCCCCCCTTTTAACCTGCAGCATTCAACTGCGGCACTAGTGCACCGACCACGAGCGTATTGGCTGTGCCAGATATGCAACTGTTCAAGAACCATGTACAGACCGAGGGGTGAATTTATTTTTATCGAAAATTGAGAGGCACTTTGAGTTTCCACATGACTCTAATTGCACAACAACCAAAGGGAAGGTGTGTTTGGGGCCTGGAACCGCGATCCAGGTCAGTGGGAAGCTGTTTTGTCGAAAAATCGGTCCGCCAATTTGTTCCGCCGATTTGTTGGGATTTCCTCGCCGATTTGTGTTGGGGGGTTGCGCATACCCTGTATCATGCAGAATTTTTCAGTTTTTCATAACTTCAGTGATGGATTAGGCAGAAAGATAAGGTACCACGAGATGAGACAAAAGCTTTGGGCATGGATGGTAGCACGAAGGAACAAGCAGGTCATCGTGACCAAGAACACGTGCTTGGCTTTCGCCAGGAAATGGGACAGTGCATCGGACCCCGGGATTGTGTGGGCAAACAGTGCGCGTGGTGTATGGGGACTGGCAAGTTCATCGGAAAGTGATAGTGCTGGGACTGGTACTTCAGGGTCAGGGTCAGGGCTGTCATCCCATGCGTCACAGACTGCAGCAGATTCTGATGAGTCATCGCTGACATCTCCCAAGTGGTGTCGAAGAAGACAGTGGCAGTACGTCCGACACTGAGATTGTTCAGGCAAAGGGTGCTTGTAGTGTATGGGGTTTGGCAAATGTTTTTGCCAACGGAAGTATGGACTCTGAACCCTGACGATTGTATGAATGAACACCCAACGAGACATGTGCCTGCTTTGTGTTTTGAAGGGACACAACATAAAGCTGCTGCTAAGCCTGCCCCCAAAGCTGCCTAACCTCGTGCCAAACCCTCCAAGCGTGCAGCCAAACCTGCTGCCCAGGTGGCAGCCAAGCCTGCAGCCAAACCTGCAGCTGGAGAGCCCATTCCTGTGGCCCCTGTTGAGCATGTGCAGCTCTTTAAGGTGAAATACTCGTGTCAGAAAGAGTGGCACACCGAGCCTGTTGCTCAGTAGACCTGACATGCATCCCTGCAGGCAGTTTCCTGGTCATTTTGTGGTTCACATGCCCTCGTGTTCGCTCTCTTGTGTTGTGTTGCGCATCTCTTGTCTAGTAATCGGGGGGGGCGGAGAGAACCGTCACTCCGGGTAGTTACCCTCGGGGGTGTGAGGGAGCTGTCACGCGCAGCTGCTTACTGGACAAGGGGGGTTGGGTTGGGTTGGGTTGGGTCAAGGCCTCGCCTGGCCGCCTACCCACGGTCCGCGCCGCCTTCCCTGCCGGACCCGGCTGGGCGGCCGTACCCGGGTGTCCGGTCACAAGGCCTACCGGACTGTTGACCGCCCCGAGACCCTGCAATGGTGCTCGCGGGCGGGAGATGCCGCCGTGCCTGTGTGTATGTGCCCTTGTGTGTCTGAGGGTGGGGGAGGAGGGCTGTGGCACACCTGCTTGCTCCATTGTTGTTCGGCGTTGGCACACATGGCGCGGGGAAGTGTGTGCCTGTTGCTCCAGCCCCGGCAGGGAGGCTGGAGAGCCTGACTCTGAGCCCGCCGGGGGAGATGTGGGCCTGGGCTCGCAACCTCCACGTCACAAGGACATGCTACCCAACCACTCCACGACTGCCTGTTGGCACGGGAAGGCGGTGGTACGTGGCACGACTGGGGTCAGACCCACACTCCTTGACTGCCTTCGGCACAGGTGGTGCTGCCACGCGGGCTGGGTCCGGCTCCCACGGCCGAGGGCGTACCCTGGGCAGGTGGAGGGACACTAGGGCGCAGAGAGTGCTTGCCTGCCCTGGGTGCCACCGGTGCTGGCTGCACTGGCTGCGGCACTACAACCCGCGTAGACGAGGGGGCCCAGAGGGCACCACACCCGAATGGCCTCTCCGTTGAGGAAGGGGGGGGGGGGGCAGGGGTCGGCAGGTGGCTGTCTGGCCTCCTCCAGGGGTCGCCCACAACTGCATTGGAGTGCACGGGGCTGTGCTAGCTTAGGCGTCTGTGATAAAGTTGGAGGGGTGTGTGCACACCTGGAGGTTCCCTGGGCAGGCCGCTCAAGGGATACCCACAGCGGTCAAGCTGTGAGCCTTTCACAGCCTCCACTTTTTAGGCCCTGAGGGCGCCCACTCCGTGCACCCCTCCCGTCGGGGGCGCAGGCTGGGGGGGGGGGGTAGAGTGGTGGATGGGTCTACCTGCTCATTTGTGTAGGAGAGGAGGACCACCTGCTGGGTTACCATGCGGGTCCCAGATCCCAACATACTCGTCGTTCGGTGTCCGCTCCCTAAGGGACCTCGATCACCATGTGACGGCCTGCAGTGAGGGTGCGAGGGCATGTTGGGGGGGGGGGGGGTGCTGGGCCTGCTTTCGGTCTGGCCCCATTTCTGTTGGGGGGGTAGGGGCAGCAAAAAGGTCTGCTCCCCTGTTTCCTCGTTCCCAAGGGGAACCAGCCCACGGCCTGCACCCTCGCTTTGTGGTAGCTGAAATTTGGGCTGATAGAGTGGACAAGGGGGGGGGGGGGGTTGATTCCCACCACACAGCCATACTGAGTCCGGCGGGATGTTCTTTTGCTTGACGGTGCACATGCCCTTTTCTTGGTTGGTGAGGAGCTTGGGCTGTTGAAGGTCGTGTGTGTGAGCACCGTCCAGCGGCCTACGGACAGCAACTGCAATTTTTTTTTCCCTGCCCATCCATGCCATGAGTGCATATAGATCAACATGTGAACCAATTGTTTTTGGAGTTTGCGCTTGCTCAGGTCGTGGGTTGGGGAGTTCAGTGTGTGTGTGAGCGATGCCCAATATGTTTGGCAATCCCTGCCATTCGGCTGGAAATACTCGCCCCTCCTGTGTCAGAAGTTGGTGTACAGTGTGGTCCGGACGTCGGTGTGGTGGCTGCCTGTACTGTTTTTTGTCTATCTGGGCGACATTTTAATTGTAGGAACCAGACGCTTTGTGCGCAAAGCAGTCCGCCGTGCCCGGCATAGGTTGCGGCGTGTAGGTTTTGTGATTAGCCAAAAATCTGTCACGGAGCCCTGCCGCAATCTAGACTTTGTTTGAAAGGTTTTTGACCTTAAGAGGGGCACACTGGAGAACCGCCCACAAATGCTGAGAGGCATGGTCCGGCCGTGGTTGCTGTCGGTGTTGGGTCTGCTGAATAGGAAAGGAATGGAGAGGTTGCTGGGCCTTAAGACCGTCGGCGGGATTGAGTCCTTTTCTAGCTGGTTCATGTTGTTGGAAGCACGCGGGAGGCAGTAGGGTCCCACGTGCCTTGTTGCATCCACTGCTAAACGCCATTTGTTTTGCCTTTGTCCCACAGAGGTATACAGTGAAAGCCACGCCTGCTGGGGCGCCCATGTTTTATTTGCAGACTCCCTGCCATTCGGCTGGAAATACTCGCCCCTCCTGTGTCAGAAGTTGGTGTACAGTGTGGTCCGGACGTTGGTGTGGTGGCTGCTTGTACTGTTTTTTGTCTATCTGGGCGACATTTTAATTGTAGGAACCAGACGCTTTGTGCGCAAAGCAGTCCGCCGTGCCCGGCATAGGTTGCGGCGTGTAGGTTTTGTGATTAGCCAAAAATCTGTCACGGAGCCCTGCCGCAATCTAGACTTTGTTTGAAAGGTTTTTGACCTTAAGAGGGGCACACTGGAGAACCGCCCACAAATGCTGAGAGGCATGGTCCGGCCGTGGTTGCTGTCGGTGTTGGGTCTGCTGAATAGGAAAGGAATGGAGAGGTTGCTGGGCCTTAAGACCGTCGGCGGGATTGAGTCCTTTTCTAGCTGGTTCATGCTGTTGGAAGCACGCGGGAGGCAGTAGGGTCCCACGTGCCTTGTTGCATCCACTGCTAAACGCCATTTGTTTTGCCTTTGTCCCACAGAGGTATACAGTGAAAGCCACGCCTGCTGGGGCGCCCATGTTTTATTTGCAGACGCCGCCCCTTTGGGGCCAGACAGTTTCTCTGTTGGTTTATACTTGCCGTCGGGGAGCGTGCGTATGTTTTAGTGCTCCCGCTGGGTAACTACCTTGCAAGCAGCGGAGTTGTGGGGTTGGGTGCAGGGAGTTCGCCTGGCAACTTATATGAGATGGCCCCCAGTTTGTGTAGGCAGTGACAGTGCAGTGGCATGATGCCAGATCCAGGGGCACCGGGGTGCTGTTTTTTGCGCGGGCCAGCAGCGGATACTGCGGGCTCTGTTCTGGCTTCGTCGTTGGTCTGGGATCCCCATTGCGGGCTTTTATGTACCTTCTGGTCGTAACCCTGCGGATCCGCCTAGCAGAGTGCACGAATTTGACTCGATGAGTTCTTGTTTAGGGTCAGCCCGTGAAAGGTACTGGCAATAGCACTCATCCCCCTTTCGCTACCAGGACTTCTTTGCGTTGGCCCCTTTCCCGTGGGTCGGTGCGCCACATGACTTTGGCCTGACACGCGTGTCAGTCATGCTTGCCCATGTCCACCTATAAGTAGTGCAGGCGCCAGGAGATTACCTGGCCCAGTTTCGACTGGGTGCATGCGCAGCACGTCAGTTTCGACTCAGCGACATGTTTGGTCTTTATTTTCTGCCGTGAGCCATGAGGAGGGCCATGAGGAAAACCCTTTCCTCTCGCAATAGGGCCCCGAGTGGACCGGCATTTGTTTTGTTTGCATGCATTGCACAGAGGAAGGGAGTGTAAATTGTAGTTTCCGTTGAAACTGAAGTTTAATACGTTCCCTAGAAATCCCGTTGACTGTGCATTTATGCAGCATGCATATGACCCCTTTTCACGCTTAGTCGATTTTCATACTCCAAATGGAGGGTCCCACCCTACCTCCCTTCGGACAGTGTCTATCCCTTGAGACGAGGGACTTTGAACTCGACCGGCGGCGCTACGAAGAGTGCTGTGGGGCCCCGAGTGGACCGGCATCTGTTTTGTTTGCATGCATTGCACAGAGGAAGGGAGTGTAAACCGCCTCCCCCAAAGGGGGGGGGGGGGATTTTCAGGTCCCTTGCGGCGGAGGTGGCAGACATGCGCGGCGTAAAGTCGCACAGGAAGGAGATGGTCAGAAAAATGATCATGGGGATGGGTGAGGCTATGACCTCCCTGCAGGGTGGGGAACAGGGTCTGCGGGTCCTCACCAGTGTGGTACAGCGGGTTAGGGATGGGGGGGACCTCGATGAGGAGGAGGATGGCTACTACAGTAGCAACGATGAAGAGGGGCCTGTCACAGGCGGGTTGTGTCGTGGTCGCAGACTCCATATGGAACAAGCTAGTGCCGCGTGACCTCCTGCGTGTTTATGAATGGGCCCGGCAAGACCGGGGAGCGGAGCGAGCCCTCTTGCGAAGCGGGGGCCTGTGGACAGTATGCTTGAGTCCTTGCGAGTCGACATGGGGCGCCTGAACCTGACCTCCGCCCCCCCCCCCACACCCATGTTCCTCACCTACAAAAATAAGTTAAAGTGCCGTGCCATTCTGGACGCGCGGCGGGTAAACTCCAGCGACCCTAGACAGCCCCCGAAGTTCTGCGTGCCGGCACTGGAAGGCATCAGGCGCTAGATGGGTGATGCCCAGCCCACACAGAGGGGGGGGGGTTGAGTGTTCCTAGCAAAGCTGGATCTACAGAATGCCTATTAGAGCATCAGGCTTCCCCCCCCCCTGTGGAGGAGGGTCTTCGTGGTCGAGGGGGGGTCGGGGAGGAGGTTCTGCTATGCCCGCCTACCCTTCGGCTGGAGCTGCAGCCCGGCCACCTGCCGGCGCCTCGTTCTTGCAGTGGTGCATAGGGTTCTCTGGAGAAGGGGGATCAGTGGGTGGGTGTATTTGGACGACACCCTACTCTCGGCCAGGCGCAAGAGACGCCTCCGTAGGGCTGTCAAGGAGTGCGCGAGACTGCTTAAACGAGCGGGGTTCATTGTGGGTGCGAAGAGCGAGGTGACCCCCACAGAGAGCATCAGTTTCATCGGGAAAAACCTCGATACGAGGACAGGCACCATTAGCAACGCGGTGGGTGCATTGGTGGGCGCCTTCCGGTCCTGGGTTAGGGGCGTGGGGCGCGGACAGCTACCTACCTCTGCGATGGAGCGATTGCTGGGAAAGTTGTGCTGGTTGGGCAGGCCGAATGCGGGATTGTGGGCTTTCCTCACCGGCGCCTACTCCGGCCTCCACCGGGGGCTGGGACTGTTCGGGCGAGGTGTGGCCAAAGGTATTGCGATTGTCCAGCTCTTCTCCTGTGTGCCTCAGACGACCAACCCCCTAGGTCGATGTGACGCTGCCCCCTGGGAAGTTTTTACTTATGCGGCCCCGGAGGGGTCTGGATTCAGGGTGGGCATTGTGGGGGAGAGGGGGTCCTACCGCTCCGTGCGCTGTCTCCCCTGGGTCAACTCCCTGCAACAGGCTGAGATGTTCGCCGTCTATGTGGTCGCCAAGCTCGCCTCATATCGTGGGTGTGAGAGTGTTAGGATAGGATCAGACAATGACGTGGCACGATCCCAGGTAAACGCCCTTCGAGCCTCTGTGGGGTCCGTAAATCAACAACAGATCCTGCGACGTCTGTTCTGGCTTAGATGCTGGACAAGCACATCCATCAGTTCCCTCAGGGTGAGCTCCGCCCTTAATCCGGCGGACCCCCTGAGCAGGGAAACATGCTTCCAGTCGAGGCGGCAGGCGGTCAAAGTGGCCGAGTGGCGTCGCCGGATGTGGGCACAAGCAGCTGATGAGCGTTACAACGGGCTGGCGGAAATGATCCCCCCCCCCTGGCGTTTCCGTAACTCTGCGGGGGGGAAGGGTGGGACAGGGGAAAGGGCGGCGGGGCATGGGCGCGCAGACGCGCGCAGAGAATGTGCTGTCTGTGGAAAGTGATTCTACAGACTTCTCTGTGCTCAGGGGGCAGGGCCGGGGCAGGCAGAACTGCAGTTTGTGTAGCGTAGCGGAGGTAACGGAAGTTCTGCCACCGGGGCCCCAGCTCAACCCCTCCCCCTTCCCGCTCCCGATGCCCCCCCCCCCCTCCTGCTCCCTCCCCACCCTTTTGTTATTTCTGTGCGAGTGGGGGGGATCTAAGCCCACCCACCCGCCCCGTGTCTTTATCCCAGCCTGCCTGGGGCGATGTAAGGACAACTTTCGACACGTCATTGTCACCGCTGCTGTCCGTGGAAAGTGATTTTACTGACTTCTGTGTGCTCAAGGGGCAGGGCCGGGGCAGGCAAAACCTTGCACCGCGCGCTACTTTTAGACTAGGTTCGCCCCCGAAGAGCCCCCAGACACACCCCTCCCAAACGCCATTCAATTGTATTACCTTCGGCAAGGCACCTCGAAGAGAGGCATCGGATATATCGCCGCTGGACTTGAGCCCCAAGGAGAACGGACCGAGGAACCAGCTTAAAGTGCCCGTGGAGGTGGCAGCTAAAGAACCGGGTTCAACGGGGGAAATCAACATACGAACACACATTTGGGACGGCATGCGGGCTCTAATTAACTGCTATTCAAGTCGCTAGTCAAATTCAAAATAAACGCGTTTATGCGTTTATTTTTCAAAAAACGCCCGTTTTGGGGCGAGAATCGCTTTTTATTGATGTTTATTGATGTTTATTGGTGTTTTCACATATTGTTGCATGCATCGGGGAAGGTTTTGGGTTGCCTTGTTGTGCCATTCGCTTGCAAGTTGTCATTTCCGGTAGGTGTCATTTAAATTTAAATAATCATAAACGCCATCTCGTTCGCTTACAACAAAGAGGTTAGGGAAATGTGCCTCTTGACACTTTGTGACGGATTGCATTTGTACATCCACATTAGAACAACAAGCTTCAACACAAAATAAACAAAGTTCTCACTTCTAATTCACCGCATGTCCGTGCGCATTACCATAAATAGATAGACAAAGCCTGAACTTTGCTGTTTCCTATGTTTGTCCATTGTGCCAGAAGAATTATCATCTCTCGTCTTCTTGTTTGTTCACCCTTCAGACCCTCTTTTCCTATCTCGCATCTCGGGATGGGTGGTGATGTATGGATGCGCCGACTCGGTCCGGTCGCTCGCGAGGGTGCCGATTGGATGCATTTCGGCAATGCCGCGGCTGCCCTCCGGTACCTACACTCCCCCGACGGTGGGTCATTGACGAAGTTAGCCCACACCCAAGTCATGCGCGCCGCCAAGTCGGATGGCACACGCGATGGCTGGGCCTACCCTCAAGAAGCTGGCGTCTAGTTCAGGCGCATCGGCTGCCCCACCTCCGTCGTCCTCACGTGCCACCCCCTCCCTAAGTCCTTTTCTTCTTGTTCCGGTAAGGTGTGCATGTTGTGGTGCAAACATTTGTGGCACCAAGTATTCTTGTCAGAAGTGCCACAAGGTGGTTGATGAGGCGTGCATGACCATAGTTGGATCAACCGTGCATTGCTTCTCGTGCACTCTCGCTGCTGCGCCTCCGCCCCGACATTGGCGTCGAGAACCAAGACGCCTTCATCACCATCTGCCGGCGGCACATCTACAGCCGCCACATCCGGGACATCCTGCACTTGAAGCACGACGCCAATCCCGTCTACTTCCCGCCTCAGCTCTACTACTTGATGAATTTCCTAACAATCCCAACAGTACAGTACAGTACCCTACAGAACAGTACAGTACAGTACATTAC
Source organism: Eutreptiella sp. 'Long Island Sound 2002' (assembly GCA_964036045.1). NCBI lineage: Eukaryota > Euglenozoa > Euglenophyceae > Eutreptiales > Eutreptiaceae > Eutreptiella > Eutreptiella sp. 'Long Island Sound 2002'. The sequence continues at coordinate 10,787,326 of OZ038398.1, read as the reverse complement.
AGTACAGTACAGTACAGTACAGTACAGTACAGTACAGTACAGTACAGTACAGTACAGTACAGTACAGAACAGTACAGTACACCACAGTACAGTACAGTACAGTACAGTACAAGACAGGACAGGACAGTACAGTACAGTACGGTACGGTACAGTACAGTACAGTACAGTACAGTATAGTGCAGTACAATACAGTACAGTACAGTACAGTGCATTCCTGCCCGTTTTGCTCTTTGCAGGGAAACTCCGAAGGATCCCACCGCATTTTCGGAACAAGGAGTTGGTGAAGCTCATGGAACCACCTCCCTGTGGACACCAAGAATGTTATGAGCAGATGCTGGCGTACCATCTGGAGGACTCCGATGATAATCACAAGGCGGCGGAGCCTGCAGGTTTGTTTGCGTATGTGTGCAGCAGTGTGAGTAGTGTGCAGCATCTCTAGTATGCAATATGCTGCTGCACATCCCGGGACTGTGGGTCTGCCTTTGCTTCTCAGGCCCCCCGGCGAGTCAATGCGTGGCGCCAGAGGACAACGTTATCAATGTGGACGATGACGAACAAGACGAGGAGGAGGACGAGAGGGACGAGGGTGGTGAAGGGGAGGAGGGGCAGGAGGAAGAGGAGGGTGAGGGGGAGAGGCGCTTCTGCCACGGGCAGGAGCACGACAGCAGGGCTGTCAGGGAGCGGGAGGGGAGTGAGTGGCCACCGGACTTCTAAAGCAACCGCAGTGGGGCAGTGGAGCCCGCGCACATAAACAAATACAAAGATGTTCCGCATGTTTATGTTGTGCTCTTGTTTCATGTGCAGGGTATGGATTACAGGACTGGATGAGCCAATATTATTATTCAGATGTCGGCGCAAACAGCGGGGAAAAAAAAAACCAGGCACAGCGGAAAAATCATTTCAGTTGAATGAAGGTCCCAAAAATAAACATTTGAATGAAGGTCCCAAAATTAAACATTTGAATGAAGGTCCCATAAATAAACAAGGATTGGGAACATCCAAAAATAAACAGCATGGGATTTGTTTTGTGCCAAAGTTGAAGGCATACAAACATATCTAAACATGTAGTACAGAATTATATAGACCTCAATGGTACCAGCCACATGGAACAAAGTTGTGTCCTATGAACCTGCCATGAAAGGAATGGGTATAAGGAGGCAAGCAGCTGCAGAATGATCATTTTTGCAAACAATTTGTTTAAAAAAACGGTAAAAAAACAACAAATTTTCACCAAAATAAACAAGTTACTAGTCACTAGTCAAATGGCCTTTGGATAGTGTTTAATTAGAGCTTGACGGCATGTCCCCGGCAAATTTTCGGTGGGCCACAGGAGAACCCCCCCCCCCTGCCCCTAGCCACACTTTCTAAGTGTCTATTTTTCTTCGGTGTCTTTTGTATCTCCATGCAAAGCCCCAACAGGGGGTTGGTGTTGACGCCGGCGAATAGCACCCACGGGGTGGTCGTTGCGATGCGTGGTACTAAGTCCGGTGCGGCCAGCCGAGCGAGTGCTGACCTACGGGCTGTGGAGGCCACTACGGGCAACGTACATTTTGTGCCGAGTGACAGCAAGCAGGTGGTCGCATTGGCTGGATTGGAAATTGCAGATTATTTCATTCAAGATGAGTTCTTTCTCAAGGAAGGGTCCAATATTGGTGATGGAGCTACATCATGTAAGTTCTCTATTCTGGATAAGGTTGAGACTAGTATGCTGAGCAAGCTATTCCCGGGTGCAGATGCTTCCATTACACTGTGCTCGCATGGCAGCTGTATGGATCAAGTCAATGCTACTATCAAAATTGTGACGAAGCAGGTCGCTACGGTGGACAGGATTTCTTTTGTCTTGGTGGAGGATATGGCAGATGAGCCGCCGGTTTTTCTCACGCAGGCGCTGGCGGTCCTGGCCAATTTCGAGGTGAATGCCGGTGTGCTGTTGTAGGCTGATCGGCCGCTGGGATCTGTGTCGCGACGCGTACAGAAAACGGTATGGTTGATTCACACGACAGGTTCAAGTGGATCCTCGCGTGCGCAGGCTCGTTTCCGGCAGTTGTGAATGCTGCCACCCGGGGAGGATCCTAATGTACTGGTGTTCCAGGTGCCAGAAGATGACCAGCGCATGATGGCTATCCAGTACCACGTTGCATGGGAAAAGGAGTTGCTGGAGGCACTACAGGTCAGGAAGCGAGAGGCAGCCATTGTGCCTGGGTGAGCCAATGCATCAGCAGACATGCATCCCATTGCATTGCAAATTGTGCACTTTAAGTGGCTTACAACCGTGGTGCTGATGCAAATTCAAGATGCGTTGCAGGTCGTGGTGCCCGCGGCGCAGACCGGTTTTGTGAGGGGCCGGCAGATGCTGTACCACGTCATGCGGGCCAGACTCCTATGGGAGGAACTGGGGGAAGGTCAATCCCCATTGATTTTGCCAAAGCATATGATTCAGTGGGTCATCTGCTCTTTGAAGCGGCACTGTGGTACCTGCGATTGCCAGAGATCTATGTGCGACTGCTGTACTGTGGCCTGCAACAGTTGGGCAAGCCCATCCAGTGTGGGCAGCCGGAACAGCAGCTAGTCAGCGCACCTAGCATTAAGATCAAGCATGGGCAAAATCAGAGAGCACTTTTGCGCATTTTTGTGCCGAACATACGCACTGGCATTGCGGGGTCGTCGGGAAGGAGATAGCGCCACAAGCTGCTGTTCCACCAGGGTGTGAATCAATGCGACCAATGGGGGATTTGACAAGGAAGGCTGGGGGCAGGGGGCCATGAAGCGACGGATAAACTGCATGTGTGGTAGGAAGGCTAGCAATAACGACAACCCTATGGAACTTGCCCACTAACGACAGCTCTGGGCCCACGGCCCCTGCACTCTGGGCCCACGGCCCCTGCACTCTGTGCGGTTCGCGCACAAAGATAATTTACAGATAATGCGAAAACATGAATCGACACCACACCGCCAAAGGGTATATGTTGAGCCCCCCTTCTTGTAGCGGAGCCGCCACCATGGCTGGGGATAACGTCCAGGAATGCAATCCCAGCACTGTACGATACACCAGATTCAGCGAGGCCAAAACCCCTTTTGTTGGCTGATACACCCTTGCTGTCAGCCACACCACTGGCTGGATCCACAACTTGAAGAGACATGCCTTTTCAGCATCATCCAGGGCCGATGTTTTGAAGAAGGTTGCCTTGGCCTTCATCTTGGCTATGGCCGGTGCAAATGCCTGCTCCGCTGTACAATTGCCCAGGCGTACCCCTAGGTACCTGAAATGATCCACTGCCGTAAACCCGGCCACCTGTTGGGGCCGTGCTCTGACGCTTGAACCACCACATTTGATTTTTTATAGTTGACCCGCAGTCCTGAATAGAACCCAAACCGCTGGATCTCTGCCACCACCTCACACAGGTTTTTTTTCAGCCACCCGCAGTCGCCCCGGCACATACACCAGCACGTCATCTGCATACAGTAGCAGCTCTATACTGGGAAAGCGAGGCCGCACCAGGTAAATGAGGAATATTGTCAGCACAGAAAAGACTGTAGGGGAGAGGGGATCCCCCTGTCGAATTCCCGAATCCGGTGTCATTTCTACCCTGGACACGTAGCCCTGATTGACACAGAAGAATACTCCTATTGTACCCTTGATATCAGTAATCATTTCTGGAGCTGCAGGCTGCCTCAAGGAGCTAGGGACAGCATCAAGATTGGAGTGGGGGGCAAGATATATGCCCTACAGGCACTCCCTTTCGGGTGGAAACACAGCCCGTCCATGGCGCAAGCCATATTGGCCGCATACCTAGTGGAGCGCTACCTGGGTTCCGTGGTGGTGATCCAGTATGCCGATGATGTACTGGTCACAGGCGTCACACGTGTCCAGATCAAGTCAGAGACCAGGCGACAACCACCAAGACCAGTCTCGAGCATGCGGGTTGGGTGGGGAGCCCAAAATCCAAGTTGGAGCCGAGCCTAACCACGCAGTAGATGGGGAAAGTGGTGGGGGGGGGGGGTACGGTGGCGGAGTGGAGAATGCCCCCCCCCCCCCCCGCAAGCACATTTGATCTGCTGCTGGCTGCGCCTGGCAACAATGGGATACCGCTAAGGCACTGCGCCGTATGCTAGGAAACTCCGGTAGGCAGTCAGGCCAGGCAGGGGAGCGCAGCCGTTTCTAGCAGGAGCCTACGAGTGGCTTTTTCTTGGACCTGCGGCAGCGAAATGCACCCCCCACGAGAGTCCTGAGGGGCCTACTGGAAGGCATTGCTTGTGCCTTGGTCCTGCGGAGACCCCATGATTCTCTGCCCTCCGTTGCTACAGTTTTTTGCGATGCAGCAGGAGCATGGACCCTGAACCCCTGAGATTGAAAGAGAGGAACCCAAATGAGTGCAGTGCATGCTTTGTGTTGAAGGGACACTACCTTTGTAGGCTTCGCATCCTTCATTGCTTGTGACAACATGGGCGTGAACCTGAAATTTTCATGTTCCCTAGGCTTTCTTGTGTTTGCATACACTTGGAAATGTGGGTAGAGGTCAAGGTGCACTCATACCATGTGTGCGCGCACTTGTGTGTTGGCAGTTGTATGTGTTGTTGCCGCAAGCCATGCCCTTGTCCAAGCTACAGTAGGCGTAGGGACCGTAATATTTGTCTACATTGGCGTACGTTATACAAGGGGGGGGGGTATGCTTCCCCGGTGTTGGGGGGTTTCCCGAGTGGTTGTGGGAAAGCTTACTTCCTATCGGGTGTTGTGTGTACGCTGTGCAGATACGCCCCCAAACACAGCCACATGCATATGCGCAGCAGAAGCCGCTGTCAAAGCAATAGTGTCAGCATGAGCAACAAAAGCAGAAGCAGCAGTGAACGTTCAGAGACCGAATCCACAACCCTGAGCTCCATCTCCGCATCAACATGGGCCCTGCCTTCCCCAACGATGCTACCACGGCTGCCAAAGTACACGGTCCCACCTGTTTGGGGGTGCTCAATGACAAACTGCGTGCCCAATATATGCCCGACCTGTCGGCCATATGACGCGGATACCTCACGAATTCCGAGGACACCTTGGCGTCAGTGTACCACCACAAAACTGATACAGCCGTCGTCCCCTGTACCTTTGCCCACTGTCTTGTACAGGGGCCCAAGGAAAATCCTTTTCTTCTCCTTGTGCAGGTCTATCATGAACCATGACACCCTTGTTCACTTTTTTGCCTTCATGTGCCCCATGGACTATGGTCAAGCCATGGCCGTATGCAAGACATGGTACAAGCTGCTAGACACGGACCGATTCTGGGCCGAGGCCTACTGCAACCGCTGGCGGGCAAAGCACAGGAACCCTCTGAAGCCGGCGGTGTTGGGTGTCACTTGGAAAGCGCTGTACAGGCAGCGTCACGCCCCTCAGGAGGTCTGTGGGACTGCGAGGATGCCTTTGCGGCAGGAGGGGGATGTGTGGTACATCGAGTCCAACAAACGACTGGCCCCTTTTGGGAACGGGCAGCAGGTGTGCGGCTGTGTGTGGTAGGGCCTGCAGGTGGTGCCCCATGCGCCTGCTCCGGACGCGGGCGAAAGTGTTGTAGGCCGCGAGATAAAGGCACGTCTCACAAGCCAGGCCTCGGCCGGTCAACTTGTTAACCACCCTCTTCACAAGGATTGGCCAGATGGTTGTGCTGCTGCACAATCAGAGTATTGCCACCAGCCGTCCGGCTGCTGGTCACCGAGGTAGGCCACCCATGATGCGTTGTGAGGCTGCAGGCTGAAGGAGGACTTTCTCTTGGCTCTAGTGCCCGACAAGGCCGCAGCAACCAGAGGTACGGCAGCCGCAACAGTGTTTCTGATCGAGGAGACGCCATGTTGATGACCCATTTGGCACCTTCAGAAAGCACAAAAGGGGGTGTTGAAGCGCCGAATTGCAGTGCTCCTGGGGCCCTCTGGCCAGCGGATTACCAACCCCCCGAGCTTTGGTGCCTTGCATCGAGAGCCTGGGCCTGGTGCGCACTCGGATCCAGTGAGCCACTGGCACAGAGCGCGCCTTAAGGCCAGAAGGGCTCCACCAGGGGCCCCGCACCCGTTTGGGATGCCGCACCCATTCCTATTGCCGCGTCCAGAGAATATCCTTCGGGGCCCCCCTTCCAGCGGATGGGTCTTGCACTTTGACATCCTCACGGTCCGCCTTGTGGTCCGTGTTTCCCTTCCCCTCAGACCCCCCCCCCACTCACACAGCCAAGCCGCCCCACCTGACTGCATCAGGGGGGGCTCATTTCTCCCTCGCTCTGCGGGAACGGAGGTGCACATCACCGCACCTTTTCCAAGAGTTCGGGCCCAGGCGAGGGCTGAAGCGCCAGCAGCTGCATTTAAGCTGGGGGACCACATCCTCAGGACCAGTCAACCGGCCCTGAGCCATGGGCTGCCAGCAATGGGCAAGCACTGGGCGGCCAGTCAGTGCGCACTGCCCCAGAGACCCATATGGGCTTCCTTCTTAAGTACAGCCCCCCCCCCCCCCAGTGTCACCCCTCCGTCAGGGCGTCCTAGGGCAGACGGAGGAACCCACCCCACGGGCAGGCTCAGCCCTGTGGATGAGGCGCCTGGCGCGCCGGCACCCAAGCGGCTTACCCCCAAGGGACAGGAGCCCCGCCACCACGTCCACCAGGGGCCCCTCCCTACGCCGCGTGGCAACCACAACGGTTGCCCAGGTGCTTCAGCCTGAAAATGCACAAACACATGGCCACACGCTCCCCACAAGTGACACCCTCCTGGAAGGCGGTCCCAACCACGCTGAAGGGAGCACCGTGAGCTTACATGGTGGGTAAGTAGGCGCCCGGTGATGCTGGGTGTCCAGTGCTGAGCCTGCTTGCCACTGGAAGGAGGGCGTCCTCCGCCCAGCATCCCAACCTAGCTACCGCGGCACACGCCGCCAATGAGCTGCGGGGCCAGTGCAAGTATCCCAACAAACAAGACACGGTGGCACGTGAAGCCACGTCAGCGCACGGAAGAACAAAGTGGTGCGTGCACAGCGCGAAACCGCGAGCCCCGCGACACCGACCGAAGAGCAGCAGTGCACTCCCGGGTTGCATGTAACACCGTGCGTTTCTGGAGGTAGGGGTTGGGGAGGGGGGGTTCAGAACCATTAGTCACCAATGGGTCTAATACTTCCCAGTTTGGCTGGAGACTCTGCTGCATTGATGACCATGTCCACAGTGCCAGGTGTTCCTTTTGGATGTACCCCAAACCCCCCATGTAATATCCCACCTGTCTTTGTTTTGGCATGCAGATTCTTTCATTTGTCATGCCCCGGACCTGGCACTGTGAACATGGCAGCGACTGTGCTAATGCTACTGCCTGCCGTGTAATGCGCGCCTCATTGAAGAAGCAGGCTGCAGCGCAAACGCTTCCACAATCCCGCCTATAAGCATATTGCTGTCACTGATTTTCGTTCCTGGCAGGTCTAGGAAGTCACAACCCAGGAAGTGGATTCCGTTCTCTGGATTGTGACCACACGGCTGGGCTCATGAGGCATGGACGGGCTTCCCGTGAGCAAACGTAAAGGACGGTGGGAGGAGCCTCTTGTCATACAGGGCAGCAGCTCTCCTGATACCCGCACGACTTGCCCCTTGGGTGAATCTGGGTGATGGAATGGGCAGAAGCCACATGGACTATTGCTCCTTAATATGATTTCCTTCCGTTCTCTGGATTGTGAAACAATGGGCGGGAGCTGTGCCTGAGCTTCTAGGTGCCCACAAGCATCTCAACTGCGCCAAGGTGCCCTTTTTTGCCCTGCCCGCAGAGAAACGGGTGAAGATGACATCCTTGAATGATTTTATTACGTTTTAGACAGATATGTGCATCGATAAGAGTGTACCCATTGCTTTGTGCTATTTTTCAGCTGCGCAATTGCTAACCTGTCCATCGTCCTGTGATGATGGGTGCTGAGCGTGCTATTAGCACGCTCAACAGAATTGTCACTGCACCACGAAACAAAATGTCCTGGGAAAGCATACGCATGCATCTCATAGGGGCTGAGGACCTCTGTGATAATGACTATCCATATGATGCAGTGGCCGCCACTTGCTGGGCAGTGAGGCATCGTAGGTGCCAACACAAGGTGCAGAAGGTCCGGAAGACGGTACCGGTGAAGTCAAGAAAACAAAAATGTGTGCTGCCAGGGCGCTCCTTTTTTTAAACGATGTGCAGCAGGTTTTGTAAGAAACAGACCCGGATTCTGACTCTTCCCTGACATCTGTATGCTCCAGCTCCAGCTCCAGCTCCAGTTCAAGCACTGGGTCTAGTACCAGCTCGTCCTCTGCCTCTCGCTCCGAGTGATGTACGCAACCCTGACACCTCTGAATTTGCCCTTCCCATGTGTAAATGTTTGCATGCAAACCAAAAACCTTCAAACACACATGGCATTGTATGTTTCCGTCCTCATCTTCTCGTGTCCGTGTGGAATGCGTGTGCAAGCCTGGAGGATGTTGGTCCGCGTACCATTAGCCATTAGTCATTAGTCCCAGGGGGGTAGGGAGGGGTCTGGTGGGGGACCCCGCCCCCCCTTATATGCAACCCTGCTGCACTCCCATTGCCCGTAGATTGGTAACGGGGCGGGGATTGGCTGAATGACAGCTGCTCCAGGAAAGCTGTTACAGCCACTACAGCACGACAGCTGCAGCTGCTGCTGCTGCTGCATGAATGCTGCTTAAGCAGCACCCCCATAGCCCACAGATTGGTAACGGGGCGCGGATGGCTGCAGAAGGTTGCAGCAAGAAATCTGCAGCTGCAAAGCCACTGCAGCAAGGAAGGCGGAAGGTGAAGCAGGATGCAGAGCGCTGCAGCACGCATGCCGCAGCGAGGGACAGGCCGCGGGGGGCAGCCTCACTGCGAGTGTTGTGGGACACAGACTATAGTGCGGATGTCGTTGACAACCGACGGTGGAAGGGCAGGAGGCTAATCAAGAATGCTTCTGACGTGGCCTAAAGGCACAATTCTGACCTGAAACCTAATCTTTGCCGCCGCCTCACGGCGCCTTGCTGAACAATCTGGACAATGTGTGTCACAGCTCCGCCGCATGATACTTGAAGTACTGTTGGAATGCCAGAGTGATTCGGGAGGGTGACGACCATCGTCGATCGATGGCCAAAGTGACTATCGTGGGAAAGGACGAAATTTATGAAAGGTAAAATCTTGTCGGACCCTGCCTCCCCCCCCCCCCTCCCCCATCTAATACCTCCCTGGGTGCGGGGGTCTGGGCGTGCCTTCGTGTGTGAAGCTGGCCCTTGCCCAACCCTCCCTCTCCCCCGCAGCCACACCCCTTTGAACTCGTGTGCAGGTTGCCGTCAGCGTGGGGGCCCTCCCATACTTCGAGGTTCGGGTGCAGGGCGGCGCCAGCGTCGGGATGGTGCACGACAGGCAGGCCGCCCGCCTCGGCGGGGGCCACATCGGCTGGGACGCCAAGACGTATGGCTACCACAGCGACGACGGCTCGTACTGGGCTGCGGGCCGCCACGGCGACTACAGTGTCCCCTTCGGCGCGGGCAAAGGGGACGTGGTGGGCTGCGGGGTCACGCCCGCGCGGGACGTCTTCTTCACGCTGAACGGGCAGTGCCTGGGCAATGCGTGGATGCCCGCGTGTAACCAGGTGCTGTACCCTGCGGTGGCCCTGCACGAGAAGGGAGACTGCGCGTGGGTGAATTTGGGCTCAAGGCCTTTTGAGTACGATGCTGAGTGGCACTGGCAGGCGGTGATGCAGGGACATGAGGTGCCAACGGCCACGCCTGCGGAGCTCGAGAAGGGGCGCTGAGTACCGCAGTTGGGGCCGTGCGTCGTGCTCTTTGGCGGCCGCGGGAGGTACGAGTGCCGCACAGGCGTCCGGAGTGTGGCAACAATTTCGCCAGTGGTACGCACGGGAGGCAGGGGGGTAATGGAAGGGAGGGACGGCACGTGGGGCGGAGGGATGGAGGGGGGGTTGGGTGGGGTTGAGGGATGGCATCGTGCACGGGTGCGACTCTTGCTCTTTTGGTCTGGCACCCTTTCGAGCCCTCCATCCCTCTGGCAGCCGCCTGGGGTCTCAAAGGGCCCCCACAGACTCCGCCTTCGTCACCATTCCCAGAATAGTCCACCCCACCTTCTCCTCAGAAGTGACCCAGTCCCCCTACTGAACTCTACGGACCCCCTGTTGCCTTGTCGCATGCCTCACGCCGGGCACCACAAAGCCCAGGACAAACCCGCTCAGGTGCTGCAGCCGTCTGCTGCCGTGGAAAGGTGCCACGCCTAATGGCCAGTGCAGCCTTGTGTGCTGTCTGAGAGGCGTGTGGAGGAGGCTCTGGTGGACGCCAAGCAGCAGCACGGAGACCTCTATCAGAGTGGGAAGGGTGTCAATCCTGCGAAACCCCAGCCACACTATTGAGCTTCAGGGACCTCAGTATCATGGGCCTTATTGAGGGGGCTAGGACAAGACGTGGTATTTCTCCCTGACACCCAGTCGTCATCAGACTTCATGCTGAAGATTTTCTCAGGAGATGGAAGGTTGGCAGATTGATTTTTTTGGCTTCCATCCCGGTCGCTCCTATCCTCCCCTGCTTTGGTGATCCATGTATTTTATGACTGTGTGGATGACTGTGTACTGTCCGTGTGCTGGTCTGCCTCACTCATTCCTTCCACCACTCCATCACCTCATCCCTCCTTCGCTCCATCCCCCACCTGTGCACGACAACGCACAATGATGATCCCTGCCCAAAAATGGCAAACTAAAGTTTTCAGATGTGGCAACCAAATGTGACAACCATTTCAGAGGTGTGGCAGAGACGAGGTCAGCATCTGGACCCACGGGGGAAATGCCGTTGACACAGTGCACACGCAGTGCCACGACATTGCCTAGGACGGCTGGTTGTGCGTTGTTGGTACAAGGTGTTCTTGATAGACATCTTCTCACCAAGCTCGGCACGATCATATTGGTTTGGTCCATCCTTTGCACTGGTCTTTCCTTTTGGGCGCCTGGCCTCACCAGTTGCTTCTTTTCTGTTTTCTACGAACAAGCACATGGGCTTGTGATTGCAGCTTCGTCCACTCCCGCCGTTCATCCCTCTGTCCATCTGTTCCTCCTTCCGTCCCACCATTTTCTTAATTGGGCTTACCCGTGCGGGATCGGCAATAACCTCTGTGTTAAGCTGCCATCTGGCTGGACCACATGAAGCCTGTCATGAAAGCCGTAGCAAGTTATGCTGTGGTACATGCTACCACGTTGCGGACGCAAATTTTGCCGCGAAGGCCGTGAGTCTGTCCGTAACCTGCACAACAATTACAACAACGACCCATGGCATGAAATGGACAACGAGCATGTAAAAATGCATGAAAACCACCATATGTTGGGCCCCATTGGTGGGCAGTAGCTACATACCCCCTGCCTTATTTGCGTACGCACAGGGGGCAGCCCAAGGAGGCACACAATGACCCAGAGGAGGTAGAGGAGGTCACAAGTAACACCAGACCCGAATCCCGGGGGGGCGGCCGGGCCCGGTCCTTGTATGTGACCCCCCCCAGCCCCCCCCCCCCCCCCCCGGGTTTTGAGAGATAGTGGGCTGGGACATGGCGCCAACAGCGCCCCCCTTTTTTCCGCCTGGCGCCAACGGCGCCCCCTTTTCTAGTGTGAGCGCCAGATTTCGCAAGACGAGGCGCTATACAAATGTTGTTTGTTGCCCAGACATGTTAACTGCAAACGTCAGCCCGCGGACAAGGGGCCCCTGGCGCAGGATGCTGCCACCCACATTGAGCATTGTGTCCGATCCATCTACTCCTCAAGCGGAGCTGCTAGCCTTGCTAGCGGTGCCCCACTCAGCAATGAGTGTGGGCGCAGCGTGGAACCGCGTGGCCACCAGCGTTTGGTGGCCCGTTGTGGAAACCCGGGAGTGGAATTGCGGTACACAATGTGAAATGTGGGGTGTTCCACTTGTTTGTTTGTTTCACAACCTCGTTACATGCCTCGTAGCCTACCACAACCACTGTGGACACGCTTGCCCCTCTGCAGCCCCCTCTTCGCAAGAACCACCGCCCGCAGCCCCTGCGCAACCTCCAAGCAATGAAGAAGCCCCTGTCCCACCCGCAGACGATGACCCACCTCTTGCCCCAGAGTCTGTTCCCCATGCTGCCTGTGGTGGAAAATGTGGCCACCGGGATGCCTCTTCAGGCAAATGCGGATGCACAGAGGAGATGCATGGCACAACACTATGCTGATGTGCATGACACTGCACGGCACCCTGATTTGATGCACATTGCAGAGGCAGAGCAAGAGGCGGTGTTGAATTGGGTGCCTCATAAGGCAAACACAAAAAAGAAGGGCAATTCTCCTGCAGAGGCTGATGACGCCCAGTCTGATGCAGCGGCCTCATCTGCACCTGGCGACGTCGCTTCATCGTCGTCCAGCTTGCCTCCCTTGCCTTTGCCCCAGTCAAAGCCTCCCGCCCGCCCGCTCCTAAGTGAGTCGGAGGCAACGACCTCTGGGGCTGAGCGATCTCGTCCTCTCAAGAGCGTTGGGAAGCGCAACAAGAAGAGGCGGGACGAAGCCCAACGTGAGCTTCATTCGAAGCGCGCCCGCCGAGACTCCTCCTCCTCCTCCTCAGAGGGGGAACTTTTCAAGGACCTCTAAGCGGAAGTCCATCCATTTCTTCTTTTAACCCCCAACTCTAACCAAACCTCAGGAATTTTTCTCACAAACTAACCGGGGGGCGGGGGGGGAACAAGGGCGGAGGGGGAAGGGGGGAGGGGGGAGGGGGGCAACACGGCGACCCTTAAGACTTTCTTCTCGGCAATGACGAGAAAGCGCTATCATCGCATACATACCTCCGTACCCCCAACCCCCCAGACACACACCCCCCAGGAGGTATGCATGTGGTAGTAGTGGGTCGCGCGCAAGCCCCCCCTCCCCCCCCCCCCCCCGAGTTTTGACGATAGCTGGGGGGTGGGTCGCATCAGGACCGGTTGTAGTCGCCCCCCCCGTGACCCGAATAGAGAGAGGCCACACCCTAAAATCGGAAAAACTCACCTCCCGCACATGGGACGATCACTGCTACCTTTTTAGTGATATGCCCCCATGTACTATCTGTTCATTGGCATCGCTGTCATTGTTTGCAACCATCCTAATCTGTGTGCACCACGTTGCATAAGTGTGTCGGAATGCAGAACCTTGTTCTGTGTTGTTAGGCGCACAACGGGCACTTGAGTAGTGGACATGAGCCGAACATGCATTTGAGGAGCAGCAAACTATCGTTTCGTTTCTGCTCCCTGCTTTCTTCTCACTTTATGCATGTTTACATCCCACTCAGCCAACCTGTACAGTATGGTGGGTTCGGCGGGCATTCTTGTGTAGCACACCTCGGGTGCTCTTGTGCTCAAATTTGCGTTTCCTGTCCACAATTGCCATCTAAGTTGGCGATTAATCCGTGTCCAAGGACACAGCATGGCCCTCCAGGCCGCACGGCGCCAAATCAAGTTTGCGAATCACAGTCGGTGCAATGACAAGCCCCCTTCTTGCCAAGGCGTTCATAACAAGTAGGGATGGCAATCGTGGTGGCAGGCCGGAATTCCAGCTAGCCTCCGTTTATGTACTTGGCTGGAAAGGAAAAGAGGATCCCAAACGCAGATTTGGACACTGCGGCGGTGCAATCAATGCAAAGTTAGTCAGCTATTTATGTCAAACAAAGCAAGGTGACACTACCACACTGCTCAATGTTCACATGCAATGTGCAGAAACATTGCAAGGCAGCATGGGGAGCCTTTGAGATTCCCTATTCTACTTGCCCAGGCCTGGCCTTTCATGTCTGCTGGGTGAGATGTGACAAAGAAACTGAACAGTGCCACTGCGAAATAGCACAAAACAACGTGTCCTTATTGCGGAAACATACGTGGTAAACTTGGCAAGCTTTGTGATGGTAAATCAAGCGTGCACAGCTTTGCCCTTGAATGGCAACAGGAGAATTGGCTCCACGCGGGCTGTTCAAGTCAGTTCCACACCCCAATCCTGCGGGTGGGTGCAGGGGGGGGGTTCAATTTTCTGGGGCTTTCCGGGCACTATTGATTTACCCATTTCATTCTGAGCATTTTGCATCTTCACAAGTACCCCCCCCCCTAGTCCTAGCTACGCCCTTGTCCAAGCTACAGTAGGCGTAGGGACCGTATTAATTTGGGACCTAATTTAATTCGGTACCAAATGTAGTGCAGCCATATAACACATGGGTTTGGTGACACATTCGCCAGTTACATAGAGTCATGAACACATTTGTTGTGAGTGTTTGCCCACTTGAACCCACCGAGCTCTGATTTTGGGGATATTTGTGCATTATCTTCCTTTTTTTTGGTGGTGGCGTGTGTGCCGGTCGTTGTATGTGTCGCGTGCAAGCCACGCCCTTGTCCAAGCTACAGTAGGCGTAGGGACCGTATTAATTTGGGACTTTTGCGTAGCTAGGACAAGGGGGGGGGGGGTGAAAACTGATTTACCAACCATCACGAATGAAAAGCAGTATGGCATTGCAGCAGGTGCACAAATGAACTAGTGGAGGCGCCCTGCGAGCAAAGTAAGACACAGGGCAATTGAAGATGATGTTTCCCTGTTTGCCAGCCATTGTCGAAGGCGGTATACAGCAATTCATCCATGAAATACGGCAACAACAGCCTCGTACAACCAGGTATACACGCATCTTTGATGGGCCGGGTAATGCGAGGGCTCACGGTGTACTCGCACAAACACTTGAGCTTACCACAGTCACGTTGTTATCTCCCATTGCTTTCACTTTGTCCTGCGCTACGGTGAATGGGTCTTCATCTTTGATGTCCTTTTGATAGCTCAGTTAGGATTTTGGGTGGGGTTGGGGGCTGCTTTTGGATTGCGGTTTTGCCTCACTGGCCGACCTGTTGCTTGTTGTCAGCTGCAAGTGTCGTGGGTACAAGGTCCACCGTTCTGCAATGGCGGGAAGAATCACTCGAGTTCTATGACCAGCTGGGACGTTGGGTTAAGTACTCTCACATCTCTTGGCTATTTGTTCCTCCCTCTCTCCTATCTCCACAGTAATGGCATTCTTTCGCCTCGTCGACCATTTGGGTCAACACTAACAGTTGCCGGTTGTGACGTCAGCAAAAGGTGTAGAAGCAGGCAGCAGTGGCAGGTGTGCTGCGCTCTATTCATTTGCATGCAAGTACTGCGTTCGCCATTGATACTCGTCCGCCCTCGAGAGCGTGTGGCCTCAAGGGCTGCCAACAATTCACCAATTGTGCAGAAGACACCGTGGGACGGGCCCTGAGTTGGATTTTGACCCCTGACTGATCCAGCACAGATCCCCGACACGAGCTGCACGTTCAAGATTGCCTCAGTCGCGCGCGTTTGTTGTAGTTGGGCCAAGGGGGGCGGCCTGTTCGAATTCTACACCCCAACCCCCCCCCCCCCCCTCCAGACCCCCCAAAGTTTTCGAACCCGTCTTTCTCCAATTTGAGATTTTGGGGGAAAGTGTCAGCGCCAAAGGCGCAGAACTTTTTTTTGCCCTCCTGAGGGGGGATTTTTTTTTTTAACCGTATGTGTCTATACTCAGAATACTCAGAGTTTTGTGGGGAATTCAAAAATGGGTGAACAACACAGAAATAATTTTGACCCCTGACTCGACCTCCGGGTTGGACGTTGGCTGATGGGAGCCTGGGCTAATGGGCAAATTTTTTCTGAAAAAATGTTTTACCCGAGCTGTGTATGTTCAAAATGATCAGCGCGTCATGGGGATCATTTTGAGGTATGTATGTTGGGGTACTCACGGAACCCCCCCATTGGGGACCACGGCGGCTGAGCGGCCGACCCACCTACCCCCCTCTCTCCCCCCCACCCCCCTCTAGACCCCCAAAAGTTTTCGCACCCGGTTGGGGTCTAGAATTTGGGCAGGCCGCCCCCCTCGAGTTGGGCCTGGGAATTTGCCTGTGCCTTGATCTTACAATCTCATGATGACGATGTGGAGCGAGTGATTGACTACATCATTGGGTATGACCCGGGAAAATACATCTAGAAGATCAGATAAGAAGTACCCTGATGCCGATGAAGAATGACAAATCCACAGTCAATGGTACATTCTGAGTGTCTGATCCCGACAATGCATGGGATGCTGAGAGTGCAACCAACAACACATGGGATCACGTGCAGGAGCACTGTGCCTGACCATTGCTCTGTATTTGTCCCTCAGATCGTGGACTGCAGATGTGGTGGCGCGCTGACCATGGGCAACTGAGAAACGGGACCACTGCTCATGCCACCTTCCTGGACACGATGCCACCACTGCCCCTGTACCGAACGGTCACCCTGGGCCCCAGCCTCGCCTACCACGCCATCCCTTTCCAAGGAGTGCCGCGCCGCAGCAGCATGAGTGAGGGCCCCTGCACAGCCCTGAGGCCCCAGACTGTGTGGCCCCACGGGGCAAGCTGCAACACCGGACTCCAGCCCGTGGCCGTCGTGTTCTGCCCCGAGAGAACGCGCTTGGCCCTGCCTCCCCCGGTCCAGAGCCCTGCTTCCGCTGCGGCCGGCTATAAGCCTCACCCTGAGCCTGCTGCGCCGCCAACACCGTGTCATAACCCTCAACCGAACCGCCACCCTCGCCCAATTCTTAGTCCCCATCCAAACCAGAATCCGTCTGAGGCAGCCGCCGGGCCAAGCCCCAGCCCGAGGCCGTACCCGAGCCCGAACCCGATCCCCAATGTCGATTCCAGTGGGACGGCCAACAAGAGCGACCCCGGCTCTGGCGGTGCCCCTACCCCTGACCCCAACACTCCTGCGGTCAGCCCCTTGATCCTCACCGCCGGCCGCTACGTCGCCGCCGCAGACTACGTGCCGCCATTGAACACGCCGAGCAATGCCTGTCCCCTGAAGCCTGACCCCAACTGCATCAGGGAGCTTGACCCCGTGGCGACCCCTCACTTTGACCCCCCCTTCTCTGCTCCCCGTGCTCCGGCCGCAGACACCCTGCGGCCGAACGCCCGCTCCCACGGCGGCGCCGCTGCCTCTGCGTGCAGCGCCACGCCAATCGCGATCGCCAGCTCTAGACCACCTCATGCCCCGCCATCACCCGTGCCCCGCAACGACCCCGCGCCGAAGGAGCACTGCACAGTCCAGCGCCAGGCCCTGCGCTGCGAGGCCCCCGCGAGACGCTTCTCGGCACCTGAGCACCTCGCGGCAGGTGACAAACACGCCTCGTGTGAGCAGTACGCGAGTGCCGCTGCTTCTGCTGACTGCACGCGTGGCCCTAGCCCCGGAGGATCCGCGCACACGAGCACGACGCCTGACGAGCGACATGGGCAATGCCACACAGCCCCCACCAGCCTGATGCCCGCGTCCCAATCGATGCAGGCCCCCAAGATGCCGTCGGTGACCCAAGCCGACCCCGCCATCGAGGCCACTCACACCGGTCATACCAATCAGGCAATCCATGTTGGTCCCCCGGAGCATCGTCAGCCCGCTGCCCACGCCGATCGGATCCCTCAAACGATTCACAACCCCAACACAGTTACCACGCCTGACCCTGATCGCAGCAACACCACCGCCCATCCCACGCACGGCAGCCATCACACTGCCCACACCCGCAACACCCCCCACACGCACCACACACCCCTTCCCTCCGTCTCCACCCCCAGCCCCCCCGACCATCCTGCCCCAGTGCCCGCCCCCCTCCCTGCCCTCGGTGGCCCCCTGCGTTCCTCACGCCCCTCCATCCCCGTCCCTATCCCCATCCCAACCTCTGCCCCTGCCACCGCCAGCACCCCCTGTACACGAGCCCCCCGCAGCACCCCCGTCCCCATCTCCATAAGTGCCCATGCCCCCCCTCAGACCGCCCCGACCCGGACCCGCAGCATGAGCCCCAGCTACCGCAAGGTCCCGCACTGCTCGCGGCCCCCAGAGCCCTGCTGGGCTGCTCCCCGGTGCCGTAGCAGCACTCCGGAGCCTCTGCCTCAGGACGACTCCTCCGCGGCAGCACACAACAGACGCAGTCCCCCAAATCTGGTGCCCGTGCAAAACTCCGGCAGACCTACACCAGAGCCCATCAGTACCCCTTCGCGAGCCTCAGCCTCACCACGACTCAGCCCTCGGCCCGCCTCTTCTGACCCACACCCGCCTGCGTGCCCCAGCCGCCCTCCCACTCCTTCGGGCGAGCCGGACCCCCCGTCCGCATCCCAAAACGCCCCAAAGCTGCCGTCACCGCCCCCCCCCCGGCCCCAGCCCCCGGCCCATCAGCAGCAGCTTCAACCCCCGCCGCCGCCACAAACAGATTCCCAGCCCCAGCCCCAGCCCCTGCTCAAGGCTCAGGCACAGCCTCGCCCGCACACTGCCGACCTTCCTGAGCCCAAGCACGAAGTCCCGTCCCAGTCCGCATCGCACGGAGCAGTGCCGCAGCCCCAGCGTCCCTCTCCATCTCAGCCTGCTGACCCGGCCCAGTCGCACGCGCAGTCCGAGCCACAGGCTCTGGCACAGCCCCGCGCTTCGTCCGGGCCATGTGCCCCCGTCCTCCAGCCCCAGACGTCCCAGTCTGCGCGGGCCTTCAACCACCCCACGCCCATGTCCACGCCGCCCTCGTCCCCAAAGCGGGGCTGGGGCACCAGCACAGCGCCGGCGCCGGGTCCGAGGGAGAAGCATCGCCAGTTTCGGGTGGGGCTGACGCCGTTGCGGCTGGAGGGCCTGCCCTCTGCCGCCGAGAACGCGCGGCACTCCCGCAGTTACTCCGCAGATTGGGTCTCGCCCAAGAAGAAGGGCCTGAGCCACAGAGCGCCGCGCCGGGACGCGCCCGCAGCGGCGGAGAAACCGCGATGCTCCGCTCCGAATGTGTCTCCGAGGCCCCGGGAAGGTGCGGCTGCTGCAGAGGTCTCTCAGGCACCCAAATCACCGGTGCGCCGGCACAGCGCAGGCGCTGCCACGCGGGACAAGGCCCAGGGGCACACAAGGGCCCGTCCGGGGAAAAGAGCCGCCTGCGGGCCGATCAGGGGGCGGGACTCCAGGGACACAGTGGCCGTGAGGCGGAGCAGGAGTGCTGAGGGCAGCACCTCCACTGCATCGCAGTTGGAGGACTTCGTATTGCCTCTTTGTGGCAGGTGTGGCTGCGCCAACGTGTGCTGGCCAGTGTATGTGTCCATGGGTGCGGGTGTAGGTGCTCGCTGATGGAGAGGGAAGACTTGGGTGGACCCAAGTTGCAGTAGGCCCAGAGCACCAGTCGCTGATTGTGAGTCTCATCGGTGTTGTTAAGCGCCGGAAGTGCGTGTATGTGCGTGCGTGCGTGTCGGGCGAAGTGCATTGGCAGTTGCCGGCTGCATATCCCCTGTGCTCTACCATGTCACGGGTGCACCCCGTTGCTAAGTTTTGGATCTACGGTGCACACTACTTGAACTTGCCCATCAGTGGGCACGAGCCACCGCAGAATGAACGGCATAGTGCTCAAGCTTAGGAACTGATCTGGTGTCGTCCACTGGCGGCATACGTTTAGAGTACAGGAGGGGGGGGGTTTCATAGGGGGACTTTTCTGCGGGGAAATTTCCATATTTCAAATTGGTGTGGAATTCCCTACCCCCCCCCCCCCCCCCGCCGAATCGGGGCCCGATTTCCTCAATTCACTGCTGGCGGCTTTGCCGTGTTGTGTGTGTTTTGGGGGTTCGCAATCCCCGGATCCCTTGCTTTCCAATGCACTCAAGATTTCGGAGGTGCAGAATTTCCCCCTTGGAATACCCCCTGTGCAGAACCAACCCCCCCCCCCTGTAGGCGCTAGGCCCACCCAATGATCTGGGGCTCTCCTTGACACGAAAGGGAGAGAGGTGGGAGGGTGAGGATGGCAGCCCCTTGGCAGAATCACCGCCCATCATGGAACGGAAGGTGCAGGGGCTGTTCTTGTCTTGTGACTTGGCCGCACCACCTCCAAGACTCAGAGCTTCAATCAGGCCACGTCTGCAAGCCTCGGCGCTCGCCGAAAAATCGGCCATTGTTGGCTCGTCACCAATTTTCCATTTTTCCAGTCGGCCAGTTCGGCGAGCAGCATTCATCAGAGGCACCCGAGGGAAAGGTGGCAAGGCTGTGGAAAAATCGGGAAAATGGGAAAATTGTCCCAAATGTCTCATTTTTCTTCGATTTTTCATCAAGTTCCTGTGAATTTCACACATTTTTTCCTCCATTTCCCACTGGGTATTTTTGGCACTTTCTCACATTTCCCCATTTTCCCCCCATTTTCCCCCATTTCCCCCCATTTTCCCCCATTTGCCCCATTTTCCTTTGCCTCTGCAGCTAGTCGGCTAATTCGGCTGCAGCTAACGCCGACGCCTGCGTCTGGGGGCGAACTCTGTGCACAATGTCTTGAGCGCCACACATGCCTTCGCCGCTGCACGCACGCACACCCACTCAATGCAGCTCAATGCAAGAGGTCACGAAGCACCGGTACAACTGGGACACGAAGACGTGGCACTCCGAGTCGGTGCTGGTCCAGATCGAGCACCAGCCCTACGCCGAGGGTCAGACGCGGGTGGCGTACCGCATGCTGGACTACTCACTGCCGGCGGGCAAGAGGGCGTGCGTGTGCAAGGCCCGGAAGCGCCCCAGCCGCAAGCAGTGCTTTGTGGACGTGGAGATGCAGGAGCTCTGTGCCGCGCTGGCCCGGGAGTACAACAAAGCCAAGCCACCCAAAAAGGTCAAGTTCGTCGACTCCTGCGTCATTGTCTGCCCCGGGACCTGTGCCGACGGATCCGTGAGCCCCAGGGCGGCCAGTGATACTGTTCTGATGGTGGAGGCGTTCCTTAAGGGCCGGTACCTCAAGTACAACAACAACATGGGATATGTGCCGCCGCGGGCCCGGTCCACCCCTCAGGTCTCCAGCAGCGTGCCTGGCATTCAGGAACAGTAGTGAGGGAGCTGAGCACGGTGCAGTTGTACTGGGAGGGTCTGGGTGTTGCACTGGGTGGGTGGGGCTGCAGGATGCACATGCGTACGGTCAAACGCGTTTGGCCTCCTCCCTCCCCATGTGCGCAAGCAATCCAGCAAGCAACAGCAACACCTGCGTCCCCCCTTTTACCGACCTTTGTTGGTAATCACCATGATGCAGTGGCTCGCTGCAGGCTGCAGGTCTGGGGGCTCAGATGTATCTTACGGGCCGATTTCATGAGATAAATCCGCAAGCCAGATTTATCTGCCAAAATCATTGCGGATTGATCTGATGAACCGGGCCCATAAGATACATCTAGTCCGGAAATTATCTGATGAAATGTCAATAAGATAAACCGGCACACGGATTTCGTGGTCCTCCGGACCGGGGAACAGTACCATGCGATTCCTACTCATTTGCAAAACTAGTTCCCGGTGCAAGGTGTTGATTTCTCACGAAGAAAAAGGCAAAAAAGTATTGGTTTTCAGCTGCATGCCCTGTGCAAAAATGGTTTCCGCAACAAAAAATTGCCAAACCCCAGCCCCCCTTCCCTTTCCCCTTTGAGAGAGCCATGTCCATGTCACAACCGCGGGAGGGATGGTACTTGTTGCCCCCCCTGTGCGTGTATCATGCCCCATTCTGCACCTTGCTTCAGTTGCAGAGAATCTTCCATGAATCAGGGATCAGGGATCAGAGGGATTTCATGTGCAAGGGCACCACTGTAGACGAATTTGGAACTGGTTTGTTGAAAAAGTGGTAGGCCTGAAATAATCTCGGACACTTGCTTGTTGGTGCTTGTCTGTAGTCTGGACTGCAATCCTAGAGTCCAACTGATCCACTTTTGTACACCTGTGTAGGAATGGATGGCACTCTCACAGTCCAAGGTACCCCAGGTTCTTTGCAATGGCACCAGAATGAATAACCCATAACCCCCGAAACGACTGGGTCATGCGCAAAAGAACACAAAAATAACAAAATTTTTGAATCAGTCTGCCAAAAACAGCTCAGCAAAACTGGATTCCGCAGAAAACAATTGTGTGTGCTGTGTTTTGCATAAATGAAAACACCCAACACAAAACTTAGGATTCCGTAAAACTTCAGGATTCGCACAGTACTAATTTTTCATAAGATATTTCCATAGGGAAAATCTGGTCGGGCCATTTTTGGTACACCAAGTTTTGGGTCCAAAACCCCCTCCCCCCCTCCCCACCCCCTGCTCAAAAGAAGCCCTGACCGGGACAGCCGCCCAGAAAACCCCAGACAGGGTGGAACTTGCTGGTGAACAATGGCTGGAGACGTCCATGGCGGGGACATCCAGTTCAGCTGACCGACCATTGGATGCCCCTCCCCAGGTTTCACACACCCCTTTGCATTGCTCCTCCGTCCCACTCCTTTTGGAAGTTAGTGTGCCTTTGGGAGGGCGCCATCCCGCAGCCTCTCTCCCGCAACATCCGGCGTGCACCCTCATTCAGGCCTTCAGCCACTGGACGTACGCGTACACCCGCGGGGCCCTGATGGTCGTGGACATCCAGGGGGTCGGGGACACCTACACCGACCCCCAGATCCACACGTGGAACAGCAAGGCCTTCACCAAGGGCAACCTCGGCGCCAGCGGCCAGGAGCGCTTCTTCGCCACGCACCAGTGCAACGCCGTCTGCGCGTACCTGTCGCTGCCCCCCTACGCCAACGGCCGGTACGGGCAGGAGGGGCACCCCTGCACCCCCGTCCGCGCGCCCGGGCCCGTCCGACTGCCCGCCTTCCCCGCCGCCCGCTTCATCGCTCACCTCCGGCCCGAGGCCCAAGACACTCTGTCCCTGACAATCCTCTGCCTGACGACCGCCGCGTATGAGGCCGCACGGATCCAGTGGCAAACGGTGGCGGAATCCAAGGCCTCTGTGGGGCCCGCCGAGTGCCGAGCGCTGGTGCAGCAGACCCTAGGCCTCGTGGCGGGGGCCTCTGAGGATGCCGCCGAGGACGTGGTGGGGCCCGTGGTCGAGGCGCTGCTGGTGGGAGGGGAGCTGTCGTTTGCGAACTACATTTGCTGGAGGGCGGGGCTGCACCGCGCGGCACAAAAGAGCAGAAGCAGTTGAGAGAGCTGCGGGCGTGTGTGCGGGCGCTGTGGATGTCGTCGAAGCAAGAGCCTGAGGCTGGCGGTGGGGTCACGGTCCGTGTGTGTGTGTGTGCGTGTGTGTGCATGCGTGTTGTGTGTGTGTTTGACCTGTAAAACATGTGCACACACGGCTGTTAGTTGTTACTTGGCTCCAACTGTGCGTGTGTGTGTGTGTGTGTGTGTGTGTGTGTGTGTGTGCGTGCGTGCGTGCGTGCGTGCGTGCGTGCGTGCGTGCGTTCGTGCGTGCGTGCGTGCGTGCGTGCGTGCGTGCATGGCGGGGTGGTGGCACCCAGCACACGATAAATCTAGGCTACGGCAACGGTGGTGCACGAGCTCGACCGCGGGCGGTTTTTGTGGTCTGTTGCGCGGTGCAGAACTGAACGCGGGAGATGGTGAGGTACATTGTCCAGGACTGCATTTGCTCATTCTCTACCAACAGACCGAAAGACGTCTAGGACAGCTCTGCTGTTCCTGAGGAGTTTTCTTTCGACCGCTTTTCTTGCTTTGTTCTTGTCTCGCGGTTCTCAACCTGCTATTGGCAATTCGTTTGACCGCTTAGCAGTACGTGTTCTACCAACGCCACAGCCTACATCATGTTGCCACCAAATACGTCCGCCGCAACCAACTCCAGTTCACTACTCGGAAACACAGCCGTGCGCGCGCCAGCTGCGGCTCGAAGCAGCGATGCTCTATTCCCGCCTCCTCCTCCTCCTCCGACACACACAAACCCGAGTTGGTGAAGCGCCCCGCCGGGCACCAGATCTGCCTGCTCCAGGTACTGCGATCAAAATCTGCTCGGCATGTCATGGTCCTGGCCATTGGGCACGCGAATGTCCAGCCGAAGGCCGAGCCGGACGAAGCGGAGAGCCTTGGCACTCCAACACAGTACCACCAGACCCTTGCTGGGCATGCCCAGGGGAATACCATTGGGCGCATCAGTGCGAAAAGAGCCTCGCGAGGAGAGCCGCGGGACAGTTCGTACTGTGCGGAAAGGACGACCACTGGTTCAAAAAGTGCGAACTATACAACCCTGCGATCCACCGAAGCAAGCAAAAAAACCCAGGGCGCCCCGGGACAGGGCCCCAGCGCAGCAACGCAACGTGGTGCCTGCGGCACGGACAAACAGGGCACTCCAACGCGATGTGCGACATCAGCAGCGCGCCAATCCTGCTACCACCTGAGGAGCTGAAAGAGCAGTTCGAAACGTCTGCCTGTGGTGCAATCTGTGCGGTCACACAATGATTCGGTGCATGCGAAGAGCGCCGGTCCCGGCAATCGAAAACCACACTGCGATTGGTGAGCTGAAAACAGAAATGGGAGCCCTCGAAAAGGCGATTTCAGAGGTACAAGACGCGCAAAAGGACCTACCGGAAATCAGGCGCCGACTAGAAGGTATTGAGAACTGGCAGAGCTCTGCAGACACGCGCATTACCCAAGCTGCAGCCTTGGCGAGGGAAGCACAATCCACGGCCGCTGCCGCCACGCCTGGGTCACGGTTCGAGGCATACCTCCGGGACGAATTCCAGCCAGCCCTACAACGAATTCTGGATGTGGAGCACACCGCCGCAGTAGCCATGCCAGTGGCCACGTTTAACGATTGGTTGTCGAGGTTCAAAGCACAACAGGATCCGTTCAACCCGCTCCCTGTCACAGACCCGTCTTCTGCACAACACAGCACATCTGCGCACACCCCCGCGAGCCCGTCTCCGAAGAAACAATCCTCCTCCCTCCTGCCATCTCAGGCCCAACAAACGATAGCCCCCGCCGGCCCCATGCCTGCTGTAGGCGAAGTGTCCATGCACACCAGCTCCGGAATTAAACGCCCGGTGGGGGACAGTGATGAAGGCTCACAAAACCACCGCAGAACCCGGGCGCGATCCGGAACCCCCTCCCAAAGAAGCACCCCGAACTGGGTCACCCTCCCTCCCTTGCCGGCTGATGTTCGGAAAAACGAGGTCCTGCTTTTCTTTGAGTGGAATAAGGACAAGGACCAGCGCCTCATCACCTGGCTGGAACGCCACAGCACTGAAGAAATGACCCTGTCAATAGTGGCTGTTGAAGGGGAGGCGCTTACCACGGACAAAAAGGCGGCCATCACTACAGTGCTCAGGGCAACAAAGGCGAACCCACAAATTTTCGGTGACATCTCGAGCGCTGCTTAGTGCGGTCAGGCGCTGTGTCCAGGCCACAGGGGTGAAGAGGGACAACAGCTCACAGGCCACCTGTCTGACAGTGATTCTGTTTCTTCGTCTGCGGATTCACATAACACAGGAGGTGATGCGGCGCTAACGGACCCGTTGTCCTTCCTCCGCACGCTGCTCTCTTTTAACTATATAGAGCAAAAAGTGGGCCTGGCTAATGTGATCTTGGCCGCCACTGTCCGCTTCGCAAGCCTGCTGACATGCTGCCACTACCACCCCCTGCATTACAGACATGCCACAGACCGACAAACCAATATTCAACACCGGCACCATCTGTTTGATCTCCTACACAACCAAGCGGCCGAGGGTGTGCTGACCTTCCACAAAGGCACTGAGCAACTTTTGAATATGCTCGCGGCACGGAAACCCCCGGCGAATGACAGTGAATCAGTTATTCCGATGCCTCCGTTACATATCCAACAACGGCTCACGCACTCAGTGGACGGGATCTCTGTTTGGAAACATCCCGCATGCCGTGCCACTGTGCAACACAACCATGCGGATGACAGACCCCCCCCTGAACCCCCACCTGGGCCCCACCCAACCGCGCCGGGCAAACACCACATAGCCCACTAGGGGGACCTGGGCGCCAACCTGTTCACGCTATTCCGCACCTCAGACAAGCTATGGGTGTGGTGCCCCCCAGGGGACCGTATTAGAGACCTGCATGATCTGCGCTGTTTTGGCAGCATCCAAGATTTTGAACTTCGGTGCACGGCCTCCGCCTTCCTGTCTCTCTCTCCCGTACAGCATCTGCGCCTCTCCCTGCTATTTGATGAATACGGCAAGTGTCACATGCGCTACGTTCACCCACCCCACAGCAAACACATCTTCTGGGGCCTACAGTTCCAGATGAAATCGGCCCTGCAAGCTGTGAACCTAGGGAGGTGGGCAGGTCTGATGCAAACCAGCATTCCATATTGGCCCTATACCTCCCTCCCTGCCCTACGTGTACTCCGCCGAAAGTCACACGTGGGAGAGTGGTACGTGCATGTTCCTCCCCTAGCCTTTCTTGTGTATGTCTGCGTGAATTTAAGATCGGGCGCTGTGTACATTGGTCAGATTTCCAAGGCCCCAATTTAGCGGTTGCGTAACCACTACTGTGACGCGCGGGCAGGCACGGACAGACATCAGCAACTGGATCACCATCCCGGTCCAGTACTGTGACACACTGTTCCAGGCAGGACTGGCGGAACGCCAGTGGTGGGCGGACCTGCACAGGTGGGCATTGAATGACATACCACTAAAGAAGGTCCCTACCAGGACCGGCCCCTGCTGTACCCCTTCCACCATTTCCTGTCACTCCTATGGTCTTGCTTCTCACCGGGTTCTGCATGATCTTGCCCTATCCTGCACAATTTCCCACAAAAAATAGTAAAATATGGCTCCTTCACACAAATCCTGATCCCTTGCAATAACCAACTCCCAAGTACAATAGCTCAAATCCAAATCCACACTGAGGGCTTCCAAGGGTGTTTGAGGTCCCGCGTTGACACTCAACAGCTCCTTTCAACACGCCGGTCGTCTCACGGTGCACACGGAGACACGGGCGTTGGGCATGTACATAGAATTGCACCAATAGAATAATGGAAAAAGAAGCCCTGAAATTGGCATATGAACACAAATCAAGCGACATTGGGGAAAGATGGAAACATACACAATCACAGCCATAGACCCCTCATTCCCTGGACTCAGGACCTTCCCTTGACTCGCCAACATGATGCCCTGAACCAAGTCAAATAAGATGGCTAAATGCCATGTGTCAAAAGTCACTACACAAACCCCAAAAATGTGTTCACTCCCAAGCCTCTAAATCCTAGCCCAATAGGGGAGGTGGCGTGTCATGGCCTAGAGTGGCACTCAGGACCATGCCCTACCCTGACATAACTTTGGTTGGACTTGGAGTCGATTGGGCTTGGAGAGTTGCCCCATGCAGATGACCTCACAACATAGCAAAATCAGGCAAATCACACCATAGTGCCCAAAATTCAATTATATACTCAAAAATGCATACGGCAAGTATTCAAATGCTCCATGCATGTGTCAAACCGGAAAGTAATATACCAGGGTGATATAAACCAAAGGTCCATGCCCAAGAATATCCCAACATTGGCTCCCAAACCCCTCCGGATATATACATGCCATGCTTCACAAGTCAACTCACGAATTTGAGACCTAATTTTGTGAGGCCTCGTGTGCCACGCCAAAGTGACCCCGTGATCCGGCATATGGTGAGGTGCAACACCGAAGCATATGCCAACATATAAGCAACATACCATAGTTCACGGATCTCTAGGCACTTTACTGTTAGCCGACCAGTTGAGCACATAAAATACAAAAATGAGCATAAAATGAGGTCAAAAACATGCAAATAATGCCAAATTCAAAGTAATCACAATAGTATATAACTTCGCTCACCCATGGTATCCACATATGGTTCAAGACACAATTGCTTGGGACCATTTGCAAACAATCCCCCCACTTGGATCCCCACATGGACGCATAGGGACGCCTTCGAACCTCCTCACGATACGCACCATGAAAATGGGAAAATTGATAATGGCGCTTGTGGGTCGCTCCGTAAGCCTTCCCACATGCACTATATGTGCGGTAGACTTAGTCTAGCGCTATGGAGCTCACCATTGGGACATGGGCGAAGCCCTTGCCACGTATGACTCCACATATCTTCCTACAAACGGAGATATATAACATGGGCGTGAGCATAACGAAGCACATACCATCCATATAACACATACCCTTAAAAAGTGGCTCCCACCATGGTATGCCATGCCCCTCCATGGACATAACTTCACGTTAAAAATACGTGGGAACCCAAGGAAAGTTTCTATGCAACACCAACACTCATGCGGTACACTCGAAAGTCGCATAAAAATATTCGGTTGCATGGTCCAAGATTTATAAATCACTTTCTACCCTCTTGACCATTATCCCTTGCTACACCGGGCATGTGTACACATCAAAGGCGTTTGATGCTTCCTAAATTAAGTTGAGACCAAGGCGATACCAGCCCATATCTCAAAATTGAAATTCCTCGCAATGAGCCGGAGATATGATTCTTCAAAGTGGCCTCACGAATCAATTTTGTTTTGACTATATCTCCAAGAAAAATGAAGGAGACAACAAAAGGAAGGTTGATTCATGATCGGGGAAAAATGTAGGACCACTCAAAATTCATCATATCCCGTGCGGCGACCTGGAAATCGAAAATCCGATTCTGAATGTCTGAAAAAATCGGATTAATTTTGCGAGTGTATAACATGAAAATTGCGGAAGCAACGAACCCTTTTCTGATGAGATCTAACCCTTCATCGGGGTTTCCGCTAAAATATCTGGAAATAACAGCTAACCAATCGGTTACCGCAAAATCGCGAGCCAACTCACAGTCGCCGATACATTGACAATCAGAACTGATAGCTGAAAAATTACGGAAACATTATGATAAAAAAACCCTGTTGATTCCTGATATTTTGATATATAAATCTCAGCCGGCGGCGCCTCGGTATTGAATATGGCCGCTCATAGCTGGAATGGCCAAGCCTATCACACTATCACATCAGGTTAGGTCAGGTGGATGGGAGAGTATGATATCAGCCAATGGCGGCTTGCCGGCCCATAGATACACACCCCAAGTGACCCAAAGATGGCCACGGGGGTCCGAACCGGCTTCACCCCCCTTCTCAGAGCGTTGTATCCGCTCGGAAGTCATTGAAGAGAGGACGGGAGGACCCCAATGGGCTCCAACCCCCCCCCCATGTCCCAAGGATACATGGAGGCCCCACATACGGCGTAGGCGTCCCCCATGCCCCAAGGGAGGGGTGAGGACACTCATAATCGGTGCCCTTCGCCATATCCGGTCTCCTCTTGATCTACAACATGGACCAAGGGGATCAAAGATAGAGAAACGTCGTCGGTTAACCTAAATACGGATACCACAATGAAATATATATGTGGAGACCGAGTGAAGGGGGTATATGGCCAATCAAGGCCGAAAATCCCCGGATGAACGCCCTCACCCGTCTCCCAAGCACAAAAACAAACAAAAATGCCAAGGGGGATCCATCACGGTGCTGCTGCAGCTACCAAATGGACCAACACGTCCTTGACATCCAAGGAAATGTTCTTTTTCCTTAAATACTCCATCCAGACCGTGGTATACCTCGGCACGAAACTGCTCGGAGGTTCCCACGAACTTCTGGATGCAGCAAATCCCTTCCAACGGACTTTATAAAGCCTCCCCCCAGGCGTCCCCGGGCCTGGCTTGTCCGTCAGGATCCTCTCGGCGGTGAAGTCGTCGTCCTCCCCCTCGTCATCAGAGTCCAGATCTCCGGCTGTGAACTCGAAGGTGACGGGACGTCCGCTGGGGTCTGGTTCTCGGGGACGAAGTTGGGTATGGTCGCGGTCTAGGATCTTGTTATCCCCCACACGTACCGCATACACATCCTGCCCGACCTTCCGAACAATTACCCCCGGCACATACCAAGACGCCTGCCGATGCCTGGACAGGACATCCTTGTGGTGCCGCTCCACCCATACGGTGTCTCTGAGAGCATATTTCTCGACTTTTCCCTGCTTGAAGTACTTGGCCCTCTTCTCATGCTCGTCCTGAAGTGCTTTGCACACCTTGGCCGCCGTGTCGTCCGCCTCAGCCATCATAGCATTCGCATCCCGGGCTACTTTGCCATGGTTCAACCACGGGAGAGTGCGTGACACTCGATCCCGTAGGAACAGGATACGATGGGGCGACAGTCCAGTGGGCCCCGGAAGGTCGTGGTACGCCTGGAGTACTGTCCACGGCGAATTGTACCAATTCCGGCCCGGTTCGTCAATGTGCAGCTGGCGGAACTTTTTGAACATCTGCCGCCCGGCCACCTCAGCCCGGCCATTCGACCGGTTGTGGTACGCCACGGTCTTGGCGTGCCGAATCCCCATGTGCTTGCACATCGTCTTGAAGCACGTCCCCACAAATTGACTGCCCCGATCGGTGCAGATGACAGCTGGGACATCAAAAATCGTCAGCCAATGCCTGATCATGGCGTTGGCGACGGTCTTGGCCTGCAGCCCCACTCCATGCTTGTCCTTCTTGTCCTTCTTCTTGGACTTCTTGCCGGGGACCGCCACGATATACCCGCTGTGCCTATCCACCGCCAGGATGACACAGTCGTAGGTCTCTCCTTCCACGGTGACCTCAGGCATGGCGAATACATCCATGGCCACGGACCGCATAGGGGCCTCCGGTATAGCCGTATACACCGGGTTGCCAGCCGTGGAGTGGTTGGGGCTCTTCCTGGCCCGACACACGGCGCAGTCGCTGCAGTACTTGTCCAGGATGGCGTAGTACCCCGGTGGGAACTTGAAGCGCCACTCCAGGTCCTGTTGCATCTTGTCCCGACCAGGATGCATGAGCTGGGCGTTATGCCAGTGGTCAATGAGCTCCTCCATTCGGCTCTCAGGGACCAATAGCTTGTCCTTGAGGAATAATTTGTCCCCATCCTCGGTCAAGCCCTCAGGCCATTCGTCGTCCGACGGGGCGCTCACGGCATTCCAGTACCTGCTCCAGTGGTCGGATGCCGCATAGTCATCCGACCAGTCCTCTGTCCGCACCGACCTGACTAGCTCTACAGGGGCCACCATCCATTGCGCGAGGGTTTCCTCTCGAATAGCTTGGACTCGGGCGCCCCGGAACTTGGCCAGGTCTGCACGGTTTGCCATCACCACAAAGCACTTGACCCCCTCTTGCTCCATGGCCTTCTCCATCTCGATGATGCGCTTGGGCTCCTCGGTCTCCTCGGCGTCCCCATGGCTGGATATGTCCATCCATGCCTTGCCCGCGGGGTAGGCCCATCGACTGAGGCAATCTGCCACAGTGTTGTCCTTCCCCGGGACATATACGACGCTGAGGTCGAACTTGGCGAACGTCTCGTGCCACCGGGCCCTCCTTGCCGCCGGTCCCGAGGGGGTGTCGACGTGCTCCTTGTGCCAGCTCTGTAAGGACTGATGGTCCGTGCAAACCACCACCGGTTGTAATCCGATGTGGCCAGACCACTTCGTGAGCGCACATACAATGGCATACGTCTCCTTCTCCCTCGCGGTCCAGGTTCGACGTTGGCCCTCGGCCAGGATCCGCCTCCAAAACGCCACGGGTACGTGCGACCCGTCGTCCCGGACCTGCTCGAGGACTGCCCCTACGGCATAGTCCGAGGCGTCCGTCCGTAGCACGAATCCCTTGTCCGGGTCCACCAAGAATAGCCCCAGCTGCCCCAGGAGTCGCTCCTTCAGGCGGCTGAACGCATCTTTGGCCTCAGGGGTCCAAGCAAGCTTCTTCTTGCTCCCCTTCCGGCCATCGAACTTCCCCACCTGCAGCATCTTGTGCAGCGGCCCCGATAGTTCTGCATACATCCGGACATAGCCCGAATAGTAGTTGCAGAACCCCATGAAGGATCGGAGTTCGCTGATGGTCTGGGGCTTCTCCCAGTGGTGCAGGGACGCCAGCTTCCCAGGCATGGGACGGCGTTGCCCGTGACCAACCACGTGACCCGCGAACTCCACTTCCTTCACGAAGAGTGAGGCTTTGGTGGGCTTGCACACCATGTTGTGCTTGTCCAGCTCGCTGAGCACTCGGCGCCGATCCTTCTCATGCGCTTCGATAAGCTCGTCCTCAGTCATGTCTTCCGTGCCGGACCCGATGATGATGTCATCCACAAAGGGGTCGGCACAGTGCCGGACAGGACCGAGTAGGTCCTCCATCATGCGCTGGAAAGCAGCGTTGCCATTCTTGGCGCCCATAAGCACCACTTTCCACTGCATGGGCCCCAGCGGCGTCGACATCGCTGTGCAGGGCCTGGAGTCCGGGTGTAGCGGCATCTGGTGATAGCCGTGTTTCAGGTCTAACACCGTGAAGATCCGCTTTTTTTGTTGTTTTTGGAGGATGGTGTCGATCAGAGGAAGCGAGTACGAGTCGTGCTCGGTTTGCTCGTTCAAACCCCTATAGTCAACCACCAACCTCCACTCGCCCTTCTCCTTCTGGGGCACGATAAAGGCTGGGCTGGCCCACTCACTGTCGGAGGGTTCGATCCAGCCCCGCTCAATAAACTCGGCCAACAACTTCTTCATGGCCTCGGCCCGATCGCCCTGAAGTTGGTACTCCCGATGACGATAGATCTTGGGGTTCGGCTTCAGCTTGATCCTCGCTGTGCCAAACCTCCCACGATCTGGAGGGTTCTTGTTGGCGACGCCACTGAATAGCCGCGGATAGGCATTTATCAGCCTCTCCTTCAGCTCGGCGACCTTCGGGTTCTCCTGGGCCTCTTCGGCCGCTTGCTTCGGTATCGATACAACCGACCGCACTGCGGTATAGGCCTCTTCCGGGTCCGAGTCCGAATTCTCCTCGTCCGATATGCCGTCTTCATCGTCGTGGGGCGCGCTTCCCACCGATAATCTTCGGAAATTTGCGGCATCAGGCGAGTTCTTGTCGCTACCGGCCCCTATTCTTGGAAAATCCCACGTCGGCGGGTCCGACCCAACCGGACCATCAAATTGGTCCGCGATGTGATCCATGACCCTCGCCACGAACTCATCCTTCTCGTACTTGCCGGTGACCAACATCTTGTCATCCCACCAATGCGGAGATGTGACCATGGCCCGCCCCTTCTTGGCTGCCACACGGTCGTGCATCCCCATCCGCATGTAGTTGACGACGTGGTCGATCTCGGCGTGGGACAGGACGTCAATGCCATCCATTGGCTGATCCGTCCCCTCCTTGGGCTCAAACATGACCCGCATGGGCACCGCCTCAACCCTACGGATGAATGCTTCATCACCCGTGGGCTGGGCTTGCGCCCCATCCACTAGGAAAGCCTTGGTACCCCACGCTTGACCCGGGGAGGGCATTGATAAACCCTTGGCGTCGATGAACAACTCCTCCTCTGGCCCGAATGACATCTCGCTCAGGGTGATGGAATCCAGCGTCGGCTTGAGACCTTCCAGCAGACATGGGGTGGATCCTATGCCGGTTATGACCAGGATCCCCTTGGCCCTATCCGCGACGATCTTCTCCACCGTACGTCTGGTATTTTCCAGGGAGCCATGCCAATACATGGGCCCCCACTCCTTCAAACCCCAATGCCTGTGCCAGGCTGAGTCTCCTCGATGCCAATGCCTCCTACACTTCCTCAAAAGTGGGGCATCCCGGGAAGCGAAGACGTCCGTCTCCGGCGCTTCGGCTCCCAGCGTCTGAATCATCCTAGCATACACCTGCGGCGCCATTCCATACTCCGTAAGCTGAACTCCGCGGTGTCCTCTGGACTTGGCACCCACAGCTTGCACCGAGTGGACGATCCGATCCTCTTCCTCAGCATTCCATTGGGATGATCCGCATGCATAGTCCGTGGACAGCCATGTGAGGCATTCATTATCCTCCCGGACCAGCGTTGCGCGATGGGGAAGGGCTCCAATGGCGTTTCCCACCATGAAGTCATACCCCGTGATCATATCCCAATCTGTAATGTCGGCCACATAGAAGTTCCCGGATAGAGTGCTTCTCTTCGCCAAATCGGGGCGGTTCAAACGCTCATGCTCCCAGAATTCCGTACTGATAGTGGCCTCATGGGTGCCACCACCCATAATCTCTCCATTGGCCACCTTCAGGCGTACCGGTCTACGGCTGGGCTGCAGGGATTCCTCCTTGAACAACCCTCTCCGGACCAGGCTCACCTGGGCACCCGTATCCACCAAAACATCCACCACCAACTCCTCTTGTCCGCACCGTACACGCACCTTCAAGTGCAACTGCCGCTCGTCACCCTGCGGTGTATGGACGACTCTCACGGCATGCAACTCTAGCACATCCGGGTGCATCAGGACTTCGAGGGTATGGTCACGGATGGTGTAGATCTTGGGCTGGTCCTGCCCGTCCACGGGGCTCTCCGTGGTCGCTCCTTCTTTCTTGCCACGTCCCTTGCCCACATACACTTCCCTTGGCAGGGCGCTCCAGGGGTTGGGAGTGGCGAAACTCAGTGGTTTTGGCTCTTCTGGAGCCTTCTGCGGCACCCGATGTGCCTTCGCTTTCTCTAGGATTCCACTGATTTTCGGAGGAGAGACCTCCGGGGTCCCACTCCCGTGGGGGCTCTTCTAGACGTGGCCTGCCGCAGCTCCCTCCTGCTGCGATCCGCTCGGACTTTGTCCAGCACGTTGCTGGGCTTTGAGTTCCTCCAACGTCCTCAACATGTCCTCAGCAACCTCCTCGATCGACCTCACGCGTCGGTCTGGGCCGGGTCCTCCACCATAGCCTTTTCCTCCGCCCTTCCCTTGGCCCTTTCCTTGGCCTTTTCCACCGTCTCCGCCCTTTGCCTTCCAATCGGCAATTCGTTGCTCCTTGGGCTTCTTGTCGGGATGGGCGGCGAAGTAGGTCTTCTTGTCCTCCTCATATACCTTGCAATGCCGGTGGTCATGTGCATGGTTGTTCCCCTTGCCGTAGCAGACCCAGCAACCGTCGTGCTGCGATCTGTACTCGCGGAACGAGAGCGGCGGGTTCCCGATCCTCCGCGGTTCCTTGCGGTTCTGGTTGACCCTTGGGCCCAGGCGGTTCCACCTGGACCTGTCCTGCCCATGCTCCTTCATATTGTGCGCTACGAACGCGAAGAAGTGGGCTTCTTCATGATCCTCTCGGGTGGTCGCGGTCCAGAGATCTTGGCCGCTTCCACTCCCTTCCTCCGCGGTGCCGACCGTGTCACCCTTGACCTCTCGGTGTTGGCGATCTTCCCGATGACCTCGATGTCCTTGGCCCTGTCGATCCTGCACGTGGGCCTCGTTCTTGGCGTTGAGCTTCAGCTCCACCGTGATGTACTTCACGATCTCGTCCAGGCTCATGCGGGCGAAGATGACCTGCATCCTCAGCGGCTCTCCGCGCCTCCACTCCGCGTTGTTGAGGCGCATCAGCCTTTGCCCCATGGTGTCGCCGAATACCTCCACGTAGATGGCGTTCTTCAACCCCAACATTCGGCTGGGCTCGCCGAGGTTTCGCCGGAAAAACTCCATTATTCCGGCGTGGGTATCCTCCGATGCCATGATCCGTACGGCCACGCGCTTCTTTGCTCTCTTCTTTTCCTCGTCCTCCACTCTCCTCTTCCGGCGGCCGGGGAGGACATCCTTCAGCAGGTGTCGGATCTCGCTGGCCTCATTCCAGTCCTCCACCAGCTTGAGGCTTCTTCGGTACTTGCGGATGTACCGATTCCATTCCCGGACCCGCAGCTCACCGCGCTCCAGCGGCAGCGGAATGAACCACAAATCCTCCAACTTCTGGTTGGGGGCGTCCACTCGCTCCTCGTCCTCCAGCCACTGGAGGCAGGCCTGCTCCGTCTGGATCAATCCCTCGCGGATCTGATCCCTGAGCTCCTCCTTTAGGTCCTGCGCCAGTCTGTGTGGGAATGTCCGACATACCCACTTGTCCCTTGGCGCTCCCTTCATCTCGCCGACGACCTCCTCGGCGAAGTCCTCCCAATCCAGGATGAAGTCATCCAGGTTGGAGGGGTTGCCATCGTAATAGGGGATTTTGATTCCCCTGAGGTCGTCAATCCTAATGGCGTCTCCGACGTCCGCAGCCACCACTCCACCGAGACGGATACCACCTGTGGCCGGGGGGTGTGAGTACACTCCCCGTACATCCCTCTCCTCCATGGAGTGCGGTCCAGTTGGGCCTGAACCCATGGGGTTTGGGATGCGGGAAGGACTTGCTCCACCGGCTGTCCATATCCCCGTAGTGGGGTCCTTCACCCACAGGTTTCCGCCTGGATGGCCTCGACCATGTCCGTCGGCCCTTCCCATGGTTCGCCCCTGCATGGTATGGATCTCCTCTTCCGCATAAACTGCATGGGCAGTCGTAGTGGTCGGTGGATCCTGGGCGGCATGGGACATCTGTACCGTCAGGCTCCTCAGGTCCGTGGTTGCGTGCTCTTCCCGCATGGACCCGGCCGGGGCCGTATGCTCCCCGAGCATTATGGATTCGCTGAACATGGGAACAAACGGCAGCGCACCCGGGTCAACACGCGGAGGCGCGTAAGGTGCCTCTGCAGGGCCGCCCATGGGTTTATCCATGGCGCTCCTGAGGGTCTTAACCCGCTCCACCAGCTCTGCCGTTGCCGGCCTTGCCGGGAGTTCCGGACCCGAGGCGAGGGGTTGTAACTCCTCTATCCTTTTCAGGCGTCCCGACATGTCCTCCACCAGGTGGAGGAGGCTGTCGACCACTCGCTGCTGCTTCTGCAGGGCCATCTCTAGCTTCTCCCGGTACCGGTCCTGCTCCGCTCGCAGCTCGGCCAAGTCTCTCTCCGCTGCCGACTGGTCATCCAGGATCCCCGCGATGTCCTCCTCTAGGCCGTCCTTCTGGTTGTCCAGGCGGTCGAGGTGCTGCACGATGGCGTCCATCCCCATCTTTGGGTACTTGCCGATGAGGAAGGATACGTGCTCGCAGTGGCACTCAACGTGCTTTCCACCTGATCCGGCGCATCCCACGGTTCCCGGCGCCTCGGACTCCTCCTCCATGGGTGTGTCGCCCATGTTATCCTG
Organism: Eutreptiella sp. 'Long Island Sound 2002'; assembly: GCA_964036045.1. Classification (NCBI taxonomy): domain Eukaryota; phylum Euglenozoa; class Euglenophyceae; order Eutreptiales; family Eutreptiaceae; genus Eutreptiella; species Eutreptiella sp. 'Long Island Sound 2002'. Next base: position 10,750,568 of record OZ038398.1, on the reverse strand, counting down.
CTTTGGCTCCGTGTGCCGGGCCACAGGCGCCGTTCTGGCTCTGGTAGGCCTCTCCAACGCCTCGGCGTCATGCTCCAGGCTGGGTTCGGGGGCCGTGTGCGCCCTTGTGGGCGGTATGGCCATCTCCTCCGACTCCGAAGGGAAAGCGGTCCGATAGCCATCGGAATGCCCCTCGGAATCTGCAGCTGACCATAGCCTGACCGGGCTGGGATCCGTCTCCATCGCCCTGGCTTCCGCCGCGGGTTTTGGGGACCCGCGCTTCCGGTAACGCCGGGCCCTGCCGTTACTGCCAGTCTCTTGCAACTCCTCCGCAGCGGAGCGGAGATTACAAGCCTTGCGGCATTGCCTTTCACACATGGAGGCCAGGTCCTCCATGTCTAGCCCATGTCCTGCAAGGGCTCTCCGTTCTGAGCATCTTCGCTCTTCTCGGGCTTCCAAGTCCGGCGTCGACTCCACGGACTCAACGATCTGCACCCGGGGCGTCCTTGGGCAGGGCTCATGAGGGCCCAAGTCCCCGGTGCGGCGGTAGGGGGCAGGTACTCCTCTGCTACCATAAAGAAGGTCCCTACCAGGACCGGCCCCTGCTGTACCCCTTCCACCATTTCCTGTCACTCCTATGGTCTTGCTTCTCACCGGGTTCTGCATGATCTTGCCCTATCCTGCACAATTTCCCACAAAAAATAGTAAAATATGGCTCCTTCACACAAATCCTGATCCCTTGCAATAACCAACTCCCAAGTACAATAGCTCAAATCCAAATCCACACTGAGGGCTTCCAAGGGTGTTTGAGGTCCCGCGTTGACACTCAACAGCTCCTTTCAACACGCCGGTCGTCTCACGGTGCACACGGAGACACGGGCGTTGGGCATGTACATAGAATTGCACCAATAGAATAATGGAAAAAGAAGCCCTGAAATTGGCATATGAACACAAATCAAGCAACATTGGGGAAAGATGGAAACATACACAATCACAGCCATAGACCCCTCATTCCCTGGACTCAGGACCTTCCCTTGACTCGCCAACATGATGCCCTGAACCAAGTCAAATAAGATGGCTAAATGCCATGTGTCAAAAGTCACTACACAAACCCCAAAAATGTGTTCACTCCCAAGCCTCTAAATCCTAGCCCAATAGGGGAGGTGGCGTGTCATGGCCTAGAGTGGCACTCAGGACCATGCCCTACCCTGACATAACTTTGGTTGGACTTGGAGTCGATTGGGCTTGGAGAGTTGCCCCATGCAGATGACCTCACAACATAGCAAAATCAGGCAAATCACACCATAGTGCCCAAAATTCAATTATATACTCAAAAATGCATACGGCAAGTATTCAAATGCTCCATGCATGTGTCAAACCGGAAAGTAATATACCAGGGTGATATAAACCAAAGGTCCATGCCCAAGAATATCCCAACATTGGCTCCCAAACCCCTCCGGATATATACATGCCATGCTTCACAAGTCAACTCACGAATTTGAGACCTAATTTTGTGAGGCCTCGTGTGCCACGCCAAAGTGACCCCGTGATCCGGCATATGGTGAGGTGCAACACCGAAGCATATGCCAACATATAAGCAACATACCATAGTTCACGGATCTCTAGGCACTTTACTGTTAGCCGACCAGTTGAGCACATAAAATACAAAAATGAGCATAAAATGAGGTCAAAAACATGCAAATAATGCCAAATTCAAAGTAATCACAATAGTATATAACTTCGCTCACCCATGGTATCCACATATGGTTCAAGACACAATTGCTTGGGACCATTTGCAAACAATCCCCCCACTTGGATCCCCACATGGACGCATAGGGACGCCTTCGAACCTCCTCACGATACGCACCATGAAAATGGGAAAATTGATAATGGCGCTTGTGGGTCGCTCCGTAAGCCTTCCCACATGCACTATATGTGCGGTAGACTTAGTCTAGCGCTATGGAGCTCACCATTGGGACATGGGCGAAGCCCTTGCCACGTATGACTCCACATATCTTCCTACAAACGGAGATATATAACATGGGCGTGAGCATAACGAAGCACATACCATCCATATAACACATACCCTTAAAAAGTGGCTCCCACCATGGTATGCCATGCCCCTCCATGGACATAACTTCACGTTAAAAATACGTGGGAACCCAAGGAAAGTTTCTATGCAACACCAACACTCATGCGGTACACTCGAAAGTCGCATAAAAATATTCGGTTGCATGGTCCAAGATTTATAAATCACTTTCTACCCTCTTGACCATTATCCCTTGCTACACCGGGCATGTGTACACATCAAAGGCGTTTGATGCTTCCTAAATTAAGTTGAGACCAAGGCGATACCAGCCCATATCTCAAAATTGAAATTCCTCGCAATGAGCCGGAGATATGATTCTTCAAAGTGGCCTCACGAATCAATTTTGTTTTGACTATATCTCCAAGAAAAATGAAGGAGACAACAAAAGGAAGGTTGATTCATGATCGGGGAAAAATGTAGGACCACTCGAAATTCATCATATCCCGTGCGGCGACCTGGAAATCGAAAATCCGATTCTGAATGTCTGAAAAAATCGGATTAATTTTGCTAGTGTATAACATGAAAATTGCGGAAGCAACGAACCCTTTTCTGATGAAATCTAACCCTTCATCGGGGTTTCCGCTAAAATATCTGGAAATAACAGTTAACCAATCGGTTACCGCAAAATCGCGAGCCAACTGACAGTCGCCAATACATTGACAATCAGAACTGATAGCTGAAAAATTACGGAAACATTATGATAAAAAAACCCTGTTGATTCCTGATATTTTGATATATAAATCTCAGCCGGCGGCGCCTCGGTATTGAATATGGCCGCTCATAGCTGGAATGGCCAAGCCTATCACACTATCACATCAGGTTAGGTCAGGTGGATGGGAGAGTATGATATCAGCCAATGGCGGCTTGCCGGCCCATAGATACACACCCCAAGTGACCCAAAGATGGCCACGGGGGTCCGAACCGGCTTCACCACCCGGAATCAGTGAAACGGACACACCCAACAAACAGCGCGCCTACATTGACAGCAAAATGCTACACGAACTACACGAACTGCGTCAGGCGCGTGACCTGAGGGATGCACAGAGGGTGAAAGCACTGCAGACAGTACTACGGGACACTGCACAGCAAATAGGGTTTCCGTTCCATGTTGCCGGGACTGTCGTTGTGCCGAACCTGAGCACCACACAGAAAACAGTGATCACAAACATCCTGCGAAAAACGCTACGCGACAGCACCTTGAAAGCCTATGAACGCCAAGCCCTCCGGCACACGGTCCGCATAGTCCGCTCCAACCCCCACACGGTACAATCCGTCTTCCAGTCCAAAGCCATGGCACAGTCCAGAATGATGAAAAAACCCCCCTGCCGCTGCGCTGAGTTCGCGAGTCAGGCGAAACAGTACGGGGACGTCATTGACGTCGACGGCCATGTGGCACTGATACCGGTTGCACTGAATGTGGGGGGCCACGGGGGGCTGAGACCAAACGATCCGGTGCCCATCCCAGGGAGCGAAGCACATAAAAAGGCGATCTCCGGTATCACCACCTTCTGTACACACCTGAATGTGCCTGTACCCCCTTGGGACATCCTGCTACCCCCCTCACTGTTCCCGGAATCCGGAACACTTCTGCGCCAATTGCGACGCCTCTCCAAGTTCCTAGCATCCTTCCAATACATCAGAATTGTGGATAAAGGGTCGGGGGAACTGTGGGGCTTCTGCTGAGCCTGGGTCTGGGAAAAGGTGACGGAATTTATGATCAATGAAAAATTCCACGACACGGGTTGGACCCAGGACCAGTGGACACTCGCCATTGGGGACGCAGTCTCGGATATGGAGCTGGAGCGAAACAAACACGGGAGGCTGTGCATCCTCTATGTCCTGGCAAAGGCAAAGCCGCGACGCACAGGAAAATGGGTTTTCAGAGGAATCTCTGCCTCCCCTGCCCCGATCCTCCAACAGCGCCAACTACGAAAGGGTGCACGCGCCTTCACCTGTATGCCCCGCATGTTACAAACGGAAATTACACACAACTTCCAGTATACAGACATCCAGTCAGTCTCAGGGTGGCTGCACTTCGTCGCACGAAAGGGGGCACGCGCGATCACAGAGGTGGACTGCAAAAAGCAGTTTGACAACATACACCCGAGGGATGTGACACGAGCCTTTGGCAAACTACAAAGTGGCTGACCAAAAAACGGCGCTGGAGACAACAGCAACTGCATTGGTCCATCCACAGAGACACACCCAAGCTGGACAGAGCGGGCATGGCAACCAGTGAAAAATTTTGGGTACTGACACACAACCAATTGACGGGAATGCTGAACTTTGAGCTCTTACACAACAACGTCCTACAGGCTGTGGGAAAACTATGGAGCAGGAAAATCAGCATCCCCATGGGGGGACCATTTTCAGCACAAAGTGCGGACTTGCACACCCTGTGGGGGGTGAAGAAAAATGGGAAGAGGATGAAAGACTGGGGCAACATGAGCTTGTCTGAGGACGGCTATGTCTTGTGGACCAGGGGCACAATGTGGTTCAGCCTGGCACAATTCAGGGACAATGTGCTTCTGGCTACCAATTTACCCCCCGGCACACGCACAACACTGGAACAGGAAGTCTGTGACCTGTTGTCAGACATCTGGAAACTCGAGGTGCTGTGCGACTGTGTGGATGGAGGCACCCCATCATGTGAAGGGAACTGCCTGAGCCAGAGCCGCCGCGCACTGGGAGTACACATGACACTGGGAGGGGGCCACTGTTGCGCTATCACCCATCCCTCTGCCCTCACAGACACCTGGGAGTTACAGTACGGTGCCCCCCTCATCAGCCCGACACGCGCTCCCAGGGAGTATCTGCCTTGCATACTTATTAGCAGCCTTACCGGTACCCTCCCCTGGCAGCAGACATGGGCTGGCCAAATTCTGTCCGCACTTGCATGGGCCCAGCTAGCAATGCTTTCAAGGTACAGGCGAATGACCGTGATGCAGGCGTTGCACAAAGCAGTGCGCCGTGTGTATGCCGCCTCCCCTTGGTGGTCGGAAAACACTATGCGCGCCGTGTACAGCTTTGGCCACGATCTCCCATGCTCCCGCAGTAGCGCAACAGCAAAGCTGGTGCACTGGCTTGCAAACAACGCTGTCTGGGACGGCGGCAGATACACGGACAGAGAGATCCCGGTGGAGTTTCAGCCAGAGGGATACACACCAACCTGGTGCAATGACACATTCCTCCTCCGTAACATGGCCACCATCCCCTGAACCCCATGCTGCGCCCCCTCTCTCCCCCTCCCACCTCCCTCCCTCGCTCTCTCAGCCCTGCAGTGCCTCACCGGCCCCCATCCCTGTTTGCTGAGCCCCTGGACGTCTGGTCTGTCTGGTATCATACGCTGGCATTCATCCCCCGTCCCCTGTGACACGGAATAGTCAGGGTCGAGCCCCGTTGACCGTCCACCATTTTCTCTATACCATTTTTGCGCCAATACGGGTAGGAGGCATGGACGGTCTAGTGGTATGCGCCATGGCTGGCGCTCGTCGTGGTCGGGGGTTCGAACCCCGGTTCGTCTGTCCGTCCAGGGGCCCGCCGGTGAGGTCCCCGCCACCGCCCCCTTCAGCATCCCGCTCCACCATCGGTACCGCCGGTGGATGGGTGGCGTGTCTCCTCCATCTTTTCCCCAACCCCCTGCCCCAGCCCCTGCCCCCGAACACACAAAAACGAGGCACCGGGCACGGCACACCTGCAGCAGCGCGCCCCGTCACTGGTACCGCCGGCCGCCAGGTGGCGCATGTCCTCCTCATATTCCTCTTCCGCTTGCCTGCGGAAGAGGACTCGAACTCGGGTCTTCAGGGCAGCAGCCGGCTGCACAGCCGCTGCACCACGCTGCCAGAACCCACTCCTCACTCCCTTCTCTCGCTCCCTCTCGCCTTCCCCTGTCCTGAATGTTTCTGTGTGTGTGTGGCGGGGTGGTGGCACCCAGCACACGATAAATCTAGGCTATGGCAACGGTGGTGCACGAGCTCCTCCGCGGGCGGTTTTTGTGGTCTGTTGCGCGGTGCAGAACTGAACGCGGGAGATGGTGAGGTACACTGTCCAGGACTGCATTTGCTCATTCTCTACCAACAGACCGAAAGACGTCTAGGACAGCTCTGCTGTTCCTGAGGAGTTTTCTTTCAACCGCTTTCTTGCTTTGTTCTTGTCTTGCGGTTCTCAACGTGTGTGTGTGTGTGTGTGTGTGTGTGTGAGTCTCTCATCCTACCCGGGTTTAAGGTGACTAGTCATATCTGCGTGTTTGCCTGCAGGCCTCTGGCTGAGACGCGCTGCCAGAGGCTGTATCCCACGTCTGGTTGATGAACTGGGAATGCTGCCTCTGTCCTTTGCACTGCCGAAAGGGGCCTAGTGCCGTGTCTGAACATGCCTTTGTTTTGGCACTGCACCTGACGAGATCTAGTGCATTCATTCAGGCTGCCTTGACCAGTGCCCTGTTTGTCGCGTCGATGGTGTGTGTGTCTGGTTCGTGGGGTGAGGCCCACAGCGGCGGCGGTGGATGATGGAGCGCCTCACGCGACGCGATGCCGCGCCCGCGAGCCACAGCACCGCAACAGTCACACGCACCACCGATTTTGAACGGGGCGTCGGGGAAATTGGCCCTGCACCCGGGGCCCAAAGTATTTGGGGGGTTGACGCAAAACGGGGGCCGGACAGGGAGGCCCGCCTCCGACATGCGACGGACAGGAGGCCCCAGGGTAGTGTCCTGGGCCCCACGCCGGACAATGCCCTGGCCCCACAAGGCGCGTGTCACACGGATGCGCCATTCCGTCTCCAATGACCACAGCTCGAGCCCAACGAATGTGGCCCTCAGCCAAATGTGGTGACGCTGGTGCTTTGGGCACCACTGCACGCCCTTCGCGGCCACTGCTGAAGGGCCGATCTTAGCCGCACTGCCTCCTCGATGCCCCTGTTGAGCGTAGAAGGGCTGCAGCCTTCGTGAAGGTCCATCCTCTGTAGGAATCGCAGGCCCACTGGCCTGGCTCGCACATTTTGTGCATTTGGCCCTTCTGTTGTCCCCCTACTCCGATTTGTATTGCAGCGCCCTGCGATGCCGTTTTTTGTGCTGCCTCGGGGTTCTATGACGTTTGTTCTCTGAAATGCGCGTGACTGCGCGCTTGACCATGTGCATATGAGCCCGCACTAACCCCGTTTTGACCAATCTGGACCACAATCATTCAAAGGTATTGCCTTTTTTTTTGTCTGATGAGGATTTTTAGGAATTCCCTTCACATCACCAGCGCTTCACAGTGCTTTTGTAGAGTTTGTTCCTGGGGCACAGCACTCCACAGCCGTTTACTCCCCAGTTTTCCGTCCGGGCAGGTTTGCCACTGAAAGTTTGCTTCTTTTGCACCAGGATGCTGTTTAGTGGACAAATTTTCTAACACAACGTGGATTCCACAAGCCGTTCGCTAAGGTCCATCAGCCGTCGGTTAGCCGGTTAGGCATCTACCGCTGTCGGTCAGCGTCCAACCGGCATCGGTTCGGATCCAACCGCTTTCTGTTACAGCCCGACTGTGTCGTTTAGGGCCTGGTTTCATTTGCCCAAAGTGCTGGGCTGGCTACCGGCCAGTCCGAGTTTTTTTAAAAACAAAATTAAAAATGTCCTGTTCTGTCCTCATCCTGTTGGCCTTTCTGCTTCTCATTTCCTCACATTTCCCTGTTCCTTAGCATTGGCCTCCGTCAAAACATTGGGTCTAAGAAGGCTCACGTCACCAGAGATTCTGGTGAATACCCCCCCCCCCCCCGCTTTGTACACCCCCCCCCCCCGAAAAGTCGCCAAATGTACCATAAACCCCCCGCCGTAAACGGTATCAGAAAAACCCAAAAGTGTCTAAATGTTTTGATAGACTGTGGGGGGTTTTTTGGTACATTTAGGGTGGGGGGTACAAAGCGGGGGTTTTTGGTACATTCTGGGTTTTTTTTGTACAATTTAAGGTGTTTTGTTGATACAATTATGGGGGGTTTTATGGCACCATTCGGGGTGTTTTAAAGTACACATCTGGGGGTTTGTAAACACATTTCGTCGGGGTTTTGTAGTACAGTTTTTGGGAGTTTTTTGTATCCCTCCCAGAGTCAGTGCATTCTGCGAAGGGTCACCTCTGCACCCACCCCCATCCCCACTGGTACGCTCAGGTCTGCTTGTAATGCATCTTGGTGGTCTGCTCTGGCAGATTTCAGGCATGGAGGTAGGAGAGGTGAGGGAAGGTCTCAGAACCACATGTGATTGTACACTCAGTGTTTTGTGTCACATTCCTCTTTGCATGCGTGTTACAGTGAACAGCGGTGATATGTGGTTGGAGCAGGGGCTGAATTGCCGTTTGCTTTCGGGATGTCTGACCAGACTGGGTCCAAGTTCACGGCTGCGGTTGGGGCATGGTGTCTGGGCTGGGGTTCGAGACAGGCTTTGGGATCCACATGCACACAGGGTTGTGACAGGGTTACAGAACAAGTTCGGTGATAGGGGCGGCCCCCTCCGGGTTTTTTTTGGGGTCCAATCCAGGGGGTCAATAGGGGGTCTTTTGGTACAGACGGGGTGTGTTTTGTACATTTTGGGGGGTTTGTTTGGTACATTTTGGGGGGGGGGGGGGTACGAATGGGGTTTTTCTTTTGGTACAATAAGGGGGGTTTTCTGGTACAAAGCAGGGTGTTTTTGGTGTTCACCACCAGAGATTCACTTCCTCTCCTCAAGACGTGCCACAAGAAAACGGTCGCCCAGCAGCGGCCGCATGCGGGCGGGGGCGTGCAGGTGCCGTACCCACGAGTCCTGGCAGTGTGTCGCCCGGCGCATAAGCTGCGACATCACCTCGTGCACGCCGCGAAGAACGGGCGGGCCAAAAGCCCCGCGCACACGCGGCCCCCCAAGGGGAGGAGTGAGCGGCAGCGCCCCAGCGGGGCCCCACCCAGCAGCGTGCCCGCCACTAGGTGGCGCTGCGCCAGGCCCACTGCGTTGCGCAGGACTTGGGCTCGCTCCCCCAGCGGCAGGCGCGTTCCCCGCAGCCGGTGGCCCGGGGAGGCTGGGAGCGCCCGCCCCACAAACGCCTCATAGTCCAGGGCCAGCTCAGCCCTGGAGACTTCCGCCGGCCCCGGCATCCTGGCCAGCGCCCGGGCCCACCGTTGCATGGCCCCAGTACTAGTTACCTGCCACCAGCAGACCGCCCTGTACAGGCTGGCAGTTGTCTGTGTCACATTGAAGATTTTACATGGTGCTTTTGGCATCAAGAAGGGCTGAAACAAACTCCCATGTGCAATGCCCTGATACCCTTATGGCATGGTGTGATAACCCCGGGCGTATCAAGGCATGTTTCCTATTTTCAAGTGCTTCCTGCAATCTTTATCACACCAGACCTTTATCTAGATGACAAATGAGCATTGCAAAGGTTGGTGAAGGGTTGTTGAGAGATTACCAGCTTGGTGAGCAGTGCTCTGGGGGGGGGGGGTAATGCAACTTGTAAAAGGTTAGTGAATGTCTTTGAGTTTGTGCCGGCTAGTGACAGCAAATGCACATGGTGGTGTTGGTTCCAGGTGTGTGATACTAGTTGCATGTTCTCTAATTTGTCCATTTGGGATTTAAATTGGGGCAATCCTTGGGCCAAAAGGTCCACGTGGTGAAGGAGTGCACTGGGTCTTAGAACTCTTATGCCCTGCCTTTATGGACAGCATCCACAGCATATCAAGTCGCACAGCCTGAGCAATCCCATGCTTCCATTCATACCCCCCCCCCGTGTCCGTGCTTGGACAAGAACAAAGACCCCGTGTGACCCCCTCTCTGAAGCGGTGGGGATCCCCCTAGGCGGCAGGGGTTATGTAGCCACCTTGCCCACTTGTGGGCCACCTCTGATTTTGCCCCCCGCTTTGAAGCGGTGGGGATCCCCCTCGGCGGCAAGGGTTATGTAGCCACCTTGCCCACTTGGCGGCCACCTCTGATTTTGTTCCCCGCTCTGAAGCGGTGGGGATTCCCCTAGGCGGCAGGGTTTATGTAGCCACCATGCCGACTTGTGGGCCACCTGTGATTGTGCCCCCCGCTCAAAAGCGGTGGGGATCTCCCTAGGCGGCAGGGGTTATCTAGCCACCTTGCCCAGTTGTGGGCCACCTCTGATGTTGTCCCCCTGCTCTCAAGCGCTGGGGATCCCCCTAGGCGGCAAGGGTTATGTAGCCACCTTGCCCACTTGTGGGCGACCTCTGATTTTGTCCCCCGCGCTAAAGCGTGTGGGTCCCCCTAGGCGGCAAGGGTTATCTAGCCACCTTGCCCACTTGTGGGCCAGCTCTCATTTTGTCCCCCGCAGTGAAGCGGTGGGGATCCCCCTAGGCGGCAGGGGTTATGTAGCCACCTTGCCCACTTGTGGGCCACCGCAGATCCTGCCCCCCGCAGAGAAGCGGTGCGGATCCCCCTAGGCGGCAAGGGTTATGTAGCCACCTTGCCCACTTGTGGGCGAGCTCTGATTTTGTCCCCCGCTTTGAAGCGCTGGGGATCCCCCTAGGTGGCAGGGGTTATGTAGCCAACTTGCCCACTTGTGGGCCACCTTTAATCTTGTCCCCCGCTCTAAAGCGGTGGGGATCCCCCGGGCGGCATGGGTTATGTAGCCACCATGCCGACTTGTGGGCCACCTGTGATTGTGCCCCCCGCTGTGAAGCGATGGGGACCCCCTCGGCGGCAGGCGTTATGTAGCCACCCTGCCCACTTGTGGGCCACCTGTGATTTTGTCCCCCGCTCTGAAGCGGTGGCGACCCCCTAGGCGGCAGGGGTTATGTAGCCAACTTGCCCACTTGTGGGCCACCTCTGATGTTGTTCCCCGCTCTCAAACGGTGGCGCTCCTCCGGGCGGCAGGGGTTATGTAGCCACCTTGCCCACTTATGGGCCACCTCTGATTCTGCCCCCCGCTTTGAAGCGGTGGGGATCCCCCTAGGCGGCAAGGGTTATGGAGCCACCTTGCCCACTTGTGGGCGAGCTCTGATTTTGTCCCCCGCTCTCAAGCAATGGGGATCCCCTTAGGCGACATGGGTTATGTAGCCACCTTGCCCACTTGTCGGCCACCTCCGATTTTGTCCCCCGCTCTGAAGCGGTGGGGACCCCCTAGGGGGCAGGGGTTATGTAGCCACACTGCCCACTTGTGGGCGAGCTCTGATTTTGTCCCCGGCTTTGAAGCGGTGGGGATACCCCTAGGCGGCAGGGGTTATGTAGCCACCTTGCCCACTTGTGGGCCATCTTTGATGTTGTCCCCCGCTCTCAAGCGGTGGGGATCCCCCGGTCAACATGGGTTATGTAGCCACCTTGCCCACTTGTGGGCCACCTCAGATCCTGCCCCCCGCTGTGAAGCCCTGGGGATCCCCCTAGGCGGCACGGGTTATGTAGCCACCTTGCCCACTTGTGGGCCACCTCTGATTGTGCCCCCGGCTGTGAAGCGGTGGGGGTCCCCCTAGGCGGCAAGGGTTTTGTAGCCACGCTGCCCACTTGTGGGCCACCTCATATCCTTGTGGGCAAGCTCTGATTTTGTCCCCGGCTTTGAAGCGGTGGGGATACCCCTAGGCGGCAGGGGTTATGTAGCCACCTTGCCCACTTGTGGGCCACCTCTGATTGTGCCCCCGGCTGTGAAGCGGTGGGGATCCCCCTCGGCGGCACGGGTTATGTAGCCACCTTGCCCACTTGTGGGCGAGCTCTGATGTTGTCCCCCGCTCTCAAGCGTCGGATATCCCCCTAGGCGGCAGGGGCTATGTAGCCACCTTGCCCACTTGTGGGCCATCCTTGATGTTGTCCCTCGCTCTCAAGGGGTGGGGATCCCCCGGGCGGCATGGGTTGTCTAGCCACATTGCCCACTTGTGGACCACCTCAGATTCTGCCCCCCCCTGTGAAGTGGTGGGGATCCCCCTAGGCGGCAGGGGTTATGTAGCCACCTTGCCCACTTGTGGGCCACCTCAGATCCTGCCCCCCACTGAGAAGCGGTGGGGATCCCCCTAGGCGGCAAGGGTTATGTAGCCACCTTGCCCACTTGTGGGCCACCTCTGATTGTGCCCCCGGCTGTGAAGCGGTGGGGGTCCCCCTAGGCGGCAGGGGTTTTGTAGCCACCTTGCCCACTTGTGGGCCACCTCTGATGTTGTCCCCTCGTTCTCAAGCGCTGCGGATCCCCCGGGCGGTAGGGGTTATGTAGCCACCTTGCCCACTTGTGGGCCACCTCTGATTCTGCCCCCCGCTCCGAAGCGGTGTGGATCCCCCTAGGCGGCAGGGGTTATGTAGCCACCTTGCCCACTTATGGGCCACCTCTGATGTTGTCTCCCGCTGTGAAGCGGTGGGGATCCCCCTAGGCGGCAGGGGTTATCTAGCCACCTTGCCCACTTATGGGCCACCTCTAATTTTGTCCCTCGCTCCGAAGCGGTGGGGATCCCCCAGGCGGCAGGGGTTGTGCAGCCACCTTGCCCCCTTGTGGGCCAGCTCTGATTCTGCCCCCCGCTTTGAAGCGGTAGGGATCCCCCTAGGCGGCATGGGTTATGTAGCCACCTTGTCCACTTGTGGACCACCTCTCACAGTGGCCGCCGCTCTGAAGCGGTGGGGATCCCCTTGCCGGCAAGGGTTATGTAGCCACGTTGCCCACTTGTGGGCCACCTGTGATTCTGCGCAACGCTGTGAAACGATGGGGAACCCCCTAGACGGCAGGGGTTATGTAGCCACCTTGCCCACTTGGCGGCCACCTCTAATTTTGTCCCCCGCTCTGAAGCGGTGGGGATCCCCCAAGCGGCAAGGGTTATGTAGCCACCTTGCCCACTTGTGGCTCACCTCAGATTCTGCCTCCCGCTGTGAAGCGGTGGGGGTTATGTAGCCACCTTGCCCACTTGTGGGCGAGCTCTGATTGTGCCCCCCGGTCTGAAGCGGTGGGGATCCCCCTAGGCAGCAAGGGTTATGTAGCCACCTTGCCCACTTATGGGCCACCTCTGATGTTGTCTCCCGCTGTGAAGCGGTGGGGATCCCCCTAGGCGGCAGGGGTTATCTAGCCACCTTGCCCACTTATGGGCCACCTCTAATTTTGTCCCTCGCTCCGAAGCGGTGGGGATCCCCCAGGCGGCAGGGGTTGTGCAGCCACCTTGCCCCCTTGTGGGCCAGCTCTGATTCTGCCCCCCGCTTTGAAGCGGTAGGGATCCCCCTAGGCGGCATGGGTTATGTAGCCACCTTGTCCACTTGTGGACCACCTCTCACAGTGGCCGCCGCTCTGAAGCGGTGGGGATCCCCTTGCCGGCAAGGGTTATGTAGCCACGTTGCCCACTTGTGGGCCACCTGTGATTCTGCGCAACGCTGTGAAACGATGGGGAACCCCCTAGACGGCAGGGGTTATGTAGCCACCTTGCCCACTTGGCGGCCACCTCTAATTTTGTCCCCCGCTCTGAAGCGGTGGGGATCCCCCAAGCGGCAAGGGTTATGTAGCCACCTTGCCCACTTGTGGCTCACCTCAGATTCTGCCTCCCGCTGTGAAGCGGTGGGGGTTATGTAGCCACCTTGCCCACTTGTGGGCGAGCTCTGATTGTGCCCCCCGGTCTGAAGCGGTGGGGATCCCCCTAGGCAGCAAGGGTTATGTAGCCACCTTGCCCACTTGTGGGCGCCCTCACATTCTGCCCCCCGCTGTGAAGCGGTGGGGATCTGCCTAGGCCTCAGGGGTTATGTAGCCACCTTGCCCACTTATGGGCCACCTATGATGTTGTCCCCCGCTCTCAAGCGCTGGAGATCGCCCGGGAGGCAGGGGTTATGTAGCCACCTTGCCCACTTGTGGGCCACCCCAGATTCTGCCCCCCGCTCTGAAGCAGTGGGGATCCCCAAGGCGGCAGGGGTTATGTAGCCACCTTGCCCACTTGTGGGCCACCTCTGATTTTGCCCCACGCTCTGAAGCTGTGGGGATCCCCCTAGGCGGCAGGGGTTATGTAGCCACCTTGCCCAATTATGGGCCACCTCTGATGTTGTCCCCCGCTCTCGAGCGCTGGAGATCCCCCGGGAGGCAGGGGTTATCTAGCCACCTTGCCCACTTGTGGGCCACCTCTGATTTTGTCCCCCGCTCTGAAGCGGTGGGGATCCCCCTAGGCGGCAGGGGTTATGTAGCCACCTTGCCCACTTATGGGCCACCTCTGATGTTGTTCCCCGCTCTCAAGCGCTGGAGATCCCCCGGGAGGCAGGGGTTATGTAGCCACCTTGCCCACTTGTGGGCCACCTGTGATTGTGTCCCCTGCTCTGAATCAGTGGGGACCCCCTAGGCGGCGGGGATTATGTAGCCACCTAGCCCACTTGTGAGCGACATTTGATTTTGTCCCCGGCTCTGAAGCGGTGGGGACCCCCTAGGCGGCAGGGGTTATGTAGCCACCTTGCCCATTTGTGGGCCACCTGTGATTGTGTCCCTCGCTCTGAAGCGGTGGGGACCCCCTAGGCGGCAGGGGTTATGTAGCCACCTTGCCCACTTGTGGGCCACCTGTGATTTTGTCCCCCGCTCTGAAGCAGTGGGGACGCCCTAGGCGGCAGGGTTTATGTAGCCACCTTGCCCACTTGTGGGCCACCTCTGATTTTGTCCCCCGCTCTCAAGCGGTGGGGATCCCCCTAGGCGGCAGAGGTTATGTAGCCACCTTGCCCACTTGTTGGCGAGCTCTGATTTTGTCCCCCGCTTTGAAGCGGTGGTAATCCCCCTAGGCGGCAGGGGTTATGCAGCCACCTTGCCCACTTGTGGGCCACCTCACATTCTGCCCCCCGCTTTGAAGCGGTGGGGATCCCCTGGGCGGCAGGGGTTATGTAGCCACCTTGCCCACTTGTGAGCGACATTTGATTTTGTCCCCCGCTCTAAAGCGGTGGGGATCCCCCTAGGCGGCAGGGGTTATGTAGCCACCTTGGCCACTTGTGGGCCACCTCTGATGTTGTTCCCCGCTCTCAAGCGGTGGGGACCCCCTAGGCGGCAGAGGTCATGTAGCCACCTTGCCCACTTGTGGGCCATCTTTGATGTTGTTCCCCGCTCTCAAGCGGTGGTGACCCCCTAGGCGGCAGAGGTCATGTAGCCACCTTGCCCACTTGTGGGCGAGCTCTGATTTTGTCCCCGGCTTTGAAGCGGTGGGGATCCCCCTAGGCGGCAAGGGTTATGTAGCCACCTTGCCCACTTGTGGGCCATCTCACATTCTGCCCCCCGCTGTGAAGCGGTGGGGATCCCCAAGGCGGCACGGGTTATGTAGCCACCTTGCCCACTTGTGGGCGAGCTCTGATTTTCTCCCCCGCTCTGAAGCGGTTGGGCCCCCTTGGCGGCAGAGGTTATGTAGCCACCTTGCCCACTTGTGGGCCACCTCAGATTCTGCCCCCCGCTGTGAAGCGGTGGGGATCCCCCGAGGCGGCAGGGGCTATGTAGCCACATTGCCCACTTGTGGGCCACCTCTGATTGTGTCCCCCGCCGTGAAGCGGTGGGGATTCCCCTAGGCGGCAAGGGTTATGTAGGCACCTTGGCCACTTGTGGGCGAGCTCTGATTTTGTCCCCCGCTCTGAAGCGGTGGGGACCCCCTAGGCGGCAAGGGTTATGTAGCCACCTTGCCCACTTGTGGGCGAGCTCTGATTTTGTCCCCCGCTCTCAAGCGATGGGAATCCCCCGGGCGGCAGGGGTTATGTAGCCACCTTGCCCTCTTGTGGGCCACCTCTGATTGTGTCCCCCGCCGTGAAGCGGTGGGGATTCCCCTAGGCGGCAAGGGTTATGTAGGCACCTTGGCCACTTGTGGGCGAGCTCTGATTTTGTCCCCCGCTCTGAAGCGGTGGGGACCCCCTAGGCGGCAAGGGTTATGTAGCCACCTTGCCCACTTGTGGGCGAGCTCTGATTTTGTCCCCCGCTCTCAAGCGATGGGAATCCCCCGGGCGGCAGGGGTTATGTAGCCACCTTGCCCTCTTGTGGGCCACCTCTGATTGTGCCCCCCGCTCTAAAGCGGTGGGGATCCCCCTAGGTGGCAGGGGTTATGTAGCCACCTTGCCCACTTGTGGGCAAGCTCCGATTTTGTCCCCCGCTCTGAAGCGATGGGGACCCCCTAGGCGGCAGAGGTTATGTAGCCCCCTTGCCCACTTGTGGGCCACCTCTGATTGTGCCCCCCGCTCTGAAGAGGTGGGGATCCCCCAGGCGGCAGGGGTTATGTAGCCACCTTGCCCACTTGTGGGCAACCTCTGATTTTGTCCCCCGCTGTGAAGCGATGGGGATCCCCTTAGGCGGCAGAGGTTATGTAGCCACCTTGCCCACTGGTGGGCGAGCTCTGATTTTGTCCCCCGCTCTCAAGCGCTGGAGATCCCCCGGGAGGGAGGGGTTATGTAGCCAACTTGCCCACTTGTGGGCGAGCTCTGATTTTGTTCCCCGCTCTCAAGCGCTGGAGATCCCCCGGGAGGCAGGGGTTATGTAGCCACCTTGCCCACTTGTGGGCCACCTCTGATTTTGTCCCCCGCTCTGAAGCGTTGGGGATCCCCCTAGGCGGCAGGGATTATGTAGCCACCTTGCCCACTTGTGGGCCACCCGTGTTTCTGCCCCCCGCACCGAAGCGCCGGGGATCCCCTTAGGCGGCAGGGGTTATATAGCCACCTTGCCCACTTGTGGGCCACCTCTGATTCTGCCCCCCGCTCTAAAGCGGTCAGGATCCCTCTAGGCGGCACGGGTCATGTAGCCACCTTGCCCATTTGTGGGCCACCTCTGATTTTGTCCCCTGCTCTAAAGCGGTGGGAACCCCCTAGGCGGCACGGGTTGTGTAGCCACCTTGCCCACTTGTGGGCCAGCTCAAATTCCGCCCTCCGCTCTGAAGCGTCGGGGATCCCCCTAGGTGGCAAGAGTTATGTAGTCACCTTGCCCACTTGTGGGCAAGCTCAGTTTTTGTCCTCCGCTATGAAGCAGTGGGGACCCCCTAGGCGGCAAGGGTTATCTAGCCACCTTGCCCACTTGTGGGCCAGCTCTGATTCTGCCCCCGGCTCTCAAGTGGAGAGGATCCCCCAGGCGGCAGGGGTTACGTAGCCACCTTGCCCACTTGTGGGCCACCTCTGATGTTGTTCCCCACCCTGAGGCGGTGGGGATCCCCCAGGTGGCAGGGGTTATGTATCCACCTTGCCCACTTGTGCCTGACCTCTAATGTTGACCCCGCTGTGAAGCACTGGGCATCTCCCAGGCGGCACAAGTGATGTAGCCACCTTGCCCACTGTTGCGTGACCTCTAATGTTGTCCCCTGCTCTCAAGCGGTTGGGATCCCCCAGGCGATAAGGGTTATGTAGCCACCTTACCCATTTGTGCGTGACCTCTAATGATGAGTAACAAAAAGTGCTTTTCCAATGCTTTGAGGCATACTCTAGTTGTATTAGGGATGCACTGAGCATCCAGGCATTTCTATCTTAGTATTGGCCCCACCAAAAGTGGTGATAACACATTTTGACCTATGGAACCAAACACCCAATCAGGATATGGAGTGGACCCCTTAATCCCCTTTCAATGTGAGGCAAATCATCTTTTCCTGAGTTGACTGAGAACTGACATATCCAGGGCAGAGCCTATGAATTTATCTATGTTTTTCCATGAATACTTAGCTGTCCTAGTGGTATGCACCCTAGGGGGCTGGGCACCTCTTTTTGAGAGGTCCTGGGTTCAATTCCTGGTCAGCCTAGCTAAGTAGGAAGATCCCATGTGACATGGCAGTGACCTCATCGCCACATGCCCTGCCACCTTAGCACATATGGGACCCAAAACAAAGAGTGCACATCTCCTGAGATGGCACTATGGAGATAGAGTGACCATGGGGCAGTTTTCCAACTCTTTTCCAAAACATTTCAGCTATCTTTGTGAATATGCAATCCGATTCGACCTGAGTTGCAGTTTCTGTGAATATCCTTTCATCTTTCACTGTTTACACTGCAGCCCTTCATGCTTTGATCCTGATTCTCTTCTCCTTGCATACCTCTGGCTTGGGCTATCCTGGATTGACTGTATTTCAGCAAACAAAAGCTTTTCATCTTCAAAAACAAGCAGCAGGAAACCCTACACCAGCAACAAGCAGCAGGAGAGGCAAAAACACAGTGTTGAAACCACTAAAAACTTTTCTGGTAGCAAGAGGCAGACTGTCTCTGCGCATCGGCGGCAACCCCGCGCCGTACTCTCAGCGCGCCGAGTACACTCACATATAAACAGAAGGGCGAACGAAGATGGACACAAGGAAGGAGGACGCCGACGTGAAGACAGCGCGAGCGCCTGAGGTACCGGCAAGGCCAGCACCTGGTGAACCTGGACCTGGACCTAGCGGCGCTGTACCTTCGGAGCCCTTACATGGGCCAGTGGAAGTGGCTGAGGACTCGTTGGATGGACTCCAGACGGCCTTCAGGGCCCTCTCAGTCGAAGAGGTGGTCACTCAGCCTGTGAAGAGGAAGAGAGAGAGCGAGAAGGATACTGGAGACGAAGCAGACGAAGAAGAGGAACAAGGGCAAGACCTGACGAATGACCCTACCTTCGAAGGCGCGCCAAGCGCTTCTGGCCTCCACGCATCACCCTGTCCTATAACCACCACACTCCCAATTCCAGACCCAGCCGCTGCAACATCCACTCCCATAACCAACCCGCCTATGGCAGAGGGCACAGGCTTTACTGGCATGCCTCCCTACCCCGCCTATGGTATGGGCCCACCTACCACTGCGCTCCCTAAGGCAACTACTGCCAGTGAGCCGGTGGCTTCCAGCTCTGCGCCGCGATGGTATGCGGCTGACTATCCCCATCCACTACCCGCTACTGGAACCTATGTGGATGTTCCTGGGTATGCACCTGGGTATGCAACCTTGAGTGGGTTGAGGAGAGGACCTGAGTCTCTTGGAGGCAGGAGTAGAGGATCGGGGAGATCCTCCAACAGGTCCCTGACGCGGTCAGAGATCAACGAGGTGCTCCGAGGAGCCACTTCAAAAATCGTGGGCGACCTCACTCAAGAGATCCGAGAGAAACTGGAGTCCCTGATGATACCGCCCCAAGCGTCACTTGCCACGGTGGGAATGTCAACCCATCGAGTACAGGCCAACCACCTGGCGGCAGGGCTGACAAACACCCTCGGGAGCCTAAGGAGCCGACCGATGCCGACTCTTGCAGCTATACCGAGATGTCCTTTCGTACCGAGAACGGCCCAGCCGGCCTACAGCCACGTGACGAACTCTACGAGGGCCGAGCTGGACCGGCTGGGGCTGACAGCCTTGAGGGCAATGGTGGACGTGGAGCCTTATGGCTCTAGTGATCTAGGCGGAGACCCCTCCGATGATGAGCCGCCGTCGAGGACTTCTGCTTCGCCGTCGGAGGACGATGACCCGGAGGACCCCGAGGACGCAAGGGGGAAGAAGAAGAAGAAGAAGAAGAAGAAGACCCGACGCCCTGAGGGACGCAGGTCTCAGAAGGCGAAGGCTATTGCCACCTCCAAGATCGTGGTGAACCTGCCTGAGTTCACAGGCAAGGACCTCAGCGAGTTCGCTGAGAAGTTTGGCCGGTTTCTCCGATTGACCGGCCAAACCCACGCTAGCTGGCGAGTCAAGTGCGATCTGCTCCTGCAGTGCTGCAAGACCAAGTATCTGGAGAAGCAGGTCAGGCAGATTGTGACTGACTCCGCCACCTTTGCCGATGTGTTGGTTGCCCTGGAGAGGCAGTAGCCGACCTACGAAACCGACCTCTCCATCCGGGCCGAGATCCAAAACCTGCCCGTGCTGCCCAACAACCCCAAACCTGGCAGTGTCTCTGAGCTGTTGGCTGACCCGGATCACTGGGCTGGACGACTGACGCCCGGTTCCTACAGCAGCGACGACCCGCTGTTCTGGTTGATGGCCAAGCTCCCTCGAGAGCTATGGGACGAGTGCCGTTCGACGGCGGAGCGCAAGGCTAGATCCCTCCGCTACGAGGATCTATGCGTGCTACTCCTGGAGCTGGCGCTGGAGAAGGAGAGCGACCAGCACTTGAACAACTAACGTCCGGGTGGTGGAGGTTCTGGAGGCCATGGCAAAGGGTACCAAGGTTCCCGACCTGGGCAGGGAACTACCCCCAAACACGCCCACGCCCGTATCATGGAGAACGTTAAGGAGCTATTCTGGTGTGATGCCAGAGACGAGCAGGGCCACCTGCAGCATGCCCCTGACTGCGAGCAGCGAGACTGCTTCGTAGTCCAGGGGAAGCAGCAGGAGAAGAACACCGGCGCCAAAGCGAAGCTGCCGGATCATTACAGGTGCACCATCACGTGTGCATTCTGCGGGAAGCGGAAGCACTACGAGGATGAGTGCTACCATAAGCAACGCCTATCGGCGAAGCTTAAGGGTGAAGATCCTGGTAAAGGCTCAGGCAAAGGTGGAGGCAAAAGCAAAGGCAACGACTCCGGCAAGGGCAAGTCGAAAGGACGCGGACAAGGGCAAGACAAAGGTCAAGGTGGACGAGGAGGAGGCGCTAACCGCCAGCCAGACAAGGACAACAAGAATAAGGACAAGAACAGAGGCAACCCCAACCCTAATCCAGGGGGGAACTCGGAGCCCTCTGGAGGGCAGTCTGGTCCTACCACACGCTCACAAACGCAGGCCCAGCAAGAACAAGGAGCCAAGCGTGAGCATGAAGGTGGTGATGACGGCAACGCTAAGAAGAGGAGCTGTTTCATGAGGATGGCCCGCAAACTGCAGAACAAGGGGTTCGAGGTGACCTGTCCCGCGGAATTCTGACGGGGACGCTCTGGTGGCACCCAAGACCTGGTGTTTTGGGTACGTATCCGACTAGGGGGACGCGAATACCTGGGGGTATTGGACACTGGCGCCACCATATCTATAGTGGCCAAGAAAATTTTACCTTGTGGGAGCCTGAAGAACACCATGACCACCGCTGCTATACGCATGGGGGATGGACATGTGGTGCACAGCTGCGGGGACTGTGAAGTGGAGGTACCTATGGGCTCCCGGACTATCGCCCATCGGTTCTATGTGATGGACACTGAGGCCTTCGACTTTGTACTGGGGACTGACTTCTTCGTACAGCACTCCCAGATACAATCCCTGACGCTGCAAGCGCCCTACCTCCTCTACGTGGACCACGGCAGTGGCAGAGAGTCTGTGCCACTGGAGCAGTCGGAACATACCTCGAGTTACCAGAGGCTATCGAAGGAGGAGCCCTCGAACATGATGGCGGCCTCCAAAACTGAGGACTATCAACTATTGGGGGAAGTCCTAGACCAAGGTCTGAAGGAGTTGGGTTACTCTCGAGAAGACCTGAGTGTGGAGTTGTTCGCCAGCGCCAAGCAGCATGTACTGGACCTTTACTGCAGCAAGGGGAAGAACTGCAGCTACAAATTTTACTGGCCCTCTTTCGGGATGGCCTACGGGAACCCCAGGTTCAGTGAACTGAGGAAGGTGCTGACCAAGGTGGCCTTGGAACGTTCCCGTATGTTCCTGTGTTCCCCCGATTGGGGAGCCCATGGGGGCAAAGAATACTGGCGAAACCTCCTGGACAGGCTGACTATCAGCTCTGTTCGGTTACCTGATGAGGCCATCTACGTGCCTCTGGGTCGTAAGATGCCTATTGGGAAACCCGGATGGGGGAGTATGCTGAGCGTGCTGGACGGAGGTCTTACCTCCATCCCCTGGGAGGATCTGGACCAAACTCTGGTCCAGGCTATACAACGAGAAAGCGACGGACTCGCCTTGGGTGACTTGAAGGATCGCCTACGACCTCAAGATGCTGTTGAGACTACACCCGGAGGAGATGAGTACGTCGTGACTGACACCAACGCCCCCAACTCTCCCTGTCATGTACCTGTTCCTGATGGAGTCTCTGAGTGTGGACTATCTGAGCTACCTAGCTCTATCCACTCAGATGACGAAACTGAGCACGACGCCTTCTTCGTGCAGACCTGTGTGGAGGAAGTGGAGAACGCCGAGTACGTCGCCCCACTGAAACCCCTACTCTCCATGAGGGTGGAAGACCCCGTGGACGAGGAGCTGGACCCTCGATCCAGGCTAAGGGAGTATGTGGATTCCAAGAGGAAGTTGGTGGCGAAAAAGCTATGCTACGCGAAGCCTACCCGCAGCTCATGGCCACTGAAGCAAGGACGTATGGGAGACCTATCCCAATTGAAGGAGGACCTCGAACAGAAGATCACCACCTGGCAAAGGGAGGTAGATCTTAAGCTCATGAAGAGCGTGTGGGGCGCCCATGTGAGGACCCCAGAGGAGGACGACCTCTCGGAGGAATGTGTATGTGAACCCCCTCGAGCGTGCCTATGTTGCCATCGTCCACCGGAGATGGTTGAACAAGACCTTCTATATGCCTACCAAGGGCTGAAGGACACTACCACGGGCGAAGAGTCGGTGGAGGACCACCTCCCGACGTCTATTACTCAGGGGGCAAGCAACTTACACTCTGACGAGGACATGGAGGACAAGATCAAGGTATTGGACCCGCGGGTACAGAAGCTTATAAGGACCTATCTGGAGGTGTTCGGAGAACTACCCCCTCCAGCCTCATGTGACAAGCTGGTACAGAGGGACCTCAAGCTGAAACCCGAGTTCGTTGGTCACAAGATCCGGAGGAGACCCTATGCAGCTCCTAAAGAGCAGGCCGACGAGATTGAGCGACAGATACAAGAATGTATCGACGCTGGCCTAGTCCTGGAGTACAAGGACGGGGACTACCCCCTACACTGCAGCCCCTGTTTCCTCGTGGCTAAACCATTGTCTACAGCCAAACGGCTGGTAGTGGACTACGGAGAGCGGAACAAGAAAACGCTGAACCACTCAGGGTCCATTCCCAATATGGAGTTTACCCTGGAGAAGATAGCCTCCTGTCGCTACAAGACCAAAATGGACAAGAGGAGCGGATCCCGCCAAGTGGACCTGACGCCCAACGCACAGGAACTACTGGCCTTCATCACCCCTCAGGGGAGGGTGTTCAAGTGGAAGGTCATGCCGTTTGGCGTGGCTAACGCACCCCCTCTATTCCAAGAGCTGATGAACAAGATCGTGTCCATCCTACGAAGGAGACCTAAGGTGCAGGAGCTCATATCCCGTGGTGCCCAGATGGAGGCTCACATCGACGATGTATGCCTCGGGACCAATACCCAGGAGGATCACCTAATCCTCTTGGGTGAGTTCTTTGCGGTCTGCCAGGAGAACCACACACGACTCAAGCTGGAGAAGTGTGAGTTCATGCAGGAGACCATGCAGTACCTGGGGCTTGATGTTGGCTATGGGTGGTGGACCCCAGCGGCCTCTAAGGCCAAACCCCTGATGGATGCCAAGGTACGACACGAAGAACCCAAGAAAGGACTTCATGATGTACGCAGTTTCATTGGGGCGTGCAACTTCTATCGCCGCCACATCAAAAACTTCACCTACACCAGCGCCGTTCTGACGGACTTGATCAAGAAGAGTACTACTTGGCGCTGGGGCCCACAAGAGCAACAAGCGTTTGACGAGCTCAAAGACAAGGTAGCCAACGCTAAGTGCTTGGGCGTGCCTAAGGCACAAGGGGAGATTATCCTGGTGACCGGCGCCAGCAATGTGGCCGTGGTGGAACATTGTTCCAATGGCAAGCACCAGACAAGGAGGAGTCCGACTCGGCCATTTCCCAATGGGGGACGGAAGGTCTCAACCGAGATGGAACCCTCAAGCACAGCTACCCTGACGACAAGTGGGTCCTAGTACCTCTGGGCCACTGGAACTGGAAGTGGAACCAGGCCAGGGGGAACTACTCCACCTATGAGCAGGAATTGCTCGCGGGTATGCTGGTGCTATCCTCACAAGCACGACTGTTGGGGAGTAACCCTGTGGCTTGGCTGTGCTACCAAGAACCCGTCCGCAGTTTCCAGAAGGGTCCCCCACCTGAGAAGGCCAAGCTACGGCGCTGGTGGACCTACCTCAGTCAACTACGGCTGACGGTACACCATATCCAGGGAGTGAAGAACGAGTGTGCCGACTACATCAGCCGCAACAACTTCGACGCCCTGATTGGTACCCGGTCTGAAGCGCTGGCTAAGGAGGCGATCAGCCGTATGGACGTCCACTTGGACCTCAACATGACGATGATACGCCCCCTGGATGGACTCCAACAATCGGAGTACCTGAAGGAGTTTGGGGATATCTACAAGCGCCTGGAGAAACGCCTTGAACCCCTCCTGGTCAACCAAGACCAGTGGAAGAGGGACAAGAGCTACCTCTGGCACGAGGACCGTATTGTGGTGCCTAGTGACAGAGTCCCAGCGCTGCTGAAGTGGACCCATGAGCTCAGCGGTCATGTGGGTGCTGACCGTACCCTGAGGCTGTTCAAGCAGTGGTTCCACACTACGTGGACTGACGACCAACTGCGGAAAACCCTCCAGCCTATCGTGGACAAGTGCCCGTGCAGGTCCTGTAAACCAGGGGATATGAGGGACAGAGGTCTCTACTTGACCCTGCCCATCCCTCACTGTGCTAACAGTGTTCGATACGTGGACTACACGGAGATGCCGAAGTTCGGGGGCTATGACTTCGCCCTCGTGGTAACCTGTGGGTTGACCAGGTTTACCAGGGTGTTCCCATGTACCAAGCACATTACCGGGGAGGAAACTATCAAGATACTCCTGGAGGAGTAGTTTTGTGTCTATGGGGCGCCCAAGGAGATCAACTCCGATGAGGACGTACGAGGACGCTCATATACCGGTTGGTACAAGAGGGTCCTGAGATCCCTCAATGTCCAGGTGTCTACGGGGATTCCCTACTCACACACGAGCAACCCCCTATGTGAGCGACAGATCCGTGTCCTGAAGGAGAATGTACGGATATGGTGCAAAACTGAACGCACCAGAGACTGGGTGAGACTACTCCCCGTCATATCCTTGATGATGAACTCCCAAGAGAGTTCAGCTACTGGCTACTCGCCCCATGAGCTATTTCTAGGGCGCCCGGCATGGTTCCTACATGCCCCCTATCCAGAGGACACCCATTCTTCGGTGGGTGAATGGGTCCAAGAGCAACAAGCGAAGGTGGACAAGGCCAAGGCTATGCTCCAGAGAGTGAGGGAGCGTCAGTGGAACAAGAAGAACAAGCACCGAGTACCGGCCACCTACCAAGAGGGGGACTGGGTGCTGGTGCACCACAGTCGACTACCCGCCTGGCCACGCTCTACCAGCGATGACCCATACTTCGGGCCGTACAAGATTCTATCAGTGGATGGACACCGTATCACCGTGCGGTGTTCTCCCCGTCTAGGGGGGACCCTGGTGTGCGCTGCTCAACACCTGAAGCGCTACTATGATCCTGAAGACCTCTGTGGGGAGGAGTGGGAGCTGAACGACGAGGAAATCGCCGCTCTGGACCTACAAGGGGCTGCCAGCCCTATGGAAGTTGAAGGTGAACTCCCCGACATGAACGCCGAGGAGATGGCTAAGGAGGGCTTCTACCTGGTGAAGTCTGTCCTACGCCACCGCTATCGCCAGGGTTGGCGCTTCCTCACCCTCTGGGAAGGGTTTGGAGTCGAAGAGGCCACCTGGGAGCCCTTCTCTGCGTTTGTTCCACCTGAGGGACGCCTAAACTCAGTTCTGGTGGACTACTTGTCCCAGAACAACCTTGGTGAGCTGCTGAGGCTCGCTGAGACGCTTGCCTCCAAGACTAAAGCTAGGGACTGAACCTTACCCTTACCTGCCAAAGCGTATGTGTGAGTGTGCTATTCCTAAGGTCCTGAGAGCAAGCCGCAGAAGTGGTGTCCTAATTGTACCCAAGTCTGCACGCTTGCTAAACCTGGAGGGTTGGCTTATTGATGCCACTAAATTCACCACGGGGTACGCCCCGGGTCTCCCCTCCCCTAAGCGCCCAATTTCTGTGCTGGCGCAAAACCTTTGGGGAATACCCAGCGTACTAATCCAGGTATTGTTTTCCCTACCTATCTGTCTACTACAGGGAGGGGTTGCCAAAAGCTATGAAGGCATGAAAACGCCGTTTTGCTAAGTGGCCAAAACACTGAGCTAACCACTGCCACAGCCCACCAACCCTGCTAAAATTGCAGGAAACGGGTGGGACAGTGACACACGCACTACAGATCCTACACACCCTACAGTGGCACCATCCTGGTGGGCGAGCACTTCTGCAACTGGCTCAAGCCCCCACTCAGGACTACCACTCCTACACGCACACTCTACTGGGTGTTGCTGAAGAACATGTCGTGGGTCCTAGGGACCCTCCTGTGAAGAAGACAAGAGAACACAGCGCTGCTAAGCAACTGTGGCCTAACAGGGGACGCCACAACGCGTTTCCCCTGCTAGGGCTTGGAGGGAAGAGGTGCTCTTTTTGCGTGCACGGCGCAGATGTCGATGAAGTCGGACTCCCTGCTCTGCCACAGGCAGAGGCGGAGTTATTTGTTTGTGTGATCTGCGCCCTTGTTTAGCAGGGCATGAAAAAAATGGTATGCTGCTACACCAATCACCCTACCTGCCCACCTGTAAAGCAAAGGCAAATGAAGGGGTGTTTGCGGCGGAGGAACCAAGCCACACTCCACGTATTATACGCTTCTCAGTGTGACCTATAATACACTGTCCGCAAACGCCCTGAAGGATCAGCTCCCCTGTCAAGCAAGCAAGCGTTAAGGGACTCCTCAGGTTCTCTTAAAGAACGTACCGAGGAGCCCCTGGGTAGCCTAAACAAGGTTTACCGTGCGCACTTCGCGTGGCCTACCCTTTAATGCGTGTGTGAATGCGCGAGCATGCACGAATATCTTGGGCAAACCTGCCCATCTGTACCTCAATCACGAACTCCACCAGGGGGTGGCCCCACCTAGGCTTACTCACCCTACCTACCGCTGGAGAGAGAGAGCAAGTGGGCAAGTGAGGGGGGCAAGCGAAAAACGTCACTATGCACTTGTGTGTATGTCTAATCACCCTGATCTGACCTCTAATCATCTGCAATCTTTCTAATCAATCCCTCTATCGCGTCCTATCGTTGTTAGCGCTGCTACAAGACTCGTTCACGGAGACACGAGACGAGCAATGTGTATGCGGCATACGAGACGAGCATACCTGTAGTTTATACCTGATTCATTGAAGTCTTTTCGTTGATTTTCGAATTCTTGGATTTTTGATACTTCTATTAGTGTGGGTGGAATCTGTATGTTTATTTATTAATGTGTGTCTCGTCATTTTCAAGACTACGTGAGACATACGTTTATAATGCCATTATTTCTGCATTTTCCGGCGCATTTTCCCGCGCCGCCTTTTTATGCGTAGGAATTTCTTGATTTAAAAAGTCTAGAGATGACTATAATTTGTATAAAAATGTGCTTCTGATGCACAATTGGATTCTGCTCAGGTGTGTTGTCTTAGAAAAATTCTAGGCCGTCATTTGACGGATTTTGGTGTCGTCGCTTCGCTTTTGCGTGGATTCGTCCATAATTCTCCCATTCCTGCCTCTGCAGATACCCACGCGCAGCCTCGCTGAGTAGGCCGTGTTCGGGCCGAAACGCAGCAGCCTGGAGAGACTGAGCAGAACCCAAGACCCCACCAAGGGGCAATTTAATTTTTTTTCGACTCCCTTCGCCCTAAGACAGGTCACAGGTCGCCAGCAGGTTTACGAGAACCCATGCCAGTGTGTATATTGTGTCTTGCGTTGTGTTTGTGTCGCGCTGCATCTTGGAGGGAGGGATGCACATGCACATGTTTTGGCATGCTCCCAAACTAACCCAACCAAGCCACAGGAGCCCCGGCAGCGCCATGAGCGCTGAGTCTTCTGTAGGAAATGTTACAAACAGAGCAGCAAAAGAGCGCCAGCCATGGTGAGCGCCCATTTTTCTGTGTGAGGGAAACTATAGGTATTTTAAAGTAGATGTGGAAACCAAGGAAAGGCCAAGAAAAAATCCCTTTTTCCTAAAATGCGACAGTGGTGGCCACCACAGCACAAGGGGGGAGTAAGAAAAAGTGCTTTTCCAATGCTTTGAGGCATACTCTAGTTGTATTAGGGATGCACTGAGCATCCAGGCATTTCTATCTTAGTATTGGCCCCACCAAAAGTGGTGATAACACATTTTGACCTATGGAACCAAACACCCAATCAGGATATGGAGTGGACCCCTTAATCCCCTTTCAATGTGAGGCAAATCATCTTTTCCTGAGTTGACTGAGAACTGACATATCCAGGGCAGAGCCTATGAATTAATCTATGTTTTTCCATGAATACCTAGCTGTCCTAGTGGTATGCACCCTAGGGGGCTGGGCACCTCTTTTTGAGAGGTCCTGGGTTCAATTCCTGGTCAGCCTAGCTAAGTAGGAAGATCCCATGTGACATGGCAGTGACCTCATCGCCACATGCCCTGCCACCTCAGCACATATGGGACCCAAAACAAAGAGTGCACATCTCCCGAGATGGCACTATGGAGATAGATTGACCATGGGGCAGTTTTCCAACTCTTTTCCAAAACATTTCAGCTATCTTTGTGAATATGCAATCCGATTCGACCTGAGTTGCAGTTTCTGTGAATATCCTTTCATCTTTCATTGTTTACACTGCAGCCCTTCATGTTTTGATCCTGATTGTCTCCTCCTTGCATACCTCTGGCTTGGGCTATCCTGGATTGACTGTATTTCAGCAAACAAAAGCTTTTCATCTTCAAAAACAAGCAGCAGGAAGCCCTACACCAGCAGCAAGCAGCAGGAGAGGCAAAAACACAGTGTTGAAACCACTGTAAACTTTTCTTGATGTCCCGCACACTAAAGCTGTGGGGATCCCCCTAGGCGGCAGGGGTTATGTAGCCACCTTGCCCACTTGTGGGCCACCTCTGATTCTGCCCCCCGCTGCAAAGCCATGGGGATCTGCCACGCGGAAGGGGTTATGTAGCCACCTTGCCCACTTTTGGGCCACCTCTGATTCTGCCCCCCGCTCTCAAGCGGTGGGGATCCCCCTAGGCGGCACGGGTTATGTAGCCACCTTGCCCACTTGTGGGCCACCTCTGACTGTGGCCCCCGCTGTGAAGCGATGGAGATCCCCCTAGGCGCGACGGGTGATGTAGCCACCTTGTCCACTTGTGGCCCACATTTCATGTTGTCCCCCCGCTGTGAGGCGGTGGGGATCCCCCTAGGCGGCAGGGGTTGTGTAGCCACCTTGCCCACTTATGGGCTAAATTTGTTTCTGCCCCCCGCTCTGAAGCAGTGGGGATCCCCCTAGGCGGCAGGGCACATGTAGCCACCTTGCCTTCTCATTCTGCCCCCCGCTCTGAAGCGTTGGGGATCCCCCTAGGCGGTAGGGGTTATGTAGCCACCTTGCCCACTTGTGGGCCACCTCTGATTTTGCCCCCTGCTCTGAAGCGGTGGGGATCCCCCAGGCGGCAGGATTTATGGAGACACCTTGCCCACTTGTGGGCCAATTGTGATTGTTCCCCCGCCTCTGAAGCGGTGGGGATCCCCCTAGGTGGCAGGTGGTATGTAGCCACCTTGCCCACTTGTGGGCTAGCTCTGATTCTGCCCCCCGCTCTAAAGCGGTGGGGATCCCCCTAGGCGGCAAGGGTTATGTAGCCACCTTGCCCACTTGTGGGCCACCTCCGATTCTGCCCCCCGCTCTGAAGCCAAGCGGATGCCCCAGGCGGCAGGGGTTATGTAGCCACCTTGCCCACTCGTGGGCCACCTGTGATTCTGCCCCCCTCACCGAAGCGTGGGCATCCCCTAGGTGGCAGGGGTTATGTAGCCACCTTGCCCACTTGTGCGCCACGTCTAATGTTGTCCCCCGCTCCAAAGTGGTGGGGATCCCCCAGTGGCAGGGGTTATGTAGCCAACTTACCCACTTGTGCGCCACTGGAGAGCGCTAGGACTTGAACTGATGTCTGACACACGCCGCTCCTCTGGGGACAAAGAAGCACTATCACCAACATCCTAGCCCATGTACTTGAGGGCATCGACACTGCCTGATCCAGAGCCCCTGGACCCAGTTGAACGGTGCCTCTTTGCCGACTGAGATGAGTGCAGCACTGATGCCGGTGAAACATGCAAAGCTACGAAAAAGGGAGCAAAACTTAGGGGCCGACCCCCGCAGGAATGCCCGGCGACCCCCACCTCGGTATGGTCCAATGTAGTCTTTTCTGCCTTTCTGCATACAGACCTTTTGCATTGGCCCGTGTCTTGACACGGGTGCATACCCCAACGTCGTGACGCGGGGAGGACGCCACAAGAAACGAGGGGCGAGCAGCAGCCTGGACGGTTGAGACCGCCCACGCCCCAGGAAGCGCGCCTGCGCCTTAAAGTACAAGCACTCAGATCACAGCAGGAGGTAGAAGATGAGGCCCTGAGCTTCCTCAACTTCACCCATGACACCATCCAATGGCGCCGAAACCAACGAGTGTGGATCAGGGTACAGATCCAGGGACTGTCTCGCATGACCGTTCAAATTGTAACAACGCTTGGGGAACCAGAGCCAGTGTCGCATCAGGAGTTGTTTTCGCTGATGGTCGCCATGTGCTGGCTGCTTAAGCAACGTGCTTGTGAAAATATGCGCATCAGTTGCATCCGGAAAAGAGAAGACCATATGCACATCTTCAACTGGGAGGCCATTTTGATGGTACCCACTGCAACAGGGCGCCGGTCAGTGCGTGCCTGCGCCGGCATGGCCGGGGATAATTTCCACATATGGTATGCAGGAGCGCCAGAAGTGCTGAGGCACTTCTAGCAGATGTCATTCCATCCAAGTGACCCCATTTCGGGGGATGCAACACGTTTCTTGTACACGTTGTTGCTGACACCCCCGTCAGTTAGGCAGTATTAGACAATCATCAATCATGGTTCGCGGGCATGCCAGCAGTGCCGAGGCACTCCCAACAGACATTATCACTTGTTTGTGACCCCATTTCAGGGGATGCGACACGCCTTCGCTTCACATCGCTGCAAAAACTCCCTCTGTCAGGCAGCTAGAGTGGCAAGAGCCCCGTGTCTTGTCACGGGCGCAGCCCAGGGCGTCTTGTCTCCCAGGGCGGACGCACATGTATAGCAGGATCATAAGTGCGTGAGTATATTGTTCAGGGCCGTGCCTTTTAGGACCCTATCTGTATTCTGACTTTGGTTTAGCAAGGGTGCAGGGGGACAAGTAGGGGGAAGCACGTGGACGGATCAGATCGCAGGCAGAGCAGGCCACCACAGAGCCGGTCGGCAGGGGTTATATAGCCACATTGCCCACTTGTGGGCCACCTCTGATTTTGCCCCCCGCTCTGAAGCGATGGGGATCCCCCAGGCGGCAGGGGGTATGTAGCCACCTTGCCCACTTGTGGGCCACTTATGATTTTGTTGCCCGCTCTCAAGCAGTGGGGATCCCCCTAGGCGGCAGGGGTTATGTAGCCACCTTGCCCACTTTTTGGCCACCTCTGATTGTGGCCCCCGCTCTCAAGTGGTGGGGGTCCCCCAAGCGGCATGAGTTATGTCCCCACCTTGCCCACTTGGCGGGGCCCCCTCATTTTGTCCCGTGCTGTGAAGCGGTGCGGATCCCCCAGGTAGCAGCCACCTTGCCCACTTGTGGGCCACCTCTGATTGGTCCCCCATCCTAAAGCGGTCGGCATCCCCCGGGCGGCAAGGTTATGTAGCCAACTTGCCCACTTGTGGGCCACTTGTGATTGTGCCCCCCGCTCTGAAGCAGTGGGGATCCCCCGGGCGGCAAGGGTTATGTTGCCACCTTGCCCACTTGTGGGCCACCTCTAATTGTCGCCCCCGCTCTGAAGCGGTGGGGATCCCCCAGGCGGCAGGGGTTATGTAGCCACCTTGCCCACTTGTGGGCCAGCTCTGATTGTGCCCCCCGCTCTAAAGCGGTGGGGATCCCCCAAGCGGCAGACGTTGTGTAGCCACCTTGCCCACTTGTGGGCCACCTCTGATTTTGTACCCGCTATGAAGCGGTGGGGAACCCCTAGGTGGCAAGGGTTATGTAGCTACTTTGCCCATCTGTAGGCCACCTCTGATTTTGTCCCCCGCTCTGAAGCGGTGGGGATCCCCTTAGGCGGCAGGGGTTATGTAGCCATCTTGCCCACTTGTGGGCCACCTCTAATTGTGACTCCAGCTCTGAAGCAGTGGTGATCTCCCGGGAGGCAGGGGTTCGGTAGCCACCTTTCCCACTTGTGGGCCACCTCTGATTCTGCCCCCTGCTCTGAAGCGGTGGGGATCCCCCTAGGCGGCAGGGATTGTGTAGCCACCTTGCCCACTTGTGGGCCAGCTCTGATTTTGCCCCGCGCTTCGAAGCAGTGGGAATTGCCCTGGGTGGCCAGGGATTATGTAGCCACCTTGCCCACATGTAGACCACCTCTGATTTTGCCCCCCGCTCTGAAGCGGTGGGGATCCCCCATGCGGCAAGGGTTATGTAGCCACCTTACCTGGTTGAGGGCCACCTTTTATTCTGCCGCCCGCGGCAAAGCGGTGGGGATCCTCAAGGCGGCAGGGGTTATGTAGCCACCTTGCCCACTTATGGGCCACCTCCGATGTTGTCCCGCGCTCTGAAGTAGTGGGGATCCCCTTGGCGGCAAGCGTTATGTAGCCACCTTGCCCACTTGTGGGCCACCTTTGATTCTGCCCTCTGCTCTGAAGCATTGGGGTTCCCCCAAGCGGCAGGGGTTATGGAGACACCTTGCCCACTTGTGGGCCACCTCTGATTTTTTTCCCCGCCCTGAAGCGGTGGGGATCCCCCTAGGCGGCAGGGGTTATGTAGCCACCTTGCCCACTTGTGGACCACCTCTGATTTTGTCCCCCGCTCTAAAGCGCTGGGTGCCACCTTTCCCACTTGGCGGCCCCCCCTCATTTTGTCCCTTGCTGTGAAGCGGTGGGGATTCCCGAGGCGGCGGGGGTTACGCAGCCACCTTGCCCAGTTGTGGGCCACCTCTGACTCTGCCCCCCGCTCCGAAGCGGTGGGGATCCCCCTAGGCGGCAGGGGTTATGTAGCCACCTTGCCCACTTGTGGGCCACCTCTGTTGTTGTCCCCCGCTTTGAAGCGGTGGGGATCCCCCGGGTGGCAAGGGTTATGTAGCCACCTTGCCCACTTGTGGGCCACCTCAGATTCTGCCCCCCGCTGTGAAGCGGTGGGGATCCCCCTACGCAACAGGGGTTATGTAACCACCTTGCCCACTTATGGGCCACCTCTGATTTTGTTCCCCGCTCTGAAGCGGTGGGGCTCCCCCCAGGCAGAACGGGTTATGTAGCCACCTTGCCCACTTGTGGGCCACCTCTGATTCTGCCCCCCGCTGTGAAGCGGTGGGGATCCCCCTAGGCGAAACGGGTTATGTAGCCACCTTGCGCACTTGTGGGCCACCTGTGATTTTGTCCCCCGCTCTCAAGCAGTGGGGATCCCCCAGGCGGAACGGGTTATGTAGCCACCTTGCCCACTTGGCGGCCCCCCCTCATTTTGTCCCCTGCTCTGAAGCGGTGGGAATCCCCCGAGGCGGCAGGGGTTATGTAGCCACCTTGCCCACTTGTGGGCCACCTCTGATTCTGCCCCCCGCTCTCAAGCGGTGGGGATCCCCCGAGCGGCAGGGGTTATACAGCCACCTTGCCCACTTGTGGGCCACCTCTGATTTTGTCCCCTCCTCTGAAGCGGTGGGGACCCCCTAGGCGGCAGGGGTCATGTAGCCACCTTGTCCACTTTTGGGCCAGCTCTAATTTTGTCCCCCGCTCTGAAGCGGTGGGGACCCCTGAGGCGGCAGGGGTTATGTAGCCACCTTGCCCACTTGTGGGCCAGCTCTGATTTCGTCCCCCGCTCTGAAGCGGTGGGGACCCATTCCCATTTTCGACCCCTTTTAGGCCCCGGAGAAGGCACGGCTGCAACAGAGAATTATCATTGACTGTTAGCAACCAAAAATCTGCATCCCCACAAGCTATCCTTTAACCACTCCTGCCCCCCAAAAAACGACCGACTCCAGCCATTTGATTTTTTTTTGCACCCTGGTGAACTAGAATGACAAGAAGTGCAGCATCGGTTTTTATTGTGTGGTAAAGGTTATGCATGCCGGGCGCCAAACGTTCCCCGGCTTTGCTGAATTGGAACGCAGTCCCTATGAAATACACTGCCCATTCATGACCTTTGAGTTTTTCGGTGATGTTGGCGTTGTCCATTGGAATGGTTGTTTCTTGCCGAAGGTGCACAGTGTTTGTTCTGCTGATGCACATTGCGTTGCACCAACTGCAACGGCGGAGGGGTTGTGGCAGTTCGCGCAGAATGACATTGAACAGCTTTCGCGCTTCCTGATGCATGTCCCCTTGCCAAAGGCAGTGCCGCTTGTGCCGTATGCGGCGTTGGGTTGTGCTCAATGCCGTAAGCAGCTGAGGAACGCTCCAAGAGCAAAACATATGCCCTGCCCTTATCCGAATTGCGACCGAGTTTTCATGCACGCTTCAATGCGGTCGCATATTGCTGGGCATTCTTCCTGAGGCCATCGGTGGGCCGGCTGAGAGGGTGCGGATAACGGCGCATTTTGCCTGTGATGGCAGCACAGATGGCAAGTGCACTACAAGTGTGCACGGCAAGAAAATTGACAGCAATTGCAGTCTCGCGTACCATCGGCTACGGCTAAATAGAGTAGCAGCCCCAACAGCGATGAACCCCTGCACCAACTTGCCATTTCATTGCAAGGTGCTTGATTGCCAAAAATGGCATTGCACCTACACCATGCCACACCACATGGCACAAGCGCACCCCGGTGTGTCCCATGACTATGCCGTGTGAAGCGAAGAGGAGAAAACAAAGGTGTTGCGAGCCTTTGACAATTTCCGGGCCCCATTGCCACTGAAGGCGAAGCCTGCGGCGCTGCTGGCCCTGCCCACTGTTCTCCCTGGTCTTCTCTCTGGGCCAAACCAGGGTAGTAGTATTAGTGGCTGTAGTAGTAGCAGCAGCTCCACCACCAATGCTTCCCCTAGTACGAGTGCATCCTCAAGCAGTAGTGCCCCGTCAAGAACTAGTGACTATGTGCCATTGGAATCCATGTCTAATGGGCCAGCAGCCTGCCGGGTCAGAAGATGGCAAGCAGCCCGGCCAAAGAAGTGTGCTCGCCCCAAGAGTACCGGCAAGAGGGCACGCGACGAGTGGGAGGATGATTCGGATGCCTGAGGCCCCTCCCCCCACTTCGCTCCAAGGCCAAAGCACCATCAAAAGCCACCTAGAGTGGTACAGAACTGGTGTGCGCTGCAGTGCAGCAAGTAAAAACATTGAACTGGGTGTGGTGATGACCATGCGCCTGTGACACAGGGGCGTATGCGAGCCCAGTATCTGTTGCCTCATGGCCCTTCACTTCTCTATACATCTGTCTGTGGTTTGTAACAAGGGGAAGGCACACTATTTGTGTGCCGGTGGATACCGGCATAACCCGTTTTGCATGCCTAATTACTAAGAGCACTACACCGACCATGCGTCGGTAACCGGGTACCCACATGGGGGGGGGGAAGAGATGACCCAAGGCAGCCTAAGAGACGCTTGATGGCCTTTGGGCGTACTCAAGGCAACATTCAGTACTGCTCTGAATGTGCTGCAGTGCAGCAAAACAATCATGAGCTATGACCCGTCACAGTGCATGTTGTTAGCTTTGTCTGTTTCCGCGCATGGACGGGGCCTGACAAAAGAGGTGCTGGGTTTGGGTCAACAAGGGGGGGGGGGGCGCCCCTTCCGAGGGGCCTGGGCCCCCCCCCCCCTATAGCCCCCCAAGCTGTCGAACATCCCTCGGGGTCACACATTGGCTAGCGGCGGCCCCCGTGCTTTCCCCCGCTCTTAATCGTTGGCAACGCCCCTGGCGGCAGGGGGTTATGTAGCCACCCGGCCCATTTGTTGGGCCCTTGTTGATTCTTTCCCCCGCTCTCAAGCGTTGGGGACCCCCCGAGGCAGCACGGCTTATGTAGCCACCCGGCCCACTTGTCAGGCCACTTTTGATTTTTTTGCCCGCCTAAAGTGTTCGCAACACCCCAAGCAGCAGGGGTTGTGTAGCCGAGCAGCCCACTTCTTGGACCACTTCGGATTCTTTTCCTCCCTCTGAAGCGTTGGGGCCCCCCCATGCGGCATGGGTTATGTAAGCACCCAGCCCACTTCTGGGCCATTTCTGTTTTTTCCCCCGCTGTGAAGCGTTCCGGACCCCCCAAGGCGGCAGGGGGGTATGCAGCCACCCGGCCCATTTATTGGTCCACTGCACATTTTGTACCCCGCTTTGAGGCATTGGGGACCCCGCAGGCGGCAGGGGATTTTCTTGCCACCCGGCCCGCTTGTGGGCCACCTATGGTTCTTTGCCCCGCTTTGCAGCGTTGGAGCCACCAGGCAGCAAGGGTTATATAGTCACATGGCCTGTTTCTTGGTCAACTTGTGCCCCCCCCCCCCCCCCCACTCTAAAGCGTTGGGGACCCCCCAAACGACATGGGTTATGGAGTCACATGGCCCATTTGTTGGTCCACTGCTAATTCTTCTCCTTGCTCTAAAGTGTTGGCGACCCCCCAAACGGCAGGGGTTAGGTAGCCACCCATTCCACTTGTTGGGCTACCTGGGATTCTTTCCCCCGGTCTCGAGCGTTGCGGACCACCCCAAGCGGTAGGGGTTATGTAGCCACCAAGCACATTTGTTGTGCCACCTCCCATTCTTTTCCCCGCTCTCCGGCGGCAAGGATCCCTGAAAGGGCAGGGGTTTATGTAGCCCCTCGGCCTAATTGCTGGGCCACTTCTCATTCTTTCCCCGACTTTGAACCGTTAGGTACCTCCCAAGGTGGTAGGGGTTATGTAGCTACGGCCCACTTTTGGGCCATCTTTAATTATTTCCCCCACTGCGATGTGTTGGGGACCGCCTAGTCGGCAGGAGTTTATGTAGCCACCCGGCCCATTTTCGGCACCCTTTTCGATTCTTTCCCGTGCGAAGTGTGAGCTGTGACACCAATTTCCGGCAGACGGGAGGCACGAGCACGGCCAACCTTGTGTGCGAGACCGACGGTGGTGAGTTTGAGGTTCTACCGCAAATACCAAATGGCCATCAACGGCACCTCCTTGAAGGACCAACACCTTTCACTCCATGCACAGCCAATCTCTGCACGCTTCCAGTGGGGGCGTACACCTCCACTGCGAGCTGTAGGAGCGGTGGTAGTGGCTGTGAAGCTTCGTACATTCAGGCCCGAAGTGTGAGCTGTGACACCAATTTCCGGCAGACGGGAGAAACAAGCACGGCCAATCTTGTGTGCGAGACCGACGGTGGTGAGTTTGAGGTTCTACGGCAAATACCAATTGGCCATCAACGGCACCTCCTTGAAGGACCGGCACCTTTCACTCCATGCACAGCCAATCTCTGCACGCTTCCAGTGGGGGGGTACACCTCCACTGCGAGCTGCATGAGCGGTGGTAGTGGCTGTGAAGCTTCGTAAATTCAGGTCCGAAGTGTGGGCTGTGACACCAATTTCGGGCAGACGGGAGACACGAGCACGGCCAACCTTGTGTACGAGACCGACTGTGGTGAGTTTGAGGTTCTCCCGCAAGTACCAAATGGCCATCAACGGCACCTTCTTGAAGGACCGACACCTTTCACTCCATGCACAGCCAATCTCTGCACGCTTCCAGTGGGGGCGTACACCTCCACTGCGAGCTGCAGGAGCGGTGGTAGTGGCTGTGAAGCTTCGTACATTCAGGTCCGAAGTGTGAGCTGTGACACCAATTTCCGGCAGACGGGAGACACGAGCACGGGGAACCTTGTTTGCGAGACTGACGGTGGTGAGTTTCGAGGTTCTACAGCAAATAACAAATGGCCATCAACGGCACCTCCTTGAAGGACCAACACCTTTCACTCCATGCACAGCCAATCTCTGCACGCTAACAGTGGGGGCGTACACCTCCACTGCGAGCTGCAGGAGCCCAGGTAGTGGCTGTGAAGCTTCGTACATTCAGGTCCGAAGTGTGAGCTGTGACACCAATTTCCGGCAGACGGGAGACACGAGCACGGCCAACCTTGTGTGCGTGACCGACGGTGGTGAGTTTGAGGTTCTACCGCAAATAGATAAGGGCCATCAACGGCACCTCCTTGAAGGACCGACAACTTTCACTCCATGCACAGCCAATCTCTGCACGCTTCCAGTGGGGGCGTACACCTCCACTGCGAGCTGCAGGAGCGGTGGTAGTGGCTGTGAAGCTTCGTACATTTGGGCCCGAAGTGTGAGCTGTGACGCCAATTTCCGGCAGACGGGAGACACAAGCACGGCCAACCTTGTATGCGAGACCGACGGTGGTGAGTTTGAAGTTCTACCGCAAATATCAAATGGCAATCAACGGCACCTCCTTGAAGGACCGATACCTTTCACTCCATGCACAGCCAATCTCTGCACGCTTCCAGTGTGGGCATACACCTCCACTGTGAGCTGCAGGAGCGGTGGTAGTGGCTGTGAAGCTTCGTACATTCAGGTCCGAAGTGTGAGCTGTGACACCAATTTCCGGCAGACGAGAGACACGAGCACGGCCAACCTTGTGTGCGAGACCAACGGTGGTGAGTTTGAGGTTCTACCGCAAATACCAAATGGCCATCAACGGCACCTTCTTGAAGGACCGACACCTTTCACTCCATGCACAGCCAATCTCTGCACGCTTCCAATGAGGGCGTACACCTCCACTGCGAGCTGCCGGAGCGGTGGTAGTGGCTGTGAAGCTTCGTACATTCAGGCCCGAAGTGTGAGCTGTGACACCAATTTCCGGCAGACGGGGGACACAAGCACGGCCAACCTTGTGTGCGAGACCAACGGTGGTGAGTTTGAGGTTCTACCGCAAATAGATAATGGCCATCAACGGCACCTCCTTGAAGGACCGACACCTTTCACTCCATGCACAGCCAATCTCTGCACGCTTCAACTGGGGGCGTACACCTCAACTGCGAGCTGCAGGAGCGGTGGTAGTGGCTGTGAAGCTTCGTACATTCAGGCCCGAAGTGTGAGCTGTGACACC
Source organism: Eutreptiella sp. 'Long Island Sound 2002' (assembly GCA_964036045.1). Taxonomy (NCBI): domain Eukaryota; phylum Euglenozoa; class Euglenophyceae; order Eutreptiales; family Eutreptiaceae; genus Eutreptiella; species Eutreptiella sp. 'Long Island Sound 2002'. Next base: position 10,711,645 of record OZ038398.1, on the reverse strand, counting down.
AATTGCCGGCAGACGGGAGACACAAGCACGGCCAACCTTGTGTGCGAGACCGACGGTGGTGAGTTTGAGGTTCTACCGCAAATACCAAATGGCCATCAACGGCACCTCCTTGAGGGACCAACACCTTTCACTCCATGCACAGCCAATCTCTGCACGCTTCCAGTGGGGGTGTACACCTCCACTGCGAGCTGCAGGAGCGGTGGTAGTGGCTGTGAAGCTGATAACATTCAGGCCCGAAGTGTGAGCTGTGACACCAATTTCCGGCAGACGGGAGAAACAAGCACGGCCAACCTTGTGTGCGAGACCGACGGTGGTGAGTTTCAGGTTCTACCGCAAATGAATAATCGCCATCAACGGCACCTTCTTGAAGGACCGACACCTTTCACTCCATGCACAGCCAATCTCTGCACGCTTCCAGTGGGGGCGTACACCTCCACTGCGAGCTGTAGGAGTGGTGGTAGTGGCTGTGAAGCTTCGTACATTCAAGCCCGAAGTGTGAGCTGTGACACCAATTGCCGGCAGACGGGAGACACAAGCACGGCCAACCTTGTGTGCGAGACCGACGGTGGTGAGTTTGAGGTTCTACCACAAATACCAAATGGCCATCAACGGCACCTCCTTGAAGGACCGACGCCTGTCACTCCATGCACAGCCAATCTCTGCACGCTTTCAGTGGGGACGTACACCTCCACTGCGAGCTGCAGGAGCGGTGGTAGTGGCTGTGAAGCTTCGTACATTCAGGTCCGAAGTGTGAGCTGTGACACCAATTTCCGGCAGACGGGAGACACGAGCACGGGGAACCTTGTGTACGAGACCGACGGTGGTGAGTTTGAGGTTCTACAGCAAATAACAAATGGCCATCAACGGCACCTCCTTGAAGGACCGGTACCTTTCACTCCATGCACAGCCAATCTCTGCACGCTAACAGTGGGGGCGTACACCTCCACTGCGAGCTGCAGGAGCGGTGGTAGTGGCTGTGAAGCTTCGTACATTCAGGTCCGAAGTGTGAGCTGTGACACCAATTTCCGGCAGACGGGAGACACGAGCACGGCCAACCTTGTGTGCGAGACCGACGGTGGTGAGTTTGAGGTTCTACAGCAAATAACAAATGGCCATCAACGGCACCTCCTTGAAGGACCGGCACCTTTCACTCCGTGCACAGCCAATCTCTGCACGCTAACAGTGGGGGCGTACACCTCCACTGCGAGCTGCAGGAGCGGTGGTAGTGGCTGTGAAGCTTCGTACATTCAGGCCCGAAGTGTGAGCTGTGACGCCAATTTCCGGCAGACGGGAGACACAAGCACGGCCAACCTTGTGTGCCAGACCGACGGTGGTGAGTTTGAAGTACTACCGCAAATATCAAATGGCCATCAACGGCACCTCCTTGAAGGACCGATACCTTTCACTCCATGCACAGCCAATCTCTGCACGCTTCCAGTGGGGGCGTACACCTCCACTGTGAGCTGCAGGAGCGGTGGTAGTGGCTGTGAAGCTTCGTACATTCAGGCCCGAAGTGTGAGCTGTGACACCGATTTCCGGCAGACGAGAGACCCGAGCACGGCCAACCTTGTGTGCGAGACCAACGGTGGTGAGTTTGAGGTTCTACCGCAAATACCAAATGGCCATCAACGGCACCTTCTTGAAGGACCGACACCTTTCACTCCATGCACAGCCAATCTCTGCACGCTTCCAATGAGGGCGTACACCGCCACTGCGAGCTGCCGGAGCGGTGGTAGTGGCTGTGAAGCTTCGTACATTCAGGCCCGAAGTGTGAGCTGTGACACCAATTTCCGGCAGACGGGAGACACAAGCACGGCCAACCTTGTGTGCGAGACCAACGGTGGTGAGTTTGAGGTTCTACCGCAAATAGATAATGGCCATCAACGGCACCTCCTTGAAGGACCGACACCTTTCACTCCATGCACAGCCAATCTCTGCACGCTTCAACTGGGGGCGTACACCTCAACTGCGAGCTGCAGGAGCGGTGGTAGTGGCTGTGAAGCTTCGTACATTCAGGCCCGAAGGGTGAGCTGTGACACCAATTTCCGGCAGACGGGAGACACAAGCACGGCCAACCTTGTGTGCGAGACCGACGGTGGTGAGTTTGAGGTTCTACCGCAAATACCAAATGGCCATCAACGGCACCTCCTTGAAGGACCAACACCTTTCACTCCATGCACAGCCAATCTCTGCACGCTTCCAGTGGGGGTGTACACCCCCACTGCGAGCTGCAGGAGCGGTGGTAGTGGCTGTGAAGCTTCGTACATTCAGGTCCGAAGTGTGAGCTGTGACACCAATTTCCGGCAGACGGGAGAAACAAGCACAGCCAACCTTGTGTGCGAGACCGACGGTGGTGAGTTTCAGGTTCTACCGCAAATGAATAATCGCCATCAACGGCACCTTCTTGAAGGACCGACACCTTTCACTCCATGCACAGCCAATCTCTGCACGCTTCCAGTGGGGGCGTACACCTCCACTGCGAGCTGTAGGAGTGGTGGTAGTGGCTGTGAAGCTTCGTACATTCAAGCCCGAAGTGTGAGCTGTGACACCAAATGCCGGCAGACGGGAGACACAAGCACGGCCAACCTTGTGTGCGAGACCGACGGTGGTGAGTTTGAGGTTCTACCACAAATACCAAATGGCCATCAACGGCACCTCCTTGAAGGACTGACGCCTGTCACTCCATGCACAGCCAATCTCTGCACGCTTTCAGTGGGGACGTACACCTCCACTGCGAGCTGCAGGAGCGGTGGTAGTGGCTGTGAAGCTTCGTACATTCAGGTCCGAAGTGTGAGCTGTGACACCAATTTCCGGCAGACGGGAGACACGAGCACGGGGAACCTTGTGTGCGAGACCGACGGTGGTGAGTTTGAGGTTCTACAGCAAATAACAAATGGCCATCAACGGCACCTCCTTGAAGGACCGGCACCTTTCACTCCATGCACAGCCAATCTCTGCACGCTAACAGTGGGGGCGTACACCTCCGCTGCGAGCTGCAGGAGCGGTGGTAGTGGCTGTGAAGCTTCGTACATTCAGGTCCGAAGTGTGAGCTGTGACACCAATTTCCGGCAGACGGGAGACACGAGCACGGCCAACCTTGTGTGCGAGACCGACGGTGGTGAGTTTGAGGTTCTATCGCAAATAGATAATGGCCATCAACGGCACCTCCTTGAAGGACCGACAACTTTCACTCCATGCACAGCCAATCTCTGCACGCTTTCAGTTGGGGCGTACACCTCCACTGCGAGCTGCAGGAGCGGTGGTAGTAGCTGTGAAGCTTCGTACATTCAGGCCCGAAGTGTGAGCTGTGACGCCAATTTCCGGCAGACGGGAGACACAAGCACGGCCAACCTTGTGTGCCAGACCGACGGTGGTGAGTTTGAAGTTCTACCGCAAATATCAAATGGCCATCAACGGCACCTCCTTGAAGGACCGATACCTTTCACTCCATGCACAGCCAATCTCTGCACGCTTCCAGTGGGGGCGTACACCTCCACTGTGAGCTGCAGGAGCGGTGGTAGTGGCTGTGAAGCTTCGTACATTCAGGCCCGAAGTGTGAGCTGTGACACCAATTTCCGGGAGACGAGAGACACGAGCATGGCCAACCTTGTGTGTGAGACCAACGGTGGTGAGTTTGAAGTTCTACCGCAAATACCAAATGGCCATCAACGGCACCTTCTTGAAGGATCGACACCTTTCACTCCATGCACAGCCAATCTCTGCACGCTTCCAGTGGGGGCGTACACCTCCACTGTGAGCTGCAGGAGCTTTCGTAGTGGCTGTGAAGCTTCGTACATTCAGGCCCGAAGGGTGAGCTGTGACACCAATTTCCGGCAGACGGGAGACACAAGCACCGCCAACCTTGTGTGCGAGACCGACGGTGGTGAGTTTGAGGTTCTACCGCAAATACCAAATGGCCATCAACGGCACCTCCTTGAAGGACCGACACCTTTCACTCCATGCACAGCCAATCTCTGCACGCTTCCAGTGGGGGCGTACACCTCCACTGCGAGCTGCAGGAGCGGTGGTAGTGGCTGTGAAGCTTCGTACATTCAGGCCCGAAGGGTGAGCTGTGACACCAATTTCCGGCAGACGGGAGACACGAGCACGGCCAACCTTGTGTGCGAGACCGACGGTGGTGAGTTTGAGGTTCTACCGCAAATAGATAATGGCCATCAACGGCACCTCCTTGAAGGACCGACACCTTTCACTCCATGCACAGCCAATCTCTGCACGCTTCAAGTGGGGGCGTACACCTCCACTGCGAGCTGCAGGAGCGGTGGTAGTGGCTGTGAAGCTTCGTACATTCAGGCCCGAAGGGTGAGCTGTGACACCAATTTCCGGCAGACGGGAGACACAAGCACGGCCAACCTTGTGTGCGAGACCGACGGTGGTGAGTTTGAGCTTCTACCGCAAATACCAAATGGCCATCAACGGCACCTCCTTGAGGGACCGACACCTTTCACTCCATGCACAGCCAATCTCTGCACGCTTCCAGTGGGGGCGTACACCTCCACTGCGAGCTGCAGGAGCGGTGGTAGTGGCTGTGAAGCTTCGTACATTCAGGTTCGAAGTGTGAGCTGTGACACCAATTTCCGGCAGACGGGAGAAACAAGCACGGCCAAACTTGTGTGCGACACCGACGGTGGTGAGTTTCAGGTTCTACCGCAAATGAATAATCGCCATCAACGGCACCTTCCTGAAGGACTGACACCTTTCACTCCATGCACAGCCAATCTCTGCACGCTTCCAGTGGGGGCGTACACCTCCACTGCGAGCTGCAGGAGCGGTGGTAGTGGCTGTGAAGCTTCGTACATTCAGGTCCAAAGTGTGAGCTGTGACACCAATTTCCGGCAGACGGGAGACACGAGCACGGCCAACCTTGTGTACGAGACCGACGGTGGTGAGTTTGAGGTTCTACCGCAAGTACCAATTGGCCATCAACGGCACCTCCTTACAGGACCGACACCTTTCACTCTGTGCACAGCCAATCTCAGTAGGAAAAGGTCACTGCCATGTCTTTCTTGGAGGGCTTGATCCAGGCCAAGCCCCCCTTAAAACCCTTTTGTTGATGCTAAGACTAACTGAAGTATTTTTCTCTCTCTTTTGAAGCCTAAAGTACACTTTCTCAAAGTAACTAGGGTTGTAACCCTAGCCCCCCCATGAAGTTCACCCCTGCCACTCAACTGAGCGGAGGTACCTTCCTTCATGGAGGATATACCGAAATAAAATAGGCATTTCATGCTTTAGGCCTTGGAGGTTAAGCCTAGTGGTCTTCCACCCCAAGACCCCTATACTCAATTGTTTCTACCACTTATTGTGGTTCTACATTTTAACTGTTTCTGAATTCAGTTGCTTGGCCAAGTCATTTTCTGTGTTGGCCTGACCTCTATGCCCCACATTCCTAACCAGCACCATTACACCCAAAAGAGTGCACATAAAGTGCTTGATGCTATCTTGGAGGCAAGAGTTAGACCAGTTTTCATATAAAATCTTTTGTATTATCCATTTGTGATTGAATCTTTGTGTTTATACCTGCTTTGTCTATCTGCAGCCCTTCTGTGTTACACTGGATTTCAAAACTATTCATTGATTCGATCCACATCCTGTTCTTGCTCTACTTGCTGCTTTGGTTTGGCTTTTCAACTTCAAAACCTGCAGGATTTCATCAAAATATCTAGGGCAGTAATCAAGGACATCTTTCCGGTAGCAGAGACAGTCCCTTGTGACCTTCGGAACCGACCCTGAGAAGAAGTGCAGCACACGAAAGCTCAACAACAAGTTCATCATGTCCACGCCAAGCGTCAGGACCTGGCCCATAAGAACTGTCCAAGTACAAATGGGCAGCATGGCCCACCCTATGAGTAGACCACCTTACCGAGCTCCACATCTCAGTGTCGCATCTGGGTCCCAAGGAGATCCAGATCGCAGAAGGGCGGAAGAAAATACAATCCTTACCACCGAGGCCTTAGCGGCCCACGGTGGAGACAGCCTGCATCATCTCCACAGGCCCGTAGCAGCCTCAGCCTTCCGATCCGCCTGTCCGGCATCATCCTCAACAGCGATTGGAGGCCCTGAGGAATACGAGGAACTGAGGAAGAAAATGGATGAATACATCCTCCATGAGGAGTACTACAAATCCAATCGTGGAGAAGATTTGGAGGAGCCATTGGCAGTACACGGATCCAGACCACGTACAGACCTAGGGTCCTACACGCACTCTGGCCCGCCGTCCGACAGAGCCGAGACAGCATCCTTGCCAAGATGACAGAGACCCGAGTATCCAAGAGCATGTTGTCCAACCCCAAGGACTCCCGAAGTAGGCCCGACTCGAGCTGAGGGACAACATCATCCAAGGCCAACCTACGGTGCCCTGGATCATACGGCCGAACTACTGGCCAAATTTCTGTCTGGATCAGAAGATCCAGATGTGACGGCCCTATCGGAGGCCGTTAGGGCGAAACTGGGTATTGCAGAACCCTTACCCCAGCCAGAGTTGTCCTCCGCCTCCCCCGGACTGAGTACCCTGGCCGAAGATCTTAAGAGATCAAGGGTCTCAAGGCTGTTGCCTAAGGTCACCTGCCCCAGCCCCTTTCACCCCCGTGCCAGGACAGTGCGCATGGCTGAACTACAGGACGTGCCTGTGACGGAGACTGAGAAAAGAGGGCTGTCAGCCCTGGCACCTCTTGCCGGCGTATCACCTTCTGGCCTAACTCCGGGGGGTGGGAAGACGGGCAGACCTATTGCCCAGGCGAACATCCAGCTGGAACTGCCGGAGTTGGACCCCAAAAATCTGCCCGAATGGGCAGAAGAATTTGCTGAGTTTCTTTTGATGACTGGCCAATCCCATGTGGATGTGGCCACCAAATGCTCACTGCTGAAACGCTCATGCAAAAAGAAATTTTTGCAAAAACAGGTGAAACAGATTGTGAAAACCTGTTCCACCTGGGCAGAGGTACTCCAGAGGTTGGAGAAAACGTTCCCCGTCTATGAGACTGACCTCAGTGTGCGCACACAGATCGAGGAGCTACCTATGCTCCCTGAGTTTCCATCCGCTGCGCGAATCTTTGAATACGTGTGCGACTTGGAGTATCTGTTTTTGCGGATGAACGTGGGCTCCTACGGAGCCACTGAACCCCACCTGTGGCTCATGAGTAAGACCCCCCAACGTACGTGGGATGATTGCCGCTCTACCTCTGAGAGGAAGAGTCGGACCCACTCGTACGATGAACTGGTGGACCTCCTGATTGAGCTAGCTCTTGAGAGGGAGAATGACTCCCACATGAAGAAATTCCTCAAGAAGCACTTTGGTCGAGGGGGTAACCCAACCTCCGAACGTGGCGAAGGGAAAGGGGCTAAAAATCCGACTAACACCAACCAGGGAGGTGGTACAGGAAAGGGTAACCTACGTGCCATGAATGAGGTTAAACCTGAGGCAGGTACACCCCCTTTGTTCTACTGCAAACCTGTCAATGACAAGGGGGGGCCTTGTCATGCCCCTGACTGCGATCAACGCAGTAGCTGTATGCTGCAGATGAAACGACAGCAGCATACCAAGGATGGGAAACCTGTGACCCATCAGGATCATTTCAGGTGTACCATCACCTGTGGCTATTGTGGCAAACGTCGTCACTACGAAGACGAATGTCACATAAAGAAACGCGAGAGCTATAAACTCAAGCGTCAGGAGGCCGAACGCCAGAAGGGCCAAAGACCCACCAAAAACCCCCAGAATGGGGATAAAGGTGGTAAAGGAGGTGGCAAGGGGGGTGGCAAAAATGGACCCCCTAACCCCCAGAGGCGCTCATCAGCGCCAGTTGCTACACCCTCCCCCGCTGCTACACCCCCTCCTGCGGCAGGTGATCCCAGGAAGCGCCCCCAGGGGGATAACGCTACCCCTGAGGGGAATAACTCCAAGAAGAGGCGCTTGGCCTGGATGGCCAGGTCCCTCATAGCTGCAGGGGTGGATGTCAAGTTGCCTGATGAGGAGTAGGGGGGCGGCTCCGAAGAGGAGGACTTGGTTTTCTGGATCCTCGTGAAAGTCGGGGATCAAGTTTTTCGAGCGGTGCTTGACACCGGTGCAACACTTTCCATAGTGGCCCGGCGCCTGCTAAAGACTTTCAAGAAAACTAAGACCGTGGCCATAAGAGTGGGGGATGGGCGTACCATCCATTCCTTCGGGGGGGTCGATGTGACCATATGCCAGGGCGACGAAACAGTGACCCAACACTGCAGAGTGCTGAACACCGACGCCTTTGACATTGTCATTGGTACAGACTTCCTACGAAGAGACCCCCAGGTAAAAATGTTGTCTCTCCAGCGCCCCTATTCTTTGCACTGCGACTTTGGCGGTGGGCTGTTCTCCGTACCTTTGGAGCTGTCAGGACGAAAACAGTCTGGGCTGCGCTACGCATCCAAGACTAACTATCGTACTGAAAACTACCAGTGGCCCGTCACGTTCTTGAAAATGGACTGGCGGCCGGCCCTTCAGGTAAACGTGGATGAGATCCAGGTGGAATTGTTTGCGAGCCAACAACAGCACATCATGCAGTTGTACTGCTGGACACAATTGAACAATGCTTTCCGTTTCTTCTGGAAAGCAATGGGCCTAGCGTATGCTAACCCTCCCTTCTCCCTGCTCGCGAAGGTTCTAACCAAAATCGCTTATGAGGGAGGAAGGGTTGTCATGTGCACCCCTAACTGGGGCTGCTCTAGTGAACATGCTTACTGGCGCCGTATGCTAGATCAAATAACCGTCGGAAGAGTGCAACTCCCCGACGGCCCCATCTATGTGCTTGAGGACTCAGACACAGCTATGCAGGCCCCCGAGTGGGCCAGTTTCCTGTCCATCGTCGATGGATCTCTCAATCATGTACCCCTGTGTGACCTAGACCAGGTGCTACTGAAAGAGGTCATGGCTGAAAATCGCGGCCTGACACTTTCTGATCTCAAAAATCAATCTCCTGAGCACCTATCTGCCACACTTACAGGGTGTGAGTCTCCCGATGACTATCTGGAACCTGCAGCTGTAAAGGAAGATGCTGACGACCAGCTGTCTGAGATCGCCAGCAGTATCCCTCCTGTTGATCACAGCTGTGTTGACCTAAAACACAGTGCCTTCCTAGCCCAGCTGTTGCTAGAGGAGGTAGATCTAGAGTCAACCCCTGAGCCCGCTTCCTTTGTTGGGGAGATAGTGCTACACATGCAGCCTATGCACACCGGTGAACCCGTGGCCCGGAGTGCTGATGCTCTGGCGCGGCCTGCTGCTAATAACATGCCATTGTCTGAGCATGACACTCAGGAACTCCGGCGGCTGTTGTACCTGAAGGCCGAAGGTATTGAGCGCCAAGAGCGGCTGCAATACCTCAGACAGACCTGGAAATCCTCCATCTGGTCTGACGAGGACGATGATCCCTATACGCTGCCTGATCCTGAGATACCGCTAGTGTATTCCCTGCACTATGGGCAGCAATGTTCCCCTGAGTGGGACAATGGTTCTTTGCCTACCGAAACTGCTGATCGGCAGAAGAAGAAAGAACATGGAAAGAGGAACCTCCATGCTGAGGAGGATTTCCTGCAGAAACTCGAGAGTCTTAACCTTGACCCCCGACTGAAGAAACTGCTGATAACCTATGAGGAGGTGTTCGGCGCCTTGCCGCCTCCCCTCTCTTGTAAAAAACTGGTCCAGATGGACCTGAAACTGAAACCTGAATTTGAAAAGACGCGAGTGAGGCGTCGTCCCTATCCCGCTCCACAGGAACAGGTTGAAGAAATCGAGCGCCGGATCCAGGAATGTATAGATGCTGGCCTCGTTGAAGAATATAAGAAGGGAGACTACCCCCATCACTGCAGTCCCTGTTTACTGGTTGCCAAACCAGGGTCGACTGCCCTACGACTGGTTGTAGACTATGGTGAAGTCAACAAGAAAACCCAGAACCACTCAGGGAGTATTCCTAACATGGAAAATACCCTGGAGCGTATTGCCAAATGCAGGTACAAGACCAAAATGGACAATCGCTCTGGTTTCTGGCAGGTGGACCTAACCGCCGCAACTCAGGAGCTTGTTTTGCACTGAACGGCGCCTTCTGTGGCTGGACAGGCCGCGGAGAAAGGCTCTTGCGCGCCAAGCTTTTTTCAGGGAGGGGCGGGAGCCCAAAACCAAGTTCAATGGCGCGCTGAGTACCGCTGCACGTGGCTGTCCTCCTCTGCCTTATCTCAATGAAACCTGGCAGCCCCGTTATAGACAATCGCAGAGCCGGTGTCTCTGCCTGATTCCCGAAGGCTGTACGGTTGCGGTTTGGGGGTTAGAGCATGACGGCTTGAGCACGGGGGGTGGCTTGGGGGAGGGATTCATCTGCAGAAGTGACTGGTGAGTGCCAGTGTGGTAATACTGATTGGTTGCGCCGTGTTAGGGCTGTTGAGGGCTGGCGTGAGAGAAACGTGTAAGTGTGGCTTTTTCAAAGAGATGACACGTTAGACGAAAATGAGGACGATTGTGAGTTTGTGCTCGCGGGGGAGGGGGGGGCTGGTGCGAAGTACCTTCTTATGCGGGGAGAAGGGGCGGAAACAGGGGCGGAGGCGGCAAGGGGGGGTGCTGGTCGAGAGGGGGGGGGGAGGTTGAACATGTCCCGGATTGTGAGCGGCCGTTTGGGGGGCGGGGGCTCTGGCTGAGGTTGGCTTGCGGTATTGTGTTTCAGCGATAGAGGCCGGACAGGTCTTGGGGGCCGGCGGGCGTGTTTCCGAGTTTTGGCGTGTGCCGCAGGGGATGGGGGACGGGGGCGCTTTGGAGCTCCCAAATAGGGTGAAATTCATGGTGTTCTCGGGATGAACGAAAAGGCGACTTGGCGTCAGTTGAAAGGTTGCGAGCCTGGATTTGGACTCGGGAATTGAGGTGATGAATTGAAAACTGCGGGAAAGGCTCCAGAACTTGAACAGCCCAGGATTTTCACCAATCACCGAATAGCCTGGACTACTGGTGGATCCATCAACAAAATGCTGAGGGTCAATCGAAAAAAAATAGACACTCAGAAACTGTGCCGCAGCTCAGGAGCTGCTGGCTTTTATAACCCCTAAGGGCCGTGTCTTTAAGTGGAAGGTTATGCCTTTCGGGGTGGCTAATGCCCCAGCGCTCTTCCAGGAGCTAATGAACAAAATTTTGTACATACTGAGGCGCAGGCCTCTAGTACAGGAGTTGATTTCTCGGGGTGCAGAAATGGAGGCTCACATCGACGACGTGAGTTTGGGTACTAATACCCAAGAGGACCATGTCCTTCTCCTCCGTGAATTTTTCATTGTCTGTCAAGAAAACCATCTCCGGATCAAACTCGAAAAATGTGAGTTTATAAAAGAGGAGATGGAATATTTGGGTTTCGACGTGGGGTATGGTTGGTGGAAACCAGCCGCGTCTAAGATGCAGCCCCTACAGGACATGCAGATTCGCAATGACCCTAAGAAGGGTCTACACGATGTGAGGAGTTTTGTGGGCGCCTGTAATTTCTATCGGCGTCACATCCACAATTTTACTTACCCCTCTGCCCCCCTCACTGACCTAATCAAGAAAACTACTCACTGGAGGTGGACCGCCAGAGAGGAAGAGTGTTTCCAGGAGTTGAAGAAGAAGATTGCCTCCTCCAACTGCCTGGGAGTACCCCGCCCTAAGGGCAAGATAGTCCTGATCACTGATGCCAGTGATGTAGGGGGGGTTGGTACGATCTACCAATGGCAGGAGCTTAACCCCGCTGAACTAACCCACTGCCATTATCGTACTAGTGGACTGAACCGTGATGGTTCGTTGAAACATGACTATCCTACCAGTGAGTGGCGACCGGTGCCACTGGGACACTGGAATTGGAAATGGAACCAAGCGCGTTCCAACTACAGCACCTATGACCAGGAACTCCTGGCCCGTATGTTGGTGCTTTCGTCACAATCCCGACTCCTGGGGTCTAACCCTATTGTCTGGTTGTGTGACCAGGAACCTGTGAAGTCTTTTCAGAAGGGCCCACCACCAGAGAAAGCAAAGCTAAAGCGGTGGTGGACTTACCTGAGCCAGTTCAGGCTGACAGTGCATCATATCCCCGGGATAAAGAATGAACTGTCTGACTATATATCGCGCAACAACTTCGATGCGCTTATAGGTGAGAGCTCTGAGGCGCTCGCCAGAGAGGCTTTCCAGCGTATGGATGTCCAGCTTGACCTATCCATGCGCACTGCTGGAATCCTGGAAGGTTGGAGTCTAACCGACTATCAGTCAGAGTATAAAGAAATTCTCCAAACCCTCAGCACTGGTCTCGAAACCCGTGTCATTGACGGGCACCAGTGGTAAAAAAACGATCAGTACCTCTTCTACGAGGACCGAATTGTGGTGCCTGAGGCACAACTGGATGGGTGCGTACAGTGGTCCCATCTCAGTTCTGGTCACACTGGCGCCAATCGCTCAGTGGACTTCTTCCGTGAGTGTTTCTACTCTAGTCTAACCCTGACTGAGCTGAGGTCGCATATGCAGACCATTGTGGATGCTTGTGGCTGTCATGCCAGTAAGCAGAGCGACAGTAGGGATAGGGGCCTGATCACCAGGTTACCCATACCCTATTGTGCTATCTCTCTACTCTACGTGGATTGCATCCACGGCCTACCACTAGGGATGCAGGTTCGAATTCGCACAAATTCGCTCGAATTCGAATTCGCCCCGAATTTGCACGAATGCGTGGACCCCTCCGAATTCAAGTTCGCAACTTCAAATTCCGAATTCGAATTCCCCCTTGATTCGCTTGAATTCACCCGAGGCTGAGAATCCATAGGCACCTACAATTTACCTTCACCTCTTTGCATATGGGTACCATATGGCATAAAAATTTGCAAGTCGAAAAACTTCCATAACCTTGCACCTTCTTGAAGGACCGACACCTTTCACTCCATGCACAGCCAATCTCTGCACGCTAACAGTGGGGGCGTACACCTCCACTGCGAGCTGTAGGAGCGGTGGTAGTGGCTGTGAAGCTTCGTACATTCAGGCCCGAAGTGTGAGCTGTGACACCAAATTCCGGCAGACGGGAGACACAAGCACGGCCAACCTTGTGTGCGAGACCAACGGTGGTGAGTTTGAGGGTCTACCGCAAATAAATAATGGCCATCAACGGCACCTTCTTGAAGGACCGACACCTTTCACTCCATGCACAGCCAATCTCTGCACGCTTCCAGTGGGGGCGTACACCTCCACTGCGAGCTGTAGGAGCGGTGGTAGTGGCTGTGAAGCTTCGTACATTCAGGCCCGAAGTGTGAGCTGTGACACCAAATTCCGGCAGACGGGAGACACAAGCACGGCCAACTTTGTGTGCGAGACCGACGGTGGTGAGTCTGAGGTTCTACCGCAAATACCAAATGGCCATCAACGGCACCTTCTTGAAGGACCGACACCTTTCACTCCATGCACAGCCAATCTCTGCACGCTGCCAGTGGGGGCGTACACCTCCACTGCGAGCTGTAGGAGCGGTGGTAGTGGCTGTGAAGCTTCGTACATTCAAGTCCGAAGTGTGAGCTGTGACACCAATGTCCGGCAGACGGGAGACACAAGCACGGCCACCCTTGTGTGCGAGACCGACGGTCGTGTGTTTGAGGTTCTACCGCAAATAAATAATGGCCATCAACGGCACCTCCTTGAAGGACCGACACCTTTCACTCCATGCACAGCCAATCTCTGCACGCTAACAGTGGGGGCGTACACCTCCACTGCGAGCTGTAGGAGCGGTGGTAGTGGCTGTGAAGCTTCGTACATTCAGGTCCGAAGTGTGAGCTGTGACACCAATTTCCGGCAGACGGGAGACACAAGCACGGCCAACCTTGTGTACGAGACCGACTGTGGTGAGTTTGAGGTTCTACTGCAAATACCAAATGGCCATCAACGGCACCTTCCTGAAGGACCGACACCTTTCACTCCATGCACAGTCAATCTCTGCACGCTTCCAGTGGCGGCGTACACCTCCACTGCGAGCTGCAGGAGCGGTGGTAGTGGCTGTGAAGCTTCGTAAATTCAGGTCCGAAGTGTGAGCTGTGATACCGATTTCCGGCAGATGGGAGACACAAGCAAGGCCAACCTTGTGTGCGAGACTGACGGTGGTGAGTTTGAGGTTCTACCGCAAATAAATAAGGGCCATCAACGGCACCTTCTTGAAGGACCGGCACCTTTCACTCCATGCACAGCCAATCTCTGCACGCTTCAAGTGGGGGCGTACACCTCCACTGCGAGCTGCAGGAGCGGTGGTAGTGGCTGTGAAGCTTGGTACATTCAGGCCCGAAGTGTGAGCTGTGACACCAATTTCCGGCAGACGGGAGACACAAGCACGGCCAACCTTGTGTGCGAGACTGACGGTGGTGAGTTTGAGGTTCTACCGCAAATACCAAATGGCCATCAACGGCACCTTCCTGAAGGACCGGCACCTTTCACTCCATGCACAGCCAATCTCTGCATGCTTCGAGTGGGGGCGTACACCTCCACTGCGAGCTGCAGGAGCGGTGGTAGTGGCTGTGAAGCTTCGGACATTCAGGCCCGAAGTGTGAGCTGTGACACCAATTTCCGGCAGACGGGAGACACAAGCACGGCCAACCTTGTGTGCGAGACCGACGGTGGTGAGTTTGAGGTTCTACCGCAAATACCAAATGGCCATCAATGGCAACTTCTTGAAGGACGGACACCTTTCACTCCATGCACAGCGAATCTCTGCATGCTTCCAGTGGGGGCGTACACATCCACTGCGAGCTGCAGGAGCAGTGGTAGTGGCTGTGAAGCTTCGTACATTCAGGCCCGAAGTGTGAGCTGTGATGACAATTTCCGGCAGACGGGAGACACAAGCACGGCCAACCTTGTGTGCGAGACCGACGGTGGTGAGTTTGAGGTTCTACCGCAAATACCAAATGGCCATCAACGGCACCTTCCTGAAGGACCGACACCTTTCACTCCATGCACAGCCAATCTCTGCACGCTCCCAGTGGGGGCGTACACCTCCACTGCGAGCTGTAGGAGCGGTGGTAGTGGCTGTGAAGCTTCGTACATTCAGGTCCGAAGTGTGAGCTGTGACACCAATTTCCGGCAGACGGGAGACACAAGCACGGCCAACCTTGTGTGCGAGACCGACGGTGGTGAGTTTGAGGTTCTACCGCAAATACCAAATGGCCATCAACCGCACCTTCTTGAAGGACCGACACCTTTCACTCCATGCACAGCCAATCTCTGCACGCTTCCAGTGGGGACGTACACCTCCACTGCGAGCTGTAGGAGCGGTGGTAGTGGCTGTGAAGCTTCGTACATTCAGGCCCAAAGTGTGAGCTGTGACACCAATTTCCGGCAGACGGGAGACACAAGCAAGGCCAACCTTGTGTGCGAGACTGACGGTGGTGAGTTTGAGGTTGTACCGCAAATACCAAATGGCCATCAACGGCACCTTCTTGAAGGACCGGCACCTTTCACTCCATGCACAGCCAATCTCTGCATGCTTCCAGTGGGGGCGTACACCTCCACTGCGAGCTGCAGGAGCGGTGGTAGTGGCTGTGAAGCTTCGTCCATTCAGGCCCGAAGTGTGAGCTGTGACACCAATTTCCGGCAGACGGGAGACACAAGCACGGCCAACCTTGTGTGCGAGTAAGGAAAAGTGCTTTTCCATTGCTTTGAGGCATACTCTAGTTGTATTAGAGATGCACTGAGCATCCATGCATTTTAATCTTAGTATTGGTCCAACCAAAAGTGGTGATAACACATTTTGACCTATGGAACCAAACACCCAATCAGGATATGGAGTGGACCCCTTAATCCCCTTTCAATGTGAAGTAAAACATCTTTTCCTGAGTTGACTGAGCACTGACATACCTAAAGTAGAGCCTATGAATTTATCTATGTTTTTCCATGAATTCTTAGCTATCCTAGTGGTATGCACCCTAGGGGGCTGGGCACCTCTTTTTGAGAGGTCCTGGGTTCAATTCCTGGTCAGCCTAGCTAAGTAGGAAGATCCCATGTGACATGGCAGTGACCTCATCGCCACATACCATGCCACCTCAGCACATATGGGACCCAAAACAAAGAGTGCACATCTCCTAAGATGGCACTATGGAGAGAGAGTGATCCTGAGGCAGTTTTCTAACTCTTTTCCTAAAACATTTCAGCTATCTTTGTGAATATGCATTCATATGTGACCTGAGTTGCAGTTTCTGTGAATATTCAATCATCTTTCACTGTTTACACTGCAGCCCTTCATGCTTTGATCCTGAATCCTCTTCTCTTTGCATACTATTGGCTTGGGCTATCCTAAAGGACTTGGAGTGGCTGTATTTCATCAAAACAAAAGCTTTTCATCTCCAAAAACAAGCAGCAGGAATCCCTACACCAACAGCAAGCAGCAGGAGAGGCAAAACACAGTGCTGAAAACACTATAAACTTTTCTGTTAGCAAGAGGCAGCCTGTCTCTGTGCACCGGCAGCGACCCCGCGCCGTACAACCAGTGCTCCGAGCAGGCAAATATAAGCAGAAGGGCGGATTAAGATGGATCCAGGAAGAGTGGACGCCGACGTGAAGACAGCGCCAGCGCCTGAGGCACCGGCAAGGCCGGCGCCTGGCGCTGTACCTTCAGCGGAGCCCTTACATGGGCCAGTGGATACGGCGGAGGACTCCCTGGATGGCCTCCAGACGGCCTTCGGGGCCCTGTCGGTCGAGGAGGTGGTGGCGCAGCCTGCAAAAAGGAAGAGAGAGAGCGAGAAGGATGCTGGAGACGGAGCAGACGGATGTCCCTACCTTCGAAGGCGCACCAAGCGCTTCTGGCCTCCATGCATCACCCTCTCCCATAACCACCACACTCCCAGCCGCCGCAACATCCACTTCCACAACCAACCCGCCTATGGCAGAGGGCACAGGCTTTACTGGCATGCCTCACTACCCCGCCTATGGCATGGGCCCACCTACCACTGCGCTCCTTGAGGCAACTACTGCCAGTGAGCCGGTGGCTTCCAGCTCTGCGCCGCGATGGTATGCGGCTGACCATCCCCATCCACTCCACGCCACTGGAACCTACATGGAAGTTCCTGGGTATGCTCCTGGGTGTGCACCTGGGTATGCACCCCTGACTGGGTTGAGGAGAGGACCAGAGTCTCTGGGAGGCAGGAGTAGAGGATCGGGAAGATCCTCCAACAGGTCCCTGACGCGGTCGGAGATCAACGAGGTGCTCCGAGGAGCCACTTCGCAAATCGTGAGCGACCTCACGCAAGAGATCAGGGAGAAACTGGAGCCCCTGATGATCCCGTCCCATGCGTCACCTACGACGGTGGGAATGTCACCCCACCGAGTACAGGCTAACCACCTGGCGGCAGGGTTGACAAATACCCTGGGGAGCCTGAGGAGCCGACCGATGCCGACTCCTGCAGCAGTACCGAGAAGTCCATTCGTCCCGAGAACAGCCCAGCCGCCCTACAGCCACGTGACGAACTCGACGAGGGCCGAGCTGGACCGGCTGGGGCTGACAGCCCTAAGGGCTATGGTGGACGTGGAGCCTTATGGCTCCAGCGGTCTAGGCGGAGACCCCTCCGACGACGAGCCGCCGTCGATGGATTCTTCTGCACCATCGGATGACGAAGACCCTGAGGACCCCGAGGACCCCAAGGGTAAGAAGAAGAAGAAGAAGAAGAAGAAGACCCGACGCCCTGAAGGACGCCGAGCTCAGGAGGCGAAGGCTATTGCCACCTCCAAGATAGTGGTGAACCTGCCTGAGTTCACAGGCAAGGACCTCAGCGAGTTCGCTGAGAACTTTGGCCGGTTCCTACGACTGACGGGCTAAACCCACGCGAGTGGGCGAGTGAAGTGCGACCTGCTCCTGCAGTGCTGCAAGACCAAATACCTGGAGAAGCAGGTCCGGCAGATCGTCACTAACTCCGCCACCTTTGCCGATGTGTTGGTTGCCCTGGAGAGGCAGTACCCAACCTACGAGACGGACCTCTCCATCAGGGCCGAGATCCAGAACCTGCCCGTGCTGCCCAACAACCCCAAACCTGGCAGGGTCTCCGAGCTGTTGGCGGACCTCGATCACTGGGCTGGACGACTGACGCCCGGTTCCTACAGCAGCGACGACCTGCTGTTCTGGTTGTGCGCCAAGCTCCCCCGAGAGCTATGGGACGAGTGCCGTCTGACGGCTGAGCGCAAGGCTAGATCCCTCCGCTACGAGGATCTATGCGTGCTGCTCCTGGAGATGGCGCTGGAGAAGGAGAGCGACCAGCACCTGAACAACTACCGTCCTGGTGGTGGAGGTTCTGGAGGCAAAGGGTACCAAGGGTCCCGGCCTGGGCAGGGGACTACCCCCAAACACGCCCACGCCCGCCTAATGGAGAACGTGAAGGAGCTATTCTGGTGTGATGCCAGAGACGAGCAGGGCCACCTGCAGCACGCCTCTGACTGCGAGCAGCGAGACTGCTTCGTCGTCCAGGGGAAGCAGCAGGAGAAGATCACCGGCGCCAAAGTGAATCTGCCCGATCATTACCGCTGCACCATCACGTGTGCATTCTGCGGTAAGCGGAAGCACTACGAGGATGAGTGCTACCATAAGCAACGCCTATCGGCGAAGCTTAAGGGGGAAGATCCTGGCAAAGGCTCAGGCAAAGGTGGAGGCAAGGCCAAAGGCAACGACTCCGGCAAGGGCAAGTCGAAAGGACGTGGTCAAGCTGGTCAAGACAAGGGTAAAGGTGGACGAGGAGGAGGCGCTAACCGCCAGAACGACAACAAGAACAAGGACAAGAACGGAGGTAACCCCAACCCTAATCCAGGGGGGAACTCCGAGCCCTCTGGAGAGCAGTCTGGACCTACCACACGCTCACGGACGCAGGCCCAGCAAGAACAAGGAGCCAAGCGTGAGCATGAAGGTGGTGATGACGGCAACGCCAAGAAGAGAAGCCGTTTCATGAGGATGGCCCGCAAATTGCAGAACAAGGGTTCGAGGTGACCTGTCCCGCGGAATTCTGACGGGGACGCTCTGGTGGCACCCAAGACCTGGTGTTTTGGGTACGTATCCGACTAGGGGGACGTGAATACCTGGGGGTACTGGATACTGGCGCCACAATATCTATAGTGGCCAAGAAAATTTTACCTTGTGGGAGCCTGAAGAACACCATGACCACCGCCGCTATACGCATGGGGGATGGACATGTGGTGCACAGCTGCGGGGACTGTGAAGTGGAGGTACCTATGGGCTCTCGAACTATCGCCCATCGGTTCTATGTGATGGACACTGAGGCCTTCGACTTTGTACTGGGTACTGACTTCTTCGTGCAGCACTCCCAGATACAATCCCTGACGCTGCAAGCGCCCTACCTCCTGTACGTGGACCACGGCAGTGGCAGAGAGTCTGTGCCACTGGAGCAGTCGGAACATACCTCGAGTTACCAGAGGCTATCGAAGGAGGAGCCCTCTAACATGATGGCGGCCTCCAAAACTGAGGACTATCAACTATTGGGGGAAGTCCTAGACCAAGGTCTGAAGGAGTTGGGTTACTCTCGAGAAGACCTAAGTGTGGAGCTGTTCGCCAGCGACAAGCAGCATGTACTGGACCTATACTGCAACAAGGGGAAGAACTGCAGCTACAAATTTTACTGGCCCTCTTTCGGGATGGCCTACGGGAACCCCAGATTCAGTGAACTGGGGAAGGTGCTGACCAAGGTGGCCTTGGAACGTTCCCGTATGGTCCTGTGTTCCCCCAATTGGGGAGCCCATGGGGGCAATGAGTACTGGCGAACCCTCCTTGACAAGCTGACTATCAGCTCGGTGCGATTACCTGATGAGGCCATCTACGTGCCTCTGGGACGCAAGACACCCATTGGGAAGCCCGGATGGGGGAGTATGCTCAGCGTGGTGGACGGAAGTCTTACCACCATCCCCTGGGAAGACCTGGACCCTACTCTGGTCCAGGCTATACAACGAGAAGGCGATGGACTCGCCTTGGGTGACTTGAAGGATCGCCTACGACCTCAAGATGCTGTTGAAACTACACCCGGAGGAGATGAGTACGTCGTGACTGACACCAACGCCCCCAACTCTACCTGTCATGTACCTGTTCCTGATGGAGTCTCTGAGTGTGGACTATCTGAGCTACCTAGCTCTATCCACTCAGACGACGAAACTGAGCACGACGCCTTCTTCGTGCAGACCGCGGTGGAGGAAGTGGAGAACGCCGAGTACGTCGCCCCACTAAAACCCCTACTCTCCATGAGGGTGGAAGACCCCGTGGATGAAGAGCTGGACCCTCGATCCAGGCTCAGGGAGTATGTGGATTCCAAGAGGAAGTTGGTGGCGAAAAAGCTATGCTACGCGAAGCCTACCCGCAGCTCGTGGCCACTGAAGCAAGGACGTATGGGAGACCTATCCCAATTGAAGGAGGACCTCGAACAGAACATCACCACCTGGCAAAGGGAGGTAGATCTCAAGCTCATGAAGAGCGTGTGGGGCGCCCATGTGAGGACCCCAGATGAGGACGACCTCTCGGAGGAATGTGTATGTGAACCCCCTCGAGCGTGCCTATGTTGCCATCGTCCACCGGAGATGGTCGAGCAAGACCTTCTATATGCCTACCAAGGGCTGAAGGATACTACCTCGGGCGAAGAGTCGGTGGAGGACCACCTCCCGACGTCTATTCAAGGGGCAAGCAACTTACACTCCGACGAGGACATGGAGGACAAGATCAAGGTATTGGACCCGCGGGTACAGAAGCTGATAAGGACCTATCTGGAGGTGTTCGGAGAACTACCCCCTCCAGCCTCATGCGACAAGCTGGTACAGATGGACCTCAAGCTGAAACCCGAGTTCGTGGGTCACAAGATCCGGAGGAGACCCTATCCAGCTCCTAAAGAGCAGGCCGACGAGATTGAGCGACAGATACAAGAATGTATCGACGCTGGCCTAGTCCTGGAGTACAATCCTAGTGACCCCTTTTGCACACCATGGTGCCATGTCCTATGTTCAACCGGTGTTCAACTGACTTCACCTGGGCCCTTGAACCACCCCGGAACAGCGGTTGAACACCCCCACCGCGCGTAGTGCAATTTTACCAAAAATTAAACTTTTGACGTATCACCATGCCATTCCAAACCATCCATGACGATGTACCATGCTTTTAACAACATACTAATGCCCAATGCACTATTCCATGCCATACCCCTCACATTGCCACTCCCTTTCTATCATGTCCAAGAGTAGCGTCAACGCCGCCTTGGTGTTCAACCATGCGGTTGAACACCCCACTTGACACATTCCCCTAAGCTTTGACCTTCATTGTGGTCCTTTGGCTTCCATTCTATCGTGGATGGTGTTCAGAGGTTTTTGCAGTGTGCACCTGCCTTATCCAAATCAATTATAACCACAAAACCATGGATTTTCTGCTACTTTCATATTGCCGCCCATACGCGTTCGGCCATGTTCAACTGCGTGTTCAACCGCGCGGTTGAACACGGTTGAACACGGTTGAACACGGTTGAACACACACTGGAGCGCGTTAGGAGAAATGCCGCACGTAATCGCAAAATAAGACACGCATTGCTTCGTCGTCATGTTCAGATGTCAATGCGACATCCAATGTCCAATTATATTGAAGAGTGCGGGCCTTTTCCATGTGATTGGCAAAGCCAATCGCAATTTGCACCCATGGGCGTGAGCCACATGGGAACCCGTCGCCTCTAATTATGATGACGAATAATTGCTCGCCATCGATCATTGGAAAGTCCATGGACTCCATGAGCTCCTTTTGTGTTGCGACATAATTAAAGAAATGCGGTAAGTCCCATCGTACACCAACTTTGCCATTGTGAATAGTGGTTTCCAATTTTTGCGCCTTACCCAATCGTTGCCATTCACGGTGCATACGCTTGAAAGATGGAAATGGGTGCACCCAATGAACATCCAACTTTTCTTGGGCAGCTTTTGTTCGCCGGTTGGCCCAAGATATTAGATTCTTGTACCTAAATTTGAGGCATGTTAATTCGAACAAAGTGACGCGCACAACGTGAACGTTGGTGCACAACGTGAGCGTTGGTTGAAATCGTTCAACTTGTTCAACCGGGCAGTTGAACATGACTTTAACAAATGTTCAATTTGTTGTTTTCATGCAAAAACACTTGATGGTAGCATGTAAATGGGGCCACAATTGCATGTGGAAGAAGACATATACGTGATAGTTCGATGAAACCTAGGGAGGCACTCTATGTTGCACAAACATGAGTCGCATTTGTTTCATATGTGTTCAACCGCACACTTGAACGCATCTCGCATACGGTTGAACACTCCTTGCATACATGCAACGCACCATGGTATGCATGTAGGACATGTAGAGCACCTATTTTTCGGCATTTCCAAGTCAAGGATCAACCGGACGGCATCCTTGGGTGTAAACACCCTTTCCATGACCTTCCGGTCATTGCGTCGACTACGCCGCCCACTACCCATTCTAGTCTTGAGGCGTTCCCATAGTGTACGACCACCCTTGGATGCGGTGAACAAGTTGACCAAATCACTCATCAATTCATCCGATTGTAATCCAGTGTAGTGATCTGCAATACATTGCTTCAAGTTTGACGTTGGCATTTTTGATTGTAAAATGAGAGGGATCCTTGCATACAAGTAAGAAACCACAATGGGGAATCTCTTGGTGCTCTAATTTGTTCTTATTGTTACGTTATTTTTGGTGACACTACCATATTGCAGAAAGGTGAAATTAAATATTCTTCAATTCAATGCGTCATGTATATAGTAAAAAGCGAGCAGGTGGCAACTACTACACACCATGTGCATTCCCTTTACCGCCACGTGTTGGCCACCACGTGCCGGCTCCAGTTTTCATGTATGTGGTCACCACACCGCCACCTGCCCATTGGTAGTAGGTTCCAGGTTTTAACTGGTTTTTAGGGAACAGCTCAAAACCAAAATTGTGGGACAGGCTACAGTTACCAATTAACCACTGTTGAACGCGTGATCGCGCGAGCACGCGCCACCGATTGGCGCGATAGGCCAGTTGAACTGTTCAACCGCGTTCAACCGAGTTCAACTGGGGGGTTGAACAGCAACATGCTGTTCAACTGGGTTCAACCGCTGTTCAACCGCTACGCTCAAAGGTGTGCAAAAGGGGTCACTAGGGAAGGACGGGGACTACCCCCTACACTGCAGCCCCTGTTTCCTGGTGGCTAAACCTGGGTCTACAGCCAAACGGCTGGTAGTGGACTATGGAGAGCTGAACAAGAAGACGCTGAACCACTCAGGGTCCATTCCCAATATGGAGTCTACCCTGGAGAAGATAGCCTCCTGTCGCTACAAGACCAAGATGGACAAGCGAAGTGGATTCTGGCAAGTGGACCTGACGCCCAACGCGCAGGAACTACTGGCCTTCATCACCCCTCAGGGGAGGGTATTCAAGTGGAAGGTCATGCCATTCGGCGTGGCTAACGCACCCGCTCTGTTCCAAGAGCTGATGAACAAGATCTTGTCCATCCTACGAAGGAGACCTAAGGTGCAGGAGCTCATATCCCGTGGGGCCCAGATGGAGGCTCACATCGACGATGTATGCCTCGGGACCAATACCCAGGAGGATCACCTAATCCTCTTGGGTGAGTTCTTTGCGGTCTGCCAGGAGAACCACACACGACTCAAGCTGGAGAAGTGTGAGTTCATGCAGGAGACCATGCAGTACCTGGGGTTTGACGTTGGCTATGGGTGGTGGACCCCAGCGGCCTCTAAGGCCAAACCCCTGATGGATGCCAAGGTACGACACGAAGACCCCAAGAAAGGACTTCATGATGTACGCAGTTTCATTGGGGCGTGCAACTTCTATCGCCGCCACATCAAGAACTTCACCTATACCAGCGCCGTTCTGACGGACTTGATCAAGAAGACTACTACTTGGCGCTGGGGCCCACAAGAGCAACAAGCGTTTGACGAGCTCAAAGACAAGGTAGCCAACGCTAAGTGCTTGGGCGTGCCTAGGGCACAAGGGGAGATCATCCTGGTGACCGACGCCAGCAATGTGGGCGGTGGTGGAACGTTGTTCCAATGGCAAGCACTAGAGAAGGAGGAGTTCGACTCGGCCATTTCCCAATGGGGGACGGAAGGTCTCAACCGAGACGGAACCCTCAAGCACAGCTACCCTGACGACAAGTGGGTCCTAGTACCTCTGGGCCACTGGAACTGGAAGTGGAACCAGGCCAGGGGGAACTACTCCACCTATGAGCAGGAATTGCTCGCGGGTATGCTGGTGCTATCCTCACAAGCACGACTGTTGGGGAGTAACCCTGTGGTCTGGCTATGCGACCAAGAACCGGTCCGCAGTTTCCAGAAGGGTCCCCCACCTGAGAAGGCCAAGCTACGGCGCTGGTGGACCTACCTCAGTCAACTACGGCTGACGGTACACCATATTCAGGGAGTGAAGAACGAGTGTGCCGACTACATCAGCCGCAACAACTTCGACGCCCTGATTGGTGCCCGGTCTGAAGCGCTGGCTAAGGAGGCGTTCAGCCGTATGGACGTACATCTGGACCTGAACATGACCATGATACGCCCCCTGGATGGACTCCAACAATCGGAGTACCTACAGGAGTTTGGGGATATCTACCGGCGCCTGGAGAAACGCCTTGAACCCCTCCTGGTCAACCAAGACCAGTGGAAGCGGGACAAGAGCTACCTCTGGCACGAGGACCGCATCGTGGTGCCTAGTGACCGAGTCCCAGCGCTGCTGAAGTGGACCCATGAGTCCAGTGGTCATGTGGGTGCTGACCGTACCCTGAGGCTGTTCAAGCAGTGGTTCCACACTACGTGGACTGATGACCAACTGCGGAAGACACTCCAGCCTATCGTGGACAAGTGCCCGTGCAGGTCCTGTAAACCAGGGGATATCAGGGACAGAGGTCTCTACTCGACCCTGCCCATCCCACACTGTGCCAACAGTGTTCTATACGTGGACTACACGGAGATGCCGAAGTTCGGGGGCTATGACTTCGCGCTCGTGGTAACCTGTGGGTTGACCAGGTTTACCAGGGTGTTCCCATGTACCAAGCACATTACCGGTGAGGAGACTATCAAGATACTCCTGGAGGAGTGGTTTTGTGTCTATGGGGCGCCCAAGGAGATCAACTCCGATGAGGACGTACGAGTACGCTCAGATACTGGCTGGTACAAGAGGGTCCTGAGATCCCTCAATGTCCAGGTGTCTACGGGGATTCCCTACTCTCACACGAGCAACCCCCTATGTGAGCGACAGATTCGTGTCCTGAAGGAGAACGTCAGGATATGGTGCAAAACTGAACGCACCAGAGACTGGGTGAGACTATTCCCCGTCATATCCTTGATGATGAACTCCCAAGAGAGTTCAGCTACTGGCTACTGGCCACATGAGCTATTCATGGGGCGCCCGGCGTGGTTCCTACATGCCCCCTATCCAGAGGACACCCATTCTTCTGTGGGTGAATGGGTCCAAGAGCAACAAGCGAAGGTGGACAAGGCCAAGGCTATGCTCCAGAGAGTGAGGGAGCGTCAGTGGAACAAGAAGAACAAGCACCGTGTACCGGCCACCTACCAAGAGGGGGACTGGGTGCTGGTGCACCACAGTCGACTACCCGCCTGGCCACGCTCTACCAGCGATGACCCATACTTCGGGCCGTACAAGATCCTATCTGTGGACGGTCACCGTATCACTGTGCGGTGTTCTCCCCGACTAGGGGGGACCCTGGTGTGCGCTGCCCAACACCTGAAGCGCTACCATGACCCTGAAGACCTCTGTGGGGAGGAGTGGGAGCTGAACGACGAGGAAATCGCCGCTCTGGACCTACAAGGGGCCGCCAGCCCTATGGAAGTTGAAGGTGAACTCCCCGACATGAACGCCGAGGACATGGCTAAGGAGGGCTTCTACCTGGTGAAGTCTGTCCTACGCCACCGCTATCGCCAGGGTTGGCGCTTCCTCACCCTCTGGGAAGGGTTTGGAGTCGAAGAGGCCACCTGGGAGCCCTTCTCTGCATTTGTTCTACCTGAGGGACGCCTAAACTCAGTTCTGGTTGACTACTTGTCCCAGAACAACCTTGGTGAGTTGCTGAGGCTCGCTGAGACGCTTGCCTCCAAGACTAAAGCTAGGGACTGAACCTTACCCTTACCTGCCAAAGCGTATGTGTGAGTGTGCTAGTCCTAAGGTCCTGAGAGCAAGCCGCAGAAGTGGTGTCCTAATTATACCCAAGTCTGCGCCCTTGCTAAACCTGGAGCCTTGGCTTATTGATGCCACGGGGTACGCCCCGGGTCTCCCCTCCCCTATGCGCCCAATTTCTGTGCTGGCGCAAAACCTTGGGGGAATGCCCAGCGTACTAATCCAGGTATTGTTTTCCCTACCTATCTGTCTACTACAGGGAGGGGTGGCCAAAAGCTATGAAGGCATGCAAAACGCCGTTTTGCTATGTGGCCAAAACACTGACCTAACCACTGCCACAGCCCACCAACCCTGCTAAAATTGCAGGAAAAGGGTGGGACAGTGACACACCCCCTACAGTTCCTACACACCCTACAGTGGCACCATCCTGGTGGGCGAGCACTGGGCAACTGGCTCTAGCCCCCACGCAGGACTACCACTCCTACACGCACACTCTACTGGGCGTTGCGAAGGTGAAGGTCTCATGGGTCCTAGCGACCCTCCTGTGAAATGACAAGAGAACACAGCGCTACTAAGCAACTGTGGCCTAACAGAGGACGCCACAACGCGTTTCCCCTGCTAGGGCTTGGAGGAAAGGAGTGCTCTCGCGTGCAAGGCGCAGATGTCGATGAAGTCGGACTCCCTGCTCTGCCACAGGCGGAGCGGAGTTACTTGTTTGTGTTATCTGCGCCCTTGTTTAGCAGGGCATAAAAAAATGCTGCTGCACCAATCACCCTACCTGCCCACCTGTAAAACAAAGGCAAATGAAAGGGCGTTTGCGGCGGAGGAACCAAGGCACACTCCAGGTATTATACCCTTCTCAGTGTGCCCTATAATACACTGTCCGCAAACACGCTGGAAGTCCAGCTACCCTTGTCAAGCAAGCAAGCGTTAAGGGACTCCTCAGGTTCTCTTAAAGAACGTACCGAGGAGCCCCTAGGTAGCCTAAACAAGGTTTACCGTGCGCACTTCGCGTGGCCTACCCTTTAATGCGTGTGTGCATGCACGAGTATGCGACAGGGTCGTGGGCAAACCTGCCCATCTACGCGTCAATCTTGACTCCACCAGGGGGTGGCCCCGCCTGGGCGTACCTACCTTACCTACCGCTGGGAAGTGAAGCAAGGTGAGAGCAGGTGAGGGGCGCACGCGAAGAACGTTGCTATGCACTTGTGTGTATGACTAATCGACCCTGATCTGACCGCTAATCATCTGCAATCTTTCTAATCAATCCCTCTACCGCGTCCTATCGTGGTTATCGTTGTTAGCGCTGCTACACGACTCGTTCACGGAGACACGAGACGAGCAATGTGTATGCGGCATGCGAAACAAGCATACCTGTAGTTTATACCTGATTCATTGAAGTCTTTTCGATTGATTCTCGAATTCTTGAATTTTTGAAGCTTCTATTAGTGTGGGTGGAATCTGTATGTTTATTTATTAATGTGTGTCTCGTCATTTTCATGAGTACGTGAGACATACGTTTATAATTCCATTATTTCTCCATTTTCCGGCGCTTCGCTAGGAGCCGCTCCTGCGCGCCGCCATTTTATGCGTATGAATTTCTGGATTTAAAAAATCCAGAGATGACTATAATTTCTATAAAAATGTGCTTCTGATGCACAATTGGTTTCTGCTCAGGTGTGTCGTTTCAGAAAAATTCTACGCCGTCATTTGACGGATTTTGGTGTCGTCGCTTCGTTTTTGCGTGGATTCGTCCATAATTCTCCCATTCCTGCCTCTGCAGATACCCACGCGCAGCCTCGCTGAGTAGGCCGTGTTCGGGCCGAAAGGCAGGTGCCTGGAGAGACTGAGCAGAACCAAGACCCCACCAAGGGGAAATTTTAATTTTCTTTCGACTCCCTTCGCCCTAAGACAGGTCACA
This sequence comes from Eutreptiella sp. 'Long Island Sound 2002', assembly GCA_964036045.1. Classification (NCBI taxonomy): domain Eukaryota; phylum Euglenozoa; class Euglenophyceae; order Eutreptiales; family Eutreptiaceae; genus Eutreptiella; species Eutreptiella sp. 'Long Island Sound 2002'. The sequence goes on along the minus strand of OZ038398.1, from coordinate 10,683,595 downwards.
GGTCGCCATCAGGTTTACGAGAACCCATGCGAGTGTGTATAATGTGTCTTGCGTTTGGGTTGTGTCGACGCTGCGTCTTGGAGGGAGGGATGCATATGCACATGTTTGGCATGCTCCCACACTAACCCAACCAAGCCACAGGAGCCCCGGCAGCGCCATGAGCGCTGAGTCTTCTGTAGCAAAATGTACAATCAGAGCAGCAAAAGGACGCCAGCCATGGTGAGCGCCCATTTTTCAGTGTGAGGGAGACTGTAGGTATTTTAAAGTAGATGTGGAAACCAAGGAAAGGCCAAGAAAAATTCCCTTTTTCCTAAAATGCGACAGTGGTGGCCACCACAGCACAAGGGGGGAGTAAGAAAAAGTGCTTTTCCATTGCTTTGAGGCATACTCTTTTTTTACCAGAGATGCACTGAGCATCCATGCATTTTAATCTTAGTATTGGTCCAACCAAAAGTGGTGATAACACATTTTGACCTATGGAACCAAACACCCAATCAGGATATGGAGTGGACCCCTTAATCCCCTTTCAATGTGAAGTAAAACATCTTTTCCTGAGTTGACTGAGCACTGACATACCTAAAGTAGAGCCTATGAATTTATCTATGTTTTTCCATGAATTCTTAGCTATCCTAGTGGTATGCACCCTAGGGGGCTGGGCACCTCTTTTTGAGAGGTCCTGGGTTCAATTCCTGGTCAGCCTAGCTAAGTAGGAAGATCCCATGTGACATGGCAGTGACCTCATCGCCACATACCATGCCACCTCAGCACATATGGGACCCAAAACAAAGAGTGCACATCTCCTAAGATGGCACTATGGAGAGAGAGTGATCCTGAGGCAGTTTTCTAACTCTTTTCCTAAAGCATTTCAGCTATCTTTGTGAATATGCATTCATATGTGACCTGAGTTGCAGTTTCTGTGAATATTCAATCATCTTTCACTGTTTACACTGCAGCCCTTCATGCTTTGATCCTGAATCCTCTTCCCTTTGCATACTATTGGCTTGGGCTATCCTAAAGGACTTGGAGTGGCTGTATTTCATCAAAACAAAAGCTTTTCATCTCCAAAAACAAGCAGCAGGAATCCCTACACCAACAGCAAGCAGCAGGAGAGGCAAAACACAGTGCTGAAAACACTATAAACACCATAAACACAAGCACGGCCAACCTTGTGTGCGAGACCGACGGTTGTGAGTTTGAGGTTCTACCGCAAATACCAAATGGCCATCAACGGCACCTTCTTGAAGGACCAACACCTTTCACTCCATGCACAGCGAATCTCTGCACGCTTCCAGTGGGGGCGTACACATCCACTGCGAGCTGCAGGAGCGGTGGTAGTGGCTGTGAAGCTTCGTACATTCAGGCCCGAAGTGTGAGCTGTGACACCAATTTCCGGCAGACGGGAGACACAAGCACGGCCAACCTTGTGTGCGAGACCGACGGTGGTGAGTTTGAGGCTCTACCGCAAATACCAAATGGCCATCAACGGCACCTTCCTGAAGGACCGACAACTTTCACTCCATGCACAGCCAATCTCTGCACGCTCCCAGTGGGGGCGTACACCTCCACTGCGAGGTGTAGGAGCGGTGGTAGTGGCTGTGAAGCTTCGTACATTCAGGTCCGAAGTGTGAGCTGTGACACCAATTTCCGGCAGACGGGGGACACAAGCACGGCCAACCTTGTGTGCGAGACTGACGGTGGTGAGTTTGAGGTTCTACCGCAAATAAATAATGCCCATCAACGGCACCTTCTTGAAGGACCGGCACCTTTCACTCCATGCACAGCCAATCTCTGCACGCTTCCAGTGGGGGCGTACACCTCCACTGCGAGCTGTAGGAGCGGTGGTAGTGGCTGTGAAGCTTCGTACATTCAGGCCCGAAGTGTGAGCTGTGACACCAATTTCCGGCAGACGGGAGACACAAGCACGGCCAACCTTGTGTGCGAGACCGACGTTGGTGAGTTTGAGGTTCTACCGCAAATACCAAATGGCCATCAACGGCACCTTCTTGAAGGACCGGCACCTTTCACTCCATGCACAGCCAATCTCTGCATGCTTCGAGTGGGGGCGTACACCTCCACTGCGAGTTGCAGGAGCGGTGGTAGTGGCTGTGAAGCTTCGTACATTCAGGCCCGAAGTGTGAGCTGTGACACCAATTTCCGGCAGACGGGAGACACAAGCACGGCCAACCTTGTGTGCAAGACCAACGGTGGTGAGTTTGAGGTTCTACCACAAATACCAAATGGCCATCAACCGCAGCTTCTTGAAGGACCGACACCTTTCACTCCATGCACAGCCAATCTCTGCACGCTTCCAGTGGGGGCGTACACATCCACTGCGAGCTGCAGGAGCGGTGGTAGTGGCTGTGAAGCTTCGTACATTCACGCCCGAAGTGTGAGCTGCGACACCAATTTCCGGCAGACGGGAGACACAAGCACGGCCAACCTTGTGTGCGAGACAGACGGTGGTGAGTTTGAGGCTCTACCGCAAATACCAAATGGCCATCAACGGCACCTTCCTGAAGGACCGACACCTTTCACTCCATGCACAGCCGATCCCTGCACGCTCCCAGTGGGGGCGTACACCTCCACTGCGAGCTGTAGGAGCGGTGGTAGTGGCTGTGAAGCTTCGTACATTCAGGTCCGAAGTGTGAGCTGCGACACCAATTTCCGGCAGACGGGGGACACAAGCACGGCCAACCTTGTGTGCGAGACTGACGGTGGTGAGTTTGAGGTTCTACCGCAAATAAATAATGCCCATCAACGGCACCTTCTTGAAGGACCGGCACCTTTCACTCCATGCACAGCCAATCTCTGCACGCTTCCAGTGGGGGCGTACACCTCCACTGCGAGCTGTAGGAGCGGTGGTAGTGGCTGTGAAGCTTCGTACATTCAGGCCCAAAGTGTGAGCTGTGACACCAATTTCCGGCAGACGGGAGACACAAGCACGGCCAACCTTGTGTGCGAGACCGACGGTGGTGAGTTTGAGGTTCTACCGCAAATACCAAATGGCCATCAACGGCACCTTCTTGAAGGACCGGCACCTTTCACTCCATGCACAGCCAATCTCTGCATGCTTCGAGTGGGGGCGTACACCTCCACTGCGAGTTGCAGGAGCGGTGGTAGTGGCTGTGAAGCTTCGTACATTCAGGCCCGAAGTGTGAGCTGTGACACCAATTTCCGGCAGACGGGAGACACAAGCACGGCCAACCTTGTATGCAAGACCGACGGTGGTGAGTTTGAGGTTCTACCGCAAATACCAAATGGCCATCAACGGCACCTTCTTGAAGGACCGACACCTTTCACTCCATGCACAGCCAATCTCTGCACGCTTCCAGTGGGGGCGTACACATCCACTGCGAGCTGCAGGAGCGGTGGTAGTGGCTGTGAAGCTTCGTACATTCAGGCCCGAAGTGTGAGCTGTGACACCAATTTCCGGCAGACGGGAGACACAAGCACGGCCAACCTTGTGTGCGAGACCGACGGTGGTGAGTTTGAGGTTCTACCGCAAATACCAAATGGCCATCAACGGCACCTTCCTGAAGGACCGACACCTTTCACTCCATGCACAGCCAATCTCTGCACGCTCCCAGTGGGGGCGTACACCTCCACTGTGAGCTGTAGGAGCGGTGGTAGTGGCTGTGAAGCTTCGTACATTCAGGTCCGAAGTGTGAGCTGTGACACCAATTTCCGGCAGACGGGAGACACAAGCACGGCCAACCTTGTGTGCGAGACTGGCGGTGGTGAGTTTGAGGTTCTACCGCAAATAAATAATGGCCATCAACGGCACCTCCTTGAAGGACCGACACCTTTCACTCCATGCACAGCCAATCTCTGCACGCTAACAGTGGGGGCGTACACCTCCACTGCGAGCTGTAGGAGCGGTGGTGGTGGCTGTGAAGCTTCGTACATTCAGGCCCGAAGTGTGAGCTGTGACACCAATTTCCGGCAGACGGGAGACACAAGCACGGCCAACCTTGTGTGCGAGACCGACGGTGGTGAGTTTGAGGTTCTACCGCAAATACCAAATGGCCATCAACGGCACCTTCTTGAAGGACCAACACCTTTCACTCCATGCACAGCCAATCTTTGCACGCTTCCAGTTGGGGCGTACACCTCCACTGCGAGCTGCAGGAGCGGTGGTAGTGGCTGTGAAGCTTCGTACATTCAGGCCCGAAGTGTGAGCTGTGACACCAATTTCCGGCAGACGGGAGACACAAGCACGGCCAACCTTGTGTGCGAGACCGACGGTGGTGAGTTTGAGGTTCTACCGCAAATACCAAATGGCCATCAACGGCACCTTCTTGAAGGACCGACACCTTTCACTCCATGCACAGCCAATCTTTGCACGCTTCCAGTTGGGGCGTACACCTCCACTGCGAGCTGCAGGAGCGGTGGTAGTGGCTGTGAAGCTTCGTACATTCAGGCCCGAGGTGTGAGCTGTGACACCAATTTCCAGCAGACGGGAGACACAAGCACGGCCAACCCTGTGTGCGAGACCGACGGTGGTGAATTTGAGGTTCTACCGCAAATACCAAATGGCCATCAACGGCACCTTCTTGAAGGACCGACACCTTTCACTCCGTGCACAGTCAATCTCTGCACGCTTCCAGTGGGGGCGTACACCTCCACTGCGAGCTGTAGGAGCGGTGGTAGTGGCTGTGAAGCTTCGTACATTCAGGTCCGAAGTTTGAGCTCTGACACCAATTTCCGGCAGACAGGAGACACAAGCACGGCCAACCTTGTGTGCGAGACCGACGGTGGTGAGTTTGAGGTTCTACCGCAAATAAATAATGGCCATCAACGGCACCTTCTTGAAGGACCGACACCTTTCACTCCATGCACAGCCAGTCTCTGCATGCTTCCAGTGGGGGCGTACACCTCCACTGCGAGCTGCAGGAGCGGTGGTAGTGGCTGTGAAGCTTCGTACATTCAGGCCCGAAGTGTGAGCTGTGACACCAATTTCCGGCAGACGGGGACAAAAGCACAGCCAACCTTGTGTGCGAGACCGACGGTCGTGTGTTTGAGGTTCTACCACAAATACCAAATGGCCATCAACGGCACCTTCTTGAAGGACCGACACCTTTCACTCCATGCACAGCCAATCTTTGCACGCTTCCAGTTGGGGCGTACACCTCCACTGCGAGCTGCAGGAGCGGTGGTAGTGGCTGTGAAGCTTCGTACATTCAGGCCCGAAGTGTGAGCTGTGACACCAATTTCCGGCAGACGGGAGACACAAGCACGGCCAACCTTGTGTGCAAGACCGACGGTGGTGAGTTTGAGGTTCTACCGCAAATACCAAATGGCCACCAACGGCACCTTCTTGAAGGACTGACACCTTTCACTCCGTGCACAGTCAATCTCTGCACGCTTCCAGTGGGGGCGTACACCTCCACTGCGAGCTGCAGGAGCGGTGGTACTGGCTCTGAAGCTTCGCACATTCAGGTCCGAAGTGTGAGCTGTGACACCAATTTCCGGAAGACGGGAGACACAAGCACGGCCAACCTTGTGTGCGAGACCGACGGTGGTGAGTTTGAGGTTCTACCGCAAATACCAAATGGCCGTCAACGGCACCTTCTTGAAGGACCGACACCTTTCACTCCATGCACAGCCAATCTTTGCACGCTTCCAGTTGGGGCGTACACCTCCACTGCGAGCTGCAGGAGCGGTGGTAGTGGCTGTGAAGCTTCGTACATTCAGGCCCGAAGTGTGAGCTGTGACACCAATTTCCGGCAGACGGGAGACACAAGCACGGCCAACCCTGTGTGCGAGACCGACGGTGGTGAGTTTGAGGTTCTACCGCAAATACCAAATGGCCATCAACGGCACCTTCTTGAAGGACCGACACCTTTCACTCCGTGCATAGTCAATCTCTGCACGCTTCCAGTGGGGGCGTACACCTCCACTGCGAGCTGCAGGAGCGGTGGTACTGGCTCTGAAGCTTCGCACATTCAGGTCCGAAGTGTGAGCTGTGACACCAATTTCCGGAAGACGGGAGACACAAGCACGGCCAACCTTGTGTGCGAGACTGACGGTGGTAAGTTTGAGGTTCTACCGCAAATAACTAATGGCCATCAACGGCACCTTCTTGAAGGACCGGCACCTTTCACTCCATGCACAGCCAATCTCTGCATGCTTCCAGTGGGGGCGTACACCTCCACTGCGAGCTGCAGGAGCGGTGGTAGTGGCTGTGAAGCTTCGTACATTCAGGCCCCAAGTGTGAGCTGTGACACCAATTTCCGGCAGACGGGAGACACAAGCACGGCCAACCTTGTGTGCAAGACCGACGGTGGTGAGTTTGAGGTTCTACCGCAAATACCAAATGGCCATCAACGGCACCTTCTTGAAGGACCGGCACCTTTCACTCCATGCACAGCCAATCTCTGCATGCTTCCAGTGGGGGCGTACACCTCCACTGCGAGCTGCAGGAGCGGTGGTAGTGGCTGTGAAGCTTCGTACATTCAGGCCCGAAGTGTGAGCTGTGACACCAATTTCCCGCAGACGGGAGACACAAGCACGGCCAACCTTGTGTGCAAGACCGACGGTGGTGAGTTTGAGGTTCTACCGCAAATACCAAATGGCCATCAACGGCACCTTCTTGAAGGACCGGCACCTTTCACTCCATGCACAGCCAATCTCTGCACGCTTCCAGTGGGGGCGTACACCTCCACTGCGAGCTGCAGGAGCGGTGGTAGTGGCTGTGAAGCTTCGTACATTCAGGCCCGAAGTGTGAGCTGTGACACCAATTTCCGGCAGACGGGAGACACAAGCACGGCCAACCTTGTGTGCGAGACTGACGGTGGTGAGTTTGAGGTTCTACCGCAAATCAATAATGGCCATCAACGGCACCTTCTTGAAGGACCGACACCTTTCACACCATGCACAGCCAATCTCTGCACGCTTCTAGTGGGGGCGTACACCTCCACTGCGAGCTGTAGGAGCGCTGGTAGTGGCTGTGAAGCCTCGTACATTCAGGCCCGAAGTGTGAGCTGTGACACCAATTTCCGGCAGACGGGAGACACAAGCACGGCCAACCTTGTGTGCGAGACTGACGGTGGTGAGTTTGAGGTCTAACTGCAAATAAAAAATGGCCATCAACGGCACCTTCTTGAACGACCGGCACCTTTCACTCCATGCACAGCCAATCTCTGCATGCTTCCAGTGGGGGCGTACACCTCCACTGCGAGCTGCAGGAGCGGTGGTAGTGGCTGTGAAGCTTCGTACATTCAGGCCCGAAATGTGAGCTGTGACACCAATTTCCGGCAGACGGGAGACACAAGCACGGCCAACCTTGTGTGCGAGACCGACGGTGGTGAGTTTGAGGTTCTACCGCAAATACCAAATGGCCATCAACGGCACCTTCTTGAAGGACCGACACCTTTCACTCCATGCACAGCCAACCTCTGCACGCTTCCAGTTGGGGCGTACACCTCCACTGCGAGCTGCAGGAGCGGTGGTAGTGGCTGTGAAGCTTCGTACATTCAGGTCCGAAGTGTGAGCTCTGACACCAATTTTCGGCAGACGGGAGACACAAGCACGGCCAACCTTGTGTGCGAGACCGACGGTGGTGGGTTTTAGGTTCTACCGCAAATAACTAATGGCCATCAACGGCACCTTGTTGAAGGACCGACACCTTTCACTCCATGCACAGCCAATCTCTCCACACTTCCAGTGGGGGCGTACACCTCCACTGCGAGCTGCAGGAGCGGTGGTAGTGGCTGTGAAGCTTCGTACATTCAGGCCCCAAGTGTGAGCTGTGACACCAATTTCCGGCAGACGGGAGACACAAGCACGGCCAACCTTGTGTGCGAGACCGACGGTGGTGAGTTTGAGGGTCTATCGCAAATACCAAATGGCCATCAACGGCACCTTCTTGAAGGACGGACACCTTTCACTCCATGCACAGCCAATCTCTCCACACTTCCAGTGGGGGCGTACACCTCCACTGCGAGCTGCAGGAGCGGTGGTAGTGGCTGTGAAGCTTCGTACATTCAGGCCCCAAGTGTGAGCTGTGACACCAATTTCCGGCAGACGGGAGACACAAGCACGGCCAACCTTGTGTGCGAGACCGACGGTGGTGAGTTTGAGGTTCTACCGCAAATACCCAATGGCCATCAACGGCACCTTCTTGAAGGACCGGCACCTTTCACTCCATGCACAGCCAATCTCTGCACGCTCCCAGTAGGGGCGTACACCTCCACTGCGAGCTGCATGAGCGGTGGTAGTGGCTGTGAAGCTTCGTACATTCAGGTCCGAAGTGTGAGCTGTGACACCAATTTCTGGCTGAGGGGAGACACAAGCACGGCCAACCTTGTGTGCGAGACTGACGGTGGTGAGTTTGAGGTTCTACCGCAAAAAAATAATGGCCATCAACGGCACCTCCTTGAAGGACCAACACCTTTCACTCCATGCACAGCCAATCTCTGCATGCTTCCAGTGGGGGCGTACACCTCCACTGCGAGCTGTAGGAGCGGTGGTAGTGGCTGTGAAGCTTCGTACATTCAGGTCCGAAGTGTGAGCTGTGACACCAATTTCCGGCAGACGGGAGACACAAGCACGGCCAACCTTGTGTGCAAGACCGACGGTGGTGAGTTTGAGGTTCTACCGCAAATACCAAATGGCCATCAACGGCACCTTCTTGAAGGACCAACACCTTTCACTCCATGCACAGTCAATCTCTGCACGCTTCCAGTGGGGGCGTACACCACCACTGCGAGCTGCAGGAGCGGTGGTAGTGGCTGTGAAGCTTCGTACATTCAGGTCCGAAGTGTGAGCTCTGTCACCAATTTGCGGCAGACGGGAGACACAAGCACGGCCAACCTTGTGTGCCAGACTGACGGTGGTGAGTTTGAGGTTCTACCGCAAATAAGGTAGGTAGGTAGGTGCACTCGGTCGTGGAGAGGCTCCCCTTGGTTCCCCCTGGCGTCGCCCCTGTGACGAACAGGAAGAGGCTCCGCGCGTGAAGAGGGGAGGCGGCTTACATCCCGCTAGACCTGACTGTTGGCCCCCAACAAAGCGGCCCCGGGCAACACCGGGAGGGCTGATCGCCGCCGGCGTGACATGCTTGTCTCGCCGGGAGGGTGTGCCCCCGTGCTTGCGCACGTCCCCTCCTTTGGGCGGAACCCTAGAGGTTCACCGGACTTCCCGGCGTATCCCGTTCCCAAGGCATGCATGCACGTTCTTGGTACTTGTGTTCCGAGGCGCTTCGGTGTCGCACGCTCCGCCTCTAGTCCCAAAGCAGCACTGGCCTTAGGATGCAGCCTTACCCCCGGTCTCCGGATCTCGTTTGGCCGAGTCACCTGCATGGCTCGGGCTGCCTCAATGCCCGGGCTGCCCGGGCATTGGGTTTCCTACTTTTGGCTTGTGTTTGTGGTTGGGTCCGGGTTGCGGTTGGGTGTGGGTTTTGTTTACCCCTGCCTGTCGTGGCTGGGGTCTTGGGTGGGTGTGTTTGGGCTTTGTTCGTGGTGTTGTGCCTCTTTTGCCGGCTGTTTGTGGTGTTCGTGGTTGGGCCGCTTTTGGGACGTGTGTGGTTTCGTGCGCGTTTCGCTTGCCCCCCGCCGTTTCCGGTTCCGGTGTGCGGTGTGGGCGTGCGTGCTGGGCCCGGGTCTCGGCTGTGCCCCGCCCTTCTTGGCTGGGTTGTCGGGGAGTGTTTTTTGCGCTTTTTTTTTCCTCCGGTTGCCCGGTGTCCCTGTCCCGGGCTTTGTGGTCCCTCTCCCCATCCTCTTTCTTTCGGGCTGGGCTGCTGGCTTTTTTTTTTTTTTTCCTGGTGTGTGTCTGCTTGTTTCGGTAGCCCTTTTCCCGGTGGGCCGCTGTTTCTGGCTTGGTGTTGCCGGTTTTGGCTGGGTGGTCCCCCTGTGCCTCTTTCGGGGTCCTGTCTTCGGTGCCCTCTGGGTGGGGTTTTGTGTTGTTGGCGGGCGGTTTGGTGGCTGTGGGCTGTTTGCGCGCGGCCCCCCCGTCCCCCCCCCCCCTTTTTTTTGGGGGGGGGGCGGCCTGGCTGTTCCTCCCCCTGCCTTGCCTCGGCTGGCGCTCGCTCTGTGGCTGCTGTGTGGTGTGGTTGGTCCCTCGCCACTCCTGGCGGAGGTTCCTGTGTGCTACTCCCCGCCACTCCTGGCTGGGTTTCGCTGCCGGTGTTGGTGGGCGGTCCCCGCCACACCTGGCTGGGGTCCGCTGGCGGCGGTGGTGTGTGGTGTGTGGTGTGTTCGTGGGGTTGTGGCTGGTGTGTGGTGTGGTTGGTCCCTCGCCACTCCTGGCGGAGGTTCCTGTGTGCTACTCCCCGCCACTCCTGGCTGGGTTTCGCTGCCGGTGGTGGTGGGCGGTCCCCGCCACTCCTGGCTGGGGTCTGCGGGCGGCGCTGGTGTGTGGTGTGTGGTGTGTGGCGGTGGTGTGTTGGTGGGGTTGTGGCTGGTGTGTGGTGTGGTTGGTCCCTCGCCATTCTTGGCGGAGGTTCCTGTGTGCTACTCCCCGCCACTCCTGGCTGGGTTTCGCTGCCGGTGTTGGTGGGCGGTCCCCGCCACACCTGGCTGGGGTCCGCTGGCGGCGTTGGTGTGTGGTGTGCGGTGTGTGGCGGTGGTGTGTTGGTGGGGTTGTGGCTGGTGTGTGGTGTGGTTGTTCCCTCGCCACTCCTGGCGGAGGTTCCGGTGTGCTACTCCCCGCCACTCCTGGCTGGGTTTCGCTGCCGGTGGTGGTGGGCGGTCCCCGCCACTCCTGGCTGGGGTCCGCTGGCGGCGGTGGTGTGCGGTGTGTTGTGTGTGGTGTGTGGCGGTGGTGTGTTGGTGGGGTTGTGGTTGGTGTGTGGTGTGTTGGTGGGGTCCCTCGCCACTCCTGGCGGAGGTTCCTCTGTGCTACTCCCCGCCACTCCTGGCTGGGGTCCGCTGGCGGCGTTGGTGTGTGGTGTGCGATGTGTGGCGGTGGTGTGTTGGTGGGGTTGTGGCTGGTGTGTGGTGTGGTTGGTCCCTCGCCACTCCTGGCGGAGGTTCCTGTGTGCTACTCCCCGCCACTCCTGGCTGGGTTTCGCTGCCGGTGGTGGTGGGCGGTCCTCGCCACTCCTGGCTGGGGTCCGCTGGCGGCGGTGGTGTGTGGTGTGTGGTGTGTGGTGTGTGGTGTGTGGCGGTGGTGTGTTGGTGGGGTTGTGGTTGGTGTGTGGTGTGGTTGGTCCCTCGCCACTCCTGGCGGAGGTCCCTGTGTGCTACTCCCCGCCACTCCTGGCTCGGTTTCGCTGCCGGTGGTGGTGGGCGGTCCCCGCCACTCCTGGCTGGGGTCCGCTGGCGGCGTTGGTGTGTGGTGTGTGGTGTGTGGTGTGTGGTGTGTTGGTGGGGTCCCTCGCCACTCCTGGCGTAGGTTCCTCTGTGCTACTCCCCGCCACTCCTGGCTGGGTTTCGCTGCCAATGGTGGTGGGCGGTCCCCGCCACTCCTGGCTGGGGTCCGCTGGCGGCGGTGGTGTGTGGTGTGTGGCGGTGGTGTGTTGGTGGGGTTGTGGCTGGGCGTGGTTTGCTTGGCCGGGTCGGGCGGGCCGGCCTCCCGGGCGCGTTCTGGTGCGCCTCACCTTTTCCTTTGGCTGCTTTGTCTTTCTGCTTTGCTTGGCCCCCTCCGGGCTGGGGTTGCCCCCCTCTTTCTCGCTGCTGTTGCCGTTCCTCGTTGCCCTGGCGCTGTGTTTTGGTTGTTGTTTTTTTTTTTTTTGGGGCCTCCCGCGGCCTTGCCGTTGGCTGCTCTTTGGTGGTTGCTCCCCCGGCCCCCTCCCCTTTTGTGTCTCGCGATTTTCTTCGCTCTTGCTTGGTGCCCTGGTGTTTTTTGTTTTTTTTCTTCTTTCTCTGTGCCCCCCCGTTGTCTCCGGCTTTCTCTGGTTTCCGGCCCGGGGTGCCCTTGGCCTCGGCGCTTGCGTTGTTTGCTTTGTTGGCCTGCCATTTCTCGGCTCTCCGTGCGCTTGTCCCTCTTTCGTGCTTTCCACCTGGCTGTTGGCTGCTCCCTGGTGGTTGCTGCCCCCCCTCCCCCCCCCCCCTTTGTGTCTCGCGGTTTTCGTCGCTGCTGCTCGGTGCTGTGTGCCGTGTTGTGCTGTGCGTCCCTGTGTGCGGTGCTGCGCCGCGCTGCTGCGCATTGTGTCGCCCGGTGTTGTGCTGTCGTGTGCTGTGTTGCGTTCGTTTGGTGCCGCTGCTTGTTGCGCCGTGCCCTCTGGCGCTGCCCGTCGCCCTGGGGCCCTGTGCTGTGCGGCGCTGTGTTTTGCGGTGTTCCCCCGCGCTGTGTGCTTTGTGCTGTGTGTGTTTTGTCGTGGCGCGGTGGTGTGTGCTGTTGTTCGCCGCTCTGCTTTGTGCTGTGTGTGTCCTTGGGTGCTGTGCTGTGCGTTCCCTGTGCTCTCCGCTCTGTGCGGTGCTGTGCTTCGCTGTGCTGGTGCGCTCGCGTTGTGCTGTTCGTGTGGTGCGTGCTGTTGCTGGCGCCTGGTGCTGTGGTGCGCTGCTGTGTGTTGTGCTGTTTCCTGTGGTGTGCCGTGGTGCGGTGTTGGGTCTGGTGGCCCGTGGTTGTCTCCTGGTGGCGTGTTTCGGTGTCGGTGTCCCTGTCTGGCCGCGTGGTCTGCTTCCCTGTGGTTGGTGTGGTTTGCTGTGGTGCCCTGCCTTCCTGTGTCGTGTTCTGTGGTGCTGTGCTGTCGCGTGGTGCTGTGCTGTTGTGCTCTGCTGTCGTGTTGCGGTGCTGTTGGGGCTTGCTTTGCTGTGCTGTGTTGTGCTGTTGGTTGGCTGTGCTGTTTTTTGCCTGGTGGTGGTGTCTGCGTGCTGTGGTGCTCTTTTCCTCGTGCTGTGCGTTCCCTGTCTTCTCCGCTCTGTGCGCTGCGGTGCCTTGTTGTGCTGGCTGTGGTGCCCTGCTTTCCTGTGTCGTGTGCTGTGGCGCTGGGCTGTCGTGTTGTGCTGTGCTGTCGTGCTCTGCTGTCGTTTTGCGGTGCTGTTTGTGTTTGCTTTGCCCTCCTGCGGCCTGTCATGCAGCGCCTGTGTGGTCTGCGCTGTTGTTGGTGCCTCGTGCTGTGGCGTGTCCCTGTGTGTTGTGGTGTCTCCCTGGGCGTTCTGCGGTGTTGTGGTGCTGCTCTGGTGTGTCGTGGTGTCTTGCTGTGCTGTGCGTTGTCCTGTGGTGTCCTGCGCCCTGTAGCTTGTCCTGCGGTGCCGTGCTGCCCTGCGGTGCTGTGCTGGTTGGCTGTGCTGTGCGGTTGTCTGCGCTGCTGGTGTTTGTTTTTCCTTTTGTCCTCTTTTCCTTTGCTAAAAACCCCTGCCGTTTTTCCGTGCCTTTGAAAACTTTCTGAAAACCAAAAATTAAAATGTTTCTCTTTAGAAAATCAAACTCCACGCAACTCACGCACGCAGGCAAGCAGCAATACCAAGGTGTATTTCCTGACTTACGCGTTGCCACGCGGCCGCGAAGATGGTGGTCTTGCTTGCAATGGGTTGACCGCTTTTCCCCCAGGGCCGGTCGCCTAAGCTGACGAAAAGGAGTGAGGGGGGGCACGAGGGAAGAGGGGTGGGTGCATGGAGAAGGAAAAAAAAGGAAGGGAAGCAGGGCGAAGGGACGCGGCGGCTTAGAAACATTTTTTTTTCGAGTTTTACGCGCTGCTCGCGACGCGTTTTTCTTTGCGCCTACGGCTAGTTAGACGACGAGAGGGACGGCGTTAGGTTCCTACGAGCGTTACGGTTATTACGGCGCTAACTATTCACCTATTTCACGTCGAAAAATTTCTCGTCGCGTTTTTACGCGTTTCGCAGCGCGCCTTTTGGCCTAAGCGTTTTTTATGTTAATTACCTTGAGTTTCAGCTATTTAGAAAGTTTTTTCGTCGTGTTTTACTTATCTTCTGACGGTGGTGAGTTTGAGGTTCTACCGCAAATAAATAATGGCCATCAACGGCACCTTCTTGAAGGACCGACACCTTTCACTCCATGCACAGCCAATCTCTGCACGCTTCCAGTGGGGGCGTACACCTCCACTGCGAGCTGTAGGAGCGGTGGTAGTGGCTGTGAAGCTTCGTACATTCAGGCCTGAAGTGTGAGCTGTGACACCAATTTCCGGCAGACGGGAGACACAAGCACGGCCAACCTTGTGTGCGAGACCTGCGCTGGTGAGTTTGAGGTTCTACTGCAAATACCAAATGGCCATCAACGGCACCTTCTTGAAGGACCGACACCTTTCACTCCATGCACAGCCAATCTCTGCACGCTTCCAGTGGGGGCGTACACCTCCACTGCGAGCTGCAGGAGCGGTGGTAGTGGCTGTGAAGCTTCGTACATTCGGCAACAAACTGTGAGCTGTGACACCAATTTCCGGCAGACGGGAAACACGAGTACGGCCAAAGTGGTGTGCGAGAGCGACGGTGGTGAGTTTAAGGTTGAAGTGCAAGCGCCCAACGGTCATCAACGGCAGCTCCCTGAAGGATCAATCATTCAAACCTTCAGCCCATGCACAAAGGCGGGTAGGTGGGAGATGGCCGCTCCTGAGAA